>CM038678.1:694892688-695492688 GCA_021605205.1 Aegilops longissima | reverse complement strand
TAAACCGCCAGAGGAGGTAGTGCTGAAAAAGTTGCTAAGTGTAGACGGAAACAGGTTTCCCATGCAAAAGGAAATAATCTAGATCTACCAGGGTTCAGTAAAGAAAATTTCTGCGACCTATACAGACCTCCTACGGCGCAGGAAGGTTCAGGTATGTTAAAGTGAAAGATCTGAACAAAAGGGGAAGGTGCCTAGAATCGGGTAAACGGCGAAAGCAGCCGCTTGCACATGAGGAGCGGTACGGCCGAGCCGTACGGCCATGGCGGAACTGGCATGAAAGGGTCGGCAAGAACGCTCATGAGCTATGCGACGAACCGAGTTTCCAGATGAGATCTAGGGTTTAAAGATGACCTTACCTGACGAGCGGGAACCGCGGAGGAGCGCTGAGACTCTGGTCAGATCCGGTTGATGCAGCGGCCCGGCGGGAAGCGTCGGTCGAAGGTTGAAGGCGACGGCAAGAGCTTTGTGGTCGGTGGTCGCGAGGAAGAAGAAGAGAGGAAGGAGAAGAAGAGAATGACCCGACCGGTCTATTTATAAGGGACGGAGTAATCAATGGGGCGAGAATTGAGGAGCCAAAAGCGGCGGGAGGTGCAGCGGCCGCCTCGATTTCGGATAGCCTTAATGAAGGAATCTTCTGTTTAGATTTTTGTTCAAAATGACGTCGGGGCCCCGACACGAAGATCGAAGGATGATGTCACGGCGGTTCAAGCGGATGGCGGTTTACAAGGAGATCAAGGGTTGCTGAAGGCGTAGAAGATTAACTGAACGGTTCAAGTCAATCTGGGGCCTAATGTTGAGGATACAACTACGAGTGTGAACCGCCCGGAATCGGTTTACCCTCGTCGTAATCCAGGCCCATATGGAGGCTGGAGCCCGAAGGAATTAAGATCCATACATGTAAACCGCCTAGTAATCTGTAACTTGTATTGTAAGACAAGAAAGGAGAAACCAAGCCGGACTTTTGTATGAGCCGGATTGGGACTCTGTAAGCCGGCCGGGCGTTAACCCGTGTATATAAGGGGACGACCCGGCGGCGAGTTAGGGACAGAGGATTCGAGGCTAAGGCAAAGCTATTGCTCCCTAGTCGCCGAATCACATCAATCACACCACAACTGGACATAGGTTTTTACCTTCATCGAAGGGGCCGAACCAGTATAATTCCCGTGTCTTGTGTCCGCATTAACCCCTCTAGGTTAACCCGTACGATGGCCCTACGACTAAGTCCTTTCATGAGGACATCTGCCGTGACAATTCCACGACACGATAGATCTTTGAATAAAAAGCAAGATTGCAATAATTTTATTATAAATTCTATTGATGTAAATTGTGCTAATAATATGCAATACCCTAAGCTTGGGGGTGCTAGTTTTGCTATGTCCTCTACTTGTTGCGATGATCATGATTGGGGTGATTCTTCTTATGATCTTGAAAATTTATTTAAGCCCCATGATGAATATGAGATTGATAATAATGTTTGCAATAATATTGAAATTGGGTTTGGAACAGTGTCAACTTTAGATCCCACATATTTGGATAATGTTCAATCGTATGAAGTTTTTGATAAAAGTGGGTTTGGAGAGGTCATGACTTTAGTTAATGTTAACCCCACTATTTTGGAAGAGTGTCAACTTTGCATACATGTGGATCGTGTTAAGAATATGTTTTGTGATAGCTATATTGTTGAATTTTCTTATGATCCTACATGTAATTATTATGAGAGAGGAAAATATGGTTGTAGAAATTTTCATGTTACTAAATTACCTCTCGTTATGTTGAGATTGCTATTGTTTCTTTCCGCTTCCTTGCATATGCTAGTTTTTGCTTGCCTTGATAATTTGTTTGCCTATAAGTTGCCTATGCATAGGAAGTATGTTAGACTTAGATGTGTTTGTCACGTGTTTTGTGATGCTCTCTTTGTGCTTCAATTCTTGTCCTTCATGCGAGCATCATCGAAATCTTTATGCCTAGCTAGGGGCGTTAAACGATAGCGCTTGTTGGGAGGCAACCCAATTTTATTTTAGTTTTTTGCTTTTTGCTTCTGTTTAGGAATAAATATTTGATCTAGCCTCTGTTTAGATTTTTTTTATGTTTTAGTTAGTGTTTGTGCCAAGTTAAACCTATAGGATCTTCTTGGATGATAGTTATTTGATCTTGCTGAAAATTACAGAAACTTTCTGTTCACGAAAATAATTGTTAAAAATCATCAGAACGTGATAAAATATTGATTCCAATTGCTGCTGGTAAATAAACAAATTTTCTAGGCCTTCCTATCTTGGCTGAATTTTGGAGTTCCAGAAGTTTGCGTTAGTTACAGATTACTACAGACTGTTCTGTTTTGACAGATTCTGTTTTTAGTGTGTTGTTTGCTTATTTTGATGAATCTATGGCGAGTAAAATAGTTTATAAACCATAGAGGAGTTGGTATACAGTAGTTTTAACACCAATATAAATAAATAATGAGTTCATTACAGTACCTTGAAGTGGTGTTTTGTTTTCTTTCGCTAACGGAGCTCACGAGATTTTCTGTTAAGTTTTGTGTTGTGAAGTTTTCAAGTTTTGGGTAAAAGATTTGATGGACTATGGAACAAGAAGTGGCAAGAGCCTAAGCTTGGGTATGCCAATGGCACCCCAATATAATCTAAGGACACCAAAAAAGCCAAAGCTTGGGGATGCCCCGGAAGGCATCCCCTCTTTCGTCTACTTCCATCGGTAACTTTACTTGGAGCTATATTTTTATTCACCACATGATATGTGTTTTGCTTGGAGCATCTTGTATGATTTGAGTCTTTGATTTTTAGTTTACCACAATCATCTTTTCTGTACACACCTTTTGAGAGAGACACACATGATTCGGAATTTATTAGAATACTCTATGCGCTTCACTTATATCTTTTGAGCTATATAGTTTTTGCTCTAGTGCTTCACTTATATATTTTAGAGCATGATGGTGGTTTTGTTTTATGGAAACTATTATTCTCTCATGTTTAACTTATATTATTTTGAGAGTCTTAAACAGCATGGTAATTTGCTTAAATTGGGGAATTAATCCTAATATGTTAGGTATTCAAGACTAGTAAAAAACTTTCTTATGAGTGTGCTGAATGCTAAGAGAAGTTTGATGCTTGATGATTGTTTTGAGATATGGAGGTAGTGATATTAAAGTTGTGCTAGTTGAGTAGTTGTGAATTTGAGAAATACTTGTGTTGAAGTTTGCAAGTCCCGTAGCATGCACGTATGGTAAACGTTATGTAACAAATTTGAAACATGATGTATTCTTTGATTGTCCTCCTTATGAGTGGCGGTCGGAGACGAGCGATGGTCTTTTCCTACCAATCTATCCCCCTAGGAGCATGCGCGTAGTGCTTGGTTTTTGATGACTTGTAGATTTTTGCAATAAGTATGTGAGTTCTTTATGACTAATGTTGAGTCCATGGATTATACACACTCTTACCCTTCCATCATTGCTAGCCTCTTGATGCCGTGCATTGCCCTTTCTCACATTGAGAGTTGGTGCAAACTTAGCGGTGCATCCAAACCCGTGATATGATACGCTCTTTCACATAAACCTCCTTATATCTTCCTCAAAACAGCCACCATACCTATCTATTATGGCATTTCCATAGCCATTCGAGAAATATTGCCATGCAACTTTCCACTGTTCCGTTTATTATGACACGCTCATCATTGTCATATTGCTTTGCATGATCATATAGTTGACATCGTATTTGTGGCAAAGCCACCATTCATAATTTGTCATACATGTCACTCCTGATTCATTGCTATCCCGGTATACCGCCGGAGGCATTCATATAGAGTCATACTTTGTTCTAGCATCGAGTTGTAATCATTGAGTTATAAATAAATAGAAGTGTGATAATCATCATTCATAGAGCATTGTCCCAATAAAAAAAGAGAAATGCCAAAAAAGGCCCAAAAAAGGGGCAATGCTACTATCCTTTTTTCCACACTTGTGCTTCAAAGTAGCACCATTATCTTCATGATAGAGAGTCTCTTGTTTTGTCACTTTCATATACTAGTGGGAATTTTTAATTATAGAACTTGGCTTGTATATTCCAACAATGGGCTTCCTCAAATGCCCTAGGTCTTCGTGAGCAAGCAAGTTGGATGCACACCCACTTAGTTTCTTTTGTTGAGCTTTCATGCATTTATAGCTCTAGTGCATCTGTTGCATGGCAATCCCTACTCCTTGCATTAACATCAATCGATGGTCATCTCCATAGCTCATTGATTAGCCGCGTTAATGTGAGACTTTCTCCTTTTTTGTCTTCTCCACATAACCCCCATCATTATATTCTATTCCGCCCATAGTGCTATATCCATGGCTCACGCTCATGTATTGCGTGAAGGTTGAAAAAAGTTTGAGATTACTAAAGTATGAAACAATTGCTTGGCTTGTCATCGGGGTTGTGCATGATGAGAGCATTCTTGTGTGACGAAAATGGAGCATGACTAAACTATATGATTTTGTAGGGATGAACATTCTTTGGCCATGTTATTTTGAGAGGACATAATTGCTTAGTTAGCATGCTTGAAGTATTATTACTTTTATGTCAATATTAAACCTTTATCTTGAATCTTTCGGATCTGAATATTCATACCACAATTTGGAGAATTACATTGAAATTATGCCAAGTAGCATTCCACATCAAAAATTCTATTTTTATCATTTACCTACCGAGGACGAAGGGAATTAAGCTTGGGGATGCTTGATACGTCTCCAACGTATCTATAATTTTTATTGTTCCATGCTATATTATATTCTGTTTTGGACATTAATGGGCTTTATTATACACTTTTATATTATTTTGGGACTAAACTATTAACCGGAGGCCCAGCCTGTAATTGCTGTTTTTTGCCTATTTGAGTTTCGCAGAAAAGAATATCAACCAGAGTCCAAACGTAATGAAACCTTCGGGAACGTGATTTTCGGAACGAAGTGATCCAGAGGACTTGGACCCTACGTCAAGACATCAACCAGGAGGGCACGAGGTAGGGGGGCGTGCCCTCCACCCTCGTGGGCCCCATGTTGCTCCACCGACGTACTTATTCCTCCTATATATACCTACGTACCCCCAAACTACCAGATACGGAGCCAAAAACCTAATTCAACAGCCACAACCTTCTGTACCCGTGAGATCCCATCTTGGGGCCTTTTCCGGAGCTCCACCGGAGGAGGCATCGATCATGGAGGGCTTCTACATCAACACCATAGCCTCTCCGATGATGTGTGAGTAGTTTACCTCAGACCTTCGTGTCCATAGTTATTAGCTAGATGGCTTCTTCTCTCTTTTTGGATCTCAATACAATGTTCTCCCCCTCTCTTGTGGAGATCTAATCGATGTAATCTTCTTTTGCGGTGTTTTTGTTGAGACCGATGAATTGTGGGTTTACGATCAAGTTTATCTATGAACAATATTTGAATCTTCTATGAATTCTTTTATGTATGATTGGTTATCTTTGCAAGTCTCTTCGAATTATCAGTTTGGTTTGGCCTACTAGATTGATATTTCTTGCAATGGGAGAAGTGCTTAGCTTTGGGTTCAATCTTTATGTGTCCTTTCCCGGTGTGATGAGGGGCAGCAAGGCACGTATTGTATTGTTTCCATCGAGGATAACAAGATGGGGTTTATATCATATTGCATGAGTTTATCCCTCTACATGATGTCATCTTGCTTAAAGCATTACTCTGTTCTTATGAACTTAATACTCTAGATGCATGCTGGATAGGGGTCGATGTGTGGAGTAATAGTAGTAGATGCAGGCAGGAGTCGGTGTACTTGTCTCGGAGGTGATGCCTATATACATGATCATACCTAGATATTCTCATAACTATGCTCAATTCTATCAATTGCTCAATAGTAATTTGTTCACCCGCCGTAATACTTATGCTCTTGAGAGAAGCCACTAGTGAAACCTATGGCCCTGGGTCTATTTTCCATCATATTAATCTCCCGTCAACAAGTTATTTCTAGCGTCGTCTTTATTTTGCTTTCTTTACTTTGCATCTTTATCATAAAAATACCAAAAATATTATCTTATCATATCTATCAGATCTCACTCTCGTAAGTGACCGGGAAGGGATTGACAACCCCTTTATTGTGTTGGTTGCGAGGATTTATTTTTTTGTGTAGGTGCGAGGGACTCATGCGTGTTCTCCTACTAGATTGATACCTTGGTTCTCAAAAACTGAGGGAAATACTTATGCTACTTTGCTGCATCACCCTTTCCTCTTCAAGGAAAACCAACGCAGTGTCAAGAGGTAGCAAGAAGGATTTTGGCGCCGTTGTCGGGAGTCTCATAAAAGTCAACATACCAAGTACCCATCACAAACCCTTATCTCCCGCATTACATTATTTTCCATTTGCCTCTTGTTTTCCTCTCCCCCACTTCACCCTTGCCGTTTTATTCGCCCCTCTTCCGGTCGTCTTTTTCTTTTGCTTGTTTTGCCATGTGCCTTCTATGTGCTTGCATCTTCGCTTGCTAAAAATCTATTGTTATGGATCCTCATCCATTTGCTAATCTCTCTAATAGATCCAATTATGATGAACCTATTGCTAGTGAGTTGAGTGCACTAGATTATCTTTATGAGGTTTTGCTTGAAATTCGTGAATCTGAAAATTGTAATGAAGTACTTTATGAAGCGATTCACGATAGATCTTTGAATAAAAAGCAAGATTGCAATAATTTTATTATAAATTCTATTGATGTAAATTGTGCTAATAATATGCAATACCCTAAGCTTGGGGGTGCTAGTTTTGCTATGTCCTCTACTTGTTGCGATGATCATGATTGGGGTGATTCTTCTTATGATCTTGAAAATTTATTTAAGCCCCATGATGAATATGAGATTGATAATAATGTTTGCAATAATATTGAAATTGGGTTTGGAACAGTGTCAACTTTAGATCCCACATATTTGGATAATGTTCAATCGTATGAAGTTTTTGATAAAAGTGGGTTTGGAGAGGTCATGACTTTAGTTAATGTTAAACCCACTATTTTGGAAGAGTGTCAACTTTGCATACATGTGGATCGTGTTAAGAATATGTTTTGTGATAGCTATATTGTTGAATTTTCTTATGATCCTACATGTAATTATTATGAGAGAGGAAAATATGGTTGTAGAAATTGTCATGTTACTAAATTACCTCTCGTTATGTTGAGATTGCTATTGTTTCTTTCCGCTTCCTTGCATATGCTAGTTTTTGCTTGCCTTGATAATTTGTTTGCCTATAAGTTGCCTATGCATAGGAAGTATGTTAGACTTAGATGTGTTTGTCACGTGTTTTGTGATGCTCTCTTTGTGCTTCAATTCTTGTCCTTCATGCGAGCATCATCGAAATCTTTATGCCTAGCTAGGGGCGTTAAACGATAGCGCTTGTTGGGAGGCAACCCAATTTTATTTTAGTTTTTTTGCTTTTTGCTTCTGTTTAGGAATAAATATTTGATCTAGCCTCTGTTTAGATTTTTTTTATGTTTTATTTAGTGTTTGTGCCAAGTTAAACCTATAGGATCTTCTTGGATGATAGTTATTTGATCTTGCTGAAAATTACAGAAACTTTCTGTTCACGAAAATAATTGTTAAAAATCATCAGAACGTGATAAAATATTGATTCCAATTGCTGCTGGTAAATAAACAAATTTTCTAGGCCTTCCTATCTTGGCTGAATTTTTGGAGTTCCAGAAGTTTGCGTTAGTTACAGATTACTACAGACTGTTCTGTTTTTGACAGATTCTGTTTTTCGTGTGTTGTTTGCTTATTTTGATGAATCTATGGCGAGTAAAATAGTTTATAAACCATAGAGAAGTTGGTATACAGTAGTTTTAACACCAATATAAATAAATAATGAGTTCATTACAGTACCTTGAAGTGGTGTTTTGTTTTCTTTCGCTAACGGAGCTCACGAGATTTTCTGTTAAGTTTTGTGTTGTGAAGTTTTCAAGTTTTGGGTAAAAGATTTGATGGACTATGGAACAAGAAGTGGCAAGAGCCTAAACTTGGGTATGCCAATGGCACCCCAATATAATCTGAGGACACCGAAAAAGCCAAAGCTTGGGGATGCCCCGGAAGGCATCCCCTCTTTCGTCTACTTCCATCGGTAACTTTACTTGGAGCTATATTTTTATTCACCACATGATATGTGTTTTGTTTGGAGCGTCTTGTATGATTTGAGTCTTTGATTTTTAGTTTACCACAATCATCTTTTCTGTACACACCTTTTGAGAGAGACACACATGATTCGGAATTTATTAGAATACTCTATGCGCTTCACTTATATCTTTTGAGCTATATAGTTTTTGCTCTAGTGCTTCACTTATATATTTTAGAGCATGATGGTGGTTTTGTTTTATGGAAACTATTATTCTCTCATGTTTAACTTATATTATTTTGAGAGTCTTAAACAGCATGGTAATTTGCTTAAATTGGGGAATTAATCCTAATATGTTAGGTATTCAAGACTAGTAAAAAACTTTCTTATGAGTGTGCTGAATGCTAAGAGAAGTTTGATGCTTGATGATTGTTTTGAGATATGGAGGTAGTGATATTAAAGTTGTGCTAGTTGAGTAGTTGTGAATTTGAGAAATACTTGTGTTGAAGTTTGCAAGTCCCGTAGCATGCACGTATGGTAAACGTTATGTAACAAATTTGAAACATGATGTATTCTTTGATTGTCCTCCTTGTGAGTGGCGGTCGGAGACGAGCGATGGTCTTTTCCTACCAATCTATCCCCCTAGGAGCATGCGCGTAGTGCTTGGTTTTTGATGACTTGTAGATTTTTGCAATAAGTATGTGAGTTCTTTATGACTAATGTTGAGTCCATGGATTATACACACTCTTACCCTTCCATCATTGCTAGCCTCTTCGGTACCGTGCATTGCCCTTTCTCACATTGAGAGTTGGTGCAAACTTCGCCGGTGCATCCAAACCCCGTGATATGATACGCTCTTTCACACATAAACCTCCTTATATCTTCCTCAAAACAGCCACCATACCTATCTATTATGGCATTTCCATAGCCATTCTGAGAAATATTGCCATGCAACTTTCCACTGTTCCGTTTATTATGACACGCTCATCATTGTCATATTGCTTTGCATGATCATATAGTTGACATCGTATTTGTGGCAAAGCCACCATTCATAATTTGTCATACATGTCACTCCTGATTCATTGCTATCCCGGTATACCGCCGGAGGCATTCATATAGAGTCATACTTTGTTCTAGCATCGAGTTGTAATCATTGAGTTATAAATAAATAGAAGTGTGATAATCATCATTCATAGAGCATTGTCCCAATAAAAAAAGAGAAATGCCAAAAAAGGCCCAAAAAAGGGGCAATGCTACTATCCTTTTTTCCACACTTGTGCTTCAAAGTAGCACCATTATCTTCATGATAGAGAGTCTCTTGTTTTGTCACTTTCATATACTAGTGGGAATTTTAATTATAGAACTTGGCTTGTATATTCCAACAATGGGCTTCCTCAAATGCCCTAGGTCTTCGTGAGCAAGCAAGTTGGATGCACACCCACTTAGTTTCTTTTGTTGAGCTTTCATGCATTTATAGCTCTAGTGCATCTGTTGCATGGCAATCCCTACTCCTTGCATTAACATCAATCGATGGTCATCTCCATAGCTCATTGATTAGCCGCGTTAATGTGAGACTTTCTCCTTTTTTGTCTTCTCCACATAACCCCATCATTATATTCTATTCCGCCCATAGTGCTATATCCATGGCTCACGCTCATGTATTGCGTGAAGGTTGAAAAAGTTTGAGATTACTAAAGTATGAAACAATTGCTTGGCTTGTCATCGGGGTTGTGCATGATGAGAGCATTCTTGTGTGACGAAAATGGAGCATGACTAAACTATATGATTTTGTAGGGATGAACATTCTTTGGCCATGTTATTTTGAGAGGACATAATTGCTTAGTTAGCATGCTTGAAGTATTATTACTTTTATGTCAATATTAAACCTTTATCTTGAATCTTTCGGATCTGAATATTCATACCACAATTTGGAGAATTACATTGAAATTATGCCAAGTAGCATTCCACATCAAAAATTCTGTTTTATCATTTACCTACTCGAGGACGAGCGGGAATTAAGCTTGGGGATGCTTGATACGTCTCCAACGTATCTATAATTTTTTATTGTTCCATGCTATATTATATTCTGTTTTGGACATTAATGGGCTTTATTATACACTTTTATATTATTTTTGGGACTAAACTATTAACCGGAGGCCCAGCCCAGAATTGCTGTTTTTTGCCTATTTCAGAGTTTCGCAGAAAAAGAATATCAACCGGAGTCCAAACGTAATGAAACCTTCGGGAACGTGATTTTCGGAATGAAGTGATCCAGAGGACTTGGACCCTACGTCAAGACATCAACCAGGAGGGCACGAGGTAGGGGGGCGCGCCCTCCACCCTCGTGGGCCCCATGTTGCTCCGCCGACGTACTTATTCCTCCTATATATACCTCACGCACCCAAACTACAGACACGGAGCCAAAACCTAATTCAACAGCCACAACCTTCTGTACCCGTGAGATCCCATCTTGGGGCCTTTTCCGGAGCTCCACCGGAGGAGGCATCGATCATGGAGGGCTTCTACATCAACACCATAGCCTCTCCGATGATGTGTGAGTAGTTTACCTCAGACCTTCGTGTCCATAGTTATTAGCTAGATGGCTTCTTCTCTCTTTTTGGATCTCAATACAATGTTCTCCCCCTCTCTTGTGGAGATCTAATCGATGTAATCTTCTTTTGCGGTGTTTTTGTTGAGACCGATGAATTGTGGGTTTACGATCAAGTTTATCTATGAACAATATTTGAATCTTCTATGAATTCTTTTATGTATGATTGGTTATCTTTGCAAGTCTCTTCGAATTATCAGTTTGGTTTGGCCTACTAGATTGATATTTCTTGCAATGGGAGAAGTGCTTAGCTTTGGGTTCAATCTTATGTGTCCTTTCCCGGTGTGATGAGGGGCAGCAAGGCACGTATTGTATTGTTTCCATCGAGGATAACAAGATGGGGTTTATATCATATTGCATGAGTTTATCCTCTACATCATGTCATCTTGCTTAAAGCATTACTCTGTTCTTATGAACTTAATACTCTAGATGCATCTTTGGATAGGGTCGATGTGTGGAGTAATAGTAGTAGATGCAGGCAGGAGTCGGTCTACTTGTCTCGGACGTGATTCCTATATACATGATCATACCTAGATATTCTCATAACTATGCTCAATTCTGTCAATTGCTCAACAGTAGTTTGTTCACCCACCGTAATACTTATGCTGTTGAGAGAAGCCACTAGTGAAACCTATGGCCCCCGGGTCTATTTTCCATCATATTAATATCCCGTCAATAATTTATTTCTAGCGTCGTCTTTATTTTGCTTTCTTTACTTTGCATCTTTATCATAAAAATACCAAAAATATTATCTTATCATATCTCACTCTCGAAGTGACCGTGAATGGATTGACAACCCCTTTATTGCGTTGTTTGCGAGGATTTATTTGTTTGTGTAGGTGCGAGGGACTCGTGCGTGGCCTCCTACTGGATTGATACCTTGGTTCTCAAAAACTGAGGGAAATACTTACGCTACTTTGCTGCATCACCCTTTCTTCTTCAAGGGAAAACCAACGTAGTGCTCAAGAGGTAGCATAAACCGCATCACATTCCTCACACTCCAAGGCCACCTTGGGACTCCCATGCACTATGATGGTGCCCTTATAACCCGGCATCTTAAGCTGCCAGTACACATAGCAAGGCCTCGCCATGAACTTAGCATAAGCCGGCCGCCCAAACAGAGCATGATAAGGGCTCTTGATCTTGACCACTTTGAAGGTTAAAGTTTCAGACCTGGAATCATGCTCATCTCCAAAGGTAACTTCCAAAGATATCTTACCCACCGGGTAGGCTAACTTACCCGGCACCACACCATGGAAGACAGTGTTTGACGGCTTAAGGTTCTTATCTGTCAGTCCCATGCGACGGAAGGTCTCATAATAAAGGATGTTAATGCTGCTACCTCCATCCATGAGCACCTTAGTAAATTTATAGCCCCCAACCTGAGGTGCCACCACTAGAGCCAGGTGACCCGGATTATCAACCTGGGGCGGATGATCCTCATGACTCCACACAATAGGCTGCTCTGACCACCGCAAATAACGTGGCACCGCCGGCTCAACAGCATTGACTGACCTCTTATGAAGCTTTTAATCTTGCTTACATAAGCTAGTGGTGAAGACTTTGTACTGTCCACTATTCAACTGCTTCGGGTTGCTCTGATAACCAAACTGCCGCTGCTGTTGATTCCCTTGATTACTCTGCTGATTGTAACCACCTTGGTTACCGTGGCCTTGAAACCCGGAACTTGAACCGCCGCCTCCGTGACATGGACCATGAGAATCGGACCCTGATCCGCCATTTAGGCCATGTTGGCGCTGGATGGACTCCCTAAAGCTTCTCATTATGCTGCAATCTTTCCACGAATGAGTAGCCGACTTCTAATCCGTTCCGCGTTTCAGACACGGCTGATTTAACATTGCCTCAAGATCGAACCCTGTCCTTGGAGCCGGCTTCCCCTTACGATGCTGGTTATAATTGCGTGCACCGGTGTTAGCCACAAATTCATCAGCCTTGCGCTTACCATTGCCGCCCTGATTGGTAGGATTGTGCTGCTGTCCCTTCGTGCCGCTACTCTTCTTTCCTTTCCCGATCTTTCATCCTCAGAGTCGGGGTCCTTGGTACCATCAGAGTCGGCAAACTTAACAAGAGCCGCCATTAGAGTACCCATGTCATCACAATGATGCTTGAGCCGTCCAAGCTTTTGCTTGAGTGGAGTAAAACGGCAATTTTTCTCCAACATCAGAATCGCTGAACCGACGTTTATGTTCTCTGAAGAATGTATGATAGTCGAGACCCGACATACCCAGTTGGTTGTTGACTCGCCTCTTCTTAAACACAAGAAACCAAATCCACAATCGACATGGGCTGCTTGCATGTATCTTTGAAATTCTGGATGAACAGGGCCTTCAGCTCCGCCCATGACCCGATGGAATTAGCCGGCAGCCCCTTCAACCAGGTACGAGCCCTCCCCTCCAGCATCATGGTGAAATACTTAGCGTATGCATCTTCGCTAACATCCAGCATCTCCATAGCCATCTCATAACTCTCAACCCAGGCCTCAGGGGGCTGATCTGCCGTGTAATTGGGCACCTTACGAGGGCCTTTGAAGTCCTTTGGCAAGCGCTCATTGCATAGAGCCGCCGTTAGACACGGCACACCGAAAGCTCTAGAAGTTACACCCACCTCAACTGAAACCGTCGGGTAAGCCGGTGCGTGCTGATGAATCGCTGGCTGAGCCGCCAGTTCGGCCTCCCGGCACACCGGGTCATGACCACGACGCTGCTCGGTACTCGAGACTGCTAGTGATTCAATGTGCCTACTGTAGCTTTGGCTTGGACGAGGGGTCGCATGAATCCAGTCACGACTATAGGAATAAGCCTGCTGCTGTACCAAAGCCGTTTGAAGAAGCTCCCTAGCCCTCCGGGTTTCAACCGCCGCGGGAGTTTCACCCTCGACTAGCAGAGCCGCCAATCGTGTAGCTGCAGCAATCATGTTATCCAGAGGGGTAGAGTAATGACCCGACGGCGTCACTACGTGCTGAGGTGGGGTATTATTCATATGCGGAGAGCCTGCCACACGCGGCTGACCTGACGCTCCACCCCCCGGCGCCTCAACCATTGGGTTTATCACTGGTGGGTTACTAGCCCCCGCTCCGGGTGTGTTGAAGAGGTTCCTTGACTCATAAATCGAGGGCAGACGACTCTTGGGCTTTCTCCTCAAGACCTCATTTGAAACGTTCTAATCCACCATAAGCCAGTATGAATCTGCTTGAATCCGTTGTTCCTGGGCGTTTAAGACGGCCCGCTCTGCAGCCATCCTAGCGTTTTCCGCTGCCAATTCCGCCTTAGCTTGCGTTATCTCATCACGTAATTTAGCCACATCCACCTTATGATGTTCCTGGTTGTCTGTGGTTACCTCTACTCCCATCAGGGTCGCTAGATCGTCCAACAGATCTGTTAAAACTTGAGACGGCGGGCGAACTGACCCACCAACACCAGCCACAGTTACCGCTGCCACACTGGAGGTCATGGCTGCGGCGGCTGTTGAACCGAGAACTGGCTGGGTGCCAGCCATGAAGATCTCCGGAATACTGTCTCGATCGGAATAGCCCCCAAGCCGTCCGTCTTGCAGTTGATACATCGAATTGGTTTCTCCTGTGGACGAGTCACCATCAGAGTAGATGGACGTCTCACCCCCAGACACAGAGCCTTCCAATTCAGCCCAATGGATATATCCAACAAAGGCACACTTCACGGCGGGTTGATACCAGGCGGGTCGCGCACGCTGAGCCGTCTCGATGATGTCGGTGCAGATGTCCGACTCAGGGCCCGGTTCGCCGATCTTGCCGATGAAGACGTGGATTCCGCCGAAGGGGACCCGGTACCCGTACTCACTTGAGCCGGCCTCGGGGCCCCAGCCCGCGTCATCGATGTAGAGCTTTCCGCGATGACTCTTGGTCATCCGGCCCATGGCGTATCCCCTGATCCCTTCGAAGTTGCCCTTCAAGAACTCAAAACCGCCGTGCGCAGGCCCCACGGTGGGCGCCAACTATCATGGAAGTGTCACGACAGATGTCCTCATGGAAGGACTTAGTTGCAGAGCCATTGCGACAAGGTTAGCTTAAAGGGGTTAAACGAGACAGAGGACATGAGAAGTTTATACTTTGGCCCCTTGCGGTGACGGTAAAGGGCTAGTCCAGTTTGAGGTGGTCTTGTGAGGGTTTCGATGACCAGGGAGCGAATACGCTTTGCCTGGCTCTTGACTTGTTGTTTCTTGCCCTAACCGTTGCCGGGTCGTCCCCTTATATACACGGGTTGACGCCCTATGGCCTACAGAGTCCCGGCCGGCTGATACAACGTATCCGGCTTGATGACTTACCTTACGTGCCTTACAATACAAGTTTACATATGCATGGTGGTTTATACTTGTGGGTCTTAAGCCGCCTTCGGGTTTGGGCCCTCTAACAAGCCTGTCTATGAACCGCCATCTTAATATACTCTTGAGCTTCATTGAGATGAACCGCCATAGGGATGACCCGGCCCCTCCTGGGCGGGTCATATCTAATAGTCATATCCCCAAAATAGGCACTGTTGGGCCTCCAAGCGTAGAGTTTTGTAGGATAGTAGCAAATTTACCTCAAGTGGATGACCTAAGGTTTATCAATCTGTGGAGGTGTAGGATGAAGATGGTCTCTCTCAAACAACCCTGCAATCAAATACAAGAAATCTCTTGTGTCCCCGACACACTCAATACAATGGTAAATTATATGTGTGCACTAGTTCGGTGAAGAGATGGTGATACAAGTGTAGTATGGATATTATATATAGGTTTTGTAATCTGAAATAATAAAAACAACAAGGTAGAAAATGATAAAAGTAAGCACAGACGATATCGCGATGCTTGGAAACAAGGCCTAGGGTTCATACTTTTAGTAGTGAAATTGCTCAATAGTGCTAACATAATTGAATAATATAACAATCCCTCAACATGCGACAAAGAATCACTCCAAAGTTCCTGTCAGAGAAAGTAGGGCAAAAACTTGTATCAACCTATGTTCCTAGATTACCCCATGTCACCACGGGAATCCCCAAGTTGATTACCAAAACATATATCAAGTGAATCAATTGAATACCTCATTGTCACCATGGGTATCCACATGCAAGACATACATCAAGTGATCTCAAATTCAAAATACTCAATCTAACATAACGAAACCTCAAAGAGCTAGACTCAATTCATGACAGCAAGGATAGAGAGGGAAGAACACCATATGATTCCACTATGTTAACAAAACTCATGGTACATCAAGATCGTGCCCTATCAAGATCACGAGAGAGAGAGAGAGAGAGAGAGAGAGAGAGAGAGAGAGAGAGAGATCAAACACATAGCTACTAGTATATACCCTCAGCCCCGGGGGTGAACTACTCCCGCCTCATCATGGAAACAGCGGGGATGATGAAGATGGCCTCCAGTGATGGTTTCCCCCTGGCTGCATATTGGAGAAGGCATCCAGATGAAATCGCTCCGGAACAGAGGCTTGCGGCGGCAGCGTAAAAGTTCTAGATTTCTTTCTGGGGTTTTCTCAATTTATAGGAATTTCTAGCGTTGGAATCACGCCAAACGAAGTTACGATGGGCCCACAAGATCGGACGACACTCCCACCCCCTAGGGCGCTCCATTCAAGCTTGTTGCCTTCTCATGGGTCTTCTGGTCCTTCCACAAAGTTTCGGGGGTCTCTTATGTTTAAAAAAAAAACACCGTAAAATTTGTCGCGTTTGTACTTTGTTTTGCATGGTTTTTCTGCGAAACATAGAAATAGGTAAAAAAACAAGAACTGGCATTGGGCACTAAGTTAATAGGTTAGTCCATTAAAAATCATATAAAAGTGCATCAAAA
Organism: Aegilops longissima; assembly: GCA_021605205.1. Classification (NCBI taxonomy): domain Eukaryota; kingdom Viridiplantae; phylum Streptophyta; class Magnoliopsida; order Poales; family Poaceae; genus Aegilops; species Aegilops longissima. Next base: position 695,476,131 of record CM038678.1, on the reverse strand, counting down.
CCATATAAAATCATTGTAAACATGGCATAAATACTTCATAAATTATAGATACGTTGGAGACGTATCAACATCCCCAAGCTTAATTCCTACTCGTCCTTGAGTAGGTAACTGATAAAAGAAATAATTTATGAAGTGTGAATGCTAGCATAGTGCATAATTTTGACCAATGATAATTTCAATCACTTTTCCTAGCATCATAAACAATAACTCTTTCTCATAAAACTCATCATGATGAAGTAACAATCAATTCACATGTTATTGTTCAAACAATGCATTCTCTTGAAACTTCATGATATGCCTCCAACATATCTATATTTTTTTATTATTCCATGTTGTTATATTATCAATCTTGGATGATTTACATTCATTTACTAGCAATTTTATATCATATTTTTGGGCTAACCTATTGACATGGTGCCTAGTTTCAGTTGTTGTTTTTTGCTTGTTTCTTACTTCATAGAATATCCATATATATCAAATGAAGTCCAAATGAAGCAAAACTTTTTGGAGATTTTTTGCCCAGAAGACACCCAGGAGACCCAAGAAGTGCACTAGAAGGGCCCTGTGGGTCCCACTAGGCACCAGGACCCGCCAGGGCCCCCAGGCACGCCCTAGTGGGTAGTGGGGCCCACAGACACCCCCTCCACCGCCTCTCATCTCTATAAATACTCTAATATTCCAGAAACCCTAGGGGATTCGACGAAACACAATTCCAGTCGCCACAAGTTCCGGAACCACGAGATCCAATCTAGAGGCCTTTTCCGGCACTTTGCCGGAGGGGGAAATGATCATGGAGGGGTGCATCATCCTCATTGGTGCTCCTCCGATGATGCATGAGTAGTTTACCACAGACCTACAGGTTCGTAGGCAGTAGCTAGATGGCTTCTTCTCTCTTTTTGATCTTCAAAACAATGTTATCCTCGATGTTCTTGGAGATCTATTTGATGTAATGACTTTCTGCAGTGTGTTTGTTGGGATCCGAGGAATTGCGAGTTTATGATCAGTTCTATTTATGAACATTATTTGAGTCTTCTCTGAACTCTTTTATGCATGATCTTTATAGCCTCGTATTTCTTCTCTGAAACTTTGGTTTGGTTTGGCCAACTAGATTGATTTTTCTTGCAATGGGAGGAGGTGCTTTGTAATGGGTTCAATCTTGCGGTGCTTATTCTCATTGACAGAAGGAGACATGACATGCATGTATCATTGCCATTAAGGATAAAAAGATGGGGTCTATTCCTACATGAATAGATCTTGTTTACATCATGTCATCGTCCTTATTGCATTGCTCTGTTTTTTCATCAACTTAATACACTAGATGCATACTGGATAGCGGTTGATGTGTGGAGTAATAGTAGTAGATTCAGGCAGGAGTCGGTCTACTAATCTTGGACGTGATGCCTATATACATGATCATTGCCTTGGATATCGTCATAATTATTGCTCTTCTATCAATTGCCCAACAGTAATTTGTTTACCCACCGTATGCTATTTTCTCGAGAAAAGCCACTAGTGAAATCTACGGCCCTCGGGTCTATTTCCTATCATATTATTTTTAGGTCTATTATTTCAAAAACCCAAAAATACCTTGCTGCACTTTTTCTTTATTTATTTTATTTTGTGTTTTTTTGGATCTATTTATCAAATCTCATACAATTTAATCTATCTTAATATCGAGGAGGGATTGACAACCCCTCTTATGCGTTGGGTTGCAAGTATTTGTTATTTGTGTGCAGGTGATGTTTACATAATGCTGATTGGTTCTCCTACTGGATTGATAGCCTTGGTTTCATAACCGAGGGAAATACTTGCCGTTGTTGTGCTACATCATCCTCTCCTCTTTGGAGAAATACCAACGCATATACAAGCAATCACTTAACAACCTATGTTCTTATTCACTAAACAATTAATATTCATCCTATGTTCAAAAGTCTAAGTAACAGCTCCACGGTTGCTAGTACTCAAAGCATATTTTTAGAACAAACCGTTTCAATCAGACACAAAGGAAGATAGGGGCTTAATGTTCCGTCTATCCCAACTTACTTATCATAGAGATAATTGTCAACAATAATAATTCATGATCAAATATATTTGGCTGGATATATGTGCCTAGATCTTTCTCCACCACATGATGCTTGCCAAGTAGAGAATTTTTAGATTGGAATAAGAAGTTGACTCAACATGAAAAGTAAATAGATAGGCCCTTCACAGATGGAGGCGTGGTTTTGCTAATTTGCCAGAGCTCATTTCTTAAAATAGAGATAATTCCATTTGAGAGGTGTACTTTCCTGTCAACGGTTTAACGACAAAGTTTTCAATATCTTCCATGCTAAACACGTTAATGGTGGTTCCTATGCAAAAGTTACTCTCCTTTCCACACTAACACAAACCATGGCTAGCCCAATCCACGGGTGCGTGCCAACTTTCAACATTCTAGGAGGTCTATTTTTTATAAATAATTCAGGACTGGGCATCCTTTTTACCAGTGATACGTCTCCAACGTATCTATAATTTTTTATTGTTCCATGCTATTATATTATCCATCTTGGATGTTTTATATGCTATTTTATATTATTTTTACGACTAACCTATTAACCTAGAGCCCCGTGCCAGTTACTGTTTTTTCCTTGTTTTTGAGTTTTACAGAAAGGGAATATCAAATGGAGTCCAAACGAGCTGAAACTTTACGATGATTTTTGATGGACCAGAAGAAGCCCATGGAGCATCGAAGTTGGGCCAGAAGCTTCACGAGGAAGCGGCAAGGGTGGAGGGTGCCCCTCCTAGGGCGCGCCCCACTGGCTTGTCGTTGCCTCGTGGACCCCCCTGACGTGAAACCGACGCCAAAAATTCCTATAAATACCAAAAACCCCAGAAAGAAACCTAGATCGGGAGTTCCGCCACCGCAAGCCTCTGTAGCCATGAAAAATCAATCGGGAGCCACTTCCGGCACCCTGTTGGAGGGGCAAACCATCACCGGTGGCCATCTTCATCATCTCGACGGTCTCCATGACAAGGAGGGAGTAGTTCACCCTTGGGGCTATGGGTATGTACCAGTTGCTACGTGTTTGATCTCTCTCTCGTGTTCTTGATTTGGCATGATCTTGATGTACCGCGAGCTTTCTTACTATAGTTGGATCAAATGGTGTTTCTCCCCCTCTACCTTCTTGTGATAAATTGAGTTTTACCTTTGAGGTTTCACTATTATCGGATTGAATACTATTATGGATTTGAGAACACTTGATATATGTCTTGCGTGGGATACCCGTGGTGACAATGGGGTGTTCTATTGATTCACTTGATGTATGTTTTGGCACTCAACTCGCGGATTCTCGAGGTGACATTGGGGTAATCTATGCATAGGGGTTGATGCACGTTTTCGTCCTTGTTTCTCCAGTAGAAATCTTGGGGCACTCTTTGAGGTTCTTTATGTTGGATTGAATATTATGAATCTGAAGTTGTTTGGTGCATATCATATAATTGACCCACAAATACTTGTGGTGACATTGGAGTATCTAGGTGACATTAGGGTTCATTGATGTGTGTCATACGGTGTTATTTTACTACGAACTCTAGGGCTGTTTGTGATAATTATAGGAATAGCTCAACGGATTGATCGGAAAGAATAACTTTGAGGTGGTTTCGTACCCTACAAGCAATTTCATCTTATGTTCTCCGCGATAGGAACTTTGGCATGATTCTTTGTCGCACGTTGAGGGATTGCCATATGATTTAATTATGTTATCATTGTTGAGCGAACTTGCACTAGTGAAAGTATGAACCCTAGGCCTTGTTTTCAAGCATTGCAATACCGCTTTTTCTCACTTTTTTTTACTTGCTACCTTGCTGTTTTTATATTTTCATATTACAAAAACCCATACCTACTATCCATATTACACTTGTATCACCATCTCTTCGCCGAACTAGTGCATCTATACAATTTACCATTGTAATGGGTGTGTTGGGGACACAAGAAACTCTTTGTTATTTGGTTGCAGCGTTGTTTGAGAGGGACCATCTTCATCCTACTCCTCCCACGGATTGATAAACCTTAGGTCATCCACTTGAGGGAAAATTGCTACTGTCCTACAAAACTCTGCGCTTGGAGGCCCAACACGAGTCTACAAGAATAAGGTTGCGTAGTAGACATCAACCAGCCTCCCTCAAATTGAATGAGTGAATAAACACTCGTCAGTGAGTAACACACACTTAGCATGGAAGATACTGACTATCTCATCGCTCCATGTGCGGTCGGGTACACAAAACAGATGTTCATTTGAAGATTTTAGATATGGCACGCACAAATTTACATGGAACGGCAGGGTAATACCGTATATAGGTAGATATGGTGCACACTCGTATATAGTGCACACTCATAGAAGAAACTTGGCTCAAGGATTTTTGAATCATGATCATCTTAGCAGAATTACATGGTAGAGTGATGTCTAGTACGCAACTTTATTCTTGTAGACTCGTGTTGGGCCTCCAAGCGCAGAGTTTTGTAGGACAGTAGCAATTTTCCCTCAAGTGGATGACCTAAGGTTTATCAATCGGTGGGAGGTGTAGGATGAAGATGGTCTCTCTCAAACAACCCTGCAACCAAAGACAAGAAATCTCTTGTGTCCCCAACACACCCAATACAATGGCAAATTGTATAGGTGCACTAGTTCGGCGAAGAGATGGTGACAAAAAGTGTAATATTGATGGTAGAAATATATTTTTGTAATCTGAATAAATAAAAAAAGCAAGGTAGCAAATAGTAAATGGGCATAAAAATGGTATTGCAATGCTTAGAAACAAGGCCTAGGGTCCGTACTTTCGCTAGTGCAATCTCTCAACAGTGCTAATATAATTGGATCATATAACCGTCCCTCAAAGTGTGATGAAGAATCACTCCAAAGTTCCTATCTAGCGGAGAACATAAGACAGAATTGTCTGTAGGGTACGAAACCACCTCAAAGCTATTCTTTCAGATCAATCTATCCTAGAGTTCGTACTAAAATAACACCAAGCTATTCTTTCCGTCGATCTAACCAAGAGTTCGTACTAAAATAACACCAAAGCAAGTTCAGATTCATATTCAATCCAACACAAAGAACTTCAAATAGTGCCCCAAGATTTCTACCGGAGAAACAAAGACAAGAACATGCATCAACCCGTATGCATAGATTACCCCAATGTCACCTCAGGAATCCGCAAGTTGAATGCCAAAACATACATCAAGTGAATCAATACGATACCACATTGTCACCACGAGTATTCATATGCAAGACATATATCAAGTGATCTCAAATCCATAAAAGTATTCAATCCGATAAAACAAAATTTCAAAGGGAAAACTCAATTCACAACAAGATAGAGAGGGGAAAACACCATATGATCCGACTATATTAACAAAGCCCGCGATACATCAAGATTGTGACATCTCAAGAACACAAGAGAGAGAGAGAGAGAGAGAGAGAGAGAGAGAGAGAGATTAAACACATAGCTACTGGTACAAACCCTCAGCCCCGAGGGTGGACTACTCCCTCCTCATCATGGTGGCCGCCGAGATGATGAAGATGGCCACCGGAGATGATTCCCCCCTCCGGCGGGGTGCCAGAACGGGGTCTAGATTGGTTTCTCGTGGATACAGGGCCTTGCGGTGGTGGAACTTCTGATCTAGGTTAACCCCGAGGTTTTTTGGAATATTTGGGATTTTATAGGGCAAAGAGGGGGTGCGGGAGGCCACCGAGGTGGGCACAACCCACATGGGCGCGCCTGGGCCCCCAGGCGTGCCCCGGTGGGTTGTGCCCCCCTCGGGGCACCCCCCAGCTGCTCCTCTGGCCCATTGGTGGTCTTCTGGTCCATAAAAAATCCACAGAAAGTTTTGCGGTGTTTTGACTCCGTTTGATATTGATTTCCTGCGATGTAAAAAACATGCAAAAAACAACAACTGGCACTTGGCACTATGTCAATAAGTTAGTACCAAAAAATGATATAAAATGACTATAAAATGATTATAAAACATCTAAGAATGATAATATAACAGCATGGAACAATCAAACTATAGATACATTGGAGACGTATCACTGAGATGATCAACAAGGGTCAAGAGGCTACGGGCGGTATGGAACGTGATTCGAGGGATCCAAATTATGCTACGTTTCATGTTGGAGGAACATTGCGGACCTAAGAAGAAAAATGGCAAAGGTGCCCAAGGCAAGAGGTCCATCATTCACAACATTTTAAGCATATTTTATTGGTTAAAGCTTTGTTAGCCACAAGCATGGACCCTATATGTGGCACAGAGCAAAATGGAAATGATAACCCACAAGTATAGGGGATGGTTTGTAGCCTTCTTTGATAAATAAGAGTGTCGAACCCAACGAGGAGCTAAAGGCAGAACAAATATTCCCTCAAGTTCTATCGACCACTGATACAACTCTACGCACACTTGACGTTTGCTTTACCGAAAACAAGTATGAAACTATTTTGTAGATGTGATGCTAGAACTACTTTGCAAGAATAAAACTAGAAGTACTTTGCAAGATAATAAAAGTTAGGTGTTTAGTAAAGGGGTTTGTGTCAACAAGAAAGTTATTTGTCCCTAGGCAATCGATAACAAGTACCGGTAATCATTCTTGAAATTTTATACGAGGGAGAGGCATGATCTAACATACTTTCTCTACTTGGATCATCTGCACTTATGATTGGACCTCTAGCAAGCATCCGCAACTACTAAAGATCATTAAGGTCGTGAAACCCAACCATAGCATTAAGTATCAAGTCCTCTTTACTCCCATACGTCATACCCCACTTACTCGGGTTAAAGCTTCTGTCACTCTCACAACCCACCGTAAGTGAACCATGAACATACTGCAACACCCTACAGCGGGGGGCCCTCACATTTGCGCGAGAACGGAGGGCACCGTAGGACAGCACCATAAATAAAATATACAATCATACCAACCAAGATCACGATTAACCCACATGACAAAACGGATCTACTCAAACATCATAGGATAGCCAAATATCATTGGTAAATAATATATGGATTTGAGCACCATGATTAAGTAGAGATTATAGCGGGGAGAAGAGGTGTTACACCGCTGCATAGAGGGGGAGAGAGTTGGTGTTTACGGTAGCAAGATTGTTGATGTAGATCGCTGTCCCGATCGTTGCCCCGGCGGCACTTTGATGCCACCGAGCGAGGGGGGAGAGCCCCCCTCCTTCTTCTTCTTCCTTGGCCTCCCCCCTAGATGGGAGGAGGATTTCCCATCTGGTCCATGGTTTCCATGGTGGCAGAGGGGTGGGAGCCCCTTCGAGATTGGATATCCCTCTCTGTTCTCTTCTGTTTCGTGTTCCCCTGATCTGGCCGAAAATTGTTTCCTATATTCCGGGAGATCCGTAACTCCCATTGCGCTGAGATTTTAACACGATTTTTTCTAGATATAAGCTTCCTTGCGCCTGAAGTAGAGCTCCAACCGACGTTCAAGGAGGGCATAACCCACACTACAAAAAAAATACACTTCTGTGATGATACGTGTTTGTCACAGTAGGTCATGTTTTCTGTCATGCATGTACATCCATGACAAATTTATGACAGAATCAAGATAGTCATACTGTCGTCGTCAGAGAAGTGTTCCATGACATTACCAAAATTATCATCACGGAAGTGTCCACTTCCATGACGATAAATCGCGCGTCACAGAAGTGCTTTCGTCAAGGTTGACCGACACATGGCATCCACCGTAACGGAACGCCGTTAAGCTATCGGGTCCGGTTTTGGATCCGATAACCCGTTAACAGCCCGGACCAATGGGGATTTCCACGTGTAAAATCATCATTGGCTGTAGGAAACACGTGTCAGCTCCGTGTTGGCACAGGTGTCACTCATCCAATGGGCGAGATGCGCCTATGATATGTTAACACGTGGACCGGCCCAAAAGTGGACCATAAAGTTTAAATGGGCCGGCCCAACTAAAGGCCCACAAGATTTTGCGGACCATAATGGGCTGGCCCAGCTAAAGGCCCACAAGATTTTGCGGGCCATAATGGGCCGGCCCAGGTAAAGGCCCACAAGATTTTTGCGGGCCATAATGGGTCGGCCCAGGTGAAGGCCCACAAGATTTTTGTGGACCATAATGGGCCGGCCCAGCTAAAGGCCCATGAGATTTCGCCGACATTAATGGGCCGGCCCAGCTGTAGGCCCACAAGATTTTGAGGACCCTAGTAGGCCGGCCCATTAACTCGCTGCCATGTTTTGGGCCAAATGTCAAGATATTTGATTCGGTCCATTAATGGCCTGCCACGTTCCGGGCCTAATAATGGCCCATATGAGATCCGGCCCGTTAAAAGCCTACCACATTCTGGGCCAAATTATAGCCCAGATCAGGTCCGGCCCTTTAACAGGCTTTGGGCTAAATTATGGCCCATATCAGATTCGGCTCGTCAACTGGACGCGATGCTTTTGGGCCCATTGGCTAAAGGCCCATTTAGTAATTCGGCCTGATATTAGTTTCGGCCTGTTAAGGGCCCGTTTAACATTTTGGCCCTATATTCGTCATGTTAAAAGCCCGTCATATAGTTGGGCCTAACTACGACCCGGTTTGCATCTGGCCTGCTCGCAGCCGATAATTTGATTGGGCCAAACAAGGACCAAGACAATTTTGGCCTGTTATAAACCCATGATTTGCACATTCATGGGCCGGGATCTATTTCGGCATGCTGCCGGCCCGTGAGCTGTTCGGCACGTTTTAGGCCCAACCTACTTATCAGCCTCCTATTAAAGGCCCGAATCTACTAGTGGGCTAGTTTACATTTAGGCCTGTTTACGGACCAAGATGACGGGGCCCATGATGCGGATCATACATGGTGATTTGCATGACGGCCCGATTATGTACCGTAATTTTACGGTTTGGCCGGTTTACTGCGAAGACAGGACATATATATAGTAAAATAACTGCAGCATCGTGAATAAGAAAAAAACCTAGACTGTACAAGAAAGAAATTACGGCATATTGCATCCACTCGGCATCAAAGTTCTCCACTATGATAATAAAGCACAAGAAGATAGCAGATTACATACACTGGGCATCAAAGATCGCCACCAGTGCAACTAAACACGCCAACAAAATAATATACAAAACTGACATCACTTCAATAGAGTTCAAGAAAGGTTAGCCCTGCTCGGGAGCGGCAGCGCAAGCAGCTAAGCAAGCTGGTGAGACTGCACTTGTTTGACACTTATATCCTCCTCACTCTGAAAGATAAACAAGCAGACAGATGACAAGTTTTGCACGTATAAGTATCAGTGCTGACAATTCATCACATTTCTTACTGAAGAATAAAGTGACACAGTTTAAAATAGCATTAACACAATATGGTATTGTTCAGGTCAAGACATGGCAGGAAATGACATTGTGAAGGAGTTGGCAGCTTCACAACACCACTGGATTACAGATCAAGAACTCATAAGTATCAATGGTTAGTGTGCTGTCAATTTATCCCATTTCAGATTGGCAAAATAAGATCACTTGCTCTGTATAGTTTAATTTACATGGTATGAAGAAGGAACTTGGTTGTACAACTGAAAACTTAAATTGAGAAGGACAAACTTTTGTTTATGAACTGAAGTACATAATAAACTTTAAACATGCAATTTGATGCAAACACCAAAAATAAACAGCTGTTGCAGTCATGCCTAACCAAATATACACAACAAAGTTTGAAGGCTTGAGGAGGACAAACTTACATTATTGGTGAAGGCAGGCTCTATAAAGCCCTTGTCCATGCTAATGCGGGGGGGGTGGGGGGTGCAATTCAAGAAGTTTACCACAGAATCTTCTTCATAAGCATTGCCTTTATTCTACATTTTGTTAAGAGTAAATATAGATGTGACAATATAAGAAAAAATGGAGAATATTTAAGATAAGATGAAGAGTGATGCTACATAACCAAGTAGCTATAAATGTAAGTACAGCGATACAGGCAAAAGGTACAACCAAGAGCAATGCTGAGCTAAACTTCTTCAGTACCATCGGTGTTATCCAACCTTATGGTAAGAGTAAATATAGATCTTATGAGTAGAAAATGGAGGGCAAAGGAAAATAAGCTGCAGAGTGATGGTACATGAACAACTACCTGTCAATATAAGTACACTGATAAAGGACAACATGTACTTACAAGAACAATGCAGAGCTAAAAAATTTCATTGGCATTGGATATATTCTACACTAATGTAACCATTCATACAGATCAGATAATTTGGAGTGAACAATTGATAAGCAAGCTATCATGGATACTGCTGTCACATAATGAACCAGGTATGTATGCAAGTACAGTGATACAGGACAACAGGTACTAACAAGAGCAAAGCAGCGGGCAGCATATTTGCGATATCCTGTCATTCTTTTCAAACCGAAATTCTTTTTCGAGCAGATTTCCTGCAAAAAAGATCCGTAAGGCACATGCGGAAAAGTAGAAGTTCAAATTGTCATGCGATATCATAGACAGTACCTCATCCTCGGAACAAGACCAGTGCATAACAAGGTTTTTCCATTCAATGTCTTTTAAATTTAGCACAGGAGACTTCACCAGAAATTTGTTTATAGACTTGCCATCAAAGTGTGATTTCCTCAGGTAACACCGATACTGCTGCAATGCTTCCTTGAAAAGCGCAAGAAAGCTTTGCTCATCATGACTATCCAGATTGACTCTCGCCTACTTAAAACAATGCAATGTAAATCATTGATGTGTTCAATCAGCAGAAAACAAGAAAATAATCACCATGAATAATAGCACTTACACATAAGTGGGACAAGAAGATGTGAAAATGGTGTTTGTCTTCACTATAATCTTCCAATGATGGGAATATATGCACATAGTCCCTAACAACATTGAAAGCATTGTCTTTTAAACTGGGAATAACTAGAATGGGGTTCCAATCTGCAGGAATTGGACGTCTCTGCAGTTGGGATAGGTCTTCGGCCGGTGGACTTGTTGTACTTTTTGCAGGAGTGGGATTTTTCTATGGTACGGCTGGTGCTATGGCAACTGAAATCGGCATAACTTTTGCTGGAGTGCAGGTCCTGTGTGGTGGGGCTAGTGGTGTGGCCAGTGAAGTATGGGTACAGTCTGCTGGAGTCGGTCCTACGTTTTGTGTCACTGGTTGTACAGCCAATATAAGTGGGGTGATGTCTGATTTCTCCGGCACAACCACATTTTTCAAGGACTTTGCTGGTGCTCCTTCAGGTTCGGCAATCACCCTCTTCCTTTTTTATGTCTGATGCACAAGAACAACATTTGAGTGGAAAAACATGGTATGATGACAGATGGAATATGTATTGATAATGGATGGGCATGACATCTCGACATATATGATGAGTAAACTAAGCAGATGGCAGTGCAACAAAGTAGAAGAAATGCAGGACAACATATGCAAGATACGCGCAATCAATAAAAGCTTGCCAAATTAGAGCAGGCACCTTGATGGGTGAACATGACAGGCCATCTGCCTTTGACTCCTCGAGGTTAGAATAGTCACTAGGATCATATTCTGAACAAGAATCTACAGGTGGGGAGCGTATGAGTTTCATTGCATCCAGAATGGCACTCAATGCCTTGGTGCCAATTTTGTAAGTCATTGCAGTGTTCCACAATATTCTTCTGATGCGCGGATTCTGATATTCACTGTAATTATGTATAATATCTGAGAACCATGAAAACATAAATAGTTGTGAGATTATCTTTGTAATGCAGAGGATATTCTAATATAGGGGCGCCCCTGTAAACACTTGTGTGCTATCACTGGATTCTGATGAGAGGGCTCATGTGTGCTGTAATATGGTGCGTGCATTTATATAACTAGATGATACCCCGCGCGTTGCTGCGGGAACTTGTTGTGATTTTTCTTAGCAGCAGATAGAAAAAATACGAACAATATCGTGGTACATTATTATGCCAAACTACTTCAAGAGACAATATATTACAAATGTGAGCGGAGGCAAGGAGATGAAAGCATGAAATAGGGGTACATTGTGAAAGCTTTGGAAACTGTCCATACAATTAACTTTTCCGTTCCTATTTAAAATTCATAGTTCTTTTCAGGGTCCCTTCTAATTACTATGAAATATGAATGGCTATATAGAAAAGAAGGTCTTCCACTTGTCAACTCCCCAGAACAAAAAAAAAATGAAATGACTAAAAATATTTGAACTTAGTTATTGAGCAAAATCACACGCCAATACCATGAGGAAACCATAAATATGTCATCTTGAAAAATCTGCAGTCAAAGGAAAATAGCATGTTTTGACGACAATCTTTATCAAAGTAGTTGCCACATTGTTATGCAACTGTAAAAATTGTGGTGAGACAAATATGTGTACTGTTACATATGAGAAGATGATAACTCGATTAGTCAGAACTTATTAGTTGGTTAAGGGTAATTTGTATTAAAGGTATATGCTACTGTACTACTTTTTGTCAGATACAGGAATTAGACTTTATGCAATAGTTTTTTATGCAAATTGTGTGATCGTCTTACCTGGAAAAAAAAGATTGTGCGATTGTGAAAATTTTATTCACATCAACTGAAACATTAATTTTAATGAAAAAATCATAATAACCTAGGATTACCTGGCACGATGGCTTGAGAACCAATAATGTAAAAAATGGTGAGCAGCCACTTAGAATAAACAATCTTACATCGGATAATTTGATGTTTCTTGTTGAATCGAAAAAGAGATAAAGATAAACATGGCCTCAAATAAGGGCAAAGTTTGATACCCATGTGAGCCGTGTGTCGGATCCCCTATTGCACCACCATGTCTTTTGGGTAACCTGCAATATCTAAACATGGTTTAAACCTGCAATTTTTGGATAACCTGCAATGAAGATAAATATGGTTTAAACCATGCACTTTTTTCCTGAATATGCCAAAACAGAATTTACGTTACAATCCAAAAAGACAGTGTCAGAATGCAGAGCCTAATTGTCAATTAGCTATACCCAGAACATTGACAAATATAAAATAATCGGCAGCTTAATTAACTGCTAGATACTGTGGCGGCAAAGCAGCTAGACAACATGTATTGTGAAGACGGGGATTTGGACGAAACCTGATACAGTAGGGGAATTTGAAACCAGATGTCTGCGATGGATAGGCCTCGAGAATCATCCCATCAAGCATGCGTAGTACTAGCAGGCATGAGCGTGGACGACCGAGGCTGCAAATTCATCTTATCAAAGGAGAAACCTGTGAATCAAAAATTATGCTCGGGGTGGAGACAGATCCCATAGAGAAGATAGAGACAACACGTTGACTTGCCGAGGGACCTGGGAGGGGTGGAAACAGATGCAATAGAAAAGGTGGAGAAGAAGAATGGGATGGCTCCCCGGGGATGATGGGTTGAGATTTCAATCGAGGGGGAATGGTTGTAGCCAGCAGTTGCCGATGGTAGGGGCTGCTCAGTGTACCACTCCTTGAAGGCGAGCGGCGGAGCTACTATAACGAATCCATCTGCAACTCTTGCTTGGAGAATATGTAGGGGAAGGAGCAAATTCATCAATCTTTTTAGTACTTGAGTGGACATGGGAGAAGATGAAGAAGAAGCGTATCAAACTAATAATGGGGAAGACAAAGTGAAGCGTACAAGAGAAGGGTCTGTGGAGATGGGAAAAAATCACTGGAGATTATTAGAAGTGACATGGTACACCGGAATCAGACTGATTGGTTGGTTTTGCAAACTGAATGCTGATGTGGCACCATGCTGATGTGGACATTGTGCATGTTGAGAGAATTGCTAGTAGTGGGGATCAACTTCTTAAGAATGTAAGATCTGGCACAAGTACACACAAAAAATAGGCTCCAGAAGTAAGGATAGTTGGCAGATGATAGGTTCAAAATATACTGTATAGAGAGTTTATTGTGAAACCATGATAACAAGAGCACACAGCAAATAGGCAGATCATAGTGTACATAAAAGGGGTACACCATAAGCACGGTATATAAATCAGGAAAGTGGAACTGGCTTGAAAATACGGTGTTGTATTGCCGCTAGTAATTGAAAGCCTATCGATCAAGTACATGCCAGCTCTATCAGTTGTTGACTGCAGATGTCCCTGCTCCCCTTCCTAACAAGGAACATACTGTACGTACTAAATACAGAATAACAAAAGAGGAACATGTTAAAGAACAGAAGAGGAAGCATATTCTTGAGGTTCCGCTTAATTGCATACAATGTTGGTTGCCCACTCATGATGAATCACAGCGCCCAAAGAAATGCAATTCCATGATGTCTCTCTATATGTGGCAATTTTGAACAAGAGTCATTAGGATCATATTCTGAACAAGAGTCAACAGGTGGGGAGCGTATGAGTTTCATTGCATCCAGAATGACACTCAATGCCTTGGTGCCAATTTTGTAAGTCATTGCAGTGTTCCACAATATTCTTCTGATGCGCGGATTCTGATATTCACTGTAATTCACTGCTGCTAATGCGACACAAAGCAGCTACACAGATCATATTGTAGATATAACGGGAAAACCGTAAGCATCAGAGTAAAATCAGCAAAGTGGAACTTGCTGGAATATATGTGCTAGTATTGCCGGTACGGCTAGAAAGGCTTCAGATACCAGCTCTCTTCAACTGAAGGTGCGGTACTATTAATACCAGTGTAACTCTCAAAGGTGACACAACTCGCCGCATTTCCTTGCTATTCTTATAGGATTCAAGTGGGCAGGCCACTACAAATCCTATTCCCATGTTTACAAAATCCTACGAATCAAAGAGGCCCGAAGAGTTCAAAGTGTCCATACCAACCGACCGTATAGACCTCTACACTGCAAATGTCCTTGCTCATCTTCACTACAAGCACTACAAAAAAATACACTTCCGTGATGATACGTGTTTGTCACATTAGGTCGCGTTTTTTGTCATGCATGTACATCCATGAAAAATTTATGACAGAATATAGATAGTCATACCTGTGCTGTCGTAGAAGTGATGACATTACCAAAATTATCATCACGGAAGTGTCCACTTCCATGACGATAAATCGCGTCACGGAACTGCTTTCATCAAGGGTGACCGACACGTGGCATCCACCGTAACGGAACGCCGCTAAGCTATCGGGCCGGGTTTTGGATCCGATAACCCGTTAACAGCCCCGACCAATGGGGATTTTCCACGTGTAAAATCATCATTGGCTGGAGCAAGCACGTGTCGGCTCACCGTTGGGACAGATGTCATCCGCTCATTGGACCGAAGGCGCCTATGATACGGCGACACGTGGCACGGCCCAACAGAGGCCCATTCCGGTGAAAAGGCCGGCCCGTTTGACCTGGTCAAAAGGTGGCGGGCCGGCCCACGGAAAGCTTGTTAACGGCCTGTTCGCATATAGCCCATTTACAGCCCGCTAACCGAGGGCCCATTACGCCCTATCCGAATTAGGCCCAGTAGCATCATCTGGGCCGTCCAATATGATTCAGCCTGTTTTAACTTCCGGCCCATGTGTGACCCATGACTTCTTTCGGCCCATAAGAGGACCTTTGTAACTCTTGGCCCATTAACGACCCGTGGTGAAACTGGCCCGTAATGAACATTGTATCACTTTATACCCATTAACGGCCCGTTATTCCATTGGGCCGTTTCCAGCCCAAGTTATCTTTCGGCCTTCTCAGGGCCCATTGATTCTTGGGCTCATTTGCAGATTCGTTACATACGTTCACATCATTTTACGCTTGTGGGCCAAATTCAGCCCGTCGTTACGATCGGCCCGCTTGCGGACCGTTAATCGCTAATGCGTTTTCATTTCCAAAAAAACTCGTTGGGCTGTTTTCATAGAGTTATCAAATACGGCCTATTAATGGCCCGTTATGGTCCACGAATAGTACGACCCATGATTGGCGAAATGATGATATGCCCCGTAGAAGGCCCATGGATCCTACGGCCCGTATGAGGCCCATGGATAGTATGGCCCGTAGAAGGCCCATGGACCCTACGGCCCATAGAAGGCCCATTGAACCCTAAGGCCCGTATAGAAGGCCGATGGATCCTACGGCCCGTATAGAAGGCCAATGGTCCTACAACCGAACGAAGGCCGTGGATCATATCGCTGCAGGAGGCCCATGGTTACAACAGTCCGTGTGTTGCCATGATTATTTTGGCCTAGTTACCAAAAATAGGCTATTGTGGCCACTAGAAAACACGAGAAAAAGAACTGCAGTGACTACAAGCAAACAACTAAACAAGACAATAAGGAAATAAATAAGCAAGCAATTAAGGCTAGCCTATTACCGCTATTACACATATTACATCCATCGGGCATCAAAGTTCGCCACCGGTGCAAATATAGGGAACAAAGCAGCATATTACATACACTTGGCGTCAAAATTGGCCACCAAAGGCAAATAAACGCGGCGAAGAAACAAGAGCATAACTGAAACAACTTCGTAAGAGCTCAAGAAACGTTATCCCGGTATCCACCACGCCGGCAATAAGCTTAGCAAGCTGATTATCTTTGTCCTGTTTGGCGCTAAAATCCTCCAACGCTTGTCGTTGCACCGTAAAGTATGCATCTGAATGCTCCAGGACTTCATGATCCTTCCGCTTCTTGTCGCAGCACAGTTGATCGATGTCTTTCAGCTTGTAGTTGAGACTCAAGAAACCGAACTGATTCAGATAGTGAGTTTGAATAGCTTGTGCATGCGGTAGTGGCCAAGCTTCAACACTAAACCAAGACAGACTTTGGGGTTGTCTCATTGTCTTCAAGATAGTCTTCCTTAGCTGTTTTATCAGCTTTGTTGGAGACCAACAAGGATGTGTCACTATCCTGAACCTTATCTGCATTACTTCCTTTACCATTGCTTAATAAGGCACTCTTCCCCAATATTATGTCAGCATTCTAAAAGAAGAAACAAGCAGACACATAACAAGTTTAGCATGTACTAGTATATGAAACTCATTTCGGTGAATCAGTTCATTAGTAAGGTGGATAGGATTAAACTACCAAGTCTTCTATTGCCAAGTACTAGTACATAATAAAAGCATCAAACAAACATATATCTATGTCCTATGGTCACTTTGCATTGTCTTGCCAAATCAAAATAGAGACACGGTTCAAATCATATCAGTTCAAGACAAAGCAGCAAAGTGAAAGAATACAAAGCGTGGGAAACTACACGGCACAACAAGATTTCAGATGGGTACCACGGGTCTACATGTACAACAACACTATTGGCTCTATTGTGATGCTAGTAATGTGCATGATATGAAAGTCAATCTGATACACAATTGAAATTGAAATCAACAGAGCTATTGATAAGAGCAAACATGTTAAAGAAACATGCGTGAACATACCTGCTGTGCCATTGGAGTTTCGATTGGATCCCGCAATTTAAAAATAAGTTCGTATCAGTAAATACAATGATACATGAGCAAAGCAATCATAGTTAAAAAAGGTGCGCCTAAGCGAGCGCTTAAGCGCGCCTAGGCTCTAGGCGTTGGCAAAATGCATTGCGCATAACTACGCATAATCAGGCATAATGCAAGCATAAGCA
The DNA here is from genome assembly GCA_021605205.1 of Aegilops longissima. Taxonomy (NCBI): domain Eukaryota; kingdom Viridiplantae; phylum Streptophyta; class Magnoliopsida; order Poales; family Poaceae; genus Aegilops; species Aegilops longissima. The sequence continues at coordinate 695,458,591 of CM038678.1, read as the reverse complement.
TGCGCTTTGGTCAAGAAGCGCAAGGCGGTGGCAAACGCACAATTAACGCCTAGCGCTTTTTGAACTATGATAGCAATGGAATCTTAAAGTAGAACAGTTGTTCTTCAGGTTTAGGCACTTGTTCTACATGAACAGTACAAGAAGACGCAAGAGTAAAATACTTAAAATAGAAAATGAGCTCATAGACCTTACCACATTCTTGGTTCGGGACCAAGTCTGAGAAAAAGCGTGCCCGGTCATCGCCCATAGAATGTGTCTCGGGAGAACGTAAGGGAATTTGATGAGTTTCTTTGCCGGTGAAGTACGCTTTCTTGTGTAATTACGACATCGCCACCAAGCATTCTTGAAGATAGCAGAGGTATTAGCACAGGTTACCTCATCCCGAGTTTCCAAGTCGGTCCTTCTCTATAGAAAAATGGGAAAATTTGCTGTATTATAACCATCATGGAGGTAGGATGTATGGGACGAAGCAAAGTAATTGCCATGAATAACATTACTTACACATAACTCCCGGACAAACACCTGAATCGCATTTTCCTTCATCTTGAGATAATATTTCCAAGATGGGAAGATACGCACATATGATTTAACAACATCAAATGTGATAGATGCTAAACCACGATTGGCTGGTTGTGCTTCCTCCACAGGAATAGGCGTATTAACCTGGTGGAGTTGGGGTTCGCCGTGATAGTCTTGGCCCTTTGGGCACCGGATCTGCCTTACTAACTGCCGTTGTTTGGGAGCTCTGTGGTGGAGATGGTGCTGTGTCAACAAGAACAGGGTTACTATCGGCTAGGGTTGGGGTTAGATTGGGTGAAGCTGGTTCTCATCCATCGCAAAGACGGGTACAATCTGTAGAGTTTGGGTTATGTGTGGTAGGGCTGGTTCTTGTGCATGTACAACCGGGGTGCTATCTCCACCAAGAGGTAGCACTGTTTTATTTGAAGACCATGTTTTTATTCCGCTAGATACTGGCATCACCCGCTCCAATTCAAATGGCTGATAAACAGGAAACATAGTTGAATGTACAGACATTGTATGAGAGACAGATGCAATAGATAGTGTGGAAAAAAGAGGGCATGAAATAGTTGACATGTATATTGTTTAACTAAAACGGATAGCATGACATAATTTCACATATATGATGACTATCTAAACTGGATAGCATAGCATAACATAATTCAAAGATATGATGAATAACTAAACAGGATCACATGACATAATTCACCTACATGTTATCTAAGTAATCAGGATCGCATCATTTAATTCACATATGTGATTTATATGCTAAACAGAGGGCATTTGATATGATGTTTGAACTAAGAACATGGTGTTGAATATTATGTATATGATGTCTAAACTATGCAATGCAAGACACCGTATGCATGATATGAGCAGTATATGTAAGTGCATCTAGTGCCCCTTAGTGATTTTGGTGTATTGAAGACTTATAGGTTAAGGGACTAATATGTTTATGAGTGTACACAGGTCTATAAGTCTATAAGGAGTTTGATATTTACAGAGAAAGTCGACCCTAAAAATGAAGTTCTTCGATCAAGACTTTGATATTTCAAGACTTTTCAAGACTTTGAAAGTGAAGAAATTGGTGTGACCTTGAAGACTTGGTATTCATTTGAGGAACATGAAGCGTGAAGAATTTTGTTTTCGTAGTTTCGTTTTATCTTTCTTGAGTCATAGGAAACACCGTACTGTTAAAGGGGGTCGAGGAAATACTAAGGAAAAATTTCCATGTGATGCTCAACTCAAAATCCTACACCTACCAATCCCTTCGAGTGAAGCCTTTGGAAATCTCATACAGCTCAATCAATTTCTTCAGTGACAGAGACGAAGTTCTTCTGGTCGCTGAGGAATTTGTTCTGACTGAGGAGTTAGGAATTCGCCAGTGCGGATTGCCTACACAGTGAGGAACATGATAGCCCTGAGGAATTTGGGAGTCAAATTTCTGGCCGTTGCTGTGCTGCGCGCCAGCTGTCCCAAAATATCTTATCCACCTAACGGTCATATCATTGAAGGGAATTTATGTCTTATCATGTCGGGCTGCTCCCTAGGCTATAAATAGCCGCCCCCTACAACCACTAGCTGGTTGGCTGCTCCGAGAGAACTTGACACTTGTCATTTGAGAGCAACCCATCCTCCGAGGACTTTGAGCGAAAATCATCGAGTGAGGAAAAACCCAAAACCAAACCCCTACAAACCTAAAGTGATTGAGCATCACTTAAGAGATTGATCCTGCGTGGATCCGACGCTTGTTACCTTTGAAGACTGTGCTTCTTCCAGATGGTTAGGCGTCATGGTCTAGAGCATCCAAGAGGAATTGTGGATCACCGAGTGACCAAGTCTGTGAAGGTTTGGAAGTCGCCTGAAGACTTACCACGAGTGATTGGACAAGGTCTGTGTGACCTTAGTTCAAGGAGAATACGGTGAGGACTTGGTGTCCTGAGCTGCGTGCTCAGCGACTAGGTGTCCGGGACTGTGTGTCCTCGAGTTTAAATACTCAGACGCTCCAACCAGACGCATAACCGAGACAACAGTTGGAACTGGTCTACCAAATCATTGTCTTCACCAACCTAATCTGGTTCTATTTCCTCAACTCTTTCATTTCCTCATTCTTCGTGTTGAGTATTCGTTCATATCTGTGTTTGAGGACTTTGATCAAGACTTTCTCAATTTCCTCGTTCAATTCTTCACCTGTTTGTCTTCATCTTGTGCTATCCTGTGTTTACGCTTTCTGTACTCTTTGATTGTCTTCATTTCATCATGATGACCATGCCCGCATTCTCTTATGCTTACTTCTGAGTACTTATTCTGCTGCAAGTAGTTCTTCACTTTGGAATTTCCTCACCGGCAAATTCCTCATTGAAGAATTCATAAAAATCACCTATTCACCCCCCCTCTAGTCGATATAACACACTTTCAATTGGTATCAGAGCAAGGTACTCCCTTGTTCTGTGTGATTTTGGTTTAACCACCTTTAGTTATGTCGACCGCAGGTATGATCAAGGTCTTAGCTGGGTGTCCTACCTTTGATGGGACGGACTACCCCTACTGGAAAAACAAGATGCGAATGCATCTTGAGGCAATTGACAACGATCTCTGGTATGTTGTGGAAAATGGTGTTCCCTCTATCTCACCCTCACTGAACACTGCCGATGTGAAGAGATTCAAGCAACTCGATTCTCAAGCGAAGAATATCATATGTGGCCATCTGAGCAAAGGACAATATGGAAGAGTGAGTGCTTTGGAAACTGCTAAGCTCATCTGGGACAGGCTGTCCAAAGTAAATGAAGGAGTCTCAACTCAGCGTGACTCTCGAGTTGATGTTCTTCGAAATCTCTTCAACCGCTTTAAAAGACTCGACAATGAAAATGTTCAACAACCCTTCGATCGCCTCACTGACATCTCAAATGAGCTTCAAGGGCTTGGTGCCACTGACATCACCGACCATGAGGTGGTGAAGAAACTGTTGAGATCGCTGATTCCTCATTTGATACTCCGCATCGATGATACAAGAGCGCATCGACTACAAGTCACTTGATCCAGCTGATATCCTCGAGAGGCTAAATACTCATGAGTTCCAGCTTGTCTGAAGAGAGATCACTATGGTTCTAGCTATGGAAAATCACGTGCCTCAAGGCCAAGGCTGTGTCTCGAATCTGATTGTGAAGACTCGTAGTAGCCTTGGAGATCCTGAAGAATTGAGCCAGAGCTAGCACCGCCGTGAAGAAATTCCGAAGTTCTCAAGACGTGGTCGCTGGAAAATCCTCAAGGAGCAGTGATTCCTCATCCAAAGGACTATAAGAGAAGACTATGCCACAAATGCAAGAAACCTGGTCACTACATTCAAGATTGTCCTCAGTGGGAAAAGGAATTAAAGAAGAAGAAATACAAGGATTACAGTTCTGATGACGCTAAGAAGAAGAAGAAATCGTCGAAATCTTCATCATCAAAATCCTCAAAGTCTTCTTCTCACAAGAAGAGCAGCTCCAAGAAGGCTCGGACATTCATTGGCAAGGAAATGGACTCTGAAGCTAAATCTGAGGAACATGAGGAAGAGGAGGCATCAGAAGAATCCGAGTCTGGTGTGGCGAGTCTGGCTCTCGCTACTGCTTTCGTCAGCAAGTCCATCTTCTATTCTGAAGAAAATGACCTCACCAACAAAGCTGATGAAGATAGTGAAGACTACGCTCCCACCTATTGCTTCATGGCAAAGGGTGCCAAGGTACTCAAATATACCTCCTCTGAATCTAGTGAAAATGAATCTGATGAAGATCTCAAGTCCAGCTACTCAAAACTTGCTAAGATTGCTGTAAAACAACAAAGGGCTTTTGAAAAGGTTCAAAACATGCTAGACAAAAGTGATGATATGTTGGGTGAAGAAATGGATCGACTAAAGCCCCGATCGAAAATCTTCAGAGACTTCAGTCTAGGTTTGACAGCATTCAAGGTCATCATAACACTCTCTTGTCTGATCATGAGAAATTTTCTTATGAATTTCTTCAAAGAAAGCAAGATCTTGAGAAGCTAAGAGTGAGTTATGAAGATCTTGGAAGGAGCGCGATTCATTACTTGCTCAACAAATCAACGCTTCTCGTGAAGAATTTGTTCCTCCATGCTTAAAGTGCATTGAACGTGAATCGCTAATTCTTCACCAATGTTCAAATGCTTCAACTGTTACAAATTCTTCACCTGCCTCTCGCTATCACTAATTCCTCATCCGAGGACATTGCTAGTATCACCGACAATGCAGGGTTGAAGGAATTGTACATGACAGCATGTACAAAAGCCTCAAAGGGCATCGACTCTTTGTGATGTGCTTAAAAGCAGATCCTCAACAGAACCCTAGGAAAGAGGGTATTGCCTTTGAGAGGAAACTCAATGCTGATGGAACATATTGAAGCCCGAGCAAGATCCCAAAACCTCATGGGTTGCTGCAAAGGGACCTCCATTGATCCATCTAACTTATCTGGCTTTACATGTGAATCTCCTCATTCTTCCGATGAGTCATTTGACTCAACTATAAACTGTTCAAAAATCAGAATGGTGAAGTATTTGCTAGATATGTTGGCACTAACTCAGAACGGTTCCCCTATGAAGAAAATCTGGGTTCCCAAGAAGTGCCTTGAAAGTCTTCAGGTGAATGTCCTCATGACACCACCTGTGAAGAATAGGAACCCCAAATCAAACTCTTCATATGGACCAAATTCTTCATATGGATCCAAGTCCTCATACGGACCAAATTCCTCACATGGATCAAAGTCCTCATATGATTATCATCGTGCTAACAACTCTGTTTCGCAGGGTAGAGCTAAGGGCTATGAATATGTGCATTATTCTTCAAACCAATATGTTCATAAGTCCTCAAAGAATTTCTCTGCTTATTCATATGCTTACCCTAACCTCTCTTATGTGAAACGAAATGGATTGGCCTCTATGCCACCATTCTCATATGGAGCTCACAGAGTGATGAACTCTTTGCCACCCCTTCAGATGTGGGTGGTGAAGAAAAAGAACTAATCTCTTCTACAGGGTCAGGTCTCCAGACGTGCTTTAACGTCTGATGAATTTGCTGGGGACCTGACAACAATGCCTGAAAGGACACAGGCTAATCATGAAGAAATGAACTTTCATTTCACACGTCCTCATACTGCTTATTTGTTATACTGCCTGATGAAATTCATTTGATGAAATTGATATCATATTCTTCACTGATGAAGTATATGAGATCGTAAGTTGCACTAATTCATCTGCAGGATGATCAACCCAAAGCCAATGAGTGGGTCCTCGATAGTGGATGTACAAATCACATGACTGGTGACAAGAATCTATTGATGGATGCTCCCTTATCACCATCACATCTGAAGCATATCATCTTTGGCCGACAAAGGCAAAAGTCGTATTGGGTCTTGGTAAGGTTATGATCTCTAAGGACATACACATGGACAAAGTCATGCTTGTTGAGTCCTTAGGATACAACCTCATGTCAGTCTCAATGCTTTGTGATCTTGATATGGTTGTTGTCTTTGGCAAGTATCGTTGTGTTGTGATCATGGAAGCTGACAATTCCAAAGTCTTCGAAGGCTTTAGGAGAGGAGACTTGTATATTGTTGATTTCTCTATAGGACCACAACCAGCCGTGTGTCTACTTGCAAAAGCTTCAGAAGGCTGGCTATGGCATCGACGACTTGGTCACGCAGGCATGATGAATTTGCACACGCTTGCGAAGAAGAAGCATGTCATTGGCATTGAGAATGTCAAATTCCTCAAGGATCACTTGTGTGGAGCTGCAAAAGCTTCAGAAGGCTGGCTATGTGAAGCTAGAAAAATGACCAAGGCCAAGCATCTAGCGAAGACTATCATGACCACTACTCGTCCATTCGAATTGCTTCACATGGACCTCTTTGGTCCTAATCATTACTCATCAGTCACTAATGATGCATCTCTATATGGCTTTTTTATTGTTGATGATTACTCTCGTTACACATGGGTACACATTGTTACTTACAAACATGAAGTGCAGGAAGTCTTCAAACGATTTTCCTCGAGGGCTTCAACCACCTTTGGTGTGAAGATCAGCACATCAGAGTGACAATGGAACTGAGTTCAAGAATTCGGTCTTGATGACTATCTTGATGAACTTGGTATTACTCATGAGTTATCTGCTCCCTATACTCCTCAGCAAAATGGCGTCGTGGAGCGCAAGAACAGAACTCTTGTTGAAATGGCTCGCACTATGCTTGATGAATACAAAACGCCTCGTCGTTTTTGGATTGATGCAATTGATACCGCGTGCCACATCATCAACAGAGTATATCTTCACAAATTCTTCAAGAAGACTGCCTATGAACTCCTCACTGACAAGAAACCCAATAGAGCACCTACCTTCTGTGATAGATGAACCAGCACCTGAGGAATCTATCAAGTTCAAGGCAACTGAGGATGTAATTCCTATTGAAGAATCTGCTGAAGAATTCATTCCAGAATGTGAAGAACGTCGAGCTGATGCACCTGAGGATAATGCTGAAGAAAATGCTGATCAAATTCCTCGACGACAACCAGCTCATCCTCGCGTTGCAAAATAAGTGCAAGTTGACAAGATCATCAATGACATTGAAGCGCCAGGTCCTCTCACACGCTCAAAAGCTTCACATTTATCTAACTTTTGTGGGCACTATGCTTTTGTCTCTATCACAGAGCCCACTAAGGTAGATGAAGCATTTCGAGCCCGAGTGGATTCGTGCAATGCAAGAAGAATTACATCGATTCGAGCTCAACAATGTCTGGAACTGGTCAAACGTCCAGATCCTCGCAAGCATAATATCATTGGAACAAAGTGGATCTACCGCAACAAGCAAGATGAAAATGGCCTTGTGGTGAGGAATAAGGCACGACTTGTAGCTCAAGGCTACACACAGGTTGAAGGAATTGATTTTGATGAAACTTTTGCACCTGTTGCTAGACTTGAGGCTATTCACATATTACTTGCTTATGCTAACCATCATAATATCACTTTATATCAAATGGATGTGAAAAGTGCATTCCTCAATGGTAAGCTTGAGGAAGAAGTATATGTTGCTCAACCCCCAGGTTTTGAAGATCCAAAGAATCCCGACAAAGTCTTCAGACTCAACAAGGCCCTCTATGGCCTCAAACAGGCCCCACGGGCGTGGTATGATACATTGAAGGAATTCTTCGTGAAGAATGGCTTCACACCCGGTTCACTCGACCCTACTCTCTTTACTAAATCATATGATGGTGAACTGTTTGTGTGCCAAATATATGTTGATGATATTATCTTTGGCTGTACTGACCAACGTTATAGTGATGAATTTGCCTATATGATGAGTGAAGAATATCAAATGTCTATGATGGGAGAATTGAAATTCTTCTTAGGTCTTCAAATTCGTCAACAACACAATGGCATATTCATATCTCAGGAGAAATACCTCAAAGATGTTCTGAAGAAATTCGGCATGCAAGATTGCAAAGGCGTCAAAATTCCTATGCCCACAAATGGCCATCTATGCAATCGATGAAAATGGTATTGACTTCGATCACAAGGTATACCGCCCATGATTGGTTCTCTATTGTACTTATGTGCATCTAGGCCAGATATAATGCTTAGTGTTTGCATGTGTGCCCGATTTCAAGCTACACCGAAGGAATCACACCATAAGGCTGTGAAGCATATTCTTCGATATCTAGCTCACACACCAACACTAGGATTATGGTACCCCAAGGGCTCTACGTTTGATCTCATTGGATATTCTGACTCTGACTATGCTGGTGATCGTGTGGACCGCAAGTCAACATCTGGTACTTGTCATTTCCTCGGACGATCTTTGGTCTGTTGGTCCTCGAAGAAACAGAACTGCGTATCACTGTCTACTGCGGAAGCTGGGTACATTGCTGCTGGCTCTTGTTGTGCTCAATTGCTGTGAATGAAGCAAACTCTCAAGGACTGTGGCATCAACGTGAAGAATGTGCCTCTCTACTGTGACAATGAGAGTGCCATCAAGATTGCTCAAAACCCAGTTCAGCACTCGAAGACAAAGCACATTCAGATTCGTCATCATTTTCTTCGTGATCATGTGTTGAAGGGCGACATCTCCATCGAGCATGTGAAGATTGAAGAACAGCTAGCCGATATCTTCACAAAGCCCTTGGATGAGAAGAGATTTAGCAAGTTGCGGTGTGAGCTAAATATCTTAGAATCTTCGAATGTTCTTTGAAAAGGACACACATCCTGACACTTATGCAAAATTGATGACTTAGATGTGCAACACATGAAGAAACGTTTTCTTCAATCAATGAAGAATAACACTCTAAGTGTGAAGAAATTAATGAAGAATTTGATTCTCGTAACCCTACGATAATTGTACGTGTGTCTGAAATCATCATTCTTATCTGGTGGGTCATGCCACCACCAAAATTGAAAATCTTCAATTTGAGTTTTTCCTCAGTTTTTAAATTCTTCAGTTTTTCAAATTCTTCAACTTTGCAAAATCTTCACTGTTTTCGTTGTCTTTCTTCATTGACTATATATATATATATATATATATATATATAGTTTATGTCCTCTACAGCATTCACTTATGGCTATTTCTTCAAGTTGCTTTTTCTGCTAAGTGAATGTGATCGGACCCTTCCCCCTCTATGCTATACTCAACCCAATCTATTCACAAATTCTTCATGTACGTTCTATTTGAAACTCGTTCAAAATCTTCACTGTGTCCTTGTCAGCGGAAGAAATTGCGAACGAAACTTTTAACTTATCTTATCCAAATTTTCGGCTTTGCCGCTCAAACCGTTCCGCATCCCACGATAAACTTATCTATTCACCCACGATCTAACACAATCTCCATTTTTCAAGACGTGGGTGACACATGTCAAGTTTAATGAGAAGGGCCAGGCACGCTAGTTCAAAATCTTCGGGCAAACGGTTTTTCACCGTGGCTATATATATACCACCTCTCCCCTTCCTCACTTCCTTTACTCCGCTCGACCACTCTCTCTCTCTCGCTCGAGTTTCTCAAACCCTTGCGCTACCGCTACTCCATCGCTGCCGGTGAGGAAGAGCTTCACCGCTCGACCTCGTCGCCGTCACTACTCGCGCCGATCATGAAATCTTCACTCCGCCGCCACCGTAGTTGTCTTCCTCCGCCGAAGTTAGGGCGTGGGAGATCTGAATCGATTTAACTTCTAATCTACACTTCTCGGTTCGTCGTGTTCTTCATTCAGGTAATTAAAAGTTACTTTTATTACTCGCTTTGATTCTCAAACCTTCCTGAAAATCTTCAAAGGTGTTTATTCTTCAAATCTTCACACATATGAACACCTCAAACGAAATATGCTCTTGATTCGCTTCTCTAAGCAATGATTTTCTTCAAGATTCCTCAATTGTGTGGATCCTAGATCTATACAACTCTAGAACCTAAGACAAAGATCGCTTAGTGAAATTCTTCAAGGCTCATCTGGTCAAATTCCTCAAACTAGTTCTTTTGAAAACCTTCCGAGAACGATATGACCTCTCCAAATTCCTCGCAACTATACTCTGCTCACAGGTACTCATGTCCGCCGCTGAATCACTAGGTTCTCATCAACTTAACTCATTTGCAGTGTTCCTCGAAGAAAAGTTGCATACTTCTTCAGAGAATTCGATTGTTCAAATTCCTCACCAAGAATATGGCGAAGGAAAGAAACCACGAAAGGAGGAAAGAGGCCCGAGGTCATGACTGCTTCGAGATACCCGAGGACATATACGCTAACTATTGCACACTGATGAAGCCAAGTTTGGCAAGGAAAATAAAACATCAGCGCAAGGTGCGATTCAGAGGATTGAAAGGAGATGGGCAAGGGAATGGAGGAGTACAGATATGTTACTCCAAAGTACATGAAGAAATTCAGACTGAATCCTCCATGCCCAAGAGCTCCATTGGCACTGGCCAAGAAGTGGCCCCACCAAAGATCAAGCGTGGTGAGGACTTTCCTGAAGAATGGGCCAAGCGCCAAGCCAAGTTGGCAGACAAGCCAAAGAAGCCAAGGAGGAAATTCAATGAAGACTCTGCTATTGCTGCTGCCACTGAGTCCCCTGTTCAGCCCAGAAGATCAATGGCAAAGAAGCCAGCGCACAAGCCAAGTGCTTCACCAACAGTGCCCTCACGGCCAAAATCCTCAGCAATGCCCTCACGGCTAGAATCTTCAATGCCCTCACGGCCAGTTCCCCATGCTGCTCCTGCTCCTCCCAAATCCTCAGCTCCTACAAAGTCCTCAGCAGCTCCTCCAAAGTCCTCAGCAGCTCCTCCAAAGTCCTCAGCACCTGTGCATATGGCCACGTGCCAAAGGACTGCAGGCATCTCTATTGCCTCTCGTGTCTCAAGAAGTTCCTCACTGCACCAAATTCTTCATCAGCCCCACTCTGCTGAAGAAAAAGGCAACTGCTGGACGAGGTCCTCGCCAAGTCCAAGAAGAAACAGTCGCCTTCCAAGTGCCATCTGATGATGAAGCTGATGATGACGAACTTGCAGAAATCATCAGAGACCGACAAGAAAGGGACGCTAGAGCCAAAGGCACACCTGTGCCACTGCTTTTGGATCCAAAGGCGATCCTCGATTACATTGACCTCTGGCACAAGGATCCAGACACCCCTATGCCTGATTTCCATCTGACTCCTGGACAAAGTCATATGCTGACCCATTTCATCAGTGAAGAGAAATGGAAATTTGAAAAAGGCTAGGCAGATCAAGAAAGCTCAATTCAGGAAGGAGAAGTTCCTGAAGAAAAACGTTGTCAGAATGACACCTGAGGAACTTCTCAAGGTCCAGACTAAAATCCAAGCCCTCAGCAAAAACTTTGATGCTTATTATGCTGATTGGCAAGGAGCCAAGGTCAGATTTGTCAATCTGACAAAGAAGTTCACAAATGTTGCAGCCCCAACGCAACAAGAAATTCCTAAGGCTGGAGCCTCTGCTCAGCCTGCTGAAGAAAATGCCAGCACCGCTGATGATTTTCAGCCTGCTGAAGACAATGCTAGTTCCAAGGCTGATGACTCCATTCCAGCCGCTGAAGAAATTGTCAGGGCATCCACTAGTGGTGCGCCTGAAGAAACTGAAGAAGTCAGGGCAACTGCATCAGTTGCGCCTGAGGAAATTCAACCAGATTCCTCAGCTCCTCCCGCGCCTACACCAACTCCAATCCTTCCATCTGCATCTGATGTGAAGAAGACCAAGGCTGCAGAGCAAGCTGCAGTGAAGAAAAGGAAAGCATTAGCTGCTTCAATTTCTTCAGCCCCGAAGAAAATGAAGCCTATGACAAGCTCTTTTGAAAATCCAATTGATGCTGTTCCAATTTCCTCCATTCCATCAAAGGACCTTGTTCCTTTTGGTGAAGAGTATGAGATCCCAAGCGGATCTGATGAAGAAAATCATTCTGCTGCTTCGTCAGAGCAGATTGATGAAGAAATTGAAGTGGATGCAATCCCTACAACACCAATCATTTCCTCACCTATGCCTCAGTTCACAACTGAAGAGGCTGGTGTTGAGGAAATTGAAGACGAAGACGTGGATATTGGATGCACCACGCCTGTGATGAACAATGACTTTGGGAAAGTCAAGATCCCAATTCTCCACTCTTCACCCCAATCCAACAAATTCCTCACCCCCGCACCAACAGTTCAAATGGGCTCAAGAAACTCATCCCAACTCATCCGCATGAAGAAATTCCAGCCACTAGTGTGAAGAACCTGCGCCGCTGATCCTATGAACACGCAGACCGCATATGAAGAGGAACCAGAAAATCCTCACCAAGAACCTGAGATTGCGATTCCGAGGTCGTGATGCAACTCATCGACACTCCATCGCCAAAGCCAAAGAATCCATTCTCTACAAAGCAAAAGTTCAAGGCTGAAGATTTCTTGGCGAGCATGTATTCTTCATCGACTACAACCCATATGACTCGCCGCATAAGGAAGAGGCATTTCGGACTGCTAGTCAAGCCAACTTCTATTCCTCTATGCTATTCAACAAAGACAAAGTCTTCGATCATGCACATATTCCTCATGTGGACATGGAATCTCTGCCAGGCTTCGAGCCAGTCCTCAGTGTTCTTCATGATGCAGGATTGCTGAATTTCTGCACTGACATGTGTGATTGGAATGAAGAACTCATTCTTCAATTCTATGCGACGCTGCACATCACCGGAGATTCTGAAGATGTGAACTCATGGGTATTGGACTGGATGACAGAAAATACTCACTACAAGGCACCAGCAACTGAATTGCTTCGTGCCCTCCCACTCAGTCCTCCCCTTGATGGTGCTCGTTGCATCTACAACGAACCTGAGCTTTCAAATCATTACATGCAAGTGTTAATGAAGCCTTTGAAGCCAGGACAGGCACCTCGAACCAAATTCTTCATCAAGGAATTATTGTATGTGCCTTGGACTGTCTATCGCATTCTGACGAAGACAATGAGTCCTATCAAAGGCCACGACTCAGATGATGAAGAAGTCGTTGACATCATGAAGAATATGCTTTTCAATATCATTCATGGCGTTCCCGTCAACTTCCATGATTTCTTCATGAGGACTCTGGCAAACATTGCTATGTCACCTTTTGAGCTGAAGCCTTATGCACCATGGATTATGAGGTTCATTAGGACAAGGTATTCACTCAATTACAAGGCTGACACTCTGAATCACTGCAGCTACTTGCCTCCAATTGAAGTCCTCAAACGGACATTTTCCTCAGCTGATGACAAGGGCAAGGCAACTGCTGTGATCGATGAAGGCATTCGTCCATTGGATGGTCAATTTCGCAAAGCTGCATCCTACTCCACCAATGATGACTCGCACACATGACTCGCCACACATGACTCGCCGCCAATACCTCAGCCAAGCAAAATCCTCAAGCCACAAAGACCTGTGGTGATGACTGATCGTGAGTTACTCCTCGCCTTCATCGGAAGGTTGATCACAATCATAAATGGGTCAAGCGTCCGCTTGGTTCCATTCTTCACAACATGACCTCAACACACAATGCAAAGTGAAGAAAACCAATACTACCTCCATGAAACCTTCAACCGCACTGGCTGTTCTTTCTAATGTCTACAACGCAGAAGAACTCAAGACAATGGGTCTCAAGGAAGAATTTGACTGGTCTGCACCTCCACCGAAGAAATTCAAGAAGGTCAAGGTTCCTTCCTTGGTAGCCAGCTCCTATTCTTCATCGTGCGACACTGATGAAAATGAAGACTTGGACGACACTGCGGCAGGCCCTACTACGACAACCGACCCCGACAACGCTGGCGCTCCTTCATCAACTTGAAATTCTTCAGGGGCGTTAGTCCTCAGTTTCAATCCTTTTGGTCATTTGATGACAAAGGGGGAGAAATGTGAATTAGTCTTCAAGCGGGTCTACTATATGGGCGTTTTTTTGCTAAGTTACAACTCTCGTTCTTCTGAAACTTTATTGGATCGAGTTGTAATCTTAAACCCGATGGTGCTCTGATACTTTTGATGTGTTCCTCTGCATGATTATTCCTCATTATATGTTAATACACGCATGCTGAACTACATCAGTCACCATATTTCATCATGCATTTCAAATTCTTCATATTATATGTCAAATGCGTATGAATTACAAGATATAGGGGAGATCTCCATGATTCAACTCTTCAAATGTGCAATGCCTCAAAAGCAAAATTCCTCACTATGCACATCTTCGAGGGGAGTTCTTCTATATCTTGCAATCAAATTCCTCAATATCAGTATTTACACTTCATATGTTTATCCTCGTTGAAAACTTAACCTATATTGTCATCAATCACCAAAAGGGGAGATTGTAAGTGCATCTAGTGCCCTTAGTGATTTTGGTGTATTGAAGACTTATAGGTTAAGGGACTAATGTGTTTATGAGTGTACACAGGTCTATAAGTCTATGAGGAGTTTGATATTTACAGAGAAAGTCGACCCTAAAATGAAGTTCTTCAATCAAGACTTTGATATTTCAAGACTTTCTCAAGACTTTGAAAGTGAAGAAATTGGTGTGACCTTGAAGACTTGGTATTCATTTGAGGAACATGAAGCGTGAATACTTTTGTTTTCGTAGTTTCGTTTTTCTTTCTTGAGTCATAGGAAACACCGCATCGTTAAAGGGGTCGAGGAAATACTAAGGAAAAATTTCCATGTGATGCTCAACTCAAAATCCTAAACCTACCAATCCCTTCGAGTGAAGCCTTTGAAATATCATACAGCTCACCAATTTCTTCAAAGGATGAGAGGAAGTTCTTCCGGTCGGTGAGGAATTTGTTCGACCGAGGAGTTAGGAATTCGCCAAAGGCGGATTGCCTACACAAATGAGGAACATGATAGCCCCGAGGAATTTGAGAGTCAAATTTCCGACCGCTGTTAAAGGCGCGCCACCTGTCCCAAAATATCTTATCCACCTAACGGTCATATCATTGAAGGGCATTTATGTCTTATCATGTCGGGCTGCTCCCTAGGCTATAAATAGCCGCCCCCTACAAACACTAGCTGGTTGGCTGCTCCGAGAGAACTTGACACTTGTCATTCGAGAGCAACCCATCCTACGAGGACTTTGAGCGAAAATCATCGAGTGAGGAGAAACCCAAAACCAAACCCCTACAAACCCAAAGTGATTGAGCATCACTGAAGAGATTGATCCTGCATGGATCCGACGCTTGTTACCTTTGAAGACGGTGCTTCTTCCAGACGGTTAGGCGTCATGGTCTAGAGCATCCAAGAGGAATTGTGGATCACCGAGTGACCAAGTCTGTGAAGGTTTGGAAGTCGCGTGAAGACTTACCACGAGTTATTGGACGAGGTCTGTGTGACCTTAGTTCAAGGAGAATACAGTGAGGACTTGGTGTCCTGAGCTGCGTGCGCAGCGACTGGTGACTGTGTGTCCTCGAGTTTAAATACTCAGCCGCTCTAACCAGACGTACAACTGAGACAGTAGTTGGAACTGGTCTACCAAATCATTGTCTTCACCAACCTAACTGGTTCTATTTCCTCAACTCTTTCATTTCCTTATTACTGTGTTGAGTGTTCGTTCATATCTGTGTTTGAAGACTTTGACTGAAGACTTTCTCAATTTCCCCACTTCAATTCTTCAGTCTGTTTGTCTTCATCTTGTGCTATCCTGTGTTTACGCTTTCTGTACTCTTTGATTGTCTTCATTTCATCATGATGACCATGCCCTCATTCTCTTATGCTTACTTTTGAGTACTTATTCCGCTGCAAGTAGTTCTTCACTTAGGAATTTCCTCACCGGCAAATTCCTCATTGAAGAATTCATAAAAATCGCCTATTCACCCCCCTCTAGTCGATATAACGCACTTTCAGTATAACCGTGCCAAGTTAGAGCATACACCTTAGTGGGGGAATAGGACTGGTCATCTGTCTCTGAATCCATCTATGAGGAGCTATCGGGACCCAACAAGAGATCTGCTTGATTGTGTAGCACATGCGCTCTCAAGGCCTTGTTTTCACTCCAGATTTTTCCATCTCCCACCCAAATGGTTGATTCACAGGAAGAGTAGTTTAATGTACAAACATTGTCGACAAATGGAAATGTAATGAAGAAAAGGATGGGAAAGATATCATTCAAATATATGATGCCTGGTTAAACAGGATGGCATTGCACATTTCACATATATTATGGCTGGCTAAAAGACATGAGACTGCATAATTCCCATATATAATATAGAAACTAAACAGGTGGCATTACAGAACATGTCTAAACTAAGAAGATGACATATATGATGTCAAAAGTAGGCACTGCAAGGCAACATATGCATGATATGACTAACATCATCATGCCAAGGTAGAGCAAACACCTTGGGAGGTAAATAGGAGTGGTCAGCGGCGTCTGAATACGCCTCAGAACAGATATCTTCCTCTGGATTACAATCTGGAGAGGGGTGGGGAGGGTTTGCCATTGAACCCACCGTGGAGCGATGTCTGCATGACATTGTATTGCCGCGCAAAACTCTTCTCTTTTTGTCTACATGTTCAGCATGACTGTGTACAATATCTGACATGCATACGAAAAAAATATGGCGAGATTATGTAAGGAGAGCATGCAGAAATTTAGAGTGAAGGTAACAACCAGTGGATCGACGTTTTTCCGTTGAACCAAAATAGCCCTAATGGATCGACGTGAATGTATAGTAATAACTGACGCAACAAGTGTACAACCTCTTTGCCGTAGCCGTGTCGACCTCGGCATCATTGGGTTGGTCATTTGAAGCGCTTGAGGCAGAGGTGGTTGTCGGAGGTGTGGAGGAAGATCGAGGAATCAGAGACGGCGCCCGTGGCACTGCTTCTGTTGTGATGGATCGTTATGTCGTTGGAGCAGCTCCGTGAGCTGTAAGACGTCAAGGCTGAAGCAGCACAAGATGACATCGTCAATCTCGAGTGGGATTCTAATAGCATCTCCAATAGATGATGAAAATGAATGTAAAATTAACATCACCAAAACCACCTGACTACAACAGATGAGGTAAAACTGTTGACTCTGAACTTAATCGTCGAAACTGAAATTAATGTGGAATCTGAATGCTACTGTCGAAACTGAACGCAATGGTAGCAGAGAGACACTTGACATGTAGTTTAGGGAGGGCCTGCAGTTCATCTTCAACCCGCACACCCCTGAGCCGCCTGCCACCACCGGCCGAACCGCCGGCCCCAGCGCCGCCTCGCCGCTCCGAAACAACTCACCACCACCGCCCCGGCCAGCCCTCTAGGGCCCCCTACCCTGAACCCTAAGATAAATAGTGGGGTACCTCTCCGGCGAGCCCCCGTCCCCGCTGCGGGTGGTTCTTCCTTAACTCCGGCGAGCCCCCCCCCCCCACCCCTGAAAATCGACTGACCCAAAAGTCGATTTAGTCGACTGAAGTGTGGCTTAATCGGAGCAGAGCAGCAGCACGAGCGAGGGGGAGAGCAGCAGCAGCAGCTGGCGAAGCGAAAGCAATCGAGCGAGAGCCGAGCAGCAGCAGCAGATCTGGCTGGTATGGGCGCCGCCGCCAAGGGGCCTCGCCTTTGGGGAGAGCCGCCGTGGAGATGTCGCCCGCGGCGCCGGCTTCAAGGTAGCCGCTCCATGGCGGTGCGGGATGGAGCACCGTCGGCGCCGGGAGGTCAGGTTAAGGAGAAGGTGCGATGCGATGAGTGTACAACCTCTTTGGTGGCGCCGAGTAGGCCTCGGCTTCGTCCGAGGAGTCGGTGAGGATGCTACGGTTCCGGTGGAGCAGGTTAAGGCGGCGCTGTGGGGATGGAGCAGCCGCGATAGGCGAGGCGATCATCGGAGCAGCTCCTTGGAGGTGGAGGACGGGGCGGCTGAACCGGCGGGACGGGGAGATGGACGATGGATCCTCATCCGGGGAGGTGGATGAGGGACGTCGAGCTGTTGCGGTGGACGACGTCGTCGGGGAAGAGGCTCCGGCTGGGCAGCGGTGACGTGGCGGACGGAGGAGGGTGGGGTTTCGCGGCTGGAGCGGAGAGGTTATGGCGGCCTGGGATTTCGAATGGCGAAAAGGGGGCGATGGGAGGGGGTGAAGCATGACTTAGGGACGCGCTTGTCCAAAATGTAGGGTGTGTTACAAAAGTACCCCCACCGATTTGAACTAGCGGCCCTTTCGGCTCAGGGTTAGAAGGGGGATTTCGCGTGTTGGGATTTGGCAGCTGGAGGGAGTTTTCGGGCGCGTTGTAATTTCGGGATAGCAAGGCGCGGGTTGTGAAGGCGCCAGTTTTGGGAGCACGATATCTGAATTTTCGGGATATAACAAGACGCGGGTTGAATTTTAGGGACAAGCCTAACGTGTAGTAATATTGTACTTTTTTTTGACTGCATAGTAATATTGTACTTGTGCGTACCAAATCAATTCGCACTTCCCTCAACCAAAAAGAAAACGAAAAAAATGAAACTATTCACACCACACAAAGAGAGAGTCTTGCCCAGTTTTACTATACAAATGCTATTCAAAGCTACTCCCTCCTTCCATCTATATAGGGCCTAATGCGTATTTTGATGCTAACTTTGACCAAATATTAGAGCAATGATATATGACATGCAACTTACACAAAGCACACCGTTAACTTCGTCTATCAAAGGTTCTTTCAATGATATAATTTTCACATTGTGCATGTCATGTACTATTAATCTTGTCAATAGTCAAAGACGGTCTTAAAAATCTCATTACGCCCTATATAGATGGAAGGAGGGAGTATGAATCCATGTTATGTCCGATTAATTTTTTTCGCTTTGCTGTATAATGCATGTAACCTACTCATACCAACATTTTAGTGCATTCCAAATGTCTATACTACCGCTGCAATTCGAACTAAATTTGAATTCGTTTCTCTATTTCAATAAGAATCTACAATCATGATTGTTGCAAACTTCAACCATCATAGTTTCCTTGCTATCTGCCAGATATAAATCGGACGGCCTATAATGCAGGATGGCAGGCACACCATCATCAACAACTCCGTTTTTTATAAGAGTAGAGATAAAATATATTAAATGTAGTATAACATGTTCATAAACACACCATGTGTATCACCGTTATATATATTCACACAGACGTCGGTTTAAAACACTATGATAAATTCTTCAAATATCCGAATTCGCTTTTTATAATGAAGTATATATGATCTCTATTCGTCTTTTACACCCACACAACCCTCTTATCTTTCTAACTTCCTCTTGTGCATGCACACACCCGCATCCCTCTCACCCTCCCTCGGCATTCTCTAGCTCCATCGCGCAAATTCGTCTTTTCACTTTAGGTCGTTCACCCACGGTGTGTGTAGGCCCCCAGCTCCTTCTTTATGGCACACATCGATCGATATGCCTCTCTAGCTAGGTGTGCCTAGCACAAACACAAGCTTCCCCTCTTCTCTTGTCACCGTCCATGCCTCACTCCCACCACTCTTTTCATCGTTCTCGTACTCGCACACTCCTCCCCACTCGATATAGTATGCCTCTCATACCACCTCCTACATGCATCCCTCTATCTCTATCCTTCTCCTCGTGCCTCGTTTGCTTCTAACACACACATGCATGTATACCGATCGATCTCCCAACATATACCTGGATCGACTTTAAATACCCCCCCCCCCCATCGATCTACGTACCTCACAAGTTATGTCTCTCCTTTCTCTAACAAAGGGCGATTGATCTTCCTATGTAGTTATGTCTGCTTACCACAGCCACATCGTCCCCCCTCATCATTCGTGCATGCCTCCTGACCCGTCTCTCACACGCACGTGCACAGACAACAAGCAGCCATCTCCTCTCTTACAGATATTGCAGGCGTGCCCTCCGTTTGTCTAGCAAGCCTATCCCACCATTTGTTAGAAGCAACTCCACTACCACCCCCTCCAACACTCTAGCTCTCTCTCTCTCCCAACCTTATTCCTCTCATGCACATATGCATGGATGCCGATCGATCTCCCTTAATACATGAGGCAGATCGATCTCCTTAATACATGAGGTAGGCCTCTCTCCTCCTCCACACATATACACGCCATTGTACCTCTATAGTTAATTGGGCCTCCCTCTTCCCCCACCACACACCGATAGTCGAGCGCTGCAAGTAGGTGTCCATGCCACAGAGACAAACTGCACATGTCCCCTCTCACGTTCCAGTAGACCAGCCACTGTATATCTTTGACGTGGGCACACACAAATTCGATGGCACTCTTTATCGATCGCGCGCGCGCACACACACACATCATCCCTCTTTTCGATTCTATGGACACCTCAAGCCGGTGATACCTCCACTCTCTTCTCGTGGATCGCCCCCTCTATATATATGTTATATCCAGGACTCTATTTCACACACACTGCATATGTTACATTTTTGATAGCAACCCTCCCCCAAAAAAACTCTCAAGAACCCACACACTATATCTCTCTAGGTTTGTATCTCTCTCACACAACCCCACGTAGGTGGTGTACGTATACAAGAAGAGAATAGGTGCACCGTGCACGTACTCACGCTTCATGCCTAGCCACACCCGCGCGGGTACACGGTGGAGATCATTTCTTTACGAAATGGCAGCCCACGTGCTAATTTGAATGCCTGTAGCGGTTGTTTACCTCGGGAGGTCGTGTACCACGCCTGCACGAAACAAAGTTCGACTTGACGCGTTGCCGCGTTATTTTTAAATAAAGTTATAGCTCTCAATGGCACGTACACAGAATATAAAATGATTTTTATGGAGAAAAAGGTAGTCCGCTCACTATATACAATGGAGCCTTGCGTGCCTGGTTTGTCACTCTTCAGAGTACATCACACAAGGTTGCGGTGTCCTCTCTCTCTCTCTCTCACCGTTTGTCACTGATCCGGCCGCATCCCGTTAGCTGGGGGAAAGGGAGTGCGGTGGCCTCTCTCTCTCACCGTTGGTCACTGATCCGGTCGCATCCCGTCCGCCGAGGGAAAGGGAGGAAGTGCATCGTTTCTCCGTTCGACGGCGCCGAGGCAGCACGTCCCGATCTGCGGTACACGCTGTTCTCTCTGACCAAGCTCCGGGGCGGCAGGGCCTACGCCACCTGCTCGCAGATTCCGCCCGCCACCGCTCACTTGGTTACATCCCGACGACCTCCAAGTATCCCCTCCGGCCTTTCTTCACTGCCCGTCTTCCCACGTCGCTGCATGTGGATCTTCCATAGTTCTTTGCCCAAAACGTAGCTCGTCCAGCGTACTTTCCATATTGCATTCTCGTCCTCACACCGTTTTAGACAAACACAACCGTGTTGTTATCTTCCCTTAGGGCAAGGAATATGCTTCTTTTTTGTCGTCGCATGTGTCATCAACTGTTATTGGTCAGTAATCACACTTAATATCTTTGGAACAGGGACGCTCAGCTCTATTTTAGTGGAACTGCACAAAATGATCGGAATGTTGCATGCTCCAGACAGCTACTTCTTTTCCCAACATGCCTTGTTGATTTAGACAGAGCTGGGGGGACGTTGCTGCCAATGAAAGCATGGATCAATTTTGATTTAACACCTTCTCACAACTCTGTCTTCAGTTGTGATGTAATTATTAGCTCTAATCTGCTAATAATTGACATGCATTAGCAAGGAAGTTAGTTTTTTATTGTTTCCGAAAGAGCATCGATGGCAAGACACACGAAACACAAGCTGAAAGCTCACACCATTTTACAATTTCATGTCTCGCTGGAAAATTATTTGTATAATACGTCAATTATGTAAACAAATGATGGAAGCTTGATAGCATTGCCAGAAGCCTCTTCATCATCTGGGTCCATGTGCCATGCACACAATTATACTCCTTCGTTCCTAAATATTTGTCTTTTTACAAATTTAAAATGGGCATATTTTAGAGTGTAGATTCACTCATTTGCTTCGTATGTGTACTCTCTCCGTTCCTAAATATTCTATTCGTCTTTCTAGAGATTTCAACAAGTGACTACATACGGAGCAAAATGAGAGAATCTACACTCTAAAATATGTATATACATCCGTATGTGCCAGTCCATTTGAAATCTCTAAAAAGACAAATATTTGAGTAGTCACTCGTTGAAATCTCTAGAAAGACAAATATACACCGGAGTATATTTAAGAACCGAGGGGGTAGTGCACAACCGCATGGGAGACTCAGCCCGGTCGTTGCGCCGCATTAATAGTGAGTAATGAGCAGTCAAATCATAAGCCCCACCTTTCCCACTGTAAGTTGCTCTGAAGAAGCAACCATCAATATGCTCTTCTTTGAATCCGCTCATACTACTCCATCCGTCATTGTTTATACAACGCGCTTCAGAAAAAAGAAAAAAGATCTGTGGGACCAAGGCGACTAGCGATCGGCCTGAAAAATAGCATTGGTAGTTATAGCACGGTGTCTATTACTAGTAGAGGGAATAATGCGTACACACATGCATGCAGTGCTCCCCACCCCGGGTACACACATGCATGCACTTACTCCATTCCGTAGTTACATGGAGAGAAAATTGTGGACTTGATTGCGGTTACCATGCCCTAATTAATTGAGCATTAAACCAAACGCGTCTAAAGTCTCTCTGGTGGTGGAAATGCATTGAGAGAAATGCATCATAATGAAGAGCGCCCTGTAAACTGTGATGGAGGGAGGAGTAGTATGAAGGTTCAAAACCAAGTACGCGTATGGCTAGTCGGTCAACGCACCTCCTCTTGGCATATCATTGACATGTGGGACAGGAGTGTGAGCAAACCGATCTCAATTGACGGCAAAGAGCCAACCCGCCGTTCCTTGAGAGAGACGAGGAGCGAGAACACACAGATGGGTTCACATGGAGGCCAAGATATATTCGAGCATGGTTGGTTGATCAATATCATTCATTACATGTTGCCATGTTGGGCTACCGTTTTCCGCCCTTCTCCGGAATAAATGTGTACTTTATCAGAGATAAAAAGAAATAAGAGTACAAACGCTCCACCATGCGGTTCTAGTAGTAGTACTACTCGTACTACTGCGCTTGGCTCTTCGCCTCTTCGTGAAGTCGAACAATGATGGTACTCTGCATGTTGGGTACTACAGTGTATGCCTCTGACAATCTGACACCGAATGGACTGATGCATATCCACCGAGGGTAGGTTGCATTAGTCAAAAGGCGTAAGCGAGCTTCACCTTGTCCTGCAAGCTTCTCCTCGTTCTGTGAGTTGACGGGACACACCAAAAAGTAGTGCTAGTCCATACTCCCTCCTTTCCGGTTAATATAGCTCAATCCTTTTTGCGGGTAAATGAGAGAGCTTTATTCATATATAAGCATTCTTAGGACGATCAGCCAAGACCCTGGTCACTAGGAAGCGAGGTACCCCGCAAAAAAAGAATTAGGAAGCGAGGTGTTTCATCAAGCCAGCTCTCGGCCACATTCAAAGTGCAGCAAGCACGGTTTGCACGAAGATGCACCGCAAGGTTTGCTTACCTGTTTACATGCTGAATAACAAAAAAAGAGGAAATATTACCGAGCGCTACTATTTGTAATAGGATATGAGCCAGAATTAAGCGAGAATTGTGGCGAGTGTTCCATGCAATCAACTTCCATTATCACATGCGAGAACCCTCGAAGATAACCAAATGTGTTGAAGATTGCTTTATCACATTTTAAAATTATAATAAGAGTGCAGACGCTCCTCCATCTGATTCCTAGTACTAGTATAGTACGTACCTTTATAGACTATATTAGTAAACTTTGCGCTTGGCTGTTCGCCTATTCGGAAGTCGAACAATAGTAGCACTAGTAGTATAGTGTATGCTTCGCAATCGACACGAATTAAGCTGTTGCACGCCCACGCGCTGAGCGAGGGAGAGCTTGCATTTAGTCAAAAGTTTCTCCTTGTCCTGCGAGCCACCGCGCGCAAGTAATGCTAGTCCATACTGTCCCCTCTCTGGTTAATATGGATTAATTTCAAACGAGATAAATCCACTGTCTGCCATTGTATATTTGTAAAAATACGGTCAGTGGACTGCATAATACGCTCATTGCGCTCAATATATATATTTTCCGGTGTTTATCGGTCACTAGCTCACCCCGACCGAGTATGTGTGTGCATGCGTGTAGGTTGAGCACTTGGCGTGACCGTGTGTGTTCCGTCGTGTGCTCGGACATGCATGCATTAGGGCGTCGCGCTTTTTTGCGTCCATGTGTACGTGTGACTGTTGCATACACTTAGGGGGAGTACGTGTAGGGGCCACTAAGGAGCAGTCAAATCACACAGTAAATCACGTCTGTCGTGTTCGTGTCTCACCCTCCTCCACGGCTCGACCCCACACGGTCGCTCGGCATGCCACTCACCGCAAACCGAGTATACGATAACTTTCCCGCCTGCTTGTCGATGGATCGCGCCATGGAATACTACTAGCACTACTAGAAGAGATTGACGAGTTGGGGGAGGACAGCTTGCTGTAGTACGGACTCCCAAAACTTTTTACATGCATGTTGTAGCGGCTATTGCGACCTTTGAGCGCGGAGCAGCCGCGTGCACCAGCAGCGGCGGCGGCGCTCTCTCGGCCGGGCGCGCCGCTTCAATGCCGGGCGCCGGTGAGAGGTCGCGTCCGCTCTGGCGGGCATGAATGCGGCCTTGACCGTTTTGGGCGGGAAAGCAGCGGGTGATGAAGAGGGTTCGGGTTGGTCGGGACCGGCCGTGGCAGCGGTCGGACGTGCGCAAACAAGAGATGATGTACGTTAATATTGCTGCGTATATAATTAACAACGTAAATAATGTGCCAGTTGGACAAATATGATTGGAGATGGAGATGGAAATGGAATTTTACGTAAACACGGATATGCATGTCTATGTCTATGTGTGTGTGCGCGACGACTCTCACGACATGGAAGCGGGGGCGTGTTTTTGATCGAGTTTTCTTTCTTGGTACGTTAGAAAGTCAGTTTGTCCAATTCACATCTAGATGTTATTTAAGGATAACACATCTAAGCTCCCACAAGTATATAATGTAGCAACAAGAAACAAAAAAAAAACCACTCCTAGGCGACTCCCTCGCCTAGGCGACTCCGTCGGCGGCCACTCCGGCCCCGGCGGCCACCTCCACTGCCCCTGTCACTGGCCACTCCGGCGGTGAAAGCCACCCACCCCTCATGGAGAGTATTCTCCATTGGGATTTCTCCCCTGGTCTGGCGATTGAATCTCAGGTACGTGACAAGTTCCAATCTACGGTGCACTTCTCACCGGCCAACCCCAGATCTGCCAAGGAATTATTTCTCGTGGTTTCTTTCTCCTCGGCATCCTTCCCTCTTACAGAAGAATCTGTGGCCCTTGCCCTACAATCTTGTATTGGAGGAATCAGTTCGGTGTTTAGGGTTTTGAGGTTAAGTGATCGTCGTTTTCGGTTCTCTGTGGCATCAAATCGAGTTGGTCATTTCATCTATGGTCTTAAGGACCGCATCTGGCCTGATTTTATTTGTCATTTCCACCTCTACCATGGTGTTGTTTCTGTTGGGATTTATTCGGATATGAAATGGCATGTCAACGATCATCTCCCTGAGGTAAGGCCGATCGCTATACGATCTAATTGGCTTCGAGAGCAGCAGCTAATGGTCAACTCTCAATCGATGAAGTTGCCGGCGGCGAGTGTGTCTACCTCACCGGCCGGGGCGAGTATCCCGTTTGGCAAGTTCAACTTCCCGATTTTTTCGGATCATGATTCGCATATTCGATTGGGGGATTTTGTTCTCAATTAGAAGGATTTCCTGCATAGTGCTCGCACTTCTTTTCATGGCCCCCAATTCAAGGAATCATATTGGCAGTCTCTCCCGGATGAAAAGTTATTTCATATTATGGATGGTTGGCAAGCTGGGTATTCGGATATTGAGGTTAAAGCTATGGTGCAAATCAAAGATGTGCCTACTCAGGACTATATTGATGTCAGGCTGCTGAAATGTTTGCCATGCTTTCGATATGGTCATTTGGTTGGAGATTGCCCAGGTAAATTTTGTCAAATATGCATCAATCTGATACATGAGTGCACCTGCCATGCGACACGTTCGATGGAGGCTGCATGCATGATGGGCCGTAACACTGCGTGCACTGCATGTTGTAGAAATGACCACCAAGTTAACCAATGCCCTGGCCTTATTCGATGTGATTCGTGTGGCTCTCTGGGTCATAAAGCCCATGGGCAGCAGCACCAGCAACATTGGCCCAAGTTCAAATGGCAGCTCATACCCGCCTCGGGTAGTTTTGGGATTAATGATTTGGATGGGAGTTTTCCGACTTGTGCCCAAAAACATAATCATGGAAATCGTAACGCTCTGGAATATAATCGGAGTTCAGTTTGGCAAGTGAAACAGAAAATTCCACCACGTGTTGACGTGGCAACTTCCAATTGCATGCCGATACGCCTCCCCCCTGCTTCAGCTGTCAACTCCACCGCCCAGGGGACCCAATCCCATCCAGTCTCCTCTATTTCCAAAACCACCTCTGCCTCTTCCAAACTCTCTCCGCCATCGCCATCCAAGAACTCTGCTGCGCCGATGACCAACTCTGGTAACAAGATGGCGAACTTTCCGGTCAGGCCGTTCGCGTTCGCTCCGCTCGGTGCCAACATTGAGAGGGGGCCAGATCATCGGCTGCAGAGGAGTGTCATGGTGGTGGATGACCCGCCATTAAACCATGACAGGTACGCTATCATCTTAATTCAGCCTCCTCCTCCTGATCATCAGAAGAGGTTTTGGTTGGAAGAGATTTGCCGCATCATTAGGGAGGATTTGGAGTATCAGATTTCAGATGAGTTTATTTATCCGTTTGGCATTGGTTGTGTTGCTTTTGAAGATATGCAAAGCAGACATGAGGCCATTAGAGAAGGTCCTCATGATATAGATGAGGACTCTTATTTCACCCTCACTCCCCATGATGAAGGCATCAATATGAGGATGCCCGCTTTTCAGTATGAAGTTTGGGTCATGATGTTAGCTTTTCGGATGGATTACATGATAGAGCACTATGTGCATAAGGTTGTATCTAATTTTGGGAAGTTAATAGTTTGGCCGAGGCCCAATGAGAACAAAGCCAGGGTCTTAGTTAAGTGCCACATTAAGGATATAGCGCAGGTGCCACACAGTCTGGTAGTGTCTAGAGTTGGCATGCTCCCAGGTTTGGGCCGGTCTTGGTCAGTACCAGTTTATGTTATGAATGGCAGAGATACCGTGTCTGGGTTGGTTGACAATGAGGATGTTCCACCCCTCCTCAATGCATCCCCCCACCCTTATCAACTCCCTTATTATACTCTGCTGCAGCAAGCCAGGATAAATGATATGGAGGCCTAGCAGGCGGCCAATGAGCAAATGTGGAATGCTGCTGGACACGTGCAAGATGAAGTTCAGGAAAATGGTTGGACTGCTTGACCGGTAGTCCCACCTCCTTACACTGGGTTCAGTTTCAGGACGTTCTTTGAGTATGATGGTCCCTCCCTCATGGATGGAGTGCACCAAGAGCATAACATTGTGGACAATCTGTCAGATGTCTGGTCGGAATTCTCTCAGGTTAAAGAATTGGCTGACAATTTTATCAGTGGGGTCCCTTCGGCACAGTTTACGTTTGTCCGGGCTGGGGGTGAATCTGTCTCCTTCCTGATAACTGCAGATGTTGAACTGCTGCGGTGGATTGGAGGCATGCTCAAAAGGATCTATACAAAGACGCTACCTCCTGCTGTCCACCCTGAAGGAGCTTATTTGCCACTCAATCCTTTTACTTTCCTGCAGCAGCAGCTACACGGGATCGCCAGTGCTCTGAGGGACTCCATTTCTCCTGAAGTTGATGTGCTTGGCCGCATTTTCAGTTCTTCCTTTGCGGGTATCATCATTGATGAATGCTGCAGCGACATTGTGGAAGTTTCTGTTTCTGTTCAAACCTCTTCTGCTGATGAGAAGAACATGCAGAGATCTTGTTCTATTGCTGATCACATTAGCTCTTTGCTGTCTAATGAGCCTGCACATGTGGACACCGTTCTGTTGCGCCGGAGTGCGCGCTCTAACAAGTATGATGGGTTTAAAGTGCCGCCGATGTCTGACAGGAAACTGGTGCAGTCCAAAGTGAAGCCACGCAAAGTTCCTCAAGTGCAATGCTCTTCTTCTGCTTCTGATGCCATGTGCTTGATCAAGAATGACAAGGTACATAGTGAGATCCCCCCTCCCACACCTATTGCTACCATACAATCTATTGGTACTAATATGTGTGGCTTGCACCCAAATCAGTTAAGCAAGCAGAAACTGCTCGCGTCCTTGGTGGCGCAGGAGCGTGACGATCTCAAGGCTGATGCATAAGGCGTGGAAGGTGTTGTGCTGGAACATGTGGGGGATTAACTCCGACCAGAAGCTTTTGGCATTGCGCAATGCAATTGATTGTAGTGGTTGTTTTGTTATCTGTCTTCAAGAAACTAAGTGTGCCTCTTTTGATAAGTCTTTTGTAAGAACTTTCTGTCCAAAACGGTTCGATAAATTTGAGGTTGTGCCCTCTCAAGGGGCCTCTGGGGGCCTGATCACTTTATGGGATAGTTCGATCTTTATTGGAGATCTTATCTGCTCTGAATCTTTTGCTTTGGGCATTAAGTTTACTTCGTTGCAAACTGCCAAATCGTGGAACTTGTTTAATATATATGGCCCATGTGATGGTCCTGTTAGGACAACCTTTACCTCCTGGCTGTTTGATCTTGATATTCCAGACAATGAGGACTGGTTGTTATGTGGAGATTTCAACTATATCAGGGCCCCGGATAATCGCAACAAGCCAGGCGGGAATGCTAATGACATGTTGACTTTCAATGATTTCATCCAATCACAAGCTTTAGTAGAACTGCCGATTAAAGGGAGGGGGTTTACGTGGAGTAACATGCACACAGATCCACTCCTAGAGCAGCTTGATTGATTCTTCACCTCGGCCAATTGGACCTCTAGTTACCCCAACACGACAGTTGCTCCTCTTACAAAACCGGTCTCGGATCATGTGCCGTGTGTGATCTCAATTGAGACTTCTGTCCCTAAGTCTAAAATCTTTCGTTTTTAAAACTTCTGGATATCACACCCTGGGTTCTTTGAAGTTGTGCAGTCCACTTGGGACAAAAGTTGTTTTGCACATAACTCGGCTGCCATGTTGTGCAAAAAATTTAAACATCTGAGATATGCACTTAAGAAGTGGAGCAAGAACATTTCTAGACTGAATCTGTGTATTGATAACTCCAATTGGGCTCTTCTTGAATTGGATGGGATTGAGGATTTGAGGCCTCTCACAATCCCAGAGAAGAACTTCCGTGTTATCCTTAAGGAACATTTGGTTGTTCTCCTTGGTTATAAGCGAGAATCTTTGGAGGAAGAGGTACACGGTTAGATGGTTCGATTGGGGGCAACACTAAGTTCTTTCACTCCGCAGCTAGCGGCGTTTGAAGAAACTTCGATTGCCTCTGAAACTATCGATGGATCATTGTTTACGATCATGCAGGAAAAGCGCTTGAGCTTTATCAGACATACAAAAACAGGTTGGGCAGGGCGGAACCACATGACATGAAGTTTGATCTGACTCGGCTAATTAAAAAAGTGGAGGGGCTCGATGATCTGACAAAACCCTTTACACATGAGGAGATTGACAAAGTAGTCCATGAGATGCCACCAGACCGTGCGCCTGGGCCGGATGGTTTTAATGGGTGTTTTTTAAAATCCTGCTGGCACATCATAAAGCATGATTTTTACACCCTTTGTGCCGATTTGTATGATGGAAAGCTGGATCTGCAGAGCCTAAACTCGGGGTTTATCACCTTAATCCCGAAGTCCTACTCGCCTGAAACTGCAAATGATTATAGGCCCATCACCCTCCTGAACTGCTGTTTGAAGTTGATAACTAAACTCCTGGCTAATCGGCTGCAGAACGTAATTCTCAAAATCATCCATAAAAACCAGTATGGTTTTCATAAAGGGAGATCGATACAGGATTGCCTAGCTTGGGCTTTCGAATACATTCACCAGTGTCAAGCTTCGGGCCGTGCTTGCTGTCTGCTCAAGTTAGACTTTGCCAAAGCTTTTGACACAATTCAGCATGAACCTATGATTGAGATCATGAGGCATATGGGCTTTGATGAGAGATGGATTGGATGGATCAAAAGTATTTTCTCCACGGGTACTTCCTCCATATTTCTCAATGGTACCCCGGGGAAGGAATTCGCCTGTCTATGTGGAGTGAGACATGGAGATCCGCTCTCGCCTCTAATTTTCATTCTCGCTGCAGACCTCTTGCAAGCGGCGATCAACGAAGCCTGCAGAGCTGGGCAACTACACGTGCCGATTCCATCACACGATAACAACTACCCAGTTATTTAGTATGCCGACGACACGATCCTGGTGTTCCCGGCTTGCCCGAATCAAGCCCGAGTCCTCAAAAAAATACTATTGGACTACGCAACGTCGGTTGGTCTGAAAATCAATTTCCACAAATCAACAATTGTCCCAATCAACCTTGAGTCGGCGGCAACGACTGAATTGGCAGAGATTTTTGGGTGCGTCGTTGGACAAATGCCATTCACGTATCTTGGGTTGCCTATGGGGACAACCCGTCCTTCGATTCTGGTTGTTGCCCATGGTCACTCTGATGCGAGCAAAATTCCAGCAGCAGTTTCCTTGCTTGATTATGGCTCCAAGCTGACTCTTCTGAACTCAGTTGTGACCTCGCTCGCGATTTACGCAATGTGTTCCATCAAGTTAAACCCGAGGATCATTGAACACCTAGACAAACTCCGAAGATCCTGTCTGTGGCTGAGGAAAACAGAGGATGGCACCAAAGGCAACTCCCTCGCAGCTTGGGACATGGTTTGCAGGCCGAAAAACAAAGGAGGCTTGGGAATCATAAACCTCAAAATTCAGAATCAGGGTTTGCTATTGAAACAACTTCATAAATTCTACAACAAGTAAGATATTCCGTGGGTTCAGCTTGTCTGGAATTCGTATTACAACCATCAAACCCCACATGCAATGGACCCTTGTGGCTCGTTCTGGTGGAAAGATCTCATGCAGTTGTCTGATATCTACAGAGGGGTTACCAAGGCGTCTGTTGGGTCGGGTGACTCGATCCTCTTCTGGAAGGATGAGTGGAAAGATGGCCTACTCAGGACACATTCGAGAGCTTTTTCCTTTGCGGGGATCGAGATATGTCGGTCCAGTCCCTACTTTCTTGATGAGGTTAGGAGATGTGTTTCACCTCCCCTCTCGATGGAAGCTTCGGCTGAGGTGACCAATTTGCAACCAGCCACGTTGGATGTGTCTCTGACTGCCCGGGATGATACATGGAAATGTGTGTGGGAAGGAAGTGATTTTAATGCCACAAAATTTTATGAACATTGCTTGAGGATATGCGGTGAGCGAGGCCTTCTCTTTGGATTTGGAAGACCAAATGTACCATGCAATGGAAAATGTTAGCGTGGCTGCTTTCTTTGGCTGATCGTTTGAACACGAAACATGCTGAGAAGGAGACACTATAAAATCCAGAATGCGATTATACCTGCTTGCTCTGTCAAAACCCACAGAAGGAGCGTTGCTCACCTCTTCTTTAACTGTCCTTTCGGTAAAAGATGTTGGGACGATATTAGGATTCATTGGCGGTTGGAGACTGTAGGCTCACATTATTGCATCTTGGTAAAAACTCTTGGAATGGACACATGTTCATGGAGGTGTTCACAGTGGCGGCCTGGGGATCTGGAAGGAAAGGAATGATAAACACTTGAGAGGATTCAGCCGTCCTTTACATCTGGAAGAACAGATTCAAGCATGATTTTGCTCTTTTGGTCCATAGGGCCAAGCAGAGTATGTCTCCTTATATCCGGTCACTAGTAGCTGCCTTGTAATTAGGAGGATATCACCTTACGTAACTCTTCTTCTCACCCCCCTTCTTTCATGTAGTAGTGACTGGTGTAATAGGGTTGTAGGCTTACTGGACTGGACTGTTGGGACTGTACTAACCCTTTAACACTTTAATATAAAGTCAGTGGGGATTTCCCCCACTATCATCAGTTCTTAAAAAAGAAACAAAAAAAACTAGGACAAAAAATAGACCACAAGCAGTGGACATGAACTTAGATGTGACATAACTATGTCACATCTAGATGTGTCCTAAACAGACCCTTAAAAATTGTCCATGATTTTCGTTTCTTTTTCTAGGAACACGCGTATTCTATTTAAAACCACTGCTATGGAGAGATTTTTTTACTCCATTATAGCCTCTTGTTTGATAGAGTTTCTCGCGTCTCGCTCTCTCACCCTCTCCATATCAAAACAAGATGCGGTGTCCGATCTCACGGTGGTCACAGATCCGGCGAATCCGTCTGCTGCGGGAGGTGAGGAGGAGCAGCGTTAGCGTTATCGCCGTCGGCGGCAGGGGAGCCGATCGCGCATCGTCCTCTCGGAGCCCGGCACTGGCGCGGACGAAGATCCTCCGCGCCCTTGTTCGCTGCCGTCGTGTGGGTAGATCCCGCCGCCCGCCTAAGCGACATCTCGCCCACGAGGTATAACTTCTTGTCTGGTCCAGCTCCCGTGTCGCTGCTTGGCGGGTTTTCTTCTATCGACTACTCCCAGCTCCCCATGCATAGTAGCTAGGGTTCATCGGCTGGTCCAACATCACCTACTAGTACTATTATACTCGGTGGAGGTATACATGTTGTTTCGACAAAAAGTACATGGTGGTTGTGCGGTCATTGTCCATATGGTGGTAGTACTATCTTTGGTTAAATGAAGAAATGCTTTTTTTCTCGGGTATCCTGGTTTAGTTCCCATCAAGGTATAATTATGATGCTTCTGTTTGTTGGTGTACTTTTCATTAACCCTTTTTTATATTTTTGGAAACAGCGATGCGTGTCTCCATACCCGGGCATGTCTTCCACAATTTTAGTGGAACTGCACAAAATTGGATGGCCATTGTTGTTCCGCCTCGCTGTCCTCTGCCACGTGGTTCTTCCTTCCTCGAGCTTGATTACTGAGAAGAAACAGACCACAGTGAGGATTTGTCGAACTTCATAGGTGCCTCACCCAAACTTGATGCCAAATGGATGATGCATCACCACGATGACCTATCGATGCTCATGGTCGCGCCTCATGGTTGCGTCGGCTGGTGAAGCTGATCGATTTTCAATGAAAAACAAGATGTCTTCCATCAGTGCTCTTTGCTTGTTACGCACAAAGATGACATCCTTCGTCAGTTCACCTTGGTTGCGTTGGAGACACAGTCGTCTTTCACATTGGTGCAATTTTATCACACAATTGGCTATGAACCAAATGTTTCCTCGAAGAAGGATCGACGTTGGTACTAAGAGCATAAGTTTTGTATTGATTTCTAGGCCTTCTCACAACTTTGTCTCCAGCTCCCCTGTAATTTTATTTGTCCAGCTATTAACTTTGATTTAAAAATGGTGTGGACTAAAAACCGGATGGGCGTAGTAGCCCTCCATTTTATTTACTCCGCATATTAGATTTGGTGAAGTCAAACTTTGTAATACTCTCAAACCTTTCCGATAATTGAAATTAAAATTCTTTATTTGTACACACTCACACGTTTCCGATAATTTGGCGCATGTGTGGTTGTTCACTTAAGGGAGGGTAGTGTACCACACGTGAAGGGCGGAAGTGCGACCGGGACGCGTGGGCGTGGATCGTTAGTTCATCGGAGTAGTACTCCCTCTGTACATTAAATAAAGAGTTTAGTTCATACTTACACAATTTAAAAGCGATTGTTATGGAGAGAATAAGAATACCACTCCACTATATATTAGTCGTATACACGAGAGTACTATATGGATGTAGCTTCATTGACTTAGTGCACCTGCCTTTGGGTTTATGACAGGTGGGCCCAAAATGTGGCTGGCTCACCTGTCATACAGCCAAAAGCAGTTGGAGTGAAGGCACCGGAGCTCAGTCCGTACTAAATTAGTACTCCTTCAGTAAACTAATATAAGGCGTTTAGATCACTACTTTAGTAATCTAAGCGCTCTTATATTAGTTCTGAAGGAATATATATATAGCGAGGAGCCTCGGCACTTGTTAGCTAGGGTTTGCACTCTCCACCTTCGCCGTAATACATATATGTTACCTATTTGGAGGCTCGGCGTTCATTTGCTAGGGTTTGGTATATTCACAGTCTCTCACCCTCTCTTCACCAGATCTAAACAAGATTGTGTTGGCCTCTTGTCTCTCTCCCCCCTCACAGCTGGTGAAGGAGGCGTCCGTATCCCGTCGCACCGGGAAGGAGAGGAGGTGCATCGTTAACTCTATCGCCTTTGGCGAGGGAGGCAATCCACTGCCGGCTGCACTATTCTCTTTCACCTAGCGCCTATGCGGGAGGGCCACCGACCCCTTATTCCTCGCTGTCGTACATAGTGTGGGCAGATCCGGCCTCCCGCCGCACGCCTTCCCACATCCCGACGACCCTAAGGTATAAGTTTCTTTGAAACCGTCGTTGCTCTAGCTACATGTGGATCTTTTTCGATCTGTAGTCGAATCTTGGTCTTGGTTCAAAGAGGAAAGAAAGGTGTGGTGGGGTGGAGCATGAATCTAGGACGTGGTTCAATGAGGAAAGGAGGGAGGAAAAGTAGTATAGACTGGCTATCCAACGCTTTGTTGGTCGAAAAGGAAAAGGGGTAACCAGTACACACATATGTAAGGAACCGATCTCTTTGTTGAAAAGGGAAAGAAACTGGGGGGTCGGGTAGTTTGTGCAGGACTAGATTTGCTGCCCTCACATAGGAAAAAAGTTCAAAGAGAACAAATATGGGACCAACACAGATATGCTGCTTGGCTACATACTCTGCATCACCCATTTATACGTGTGGACGCACATGGTGCTAGCATGTCCCATACAGCTATTTTGCTGTTGTTAATCTAAGAATGCCGCCGGAAAATTGAAGCAATGCCCTTTGTTAAAAGTAAATTACATTTTTTAACGAATGTTGTTTCAAGAGAGTATCTCTGTTAATATGAATCAATGCTACCGTTTTAGAAATGCTACTATCCTACTTTGTTTTCCATCCAAGATAAGTTAGATGCTTCTTTCTGTCACCGTTTGTTTTATCCTCCTTTATCGGCAAGTAATTGTTTCCTTTTTGCCTCTGTTAAAACAGGGTATCGATTCAACTTGTTGCTATTGCGACATTTTACCGCTACTCGAAACACTTATGTTTTAAGAGTGTTTTGTGCAGTTCAACTTGAATGTCACACGGTGATTTTGCTTAATTTTGGTGGAACTGCACAAAAGGAGATCGAATTTGTTTCAGTGTTCTGTCGAGTTGTTTCAAATCTTGGTCTCTACCACATGATATCTATTCAAATTGTTGCTATTGCGACATTTTTGCCCTTCTGTGAAACACTTTGCTTGATTTCAGTGCATTGTTTTAGGAATGGTACTTTTACGCTTTGTCGTTCTTTATACATTTTGAACCAAGGCATTGTTAAGATAATGTCTCGATCAATATGAGCGAATCACTGCTGATGGAGAATTGCTCCTCCCCTGCTTTGTTTCCCATTAAGTCAAGTCATCAACCGTTATTTCTCAATAATTGTTTCCCTTATACCTATTATTGCTTACGGGGATATCAAAATTAAAGCTCGGTTTTATTCCGACTTTGATTTAGTTGAACTGCACAAAAGGAGCCAATGTGTCCAAGGCAAACTGTTGCGTTCTTTGGGTCCGATTGGTCGTTCCACTTTGCGAAAAAAGCGATCCTTTGGATGCGGTACATTCTGAAGGAATGGTGAGAAGCTTTCTGAGTATTATTAGACACGGTGACATGACTAGTCTGCGAGACCATTGGCAATTTAACAACCGTGGAGTGCCTGGGCAAAAGTGCCCAAACAAGTACAAGAAGCTAAGACAGGACACGATCATAGGCATTACATATTTTGAAGGGAGGAGCTTGTCAAAGTTTAATCATTGATGTTAGCAAGAAGGCGTTAGTTTAATATATTGGAATTGGAAAACCTTGTCAAAATTTGCTCATTGATGTTAGCAAGAATCGTTAGTTTAATATATTGGAATTGGAAAACCTTGTCAAAATTTGCTCATTGATGTTAGCGGAAGACATGCATTTGATATTTTTGAGTGGGACACCCTTGCTGTGAGCAGCGTCGAGTGTTTTTTTTCCTATTCCTGTGTTCAGTTTAGAAGTAAATAGTTACTCTGCTGAGATATTCATGTGTTAAGAGTTTGGTCTGAATATTGTCTATGTAATGACAGGCCTTGTGTTTGATTGCAAAGTTGAGCTTGGAATGTTGTGGCATGCGGCATCACGAGCTGTTCACCGTGCCTCCTGAGAATAATGCTTCGTATTGTTTTGCATGTCGATCTAATGCCAGTGATTTACTTGTTAAGAAGATCATCCTCTTCTGTTGTTTCCGTGCGTAAGAAGTTCATCGTCTGATGTTTCATTCATAGCCTATACGACATGTCGGGTAGGTTAGACGTGAAACCATATGATCTTCCGACCAACTCATGATATTAGGCCGTGATTGGATCGTCGTTTTCCAACCAAAACCGCTTGTAAAACTGACACTTGTAAATTAAAGCAGATGGTCTCGGGCGAAGGCGCTTGGTTGGTCGATTTCGACTAGTAAAATATCGGAAGTACTTCACACACGATAAAAACGCTGAATGACACTCGGACGATTGCTAATCCAGCCGTTAGCTGCTATTTCAGCCTTGCCCATGGATGGCATGATACGCACGTCGTGCATGTATTGTCTGGTAATGTCGTCCATATAGCAATGCTCGTAAAATATACACTGGTCTCTCAAATTACATGCGTAACCCGCTGGTTTTACTTACAGACCTCGGGCCTTCCGATGACGAGTAAATTACACTTGTATGTTAATACAGGTTTGAAATAAACCAGAGCTCCCAAGCGCGGCATTACCGTTTCATGCCGTCTCAGTTTCTCGAAGGTGCTCATAGGTGTCCGATGATCCTGGCTTCCTGAATGAGCAGCGGGCGCTGTATCAGACCTCCATAGGGCCCACGAGGCCCTCTCCGTTGTCCTTCGAGTTGTTGCGCTCGCGTGGCGCCGAGCATTGTTAACATGGTCAACGAACATGAGGATTCAGGAGATGACTTTATTTTGACTGGATGACACTAGGGACCCACTAGGGCCATAGCCGTACGTACGCAAGTGCCTCCTTATTATGTACAACTATTTTTTTTTTGCTTTCTCCTGGTTTCTGACATCATGGTCCCACACCATTGTCAACCTATGTAGTCAATATAAATGAGAGAATTGCACAAGGTGCGGCCGATAGCTGGGACCAAGCAGCTCGAGCAGTATTTGTGTTTTTGAGGCGTGAGCACTGCAGAGTTTTTGTTGGCGATGATTTCGTTGTTGTTCAGAGGAGCGCAGGGTATTAACTGGGCGGGCTGTGGCCCGTCTAGCCCAGGCCAGATATCCAGCCAAATACTACTTTTTTCAAGATGAAAATGGCTAGCCCAGCTATACGTCTTTTTGAGGAATACCCAGGAAAGGTCAACTTGTTATTCTTCGCCTCGCTGTGTTGCAAATCTTTCCTAGGAGGGATGCATTAGGATTAACAGGAAAATGGGCTTTAAAATAATAAATGGGATGTAATTATAAAAAATGGGCAGTAACTATAAAAAAATGCACCAAACACGAAATTAGTTTATAAAATATTATTTATGGATTTTGAAAATCTTAAATTTTCATTGTTCTTGCCAATAATGTTTCGTTGGATTTTTACGTAATACAAATTTATATTTAATATGAATAGAAATTTCGGGATAAAAATATTTCGGATCCCATCAAAATGTGGGAAATTTTATTGAATTCTGTCTTCAACAGTTGGTTGAAATTATTAATCATTGTCCTAGCTAGAAAATGGGTTGTACTTTTAACAAACTGTAAATGGGCTGTTGTAAATTCCATTAGAATTAAAAAATGGGTTGTACATTCTTACAAAACGCAAAAGGGCTATAAGTTCTCTGCCACACACTTGTGGGCCTACTAAGTGACGCGTTCCCTAAAAAAAATAAGTTGACGCATATGCAAGGCTTTGTCAACTTATTATAGTCAACACACGGTTCTAGCAGTAGTGGCCGTTGGATGTCTATCCAACGGATGTCGTGCTTCTTCTTCAATCTCGGATATTCTTAGCTTCGGCCGCCCAAAAAATGATTCCTCCCCCTAACATCTGGGATGCACCGTTTCGGAGGCTGACCTGTGGGTCTACTAAGTTGGAGCGTACCAAGGGCTTTGTCAACTTAGTCAATATAAACGATTCTAGCTTCAGTGACCGTACGATGTCCATCCAACGTCCGTAGTGCTTCTTCAACCTCCGGTCTGCTTGGTCCAGCCGCCCAAAGCAGCGCCGGTCGTGCCGCCTGCTCCTACCTCCCGTGGCCGGATGTGCTGCCGCGGAGGCCTCACCGCCCCCATACTACTCCCACCGCTGGCCAGGCCATCCCTCCAATCACCCACACCCCGTGTTATTCTGCGGCGATGGTAGCCTCACACCACAGCAGAACGAGTGAACCCTCGTACTCCTCTCCGCGCGGGCTTCCACTGCTGCGTCTTCCCCGGCTCCGCGTCGTCCCCTTCCTAGATGTCGCCGTCCTCCACCGCCCTGGTGCTCTCGGCACGGCGTGGTCAACGTGGTCAACGACCGACTTCCATCGGAAGAGTACTGTACATGGAGAGGATGACAGCTGGGTCCACGGCGGCCGCAAGGAAGTGCCTCCTTATTATGCGCAAAATAATTATTCCTCCACCTGACAGCAGGGACCCGCCGGATGGGCCACCTTATTTCACAAAAAAAACCGTTTCCCCCCTGACTGCTGGTACCCACCGGACAGGCCACCGTATTTCACGAAAAAACGTTCCCCCCGCTGTCAGCTCGGACCCACCGGAAGTGCCCTTCCTAGATGTCGCCGTCGTCCACCGCCCTGGTGCTCTCGGCACGGCGTGGTCAACGTGGTCAATGACCGACTTCCATCGGAAGAGTACTGTACAAGGAGAGGATGACAGCTGGGTCCACGGCGGCCGCAAGGAAGTGCCTCCTTATTATGCGCAAAATAATTATTCCTCCACCTGACAGCAGGGACCCGCCGGATGGGCCACCTTATTTCGCGAAAAAACCGTTTCCCCCCTGACTGCTGGTACCCACCGGACGGGCCACCGTATTCGCGAAAAAACGTTCCCCATTTGTCAGCTCGGACCCACCGGAAGTGCCTCATTATTACACACAAAAAAATGAATACTCCCCCTGCTAGCTGGGACTCACCTTGGTGGGAAGCTGACTTGTGGGCCTACTAAGTTGACGGGGACGGAGGGCTTTGTCAACTTAGTCAATATGAACGATTCTAGCTCTAGTGACCGTACGATGTCCATCCAACGGCCGTAGTGCTTCTTCAACCTCTGGTCTTCTTGCTCCAGCCGCCCAAAGCAGCGCCGGTCGTGCCGCCTGCTCCTGCCTCCCGTGGCCGGCTGTGCTGCCGCGGAGGCCTCACCGCCTCCATACTACTCCCACCGCTGGCCAGGCCATCCCTCCACTCCACTCACCCACACCCCCTGTTATTCTGTGGCGACGGCAGCCGATCCAGTGAACTCTAGTACTCCTCTCCGTGTGGGCATCCACTGCCGCGTCTTCCCCGGCTCCGTGTTGTCCCCTTCCTAGGCCTTGCCGTCGTCCACAGCCGTGGTGCTCTCGGCGCGGCGTGGTCAATGTGGTCAACGACCGAATTCCATCGGAAGAATACTGTACGTGAAGAGGCTGACAGCTGGGTCCA
Source organism: Aegilops longissima (assembly GCA_021605205.1). Lineage (NCBI taxonomy): Eukaryota > Viridiplantae > Streptophyta > Magnoliopsida > Poales > Poaceae > Aegilops > Aegilops longissima. The sequence goes on along the minus strand of CM038678.1, from coordinate 695,418,786 downwards.
CGGCAGCCGCAAGGAAGAGCCTCCTTATTATGCGGAAAATAATTATTCCTCCACCTGACAGCAGGGACCCACCGGACGGACCACCAGTATTTCGCGAAAAAAACATTTGCCCCTGACTGCTGGGACCCACCAGACGGGCCACCGTATTTCGCGAAAAAAACGTTCCCCCTGCTGTCAGCTTGGACCCACCGGAAGTGCCTCCTTATTACGCACAAAAAAAATGAATACTCCCCCGGCTAGCTGGGACCCACCTTGGTGGGAGGCTGTCTTGTGGGCCTACTAAGTTGAGGGGCCGAAGGGCTTTGTCAACTTAGTCAATATGAACGATTCTAGCTCCAGTGACCGTACGATGTCCATCCAACGGCCGTAGTGCTTCTTCAACCTCTGGTCTTCTTGCTCCAGCCGCCCAAAGCAGCGCCGGTCGTGCCGCATGCTTCTGCCTCCCGTAGCCGGCTGTGCTACCGCGGAGGTCTCACCGCCCCCTACTATTCCCACCGCTGGCCAGGCCCTGCTGCGACGGGAGCCTCACACCGCAGCCGAACCAGTGATTCCACTGCCGCGTCTTCCCCGGCTCCGCGTCGTCCCCTTCCTAGGCCTCGTCGTCGTCCACCGCCGTGGTGCTCTCCGCGCGGCGTGGTCAACGTGGTCAAGGAACGACTTCCATCGGAAGAGTACTTTACGTGGAGAGGCTGACAGTTGGGTCCACGGCCACAGCCCAGTTTTTTTGTGATTTGCCAATTAAGTCGCTTTGTCAGGCATGTTGGGCTGCAAATATTTCAAGACGAGGAGAGCTTTTCATTCGGCTGGCCGAGAAAATGGCCCATCAGTAATGAGAAATGGGTTGTACATTTTTAGAACACATCAAACCGGCAATTAGTTTCAAATATATTTTTTTTCATTTCAAGATTTTAAATTACATTAACTTTTATGCGTGGAGAATTTGTTGGATTTTATATTGATATACATTTATTTTTAAAATCAGTTTGAATGTGAGTCGAAATTTCGGGATTAAAAACAGTTCGGACCGCAACGAAATATGCAAAATTTCGTATAATTTTTTAACCGTGGCCACAATATGGGCTGTAATGATAACAAAAAGAATATGGGCTCCAAAGAAAACCTTAAGAATTAGCTAATGGACTATAAATTATTAGAAATAATGGCAGATGGGTTGTATGCTATTTTCCACAGATTTGAGGCTTTCCTAAAAAAAAGGTTGACGCACAAGCAGTGACGGTTGGATGTCCATCCAACGGCGGCGTCTTCTTTAATCTCTGCTCTTCTGCTCGGCCGCTCAAACAAGCGCCCGGGGACTGCTGCTCCCTCCTCCCATGGCCGGCTGTGCTGCCACATGAGCCTCACCGCCCCACCGTACTCCCATCGCTGGCCTAGCCATCCGCTACTCACCCACACTGCTGTTATTCTCCGTGACGGCAGGCGAACAGTAAACCCTCGTTCAGTCGTACTCCCCTCCGCGTGGGAAACAACTGCTGAGTCTTGCCTGCCTCCGTGTCGTTCCCTTCCTAGGCCTCGCCGTCGTCCACCGCCCTGGTGCTCTCGGCGTGGCCTGGTCAACGTGGTCAATGACCGACATGCATCTGAAGTGATCTGTAAGTGGAGAGGCCGACAGCTGGGTCCACGGCCGCATGCAAGGAAATGCCTCCTTATTACGCGCAAAATAATTATTCGTCCACCTGACATTAGGGACCCATAGAAAGGGCCTCAGTATTTTGCAAAAAAAACGTTACCGCCGCTGACAGCTCGGACCCACCAGCTATATCTTCGCACGCAAGGAAGTGACTCCTTATTACGCACACAAAAAATGAATACTCCCCCTGTTAGCTGGGACCCAGTATAGTGGCAGGCTGACTTGTGGGCCTACTAAGTTGACGGGGACGGAGGGCTTTGTCAACTTAGTCAATATGCACGATTCTAGCTCCGATGGACCGTCGATGTCCATCCCACGGCCGTAGTGCTTCTTCAACCTCTGGTCTTCTTGCTCCGGCCGCCCAAACCAGCGCGGTTGTGCCTCGTGCTCCTGCCTCCCGTGGTCGGCTGCGATCTTGGCGGAGGCCTCACGCCCCTACTACTCCCACCGCTGGCAGGCCATCCTCTACTCACCCACACCCCTGTTATATGCGGCGGCGGCAGCCTCACACCGCAGCGAACGGTGAACCCTCCTACTCCTCTACATGTGGGCATCCTTTGCGCGTCTTTCCGGCTCGCGTTGTCCCCTTCCTAGGCCTCGCCTCGTCCACCGCCTGGTGCTCTCGGCGTGGCGTGGTCAGCGTGGTCGAGGCGGCTTCCATCGGACGTGGGATTGTGCGTGGAGAGGCGACAGTGGGTCCACGGCCACATCAAGGAATTGCCTCCTTATTACGCGCAAAATAATTATTCCTCCACGACGGCAGGGACCCACCGGACGGGCCACCATATTTGGCGAAAAAGCGTTTCCCGCTGTTGCTGGGACCCACCGGCTACACCTTCGCACGCAAGGAAGTGCGTCCGGGCAAAAACGATTCGCCCCATTGCTGGGACCCACCAGCTACATCTTCGCGCATAGCGAAGTGCGTCCGGGCAAAAAACCAAAGCGATTCGCCCCACATTGCTGGGACCCACCGGCTACATCTTCGCCGCAAGGAAGTGCACGGCGGTCGGGACCCACCTGGTCGAAGCGTTAAGTGGCGTTGTCATGCTGGTCGCATAGCGTGTACATACATATATCTTTGGTGGGCGTGAAGCGCGCACATGTCGTAGTAGGCGTGCACGTAGCATGTACACGCACGTCTGTGGCGAGGGTGCAAAAAGCAAATCTGACCACGTCACGTACATACGGGCAGGGTCTCTAACGCCTATCGCGCATACGTACATGGCTGGGTCGGAGCGGAGAAACGGCGTCGTCGTCGTGTTCATGGGGAGCCAACCGACCGGGTCGGAACAGAATGCGTGGTCGTGTTCGCCGGGAGGATTGGGCGGAGCAGGCGATGGAAATGAGGCTGGCGTATCCGCTGGCGGAGAAAGCGGCCTTGTGTTCGACCGGCCACGTTCAAAGCGGGTCTGTTGATCGGGAGAGGCTGGCGTCCGCCAAAAGCGGAGAAGCGGACCTCCTACGGTCGAAGCAGGGGTCCTGTTGATCGGGAGGGTGTGGCGTACCGCAAAAAGCAGACAAAAGCGGACTTGTGTTGGGCGCTACGGTGAAGCAGGGGTCTGTTCGCCGGGAAGGTGTGGCGTGCCGCAAAGCGGATGAAACAGACTTGTGTTGGAGTGCTATACGGTGAAAGCAGGGGGGGTGTGGCACCGCAAAGCAGGACTCCACGGGATCTTGTTCATCTCCACCGTCGACCTCCTCCAGCCTCCACGGGCTACCGTCGACCTCCTCCGGCCTCCACGGGCTCCTGTTCATCCAGCCTCCACCGCGCTACTCCACCGCTCTTGTTCAACCACCCCTCCACAGGCACCCCTCCACCGTCTCTGTTCATCCAGCCCTCCACACCATGGGGTCTGTTCAACCACCCCTCCACGGCCACCCTCCACCGTCTCTGTTCATCCAGCCCTACACACCACGGGTTCTGTTCATCCGAGGCAGCGCCACCACTCTTTATTCATCCAACCCCCCCATAGCGCCTTTGTTCATCGAGGCAGCATCGATCGACTTGATTAGCAGCGAGAGCGAAGAATCGCTCCATCGGGTTCGATTAACAGCCATCGATCGATCGCTCGGGTTCGATGCAGCGTAGCCTACAGTCTGTCGCTCGGGTTGATTAGAGCCCAACGCCTCGCTTCGGCTTGATTAGAGCCAATGCCTCGCACCTGCAGCGTCGTCACGAGATAAGCGCGCATCGCTCTCCCACCATAACCGGCAACTCCCGAAATTTTCCTCCCTCGCTTCTACCACGGTTTTTCCGTCATGGGCGGCCCAAAGAATGTCATGCAGCTGCGTCTCCGGCCCGCCCAGGACGAAAAGCCCATTTTCTGTCATGATTTTTTTGTCATAGAAGTAGGAGCCCACCACATCTATGATGATACCGGGTTTTGTCACAATTATCTTCATAGAAGTGTCATATGTATGACAGAAAAAAATACGTTCGGCCCAAAATGTCACGGATGTGTCTTTTTTTGTAGTGAAGGAACATACTGTACTACTATCATACTCCCTCCATTCCAAAATATAAGTCTTGGTAGAGATTTCCACTATGTATCACATACAGATGTATCCAGATACATTTTAGAGTGTAGATTCACTCATTTTGCTCCATATGTAGTCCATGGTGGAATCTATACAAAGACTTGTATTTAGGAACAGAGAGAGTACTTATTAAAGAAGAAGGAAAGAGGAACATGCTAAAGAAGAGCAAGCAGATTTTGGATAATAAAATGTTCATTGCGCAGTGCCCACACATGATGAACCAGAGCACATTAAGAAAGCAACTCCCTGCCGTCTCTCTATATGTGGTGCACGTGCTTTTTCGAAGGTAAAGTAGGAACATTAGCTGACCAATTAAATATTATCTTTTTTAGTAATATCCGCATCATATCAGATTCGTACTTGAGCAACAAATTTGGAATTATGAGTGGCATGTTGTTTAGCTTGATGGATTCAGGAGCAGTGCTAAGCAGGTACGATGATGGTACTGAATATAAAGGCATGTCTGCATTTGGGCCAGTCGACCATTTTAGGCAGTTGGATGAAGATCCTACGTCTCCTAACCCTTCTTCTTCCTCGTCTCTGATTCTTCCCATACAGAACACCGCATGGGCCGCCGGCCGGACCATCGGCCCCCATCGCCTGTGTTCCTCCGCCACCCCCACACCCCATGCCCGCCCCCACCAGCGTCGAGTTTTCTTCGTTCGTGAGGCCCCACCACCCCCCCAACCAAAGTCCCCACCGAGCCCCTTCGTTCAAGACGGCGAACTCCAGTGACTCTGAAAAATCGACTAATCCAATTTTGAAATTTAGTCTCTGTGATTTAACTAGTGTGGAATATAAAGGGAAAACCATAAGGATTGGGAGTATAGTGTTGGCGTGCCATGGCGGATCTGAAGGTGCAAACCGGACAAAGGCAACCGCAACCAATGTTTGCTCTCAACTAGCAAGTAAGTGATGGACAAGAAATCAGAGTAAAGCGTTGGCGATCTATTTTCTTGCTGCGATAAATAAGTTGAGGAATCTGAAAAATCTTGCCTGCAGTGCGGCGCCGTGTATGCATCTGCTGAGAATTTGATGGTGCTGCGGTAGTGATGGCTATCGGCAGCGTGGAAGCAGATCTAGGAGGGTAGACGGTGGCGGTGGGGCGCGGTGGACGAGACGGTCGTAGGAGCGGCGCCGGCAAGGTGGACGACGGCGGGGATGAAGCGAGAGGCCGGGATGCAAGGATCCCGGTCTGAAGCCGTGGATGAGAGAGGTTGATCTCTTGTAATGGACGGCGGCGTCGGGGTATTAGCTCCGACAAGGTGGAGGAGGACGGCGGTAGATGGGGTGGTGGACGGAGGAGGCTGGGGTGGAGAGGGTGTTTTGGCGCCCACGGAGTGCGAATGGGGAAATGGAGGTGGAGAGGAAGGGGGGAACCATGTCTTTAGGGCGTGCTTGTCTCAAATGCGAGGAAATTTACAAACTTAGCCCCCGTTTCAAATTTCCTACATCACAACAATATTAATCGGTTGGGGATAGGACAGTAATCTCGCATACACCGTATATTTGTCGACGAGAGTTTGTTTTTGGCGCCCACTGTGTATGAATCGGGGAGGGAGTCGCTTTCGGCCGAGGACACACTGTATTTTGGTGCCCACCGTGTATGAATCCGGGTGAGAGGCGGTTATGTCACGTTTGAGTGAAATTACAAACCTACCCCTATCAAAACCTATAGAAATCGAGCAGATAGTCTTTGTGTGGCAGGGATAGGCAGTAGTAATTTCCATCTCGCAGATTTTGGTTCCGGGCGGTTACTGCGACTTTCCACGCTTCGTTCAAATTTTGTAAAGTGCACGTTTACCGTTCCAACTCAATTCGAATCCCGTTTGCATTCTATTTTTTCGGGCGGGATCCATTTTCGATTGGAATAAAATTCTATATACATCATTTTTTATATATACTTTCAAAAGCACAACACCCTTTATACATAAATATGGTTTACAAATTGCATGATCTTAGATTCATAAGGTTGTATCCATCAATTTGGATTTTCAAATATTCGAAACCACTTTATGTTGAAATCCAATGTATGCATTCCTCGCTAACTGTCTCCAATTAATGTGTGTTTCATGCGGGTTTTTTTTACTTCTCAAACATGTATAATGTGTTTCACACACGCAACATATAGTGTAATCCCGTTTAGACATTAATTGCATATAAACCATGCATTGTTTCTAATTAAAGAATCTATGGATCACCAATATTGATAAACAATATAACATTACACGTGTCCCCAAATTCAAATGAATATGCATGTTTGATACACCAATTTGCTTTATGATATTATCGATGTCGTGATCTCCAATTTAAATATTTGAATCCCATTTAATCCAGATATTCGTCTCATATAACTATCACTCATGCTTATATAGGACTATCTCTCTAGACCTATACGCGTTCATCGTCTCTCGGGTATCTGTCGTGCTACCTGTATGTCGACAATGATCTTTTATCTTTGTAACACACTAACGGTACTCTCTCCCTCGACCTTCATCACTCTATCTCTCTCTAAGTATAACTCGCTCCCTGCTATGTGTCTCTAACTATGATTCTCCTTGTGGAATCTCTTTCTCTCACACAAACACAAAACTTTGTCTTCCGGGGTCTCATTTCTCACTACTATTCCCCTGTGTGCCACTCGCACACCCCTCATACAGAGATGTCTTTCGCTCCTTAGGTATGAGAGCCTACGACTCTTCCTCTTAAAAATCTCTTTCTCACACATAAACACAAACTTTGTCTCCCAGGGTCTCATATTTCTCCACTGTTCTCTTGTATGTCTCTCACACACACTCTCTCTCCCTAGAGATATCTTGTGTTCCCTCATATGTTTCTCTAGCTATCACTCTCGTTTTGAAATATCTTTCTCTCTCCCAGACACAAAACTCTGTCTCTCGGGATCTCATTTCTCTCCGATATTTCTTTGTATGTGAGTCACATGCACCCTCTCTTCATCTCTCTCACACCTACACCCATAACTCAGCCTTCTGATCCACTCGACTCCTATCTCTAACGCACACTAGCATCTTTATCTTTCTATTTATCTGTTTCTCCATCAACCTTCTTTCATTTATAGGTTGATCTCTTTTGCACAATCATTGTGCCTCACTCCCACTTCTCGCCATAGATGCATGCTCCAGCCCACGCCACTATCTCTTAAAGACAAAAACACATGCTCAATTGTCGGGCCTTCTTCCCTGCATTCTCGCATGCATGCATATTGTCATACCGATCTGTCTCTCCCATGTCATTGATCTTAGCTTATGACTTATGTCTTCTTTATTTTATCTCGATCATGCGCGCGCGCACACACACATCCCATGTATACATGTATACTTCTCACACATGCACGTTGAAGGTCTCTATGTCTCCATACGTAGTTAATTACCCTAAACCCTAACGCCACATCGAATCATTCTCTTCTTGTGTGCACATAACTTCCGCCTGGATGGGTAAAACACACACTCACACTTAACAATCTCCTTGTAGCTACCCCCCCCCTCTCACTCTTCCCCTATCCCCGAAACCAATAAGACCATCCCTTTATTTAATTACCGCCTACATGCACCATCGATATATAGTAGTCTTCCTCGGTGTCTCTCAAACAAACATGTTCTCTTGATGTCGACTACTCTCACGCGCACACACCTTCTCTTCCCTCTCTACGGGCATTTTCTCTCTCGCACCCCATTGTTGGTGGCCTCTTCCATACACATCACCTCTCTATGATGAAGCCATGCACACTTAAATTACATCCGCCACCGAGGACCCCGACACACACACACACACACACACACACACACACACACACAAACAAACACACACACACGCACGCACGCATGCACCCACCCACACACACACACACACACACACACACACACACACACACACACACACACAGTAAGACTCCATCACACACGCACGCACACACAAACACACACTAAGACTCCATCTCTCTCTCTCTCTCACACACACACACACACACACACACACACACACTGAGACTCCATCTCACGCACACATGCTCTAGGCGGAGCATACCACCCTTCATCCACCCTTACCCGTATGATAAACAATCACCTTAATTTACTTGTATAACATGGACAAATTCCACTTTACTTTAGTAGTTAGCAAACTTATCATCTGTACCCTTATAAAGAACCGAGTTGGCGATGATGGTGTGCCTGCCATATTGTAATATAGACCGTCCGATCTATATCTGACGGATAGAAAGCAAACTATGATAATTTTACAGAAGATAGCCGCACCTCTCTCCACATCCTTATCTCCCACACCTCACTGCTGAGAAATTAAAAAAGAATGTCTCCGAAACAATCTAGCATGGTGGCCGCTGCCGCCTGCCGGCACCGTCCATCCCCATGCCTCCGCCCATTCCGACCACCAGTCACCACCACGCTCCACTCCTCCTCACCTTATCTCTCATCTTTCATTTTTTCGATGACATTCTCGAGATACCAGTTTTCCGATAAAATTCTCAAAATATCATTAGTTTTTACACATGGGATTACTCCTGCATGGGTAAATCACAACATGTGTTTTGTAAAAAAATGCATATTGATGTTCCGTGCAATGCACGAGCATCTTGCTTGTAATTATATAACGCAAATCACGAGCAGGAAGTGACATTTTTTAACACAACTACGTTAACATGTCCACGTAAATCACTAGCTAAAGTAAATACCATTATAATTATATCCCGATGCAAAAGGTTGAGTACATGTCCGAAGAGTAGAGTCGCACACACGCACTCTATCTCTCAGAATCTCACACACACACACACACACCGGTTACGTGACGCCCACTTAAGCACACACGTATGTTATAATTTGTGCACCCGCGGGTACACGTGATGCTGCGCATTTATTTAAGCCGTACGGCGAACCCAAACAGTAGCTGCATTCATTCCCCTCCTGCCGCCTCTTCTCTGGTCGTCGTCGCCCAGATGAGGATCCCCTGACATGAACAATCCTACCATTCTATCACTGACATGTGGGACCCCCAAGCATGGGTCCCACCAGTCAGCAAAGGAAAGGCAGGGTAAGGCAGTGATAGCCATGTCAGAGGATCGATGTCCTGCCCGGTAGCCATGGCCCGGCCGAAGGTAACAACATATGCAATACTCCCGCCGGAGCGGCTCTTTAATCTGGAAATTTTAGTGGTCATGCATGCATCTTTTTGTGCTAGCACTCCTATATAAGATTGACGGTCGCTTCCATGGACGTCTTGTGGCGGTGGAAGAGGAAGGAGAAGGGAAGCGGGCTGTGGAGTAACGTTTCTACCACAATTTCTTAGGAAATTGAGTGCGATAATTGAGTAGTTTTGCAAACTACCAGTACTACACCTGAAACGGTTCAAAACCTATACTCCCTTGCCATCGTGCGCTTCCCGCGTGAAATGGTCAGCGTCGCCCTGGAGCGTCAGTGCCGCATTAATGCCCGGCCAGAGCGGAGGTGACCACTCACCGGCTTTGAAGCGGCGCGACGGCCGAGAGAGCGCCGCTTCCCGGTGTACCGACTGCTCCGCATCGAGGCTGTCCATAGGCCCTGTTTGGATCCATGGGTTAGAGTTAGTTTGAGCTAGTTGGGGCTCAAATAGCCCTAAAGTATCCAAGCATGAGGGTTTAAATTGGAGAAAGTTGCACCGAACCCAAGAGGTGCTAACTGGAGATAGTTCTCATTGGGACCACTGAAAAATCACTTCTCTCTCTCCATCAAGTGCATTTATTGTCAATCTAACCCTGTCACCCAAACACCTCTTTGGCTATAGTTAGTTCAGGGTTAGTCATGAGTTAGTCTAACCTCTAGCTAAGTTAGAGTATCCAAACAGGAGCAGTATAGGACATGCAAGTTGCTCAAAGCATACAGTCAAATTCGTACGTGAAAGAATTTTTTTTCTTTTTGAAAACAGAACGTGAAAGGAATTTTTTTAGAATGCTCTTGGCATGTCGCTAACATGTGATGAGTTAACCAACCTCAATAGACGGCAAAAACGCCAGCCCGCCGCACTTTGAGAGAGATGAGGAGGGAGAAGCGATACGGGCTGCTGGATAACTAGAGATAGGTGTCACACGGAAGCCAAGAAATATGGTGATAGCGTGGGTTAGCCATGTACTAGTATGATGTAACTACACTGGGCTGCCGTGTTTCTTACTCTTCCAGTCCACTGTGGAGATGATTGGTTGATTTTATATCACTGAATAATATAAAATATTATGAGTGCAGACGCTCCACCCCGAGGTTCCTTGCTCCTTCTCGGTCATCAGGAATCTATGTTCTTCCACTCTCTTTTTTTACGTGAGCTTTGTTCATCCTTTTGCCAACACGCGACACATCTAGCATCAAGGTGCACGTGTCATGCAAGGATCGTTCCATCTATATGAAGAACATGTGGGACTGGAACTACGAGACGGACATGTACCCAGGAGTGGACGCGCGAACCTGTGTAATGTAGCGCAGTAAGTGAAGTAGAAAGACACAAATTGTATGAACATGCGTGGCATATAGGCATTTGTCTCTTACTACCACTAAATGTTGTACATGCAATGCCCAGTGATGTTATGGAGTACGTGACTAGGTACTCTACTACTACTATATTAATTGAAGGCACATATTAGGTTTTATATTTTTTTACGTGTATGCCCTGAGACCTTCCAACTAGACGTGTCTTTCTCTCCGGGTCACACTTTTTGTCGTTCATGCCACTAGTATAGTAGTACTACTACGTTTGGTCTCCGACCCAGAAGTGGAGACGCTCTACCACGTTGTTCATGTCCCACTCCTTTCGCTGACATGTGCGACATCCAGCACGTGCCGTGTGTTTGGCACTCCTTCGTCGTAAGAGTTGAAACGCTAGCATTCATTAGAAATAAAAAAATAAATATAAATCACCAGTGATACTATACCATGCGGTTTCCTTGCTCCTGGATATCGGAAAGAATACTTCCGCTAGCCGACATGTGGGACGTCGACCATCCTGGTCCACTTGCCATGCCCGCAGAACTCCAAGGGAGAGTCACCCTGGTCGTCGCGCCGCAGTAATTACTAATGAGCCGTCAAATCACAGGCCCAACCTTACCCACTATGAAGTTGCTCGGACGAAGGAACCATCATGACTTCGTTGAATTCCGCTTCTTGAAGAAAACTACTGTACCAGCAGTACTGCTAGCTACAGTAGTTACTCCAGCAGAGGCCTCCTTTGGTTCATAGGATAGGAATTTCATAGGAATATGAAAATCATAGGAAGTGAGATGACATGCATCTCAATTCCTATAGAGAAAGAGATGCCATTTGATGCATAGGATAGGAATTTTTCCATTGAGTCTAGGCTAATGTACTGGTAATTTGCTCTAAAAACTATAGTAGTAACTAGTAGTACTGTTACATGCTCATGATTAATTAAACAAACGTACGGGCAACAAAGACACACACATTAACTACTAGTTCTACCACTTCTCACATGTTGGCCAGACGCCGTCGTTCTCCTTCCCGGCTTTGTCGGCGACACCCCACCGTGCTTGGATCTCCGCCGACCTCTCCGCAGCAGCGTGTGCGTCCTCTTATTTCTTGCGGCGGCGGGCCTCTCTTTTCTTGAGTGCTTTCTGACTTTTCCGCTCCCTCTGGGCGGCTTTGGCCGCCTCTTGCTCTACCGCCCATTTGGCCTTGGCAGCTTCAAATTCCGCCCACATAGATGTGAGGTCGCGGCGGCGATGAACTTCGGCGCGGCGGGATGCCACCGCTTGCCTACCATTCTGTGGCGGTGCGTGGCGGCGAGGAACTTCGGCGGCGGGGATCGTTGCTTCCTTACCGGTTAGTGTGCGGCGCGATGGCATGAGCGATGCTTGGTGACAGCTACGGGGTGGAGTGGCGGACAAGCTGTAAAGTGCATTGGTTTGTCAAGAGCTCAAGGACGAAGGCGAAGGAAATTTGGATTCCCCTTCAATCCTGGTCATTTATTCTTGAGTAAAATGCATTGGCGGTCAACTTGTCTTGATAGCTCACTTTGATCATTGTATCGAGATATGGTGATTATCGGTCCTTTGGCTCGCGTATAGCTCCGTATTTGTGCAGTTGACCGGTCAAACAGTCCGCATCGCCTCATCAGCTCGTGTTCTTTATCTATCTATCTATGCGGGCCTACACATCGGTGGAGAAAGAAATAAAACCAAAATTATGTGTATCGACATTCTTTGTTTAGGCGTTTCTTTGGAGGCCTCGCGAACACCGAGCATGTATTCACGGCTCAACACCAGCGGTGAAACTCATGACTTCGGCGCCTTGCTCATGTATATCGTCCATCACAGCGACAATCTATAAAACAGCCTAGCTAGAGGTACTATGGTGCGGAGTATGTACTATCATGAGCAACCGATCATAGTGCCACTGCACACGAGTGTGTGTCTGGTCGATTCGTCCATTATTCGTAAGTTATGTATGGTTGTGTGGTGTCTAATTGTTGTCGTCGCATGCTAGCTGGCGACAAGAGCGGTTGCATGGACGCCTGGTTGTCAATACGTGCCGCATACGCTTCAAAGGCTCGTCATCCATGAGTTCACATTTTACCACCACGCCAGTGTCTGGCTGCCTTGGCCTACCGAAACCCCTTCCATCGCTAGCGCGCGCTTCCCGCCTGAAACGATCACCGTCTCTCCAGGACGTCAATGCCGCATTCACCGGCCTTAACTGCAGGTGCAGTTGGTGTGTCACTGACATGCGGGCCTGATGCCCGTTGGGCTCACATGTCAGTGAGACAACACACCTGCGGTTAAGTCACTGAAGCAGCGTCCGCATTCACGCCCGACGCGACCTCTCACTGGCGCCGGCATTGCAGCAGCGCGACGGCCGAGAGAGCGCCACCCGCGCGGCATCCCGGTGCAAGCGACTGCTCCGCGTTAATGACACCACGGCTGCCGACGAACCTACTCCGGTGCCAGCCGTCCATCCGTCTGCCGCAACTCATTGCCATTCGCCCGCTATATTAACTTGAGCCCCAGCTCCCAGCCATAGCCAAAGACCCACACTCATTCTCCTCTGGTCCCTTCCTTCTGTTGGCACCACTCCAACCATGGCCTCCGGGCACTCCAAAGCTCTCTTGGATGTACTATCATAGGAGTAGATGAAGGACATCGGTGGCTCCGCTCTGGGCGCGCTCCAAAGCTCTCTTGGACGTACTCTCGCAGGAGCAGACGAAGGAGAACGCCGGCTCCCCCCGGCCGCCCTCCGCCGCCACGACCACGAAGCCGGCGCGTGTGCGCGGGCGCAGCCGGCAACGAGGAAGAGTAGTACATGGTAGGTCGCCACCGCTCTGGTCCCAGGAAGGCCACCGCTCCTTCACTCAGTTGACGCCAAGCTTGGTGGGATAAAAATCGGTGGCCGATTAGCCGCTTGATGGCGACGTGGAGGTGGAAATCTTCATAACCTTGTGCTCCAGAGGAGGAGGTTATCGAGGCCGATAAGGAGGAGGCAAAGGCAATGGCCGGCTTTCTCGGGTTCATGGCCGGACATGGTGGTCGGGGCCCGGTGATCGTTTAGATTAGGTTTACAGTAGGTTTTAGTATGGTTTGTGCAAAATATGTAATGAATTTCGTCCAGTTTAAAGGAGAAGTTCTCGAAATGTAATGAATTTAATCCGGTCAATTTGAAATTTGCTTTGTTTGCACGAATTTCGTCTGGTTAGTTCATATAGTTGTCGAAAGGTATGCGGGCAGCATTGGATGGCATCCATCAGTGTCCTCGGACAGATGCCGGTGTAAATTTGAGGGCTAGCACTGGAGATTCCCTAACTATCATGTTATAATCGCTAACAGTGCTCCATTATTTTGCAGGGAATAGTTATCCCTCGATCAAAATCAATCCGCCGTGTTTTGCACTCCTCCCACGTAAGAGTGTAGACTCTTGCTTACATAAAAGTGGAGCAAGTGGACGGCACTGTAGCACGTCATATCACTCAAAATAGCCCGCCTAACACGCGGGAAAGCACCGCCCTCATCATTTTGTTCTGGATTTCTATCAATCGATCGCACGAAAATGTTACGCTTTGCAAGTTCAAAAGGAAAAGGCGGAACACTTACAACCCGTACGCGTCGCGTTCACGTCGCACCCCCGACAGTCCGGCTCGCACGCCGCTCACCAGAGGGGACACACGTTGTCTTGCATTTTCACTGACATGTGGGACTGCAATTGAATAAACCGTCGATAGCCGAAATCTAATCGCTCGGCGGGCGTCGGCTGAGAGGAGAAAGACGGGGGAGGGGGAAGAGATGGCCCGCCCGCCGTGCAGGGACTCCAAGAAATATGTGGTGATAATGTGAGGTGGGCCATGCGGGAGTCCGCACCGCTTCCAAGCCCGCTTCTTACATACTGGCCCACAGAACCCTCCCCACCCACCACCTCCCAGCGCTCCCCCTCAGAGGCCAGCTGCCCGCATTCATAGCAAGTAGTACCAGTAAAATTCTGGGCTATAAAGGGCATGTACAATGGTTGATAAGATAGTCTTATCATAAGTCTTGCATGTAATTTAGAGATGACAAAAAAACATGTGTACAATGGATCATCTCTTAGCCTTATCTTCAATAACTAGTTATTCCTAAAAACATGGTGAAACATATTGTGCTAAGAGATCATCTCTTGTCTTCTCGACAAGCCCGCTTATGTGGAGGAGAGAGAGGCATTGACAAAGTCAAGGAGTGGGATCTGCAGGAGCCCGTCTCTACACGTGCTCCTAGGTATAAAAAAACTAATTCTAAAAAAGAGGCATAAAAACAATTGTGTCTAAAAAAAGAAAGGTAAAAAACATTTGAGAGGAAATAGATAGAGAGAGAGTGAGAAAAAGTTGTAACCTTATAGTCAACACTATGGTAGTATTACATGAGGAAGGAGGGAGTGGGGCACATGCCAAGTTCACTGGGCTGCCGTGTTTCACACTCCTCCATCGTAACAGTGGAGACAATAGGTTTCATAAAAAATAAACAATGAATACTCGTTGCTCGTCCACTATATCGGAACGAATACTTTCATTCACCGACATGTGGGACGTCGACCATCCTGGTCCACCTGCCATGCACAAAGTTAGTCGGACAAAGGAACCATCACGACTTCATTGAATTCCGCTTCTTCATGAAAACTAACTCTACCCGCAGTACTGCTACCACACGCGAAGAGTGGACGACACTGTACCACGTCATATCACTAAAACCCACTAGGCCAAACTAGCCCGCCTAGGATTTGTACTCCCTCCATTTCAAAGTTAGTAGTACAAAGTTGACTCATCTATTTAAGAACAGAGGGGCGTCTCTGTACTGCTATGATTTTGTGTTGTACGTCTCTGTACTTTTGTATGATTTTCCTACCCTATGAACCAAATGAGGCCTGAATGTATCCTTGTCGACTATTGTCTGATCGATCGCTAAGCCTAAAATTTTAGGAGCTTGGGCTATTGGCTGATCGATGACGGATCAGTATAAGCGTACCACGAGCTCATCAGCCCCAACATTTCTCTTCGGTGAGTGTTTTGCAAGTACTATAGCTCGCACAATAGCTAGCTTACTAACACCAAGAATCATCAAATAAGCCATGCTGATATGATAAACAGTTCAAACTTACATCTAAGCATGCCATATATTACATCAAAAGCTGGTGAGGATACATATGTTTCCATAACTCGGAGAGGGTTGGCATGATTCACTATCAAACAAAAGTAGAAAGTACTGCAAGACAGTGCACTAGCCCTAAGATGGTTTGATAACATGCATCGTTCTGGTAATTAAACACAGGGCAATGCAAACTACCCTGAAGGATTAGCGCGACTAACTATTTTTTGTCATCGATCTCTCGGGCAATGACCACAGCACGGACAGCGGCATGGGAATCGATCTCTGGGGCGATGTCCACAGGACTGACCGCAACATCAGAATCGATCTCTGGGGCGATGTCCACAGGATGGATAGCGGCATCGGAATCGATCTCCAGGGCGATGCCAACAGGACAGACCGCGACATCAAAAATGATCTCTGGGGCGTTGTCCACAGGACGGGTCGTGACATCAGAATCATCAAGGACGTCCACCGGCACCTGCACAACCCTAACATATTAGCAAGCACATTGCAAATAATCAAAAACCACAACTTTCGGTAATAAGCCATTATTTTTTACCTTGTGCAGCTATCCGGGGGATCCCATCCCTCCATGGGCCATCTCCTCGTCCTCGATGGGGGCCATCACCTTGCCAGGGGAATACTGCTTCTCAATGGCGACTATCTCCTCAAACTCGGCCTTGAGCCTCGCATAGGTGGCCATCAGAGTTTCTGGGGTAGGCACGATGGGGCCCTTGCTGTTCTTCCAACTTTCTTTGAGGAGTTCGTCCATAGCGTCGTCAACTCTTTGGCGAGTGCTTGTTTCTTGGAGTTCTTCGTCTCCATGGGTTGGCCCGCCAACATGGTCAACTCGTTGGTCGGTGCTCGCTTCCTGGAGATCGCTGTCTCCAGTGGGTTGTCCACCGGCAACTCATTGCACAGCGCTCGGGATCCATCAATGAGCCCGACAAACAAAAAGCAATCGAAAGGAAACCACAATCGCAATGAAAACGGGAAAAGAATAGGCTATGAGAATTGGTCGCTGCTTAGCAAAAATAAGATTCTTGGAATGAAAATATAGCAGCATCACCGATTCGTCCACCTTTCCTTCGTCGATCTGAGAAGAAAAATGGCAGAAGTGAGTAGCACAGGTGAGGTTTTCTTCAAGAAAGGGAGAAAGGGCTTCTTGGCGTTCGGTGAAATAGCGGTTTCTTCGTCCAGTCCAACCGAGGCCACTTTACCACTGCTGGTAAAGGTGTGGGTTTTAATGATATGATGGTCATGACGGCCACACCGGGGTGACCGGTGAGTTTCGACTTTAGCACCTCGATGTGATTTCGTGGATGGCACGCGGGCCCGGATGCTTTGATGTCCCGCATGTAGATAGAGCGGCTAGTCATATATAGTAGGAGTGGTCAATATTGTGCACCGCGACCAAGGCGGAGAGGAAAACGAGAGAACTACGTAATTAATGCATGAGTTTAATTAGGGTAGTTTTGTAATGTACGAGATACATTCCTCCAATCGCAAAATGCCTTCGTTGATGAGATTTGAGATTTGATCCCTATAAACCGGAAGGGAGATTTGATATTTGAGATACTGCACGTGGTGTAGTCTAGTCACTTGTTGGAATCTCTAGAAAGAATTACACCGCATGATTCTTTGCTTCTTCTTACTACTACATACTACTTCGCCGACATGTGGGACAGCCAGAAGCATCCGGGTTGACGTAATACGTGTCATGCACCATATTAGAGTGCGGAACGGAAGGGTAGCATCACCCCGGTCGTACCGCCTGGCCCTGTTTGGATACTCTAACTCAGTTAAAGGTTAGAGTTAGATTCTAATCCTGAAGAAAATCTAGCGAAAGAGGTGTTCGGATGACATGGTTAGATGGAGAGCGGATACGGCAAGGTGTCTTCATGGGCGGTGCGAGAGGGAGGGAGGGAGAGGATGAGAAGCTTCGAGGAAGTGGGGAGGGATCTGCTGCGGGGAGAGCGAGAGAAAAATGTGTTTTTTAGTGTCCTGAGAAGAACTAACCCAAATAAGCACCTCTTGGGTGGGTTAGATTTCTTTTGGGTTAGTTGAATTCAAACTAACCCAAACTAACTCTAACACATGGATCCAAACATTAACTCAAACTAACCCTCCTGTTTGGATAATTTTGGGTTAGTTGAGTTCAAACTAACTCTAACACATGGATCCAAACAGTAACGCGCCGTCAAATCGCACAGCCCGACCTTTCCAGCAGTAAGTAAGTTGAATCCGCTACTCCCTCACCCTCCTCACCTCTCTGTCAAACCGCCCTCTTGGCCTGCTGCAGCGTCTTGCCGGGAAAAGCCCTGCCCTCAACTTTTAACTATGAGAAAATAGTTCAAGCTTGTTCGTTCTATATAAATACTAGTACTGTATGTTTATTCACCCGTGGGGTTGTTCAATGAATGGAGGGCCGGGGAGCACAAGTGAACAATACTACTAGTAGTAGTAGTAGTAGTAGTAAGTAGGAGCCGCACAGGTAGTCACCTTAAATAGAGAGTTTCTTTTCTTTAATGACACGTACACAAATTGAAATGCTTGTTGTGGAGAAAAAAAGAAAATCACTCCACTATATATGTACGCAGGGGCCTGGGCGCTTGCTTTACTAGGGTTTCTCTCTTCGTTCTCTCATCCTCTCCAAATATAAACAAGACAGCGGTAGCAACATTTTCTCTCTGCTCACCACTGGTCAAATATCCGACCGGATCCCTTCGGCTGGTGTGTGTAGAGGACTAGGTGCATCATTCACGCGGTCATCACTGGCGAGGGAGGAAACCCACAGCTGCCGGAGGGGCCCGGTCTTCTGCCCGTGCCGTTCTCTCCGACACAGCGCCGGCTCAGGAGGTCCTCTGACCCTTCTTCCTCCCTGTCGTATTGTCCATGAGATCCGACCACCGCCGCCGACATCCCGGCGACCCTCGGTATAAGTTCCTCGAAGCGGCCTTGCTCTACAGCCCCAGCTCCCACGTGTGCGCATGTGCATCTTTTCTACTCCCATCAGCTCTTCCAAAGCCACCTAAATTTTAGTATTATTAGAGATAAAGCTACTTCATGCATTCGAATCTAGGGCTTTGTTCAAACAACGAAGAAAGGGGGAAAGTTGTAGCATGAATCTAGGACTTGATTCAAAGAGGAAATAATATGGTGAAAGTAGTAGAGACCGGATACCCAACCGGTCTCTTGGTTGAAAAGGGAAATGATGTGAAAACGCAGTACAAACTGGATAAGGAACAAATCTATTATTGGTTGAAAAAGGATAGAAAGTGGTGGCTGGTGGACAAGTCAACAGAGTATGTCCAGGATTAGATTTGTTGCCCTCACATAGTAAAAGGTCTCCAGGATTAGAATTGCTGCCCTCACATAGTAAAAGCTCTCAGGATTAGATTTGCTGCCCTCACATAGTATAAGGTCTCTAGGATTAGATTTGCTGCCCTCACATAGTAAAAGGTCTCCAGGATTAGATTTGCTGCCCTCACATAGTACAAGGTCTCCAGGATTAGGTTTGCTGCCCTCACATAGTAAAAGGTCTCCATGATTAGATTTGCTACCCTCACATAGCATGAACAAACTCGGCATCACCACTTTATGCCTCCTTGTAGGTACATTGTGCTGATGTGTTCACTGTCGCATGTCTTTATACCAACCTTTTGCTGTTGTTAATGTAAGGGCGCGTGTAAAATGAAGCGATCACACTGTTACCTTAGGGACATGTCTAACCAGTGTTATTGTTCATCTAATGCCTCCAGTGATAAGATGCAATTAAACTGTGTTACAAATGGCACTCCTGCTATTTTCCCCTGTATGATAAGTAAGTTGCTCCTTACGCTGCTGAGTGTCCTGGTGTCCCCACGGTCCCATGCCCTTAAACCAACTCTTTAGTTGTTGTTGATTTACTGTATCTGGTAAACAAGCAATGCCACCATTAAAGTAATCCCATATTTGAGGAATCTCATTGTTGATCATAATGCTTCTGGTAACATGAAGCATTGCTGACGTTTTAAAATTTCTACTGTCCTTGCGTGATTGCCATGAACATAATTAAGATGCTTCTTTTCATTTCGTATATGTTTCATATATTCTTATCGACCAGCAATTGTTTACTTTCTATCTTTTTGTGCAGATAGGGATATCCATTTCACCTTGTTGCTACTGTGACCTTTTGGTGAACTGCACAAAACACTTTTTTTGGAATGAGTGTCTTGTGCAGTTCAACTAAAATGTCATGTGGGCAACATCTCTCAATTTTGGTGGAACTGCACAAAATGGTGATTGGAGTTTCCAAAATCTCCGTCAAGTTCTGCTGGTAATCTCGTGCAACATTTTATTAGACTTTGCAAGATGAGCCGTCATTGTCACCACAATGGCACTTTATTTTAGTGGAACTACACAAAAGGATAAGAAAATTATAGTTGCACCTTCCATGAGCCGGACAGCCAACTTTAATGTTCCTCAATTTTAGTGCAACTACTAAAGAAGAACCTGCCAGCTCATGAGAGCAAGTACTTCTTGCTAGCTGAATGATACAATCTTTGCTTCATTTCAGGTGAACTGCAAAAGAAGGCGCATGAATTGAATCATGGAACTCCAGGCAGGCCTCATCCGAGTGGAGCTGCAAGTTGAGTTCAAGGAGGCCACTTTTAAAGTGAAATCATGCTCTTCTTGTTTGTGTTGTGCAAACAAGAATACTCAACTACAGATGTTCTGACGGTCAAGAGCATTCGCCAAGTTCTTCAATTGTATGACATGGCTAGCCAAGATGGATTTAATCCCGATATTCACTTTATCAAAAGGCTCTAATGGGTTGGTTCTGAATCTTGCAAGCTGGGAATCAATGAGATGTGTAGGCATCATTGTTATACTTATTATTTGAATCTTATTTGTTGGTTCTGAATCTTGCAAGCTGGGAATCAATGAGATGTGTAGTCATATTTGTTGTACTTATTATTTGGATCTTATTTGTTGGTTCTGAATATTCCAAGCTGGGAATCAATGAGATGTGTAGGCATCTTTGTTATACTTATTATTTGGGTCTTATTTGTTGGTTCTGAATCTTGCAAGCTGGGAAACACGGCATGATGATGCAGAGGACAACAACCATAACAAACAGTTCAAACTTGGTAGTATTATCTTTGTGAAAGTGCGACAAATGTGCTGATCGTGTGCGTCCTGAGAATAATATTCTAATTGTTGTGCATGTTGATCATGTGGCACTGATAGAATGAGCCAATGCATTGCTTGTTTTAAGTATAAATTTCTATAAAAGCTAATTAAATTTAAGTAAAGTGACCACTAACTCCTGTTGTCGGTGTCAAAACCGGCAGATCTCGGGTAGGGGGTCCTGAACTGTGCGTCTAGGCGGATGGTAACAGGAGACAAGGGACACGATGTTTACCCAGGTTCGGGCCCTCTTGATGGAGGTAAAACCCTACGCCCTGCTTGATTGATATTGATATTGTGGATGTTTACAAGAGTGGATCTACCACGAGATCAAGGAGGCTAAACCCTAGAAGCTAGCCTATGGTATGATTGTAAGGGTTGTTGTGATTGTTGTCCTACGGACTAAAGCCATCCGGTTTATATAGACACCGGAGAGGGCTAGGGTTACATAGAGTCGGTTACAATGGTAGGAGATCTACATATCCGTATCGCCAAGCTTGCCTTCCACGCCAAGGAAAGTCCCATCCAGACACGGGGCGAAGTCTTCAATCTTCTATCTTCATAGTCTTGGAGTCCGATCGATGATGATAGTCCGGCAAATGATAGTCCGGCCGATGACGGTAGTCCGGCTATCCGGACACCCCCTAATCCGGGACTCCCTCAGTAGCCCCCGAACAAGGCTTCAATGACGATAAGTCCAGCATGCGTGTAGTCTTGGCGTTGCAAAGGCGGGTTCTCCTTTAAGTTCCATGTACCGCGAGCAGTGTCCAGCTTCCTCATCAATGTTGCGCGTCTTGGCTTCCACGCCCAATAAGAGCCTTCTTCCACGCGTCGTGAGAATGTGAAAAGCCAGGGTGTCTTTTATGTTTTACCCCCTAGTTGTGCGAATAATCTGCCTATAAGGGAGGCAAGAATCCAGATCCAAATCACCATCTTCCTCTATAAATACTCATCGGGCGCTTTCGACCAAGAATCCATTCCATCATGGACCGTCAACGCGGCTCCTCTTCTCGCTCCCAGCCCTTCGCCAGAGATTGGAGGAGATGCTCTGTTTCGCGCAACGAGCTGGTGAAGCTCCAAATGGGGGATATCTCCTCCGGCCTTCATGGTTCCGGTTCGAGCGGGCTTGCCACCTACAAAGGTGGGAAGCTAGCAGAGGTTACCCCTAATCCCAACAAAGGGGCGGGTATGCTTCGTCCCCTATCAAATAAGGGGCTCGGTTTCTTGTACATCCATTCCTCCGGGCTCACGGAGTTCTACGGACTCCAGCTCCATCACCTCACGCCCGCCTCAATCCACGCATATCATGGGTTACGTAGCTCTTCTGAGCTTTTCCTGGGCATCGAGCCCCACTTCGCGTTGTGGAAGAGGTTGTTTTGCCTTGTCCCCGCTCTCACGAGGGGTCCATATATCAAGTGGGCGGCGGAAATATGGCGCATTATCGGACCGGATATCCATCCGGAACCCCTAAGAAGGCGCCAAGACTGGCCTTCGAATGGTTTTATATAGAAGGCGCTCCACCGCGGACCCTGTTGGATCGGCCTCCGGAGTTCAGCAATGCTCCTCTGAAGAAACGCCTTAGTTGGCGCCCGCGAGCCCCATTTGGAGGAAGACAAGAGCGTCCATTATCGATGGGCGAATAAGGTTCTTGGCCCATGCCCGGTTGACCATGATCGAGTCATGGCAACATGCATTCTGTGGGGTGCAGCCACTACAATACAGGGGCCACCCCATGTGGGATTTCAACGGGGAGGATGATGCCACCCGTCATGGCCGCAAAGGGCCGGAATCGGCCGAAGATCTGGTGACGATCTTGTCCGGCCTGTATAAGGGGGAGAAGGAGGATTTCCTTCAGACGAACCCGTTAAATGGGTTTTCCATGAACAATCCCCGGCCTTGGGTAAGTGAACACTCAGCGTGTCCGACCCGTGCCTTTTGAAACTTAAGTTTCTTACATTGTGTTATTCTTTCGACGCAGGAACTGCGCCGGACTGTGGAGGGAATGCTAAGTCCGGCTCCGCAGCCTGAGGATCCAGAGAGATCCCGGGATCCGGCCTCCGAAGAGGATCCGGACATAAAGGTGGAGCTAATTGACGGGGTGTTCCACCAGCCCAGCATGGATAATGCTTTAGTCGCCATCACGGCCGACTACCCCGGACTAAACCCGGCTCCCCAGGTGATTGTGGCCAAAGCCCTGACACCGTCATTCCTTCCTTGCTTATTTCTGACCACCGTACATGATGGCACTGTGCAGGAGGTGCCCTGAGGCGAAGCCGAGCCAGCGGTGGCTGACCAACAAGGGCCAGTCCGGACCGGTAGGCGGAAGAGGGCGGCCTTGGCGATCTGAAGCGTCGCCGCAAAGGTGCAGCTCACAATTCCTTATTTTTAGAGCAACGTTCCTAGGAAGCATTTTGAGTGCTCATGACTTTTATAGGGAAAAAAGCGTCCGCTGGACTGCGGGCGTGGAAGTTGTCAATCCAGCCTCTACCAGCCGGGCTCACGCACCCGGTCAGGAGGGGGAGGCGAGCGCAAGGCGCGAGCCGGACGTTCCTCCGACAGAGGATGCCGAAAGACTGTCCGCCACCAAGTCTGAGGTGGAGAGTGCCCTAAATCACAGGCGCCGCCGGACAGTATTTCATGACGTGTGCTTCTCCCCCGAGGCGTTGAATGCCTTTAACACGGGGGACGCGCACCTTCGTGCCGCTCAAGATAGTTTTACCAGAGCCACGGAGCAGTATGTAAAAGACATACGGGTAAGAGATTTTAACGGTTGTATATGCAAGAGTCCCCGAGACTTAAAGTAGTTATATTAACTGATTTAAGGATCATATGAAATGCAGGATCTTACCGAGAAGAATACCCAACTGTCTCATGAGCTGCAAGAGTGCAAGGCCCAACTTGAGGCCGCATTATGCAGCGCAGGAGGAAACTCAAGGACCTCTCACAGTAACGCATTATTTTAGAAGGATAAGTAGCGTTTGGCCTTTGCGCAAGTCTAAAAAGCGATGTTGCGGTGCTGCGGACAAGATCCGGACAGGCAAGAACCTGCGCCAACTAAAGGCGGCGAGAGGTGCTGCATAAGGTGCAGCATGAAAGGAACAAGCTCCAGGATGCCCATGCCCAGCTTGGAGAAGAGTTGAAAGGCGTTCGGGCGAGCTGTCGGGCTCCGTTAAGGAGAATCAGCGGCTTCGTCGCGGCATATATAGTAAGTGCTTGAGCAAACTCCTTTGAAAAGAAGAGTTGGCGAGGAAGTCAATTTGATGAATATGTGCAGTAGGTATGCTCACAGTGTCGCCTCATGGAGGAGATGCCCGTAACAGCGGGTGATCAACTTCTGAATTGTTGCAACTGATCGAGCGAGTTGGCAGGCTATGAGGCGTCATCCAGCGTTATGGCGGCCTTCTCCATACCCAGGGTCTTGGGAGCTATGGAGAAGCTACAGGAGTGCGGCAGCGCTTCCATTTATGGAAGATTTCGCCTGCCGCCAAGGTGCCGAGGAAGCTGGGCCATGGTAAAGACGCGGTACAAGAAGGCGGATCCCAACCACATGGCGAAGTCGGACTGTGGGGCCCGATGGGAAGGAGATCCTGTGAGTTTAGTATCTGCCAAGTGGAGTTGGCATAAAATTTTCCCAACAGGATGTAAATTAGACAACCTGTTAGGCGGGATTGAGGAAGAATACAATCGGTCGATTTGACAATGTATTATAAAATGACATACAAAATGTCTTCTAGCGGATTGTAGATCGTTTGTCTTTGCCGACCTTTTAACCCGACCTCGGGACCCTAGAGTCCGAGTGTGTCGAATACCTTCTCGGTTATGAAACAACCGGGGTATGCGTGGAGACAAGGCGTAGGGGTCATCAGTGCTTTATCAGACAAGTGCCCAACTAGTTATGTTATATTACATGGTTAGTAAGAAACATCTTCCAGGGAGAATAGTTCCGTTAAGGGTTCCTTTCCGCTGGGTGTGGCATGCCCTAAAGTGCATGTCCGGGCTGCGAAAAAAGCAGAAAACATCTGGGGGCAGATAAATAAGTGGATAAAAAATCATCTTTTAAGTCACCGACCGAATATTCCCTTAAGAACGCTAGCTTTCGGCTTCACCCAGTCTGAGGTACACATCCGGCTGACCCGGCAGTAACAATCGCAGAGGTGCTCCCTTTACCTCCTAGCCGAACAATCGGGAACGTAGGGGTAAGCACAGGAGCCATGCAACCCAGCTTGGCCAAAACGTAAGTCATATCGATGCATATAATGGTGAATAAAAGGTAAATGTGGAGGCTTGACACATGTGTTGGACATGAAGCCCGTATAATTAAGCTTCTGGTAAAGAAGCCCCCAGGTATAATGAGTGCGGGTAGCACATCAATTGTGCCCAAACGTTGCGCGGGTAAAGCCCTTTAAGGCATGGATGAATAGGTTTGAGAAGAAAAAGATAAACAAAAGGCAGCTGAAATAAATAAAAGAAAAAAAAATTGGACGGGGGAAGGGGACGAACTCTTAGTCCGGCGCTAGGCATAGAATCGCCGGAGGCGGCTCGTTCCATGGGTTCGGCTCGAGTCGGTTATCCGATGCATTTAAGAGGCGGTGCGCTCCGCGGTCAAGACTTGATCAATGATGAAGGGCCTTCCCATTTGGGCTTGAGCTTGTCCTTTTTCTTGTCGGCAGCGTAGAACCAGTTCGCCAACGTTGTAAGTCTTGGCCCGTACTTCTCTGCTTTGGTATCTTGAGCCTGCTGTTGATAGAATGCGGAGCGAGCCTTGGCGACGTCGCGCTCTTCCTCAATGTGTCCAAGCTGTCCTGCCGATCCAACTCGGCTTCTCTTTCTTCGTACATGCGCTTTTCGAGGTGAGTCATGAATGATGTCGCAGGGCAAAACTGCTTCTGCGCCGTATACCATAAAAATGGTGTGAATCCTGTGGTACGGTTAGGCGTTGTCCGCAGCCCCCAGAGTACGGAGTCGAGCTCCTCTACCCAGTGTGTGTCAGATTTCGTAAGGGACCGCACTAGTCTAGGTTTGATGCCGCTCATTATTAGACCATTTGCTCATTCCACTTGACCGTTGGTTTGAGGATGATAGACTGAAGCGTAATCGAGCTTGATGCCCATATTTTTGCACCATGATTTAACCTCGTCGGCGGTGAAGTTCGTGCCGTTATCGGTGATGATGCTGTGGGGGACACCATAACGGTGTACTACCCGGATATAAAGTCTATCACTGGTCCGGACTCTGCCGCTTTAAGCGGCTTGGCCTCTATCCATTTGGTGAATTTATCCACCATGACCAATAGGTACCTTTGCTTGTGGGTTCCCCCTTTAAGTGGTCCAACCATGTCAAGCCCCTGGACCATGAACGGCCAGGTAATTGGTATAGTTTTGAGGGCGGTGGGTGGCATATGGCTCGATTAGCAAAGAGCGACAACCGGCGATCTTTGGACTAAGTCCTGGGCATCTGCTTTCGAGCCGTCGGCCAAGTAAAATCATGTATGGAATGCCTTTCCTACAAGGGCCCGAGCTGCGGCGTGGTGTCCGCCTAGTCCGGCATGAATTTCAGCCGGGAGGTTTCGCCCTTCCTCTTGAGATACACCTTTGAAGGACTCGGTTGTGCTTTTCTTATAAAGTTCTCCCTCATAGACCTTGTAGGCTTTTGATGGCGGATAATGCAGCGGGCCTCATTTTGGTCTTCGGGAAGCTCCTGCCTAAGCAAGTAGGCGAGGAATGGTTCTGTCCACGGGGCAATTACTGCCATTATGTCGTGGGCGGAAGGTGTTATGTCATCGGCTGGATCACCGGTTGGCGCGACTTGTTCCGGATTGTTAGTTCCGGACTCCTCTTCCCATAGTACGGATGGCTTGAAGAGCCGTTCCAGGAAGATGTTAGGAGGGACAGCATCGCGTTTTGCGCCAATGCGTGCCAGTACGTCGGCCGCTTGGTTATTATCCCGGGTGACGTGATGGAATTCAAGTCCTTCGAACCGGGCTGACATTTTGAGGACAGCGTTGCGATATGCTGCCATTTTCGGATCTTTGGCGTCAAAGTCTCCGTTTATTTGGGATAT
This sequence comes from Aegilops longissima, assembly GCA_021605205.1. NCBI lineage: Eukaryota > Viridiplantae > Streptophyta > Magnoliopsida > Poales > Poaceae > Aegilops > Aegilops longissima. The sequence goes on along the minus strand of CM038678.1, from coordinate 695,391,757 downwards.
TGCGAGGTTTGAGTCCCCGCGCACCTCTAGGCGTTGAATGCCCATGGAGATTGCCATCCGGAGACCGTGTAAAAGGGCCTCGTATTCGGCTGCGTTGTTAGAGTCCGTGTACATTATCTGAAGTACGTATTGGACTGTGTCTCCGGTTGGGGACGTCAATACGACGCCAGCCCCCAGTCCGGCTAACATTTTGGAGCCGTCAAAGTGCATAATCCAATTGGAGTATGCGCCGTATTCTTTAGGGAGTTCGGCTTCGGTCCATTCAGCGACAAAGTCAGCCAAAACTTGAGACTTGATAGCTCGCCGAGGTTTGTAAGATATATCAAATGGTAAGAGCTCAATGGCCCATTTTGCAATCCTGCCCGTCGCGTCGCGGTTGTTTATAATGTCGTTAAGTGGTACTTCAGAGGCCACTGTTATCGAACACTCTTGAAAGTAGTGTCGGAGCTTCCGGGATGCCATGAACACCGCGTACGCTATCTTCTGATAGTGCGGGTAACGGGACTTGCAAGGGGTTAACACAGTGGATCGTAGTATACTGGTTTTGAAGAGGGAATTTATGCCCTTCATTTCTCGTTCGACGACGAGTACCGCGCTTACAACTTGATGCGTAGCTGCGATGTATAACAACATTGGTTCGCCCGGGTTGGGCGCAGCCGGGACCGGTTGTTGCCAATATGGCCTTTATTTCTTCGAGTCCGGCGGTGGCAGCATCCGTCCACTCGAAGTGTTGATCTTGAGGAGGCGATAGAGGGGTAACGCCTTTTCTCCCAGACGGGAGATAAAGCGGCTTAGAGCCGCTACGCATCCGGTCAATTTTTGTATTTGCTTGAGGTCTTTTGGGATATCTAGCTGTGACAGAGCTCGGATCTTGGCTGGGTTTGCTTCAATTCCTCTACGGATCGATGAAGCCCAGCAGCTTTCCGGTGATGCGCCGAAAACACATTTTTCCGGATTCAGCTTGATGTCATATGCTCGGAGGCTGTCGAATGTGAGCCTCAAGTCGTCTACTAGAGTTTCGACGTGTTTGGTTTTGACGACTACGTCGTCCACATATGCCTCTACTGTTTTGCCGATCTGGGTAGCGGACATGTACGAATCATCGCGCGATATCTTGCGCGGCGTTTTTAAGTCCGAAGGGCATCGTGTTGAAGCATAATGGTCCATATGGAGTAATGAATGCTGTTGCGGCTTGATCCGCTTCTGCCATCTTGATTTGATGATAGCCGGAGTATGCGTCCAGGAAGCACAATGAATCGTGCCCTGCGGTAGCATCGATGATTTGGTCGATGCGGGGGAGGGGGAAGGGATCCTTTGGGCAGGCCTTATTTAGGTCTTTGAAATCGACACATAGGCGCCGGGATTTGTCCTTCTTTGGTATCATCACCAAGTTTGCTAGCCAATCCGGGTGTTTGATGTCTCAGATGAATCCGGCTTCCAATAGCTTGGCTAGCTCTTCTCCCATTGCCTGTCTTTTGGGTTCGGAAAATCGTCGAAGAGCCTGTTTGACTGGCTTGAATCCTTTTACGATGTTTAGGCTGTGTTACGCCAATCTGCGTGGGATTCGGGCATATCCGATGGGTGCCGTGCAAAATGTCCCAATTTTCGAAGGAATTCTCATGATCTTGGCGTCTACATCAGGGTTCAATTGTGCCCGATGGAGGCCGTCTTCGTGGGGTCCGTCGGGTGGACCTGGAATTTGACTATTTCATCCGCTGGTTTAAAAGAGGTGGACTTGGATCTTTTATCAAGTATCACATCGTCCCTGTTCACCGTGGAGCGCATCGCGGTGAGTTCCTCGGCCGCTAGGGCTTCGGATAGTGCCTCGAGGGCTAGTGCGGCTGTCTTGTTTTTGGCGCTGAGTGCTATGTCCGGATCACTAGAGAGAGTGATAATTCCGTTGGGACCGGGCATTTTAAGCTTCATGTACCCATAATGAGGTATAGCTTGAAAAATTGTGAATGCCTCTCGTCCTAATAGAGCATGATATCCGCTGCTGAATGGGGCCACTTGAAACGTGACCTCCTCTGACCTATAATTGTCTGGCGAGCCGAACACTACGTCCAGCGTGATTTTTCTTGTGCAGCATGCTTCCCGGCTGGGGATTATTCCTCTAAAGGTTGTGCTGCTTCGCTCAATGCGGTTCCAGTCTATTTCCATTTTTCGGAGGGTTTCCTCATAGATGAGGTTTAGTCCATGCCGCCATCCATGAGTACCTTAGTAAGGCGAAAGCCGTCTACTAAATTTGAGGACCAATGCGGTGGTGCCCGGCAGTTCGAATTTAGGTTAAATCACCGGCATTGAAGGTAATAGCCGTGTCGCTCCATGGATTTATTGTTGCTACTTGGTAGACTTCGCAAGGTTGCGGAGTTGTCGTTTTGCATGTTATTGGATGTGAAAGTCTCGAAGACTATTAACACCGTCTTGGTGTTGTTTGGGCTGGGATTCGGAGCTAGAAGCTCCTCGCCACTTTTGGCCACCGTCGTAGTATCCAACATGCTTGAAGGCTATGAGTTGGAGTGGCGCCCTCGTGCTATGAATTTTGCAGGTCCGTTTAGCCAGCCCTCGAAGACGGTTCCGTACCCTTTGGGGGTTTTGGTTTTTGGTATTCAGCCCAGGTGCTTGATAATGATGCACCCTTTGGTTCCAGACTAGGGATGTATTTGGGACCGGATTATCCCAAAATTTACTTTCGGTTTTCCAAGCGCTCTCCATCGCACAGTACTTTTGTACGATGGTCTCCAAGTCAGCGAAGCGCGTGATGTCACGGCGACTTATGGCGTTTAGGATTCCCTTGTCCGTGCAATTATTGCAGAAGACTGAGATTGCGTTTTCCTCTCGGCAGTCCTTTATCCTGTCCATAACCAGGAGGAATCTGGCCCAGTAGTGATGTACTGTCTCGGCGGGCTCTTGCCGAATTAGAGTTAGATCGCATATGTCTGGGCGGGTGGGTGGAACTAAGTCCGGAACCCTACCCATCTCAGGGCTCGAAGGCCGAGAAGTTTCCAATTTTGGAAGCTTGGATTTCTGGACGTTGTCCAACGAGTCTGGTCCGATGCCTGACTTTAAGTTCAGTGTTTGATCGAAGCCCGTCCCTCCGCGGGAATCCGGCATGAGGGGTTCGGGGATCCGGACATGACTAGTTTTCAATACAGGAGAAGCGTCGCCGCATTGTTCCTCTACCACTGCAACGCGGTGGGTGACCTGGGGAGAGTTAATTTCTCTCAGATCGGGTTTAAGCCCAATCTGATCGTAGTCTGTAGCGACTCCCAGGGCGGCGATGCGATCCAAGAGCTCGTTTACGGACGAGAGCTCTATTGGATCCAGCCGCTCGGCGAATTCCGAGCTGACGTGAAGATTGCTTTTGACGACTTGAGAGGTCGTTGTCGAAGCGATGGCGGACAGGCGGTCATAAGAAAACCACCTAGCGGATAGTTTGGCGGCGGCCAAGGCTCCTTTGGCGAAGATACCGTCCTTGAAGACGGAGGAGGCATCCTTCCTATCGGTGGCGGCACGGAGGAACTCTCAATGAAAGCACCAATGTCGGTGTCAAAACCGGCGGATCTCGGGTAGGGGATCCTGAAGCGTGCGTCTAGGCGGATGGTAACAGGAGACAAGGGACACGATGTTTACCCGGTTGGGCCCTCTTGATGGAGGTAAAACCCTACGTCCTGCTTGATTGATATCGATATTGTGGATGTTTACAAGAGTGGATCTACCACGAGATCAAGGAGGCTAAACCCTAGAAGCTAGCCTATGGTATGATTGTAAGGGTTGTTGTGATTGTTGTCCTACAGACTAAAGCCATCCAGTTTATATAGACACCGGAGAGGGCTAGGGTTACATAGAGTCGGTTACAATGGTAGGAGATCTACATATCCGTATCGCCAAGCTTGCGTTCCACGCCAAGGAAAGTCCCATCCGGACACGGGGCGAAGTCTTCAATCTTCTATCTTCATAGTCTTGGAGTCCGGCCGATGATGATAGTCCGGCCGATGACGGTAGTCCGGCTATCCGGACACCCCCTAATCCGGGACTCCCTCACCTGTTATTACAGTACCAATATAGACCCGCTCGTGAACCAACGTGTGGCCGGAATAGGTTTCTTAATGGAGGCATTTGAATGCGCTGAGGGTGCATCTTTTGCCGAGCGTGCAACGAATGAGGGAGGGGTAGTAACTGTTGTGTACAGACTCAGTTTACTGTTGAATCCAGTTCCCCAAGAGCTGAAAAACGAACTGCTGCCGCCGCCTACACACTTTTCACTTGAAGAGACTCCAATGGCGATCTGAGGGGTGAGCCTGCTGGATATGGACTTCAGCAAGGAGTTCCCCTTTGAGTTCGCCGTTTAGTCCTATGGCTGCACCAAGTTGAATGTGATGTACACCAACGATCCGGACTCGGTGAAGCTCTGCCTCGCCGAGTTCAAGTAGTACCTACAGGACGAGAAAGCACAAGGTTGCAGGACTAGACCTTGTGCCCATCCATTCGTCTCCTAACAGGGACCAGCGGATCGCCGTTGCCCAGGTATGTGTGCGGGACGAGGTTCTCATCTACCACTTCTGTAGGGCCATCAGAGGTTCTGGAGCATTCGCCCATTTCATCGGCAGCGCCGACTGCACCTTCGCTACGGTGGAGAGAAGGAAGAACGCGATGATTCGGCCACCTGGTGCAACAAGCTTGTCGACATCCAGAAGCAATACAAGATCATCAGCAACGGGCGGGAGAAGGACTCCGTGGTTGACCTCGCCGAGACCATCATCGACCCCTGATACGCCAACATGAAAGAAGACAATGATACCAAGGACCTGAACACGTGGGAGGTACCTCTGAATCTAGCCTACATAACCTACGCGGCCAAGGACGCATACGCATGCTACGACATGTACATGCAGATCTTGGACATGAGGGCGTGTATGCTTCCCGTAACCGACGAGTACACGGACAGCCACAGCGTCATGATCAAGTGTGCCAGGAAGGTCTAGATGTTGTACTTTATATGTTTATAAGCACCTTTATCATCTGAGCGTTTCATGCATTAGTCTATGTGTCGTAATTATCTTTTTTGTCCGAAATATTTCTTTTAAGAATCCATTAACCAGTTTCCTTTTTTAGTGGCTATTTGCTTATGTATGTAACTAGCTCACTTGTCCATTAAAAAAAACTAGTTCACTCGGCTGTCGTGCTTTGAATCTCCTTCTGTCGGATGTGGGGTTCTGGCAAACCCTTGAGGTTCGAACTCTGGGGTGCGCGCGAAGTCTTTCCCTCCTACCGATCTACGCCCTAGCTCGCTAAGATCTCGCGGACAAACTCGACGAACTCGCAACATAGAAAGACACGAGATTTATACTGGTTCAGACCACCGTTGTGGTGTAATACCCTACTCTAGTGTGTGTGGTGGTGGATTGCCTCTTGGGCTGATGATGAATAGTACAAGGGGAAGAACAGCCTCCTGAGGTTGAGGTGTTCTTGTGCTTGCCGAACTTGTGTGAGTCTGTACCCCGTGCCTCTAATGTGGTATGTAGCTCTACTTATATAGGCCCTGGTCCTCTTCCCAAATATTGAGCGGGAAGGGAGACAACAACGGCGGGCGAATTTGAAGGGGGACAGCTAGTACAAGCTATCCTGACAAAAGTGGTCTTCGCCTGCGAAAAGCTCTGGTGGTGACGCCGTCTTGGGCTCCACGATGACCTCTGTCCTGCCGTCCTTCTGGTCTTGGTCTCGTTGCACCGATATGGCAACCTTTGTCTGATGCCTCAGTACTCCTCGCCTGCGCTGGCCTCCTTAGCACCAAAGAGGAAACAAGGACGTTGTGCGCGCTGGCGCTCGCCTGGCACCCGCCTGGCGCCCGCCTGGTCTCGATCGTCATGGCTCACGTCACGGGAGCCTCGTGAGGTTTGCACCGCCTTGATATCTCCGCTCCTCATGAGCCTGCCTGGCCAGGCCACTCTTGAGGGGGTCTTGCGTCGTCCTCCTCGCGAGGCTTGGCCCCTCGCGAGGGTCTTGGATGCCTTGTTGATGAAGATGGGCCGTACGGCCCGCTGACTTAGCCACGCCGTGGGCCGCATGCAGGCAAGTCTGGGGACCCCCGTTCCCAGAACGCCGACACCTTCCTCCCAACATATTCCCCTCCTCAGGTGGACCCAGCAGGTCTCGTACACAGACATATGGGACCAACCACCTATCCATTTGTATTTCTTTATTTTGTTCAATCTTTCGTCCTCTTCCTATACAGCGGCTGGCCATCATAGCCTATGGCGTTGGCTAGGCCATCCCTCTACTACCACACATTGTCCGGCGGCGGCAGCTCCACCGGCCCACCCTGCACCCGAACAAGTCAACCCTTGTAGTCCCCTCCGCCTGCGTCTTCCCCCGCTCCGGTTCGTTCGGTCCGAGGTCTCGACGTCGTCCTCTGCCTTGGTGCTCTAGCCGCGGCGCCGCCGTCTATCGTTCCCAACATGGTCAGCAAAACAGGAGGAATCGGGAGACAACTGTTCGTCGAGAGGCTGATAGTCCCGAGCCCACTAGGTCCATGGCCTAGGTTTTGTTGTTTAACATGGGAAGCCCACGACATGTTTCAACATTTTTTGGATCTAGCAGGTATCAAGTGGCCTCCGGGCCTCCCAACCTAGCTTGTTTATAACATCAGCAGCCCAAGTTATGTTTGTTTTTTCAAGACGACGCACAGCTCAGTTCTATTTTTCTATAAGAATGCAAAACCAAACATGTTTTCTATAAGAATGCAAAACTGAACCTATATTTATATCTTATTTTATTACACGCACATATATATATTAGAAACAACATAAGTTTCGTTAAACCTGTCATTCGTCCAACCATTTTATAGACCTTCCCACTTCCTTTATTTTTTGTTTTCATTAATCCTATATCTGAATTTTCTCCCACTTTCTTATTCGATGTAAACTGTGTTTTCTCCCAGTACTTTTCCCTAGAACCAACTCAACTGTCCCACGTCTAGCCTAAATAATAATAATACCCCACATACTATCAACTCATCAAATTTAAATGATATTTTATTTCGTAAGTTGAAAGTTTTTACAAAATAATAATAATAATTGTTTATATATAACTTGGCAAGTTAACTCCTAGTGATTGTGTACATAAGCATACTGACCAATGTAGTAATAGACGTGCAATCATGTGTTTATGTTTTTATAACATTTCTTTGTCTAGCCCAGCAAGTCCACGGATTTCGAGAAAAATGCAAATGGGCTTTAAATTCTACCATATATATAAACGGGCTGCATAGATGCTACATCATTGTTTCACCCAGCCCACCAAATGGACTAAAAACAAACGGACTGGCTCACATGTGAGCCAGTAGGTCGAAGCCTAAGAAGGCATTGGATTTACATCCAACGGCCGGCATTCTTCTTCAATCTCTCGTCTTCTTCCCCCAGCGCTGCCGGGACCGCCTGCTCTAGCCTCCGGTGTCCAGCGGCGTTGTTTTGCGCTCCTCAGCGAAACGCTACCCCGCCGACGGCCAGGCCATCCCTCCACTCCGCACCTTCTATACTTCTCTACCGAGTGTAGGCCCACCCTGCACTCGAACCAGTCAAGTTTCCCACTCCTCTCCATCTGCGACTCCACTGCCGCGTCTTCCCCATCTCCGGGTCATTCTAGTCTGGGGCCTCGCCGTCGTCCACCGCTTCGGTGCGCTCGGCGCGGCGTGGTCAACATACGAGAGTCACCGGAAGAGGACTGTACATGGAAAGCCTGACGGGTGGGACCCACGAGGTCCATGGTCGCATGCAAGGAAAGTTCCTCCTTATTACGCACTATACGTGGATTGTACGTGGGAAGGGCTTCTGTATTTCGCGAAAAAAATGTTCCCCACGCTGACAGGTCGGACCCACCAGCTATATCTTCGCACGCAAGGAAGTGCCTCCTTATTACGCACAAAAAATTGAATACCCCCTGCTAGCTGGGACCCACCACAGTGGGTGGCTGACTTGTGGGCCTACTAAGTTGACGGGGACAGATGGCTTTGTCAACTTAGTCAATATGAAAGATTCTAGCTCCAGTGACCGTACGATGTCCATCCAACAGCCATAGTGCTTTTCAACCTCTGGTCTTCTTGCTCCAGCCGCCCAAAGCAGCGCCGGTCGTGTCGCGTGCTCCTGCCTCCCGTGGCCGGCTGTGATGCCGCGGAGGCCTCACCGCCCCTACTACTCCCACCGCTGGCGTGGCATCCCTCTACTCACCCACACCCCCTATTATTCTGCGGCGACGGCGGCCTCACGTCGCAGCCGAACCAGTGAGCCCTCGTACTCCTCTCCGCATGGGCATCCACTACCGCGTCTTCCCCGGCTCCGCGTTGTCCCCTTCCTAAGCATCGACGTCGTCCACCGCCTTGGTGCTCTCGGCGCGGCGTGGTCAATGTGGTCAACGGCCGACTTCCATCGGAAGAGTACTGTATGTGGAGAGGTTGACAGCTGGGTCAACGACGGCAGCTGGGTCCACGGCCACAGCCCAGTTTTTTGTGATTTTCCAAGTAAGTCGCTTTGTCAGGCCTGTTGGGTTGTAAATCTTTCAAGACGAGGAGAGCTTCATTCGGCTGGCCGAGAAAATGGCCTATCAGTAATGAGAAATGGGATGTACATTATTAAAACACATCAAACCGGCAATTAGTTTCAAATTTCTTTTTTTCATTTTGAGATTTTAAATTGCATTGATTTTTGTGCATGGACAATTTGTTGGATTTTATATTGATATACATTTATTTTTTAAATCAGTTTGAATGTGACTCAAAATTTCGGGATTAAAAACAGTTCGGACCGCACCGAAATATGGAAAATTTCCTATAATTTTTTAACCGTGCTAACAAAAAGAATATGGGCTCCAAAAAAACCTTAAGAATTAGCAAATGGGTTGTAAATTATTAGAAATAATGGCAGATGGGTTGTATGTTGTTTTCCATAGATTTGAGGCTTTCCTAAAAAAAGGTTGACGCACAAGCAGTGACTGTTGGATTTCCATCCAACGGCCGTCGTGCTTCTTCAATCTCTGCTCTTCCTGCTCCAGCCACTCAAACAAGCGCACGCAAGGACCCACCAGCTACATCTTCGCACGCAAGGAAGTGCCTGACAGTCGGGACCCACCTAGTCGAAGCGTACGTAGCATTGTCATTCTGGTCGCGAACGTGTACGTACATACTAGTCGATGTAGAGGTGCGCACGTGTCGTAAGAGGCGTGCACGTGTCGTAGTAGAGGCGCGCACGTAGCATGTACACATACGTACAACGGCCGGGGTGCAAGAAAGTAAATACGGCCACGTACGTACATATGGGCGGGGTCTCGAACGCCTACTCGCGCGTACGTACGGCCAGGGCTCATGTACATGGCTGGGTCGGAAGAGAGAAACATTGTTATCATCGTGTTCATGGGGAGGCAACGGAATGCGTCGCGTTCATCGGGAGGCAACGGGACGTGTGGGAGCCAACCGGCTTGGACGGAACAGCCGATGGAAACGAGGCCTGGCGTGCCGCAGAACGGAGGAAACAGCCTTGTGTTCGACCGGCCACATTCGAAACAGGACCATGTTCATCGGGAGGGGTCTCGAGTACTGTAAAACGGAGGAAACGGACCTCCTACGGTCGAAACGGGGGTCATGTTGATCGGGAGGGATGTGGCGTACCGCAAAACGGAGGAAATAGACTTGTGTTGGAGCGCTATGGTTGAAACGGGGGTCCTGTTCATCGGGAGGGGTGTGGCGTACCGCAAAATGGGACTCCACGGGATATTGTTCATCTCCACCGTCGACCCCCTCCAGCCTCCACGGGCTACTGTTCATCCACCGTCGACCTCCTCCAGCCTCCACCTGCGACTGTTCATCCACGGGCTCCTGTTCATCCAGCCTCCACCGCGTGCTACTCCACCGGCTACTGTTCAACCAGCCCTCTCCACGGGCTCCTGTTCAACCACCCCTCCACGGGCTACTGTTCATCCAGCCCTACACGATCTACTGTTCATCCAGCCCTCCACGGGGTGGTCCTATTCATCCTGCCCTCCACAGGGTCCTGTTCATCCAGCCCCAACCGGCTCGATCGATCGGGGTCATGTTCATCCAGAGGCAACACCACGGGGTCCTGTTCATCCACCCCCACCGGGAACTGTTCATCCAAACCCCCCCCCCCCAGCAATGCTCACTGTTCATCCAGAGGCAGCATCGATCGGCTTCAGTTAGCAGCAGTAGCGAAGGAATCGCTCGATCGGGTTCAGTTAACAGCCATCGATCTATCGCTCGGGTTCAGTAACGCGTAGCCTGCAGTGCAATCGCTCGGGTTCAGTTAGAGCCCAACTGAAAGTGCAACTATCCCTAGGTGGTTTTGGTAATTCATAACAACATATAGCTCATTGTGCTATTCCAAGATGAACATTTCAGGAAAGCTCAATGAATGGCATGGCATGGATGATGAAAGTGGATCCCTCAAAATGCTAATGACAAAGGATTGGCTCAAGCTCAAAAGCTTAAGACTCTTCATTTTATATTTTAGTGATTCAAGATCACATTGAGTCTATAGGAAAAGCCAATACTATCAAGGAGGGATGAGGTGTTGCTTAATGAGCCTCTTGCTTCATGTGCTTAGTGATATGCTCCAAACCCCTCAGCTACTTTCTCAAATCCACATATGACCTAAACCTAAAGCCAAAATCGGTCTCACCGATTCTTCCTATCCGGCGCCACCGATTTCATATGTCATAGCCACTGCCACAAACCCTAGGAAAATCGGTTCTACCGATAGGGATCTCGGTCTCACCGAGATGGGATTGTAATCTCTCTGTTTCCTTTTCGTAACTTTTCGGTCTCACCGAAAGAGCGGATCGGTCCCACCGAGATTGCAATGTAAACTCTCTGTTTCCCTTTTGTCACATTTAGGTCTCACCGAAAAGAGCAAATCGGTCCCACCGAGTTTACCTGACCAACTCTCTGGTTAGCTAATTACCAAAATTCGTCTCATCGAGTTTGTGTAATCGGTCTCACCGAGATTACGTTATTCCCTAACCCTAATCATATCGGTCCTACCGAGATGCATGTCGATCCACGAAAACCCTAACGGTCACTAGGTTTACTAAAATCGGTCGACCGAGTTTGTTGATTCGGTCCCACCGAGATTGGTAAATTGTGTGTAACGGTTAGATTTTGTGTGGAGGCTATATATACCCCTCCACCTCCTCTTCATTCGTGGAGAGAGCCATCAGAACAAACCTACACTTCCAACTTACCATTTCTGAGAGAGAACCACCTACTCATGTGTTGAGGCCAAGATATTCCATTCCTACTGAGGGAGTCCCGGACTAGGGGGTGTCCGGATAGCCGGACTATCGTCACGGCCGGACTCCAAGACTATGAAGATACAAGATTGAAGACTTCGTCCCGTGTCCGGATGGGACTTTCCTTGGCGTGGAAGTTAAGCTTGGCGATACGGATATGTAGATCTCCTACCATTGTAACCGACTCTGTGTAACCCTAACCTATCCGGTGTCTATATAAACCGGAGGGTTTTAGTCCGTAGGACGAACAACAATCATACCATAGGCTAGCTTCTAGGGTTTAGCCTCCTTGATCTCGTGGTAGATCTACTCTTGTACTACCCATATCATCAATATTAATCAAGCAGGAGTAGGGTATTACCTCCATCGAGAGGGCCCGAACCTGGGTAAAAACATCGTGTCCCTTGTCTCTTGTTACCATCCGCCTAGACGCATAGTTCGGGACCCCCTACCCGAGATCAGCCAGTTTTGACACCGACATTGGTGCTTTCATTGAGAGTTCCTCTGTGTCGTCACCGATAGGCCCGATGGCTCCTTCGATCATCAACAACAACGCGGTCCAGGGTGAGACTTTTCTCCCCGAACAGATCTTCGATTTGGCGGCTTTGCTGCGGGCCAATTAAGCAGCCATCTGGAGCAGATCGAAAGCTACGCCCCTGGCCATCAGGTCAGATTTGGAAGTTTAAACTATACGGCCGATATCCGCGGAGACTTGATCTTCGACGGATTCGAGCCACAGCCAAGCACGCCGCACTGTTTCGATGGGCATGATCTAGCTCTCTGCGAATAGTGCCCGAGGCCGCACCAGCATCCGCTCCGACCCTTAATCCGGAGCCGGATTCCCCGATCGAGGACGAGTGGTTGGACACCGCCTCGGGGGCTACAATCTCTATGGCGATTGAGCCGAACTCCATCCCTGTCCTTTGCGAAGACCTCGACTCCAGGGTGCCGGACTCCTCTCCGGACTCCGAACCCTCCGCGCCCCTGCCAATCGAATCCGATTGGGCGCCGGTCATGGAGTTCACTGCCGCTAACATCTTTCAGCACTCGCCCTTTGGCGACATCCTGAATTCACTAAAGTCTCTCTCTTTATCCGGAGAGCCCTGGCTGGACTACGGTCAGGAAGGTTGGGATGCGGACGGCGAAGAAATTCAACGCCCACCCACCACCCACTTCGTAGCCATTGTCGAAATCTTACACGACGTGCTCGATTTCGACTCCGAAGACATCGACGGTATGGACGACGATGTAGGAGACAACAATGAACCAGCACCTATAGGATGCTGCACAACCACATCCCATGATGTATACATGGTGTATACACCTAAAGGAAATGAAGACGAGGAACAACGGGACGCTACAAAGGATAAATCCCTCGAAAAGCAATCAAAACAGCAACGTAAACGCCGAACAAAGTCCCGCCTCAACAAAGACCCAGCCATAGAGCAGGCGAACCGGTGGACAACAAACAAGCTATCGAGCAATTGTCCGAACAAGACAACTTGGATAAACAATCTGTCCCCAGTGAAGACAACAGTCCGGACGATCTCACACCGGACAAACTATTGGAGCAAAATGACCTCCGAGAAAAGGCTCAATCGCCGCTTAGCGTAGCCTGAAAAAGCGAAGCGGAAGCTCAAAACAGCGGAAGATGCACTCAGGATCGAGATGGAGCAAAGTATTCAACACCGCAGAACAAATGCGGCTGACGATCGCCGAACAAAAACTACCCAAAAGAAAGCTACTGCCCGAATTCGACAAGGAGGCCTTAGAGCCCCCACAATTAAAAAGCAAAAAGGCCACCCGCTCGGATGGACGACCTCACGGCAAAAAAAGAGTGGCGAATGGTGCTGCACACAAGCCAATATGCGATCCGCATAAGGATTCACATCACAAGGATGGCCCAGTTAGGTCCATCTATGGGCCAAGAAAGCATGCTCGTCAAAGCAATGCAATACGCCAAAATTACGAAGATCACGGCACACCCAAATATAGGGGCGCCGCACACCCCCTATGTTTTACCGATGAGGTGCTGGATCATGAATTTCCAGCGGGATTCAAACCCGTAAACATAGAGGCATATGACAGAACAACAGACCCTGGAGTCTGGATTGAGGATTACATCCTCCACATACACATGGCTAGAGGAGATGATCTCCACGCCATAAAATACTTACACCTTAAACTCAAAGGGCCAGCTCGGCATTGGCTTAAGAGCCTCCCTGAAAATACCCTTGGAAGCTTGGAAGAGCTCGAGGATGCATTTCGGGAAAATTTTCAGGGGACTTATGTCCGCCCTCCGGATGCAGACGATCTAAGTCACATAACTCAACAGCCCGGAGAGTCAGCCCGGAAATTTTGGAACTGGTTCCTTACTAAAAAGAACCAAATAGTCGACTGTCCGGACGCTGAAGCCTTAGCAGCTTTCAAACACAACGTCCGAGACGAATGGCTCGCCAGACACCTTGGCCAAGAAAAGCCAAGAACAATGGCCGCATTAACAAGCCTCAAGACCCGCTTTTGTGCGGGAGAGGATAGCTGGCTAGCAAGATGCAGCACCAGCGACCCAAGTACATCCGAAATCAGGGATGGAAATGGGAAACCACGGCGCAACAAGGACTAGCGCCGGATTAAAAGGAACAGTCCAAAGAGCACGGCAGTCAACGCCGGATTCAAAAGCTCACGGCAGAACAACAAAAACTGCCCTTAAGGACAATAGCGATGAGCTATCCAACTTCAACAAAATCTTGGACAAGATATGTCAAATCCACAGTACTCTGGGAGGCACGCTAACCATACCCACGAAATTGTTGGGTCTTCAAACAGTCGGCAGATGAGCGCCGAACATAAGGGCTCGACACACCAAGTGAAGATGACGAAGAGCGCCACAAGCGAGCCCCGAAAACAAAAGGCTTTCCCACAAGAGGTTAAAATAGTAAACTCACTTCACGTGATCAAAGGGAAAAAGCAAGCGGCGCCCACTAAAAAGCGCGCGCGCTGCTGGTTGTCAAAACCAATCACCTTCGACCATCAGGACTATTCGAAAATATCCGGACGCAGGATGGACTGCCTTGATATTGGATCCTATAATCGACGGATTCAATTTTACATGTCCTCATGGATGGCGGCGATGACATAAACCTGATATATCAGGACACAATCCGCAGGATGGGGATAAACCAACCAAAATTCACCGTAGCAACACCTCCTTTAAAGGAGTAATGCGAGCCCATATGCCCATTATACGGGCTCCATCTGCTAGAAGTTGTGTTTGGTTCATCGACAACTTCCGTCGCGAAGGTTACTCTTCCATGTCGCCCCGTTTAAAAGTAGCCATCAAGCACTATTGGGCTTGAAGCTTTCGCCCGCTTTAACGCAATACCGCATTATGCATCTCTAACACTTAAAATGCCGGTCCACGCGGCCTCATCTCGTTAAAAGGAAGTACTAAGTGTTACTCGAGCACGGAAGAGCGGAGACTGCCTTGACAGCCCCACAGCTATCCGGCTCGCTAGGCAAAGAACCTGAATTGGTCATTCAAACCCGGACACGGCTAGGCGAGTCTGGCGCCTACTAGCGGCATACCCCCATACGAGGGGCGCATGCATGTATAACAAGAGACAATAAAGCTCAATTTTATTCACTTCTTGAACCGTACTCTGTTTATTTAATATTAAGTACATCTCTCTTACGATCCTTTTCTTTTAAACTAAGTTCCTCTCTTTACAGATGAACAACATGCTACACCCGTCCAGGATACGGCAACGGAGACACAAAGCAGGCGTGCGATGGGACCCGTTGCAAGGATTCTTTTCAGATTAAGACCTGCGTAAACCTTTTTACTGTCTCTTGTTGATATACATCCCCGGTTCCTTACTATAACCGAGGAGGAGGCTGGCGTTTTGGCATTGGCGCGCCAGAATTTTGGCGTACACGGACACGAGGGGCTTAGGGCATTATTCTGCCCATTTTCATAAAGACCGAATACCTTAGGGAGTATTCGGCGTCTCGAGTTAGGCCTTATATGCATCAGCTCCGAATCATGTCTTTGGTCAAATGTTGGGTTGCCCGGCTCCTGTGTTTTGCTGCCTTACATTCCGTTTTCACGGCTAACGTGGCACTGTGGAGAACTCTGCGATTGTGCCTCGTTCGCCGGGCGAGCACCTCGATGAAAGCGAAAACTGACTGTCATGATATAGCGAGACTGGTCAACCACTCGATGACTCACTGGAATGTTTAGGATTCCTCCGCATTAACGAAGGACGGTTTTTGGTCAGCACATACGCACCGAATTCGGGAGAGTGCGGTGCCCCGTGGGCTATATAGTAGCCCCACCCTCGAACTCCTATGGCTAAGTGAAAGTGATAAAGCATCATAGTCCGGTTGCCTGGTTTGCTACGCTATCACCTCCTTAACAGGACCAAGACGTTGGATTAAGTGTGAAAAAGCGCTTTCTTTGCAAACACCCCCGCACTATGTGCGTGGGGGCTGAAGCCAAGGACTGCCATCTTTCAGGTTATATACACATATACATAAACGGCCGCACAGGGAGTAGTTTACTACTTGAACGCACAAGTATAAAAATCTCTTATATTATATTGAAACACTGTTTTCACAGATCATACATGTCATTTAAACATAATATCCTTCAAGCACTGCGTCTCTATTAAACAAGCGCCCGGCAGGACTTCTTCAAAGTAGTGCTCGGCAGGTACTCGGCTTCGGTCCGAATCTTGGGATGCAACGTCGGTGGCCTTCATCTCTGCCCAGTATGTCTTGTCACAGGCCAGAGCCATCCGCGCTCCCTCAATACACACCGATCGCTTCATTGCGTCGATACGCGGTACCGCACCAAGGAACTGCTGCACCAAACCAAAATAGCTCTTCGGCTGGGGTCCGCCCGGCCACAAGTGAGTCAAGACATGCTTCATGGCAAATTCGGACAACCGATTCAGCTCGGCCCATTCGTCCAACCGATCGGTCAGCGGCAGAGGACGCTCCGGACTATGGAATTGCGACCAATATAGCTCTTCCCTTCGATGCCCCTTCTGGCCCCGGAAGTGCTCCACCGCGTCCATGGCCTTCGCCGCCAAGTCGAGATAAGCATCCTCCGAACTCCACAACTTATCTAGCTGAGCATACTTTGGATCTGTATATTTCCTCCATGAGAAAGCGGTTTTCCAGCCGCAATTGCCCGGCTGACTCAGCTCCTCCTTGGCAGCTCTCAAAGCCATTGGGCATTCTTGGATTTCGGCGGCCTTTTTAGGCCCTCTTGTTCCGCTTGACGTTCTTTTTCAAGAACCTCGTAGCGATTGGTAGTATTCCTCAACTTTTCGGCCATATCGGCCATTTCCTCTTTGCTTCGGCAGTGAGCAGCCCGTTCAGCTTCTAGCTCTTCGGCCGCCTTTAAAGCGGCCGCATTACTAATTCTGGCTTGCTCTTTCGCTCGGGCGAGTTCTTCTCGCAGCTCTTCCACGGCAGCGGCACCATCTGCATTAAGCATACGAATAATAAGACATGGGCGTCAAGCCCCCTTACCAGGTGTCCGCATAGAAGTGGCATACCATGTGACTCGTCAAACTGCTTATTGACCAGCGCGATGTCCGCATCCACCTCGTCAAGTTGCCGCTTTAGTTCGGCATATTCATCAGTCCGGCTGGCCTTCGGATGCCCCGCCACCTGTTTAGGAGCGGCGATATGTTATAACTGAGAATTTGATCCTCGGCACGTTGTCAATTTTGACAACATACCGAGTCTCAGGGGCTACTATCTATACTGGCGCATTCTATATGCATAAGCGCGGAAGGTACATCATTTTGCGTACCTCAAACCCCGTCAGTAAGCTTCTGACGGCTTCATGCAATCCGCTCTCTGCGGATGCAATTCTTTCAATCACTGTACCCATTCGAGCACGGTGATCTTCTGAAGTAGCCGCTCGCCCGAGCAGATCCTTCAGCTCCTCCGACCGCACACCACTTGGCGCCGGACCTTCCGGCCCCGCCGGACTTGGGGGAACCCTCCGCGACGACACCTCCGGATCGTCCGCTTCACATGAGGGTGCGACAGGTGGAGGCGTTTCGCTCTCCCTCATCTCCGGAAGAAGACCCCCGAAGACGAGCTCTGCTGAGAAGGGCTGAGGTCCGAACTACAAGGTACAATTTGGTTATCTTCATGAATAAATACAGGATGTTCCTTATTTACAAGACCCTTCTTTTTACTTACGGCTCATTGAGGGCTGATCCCCTCGGGAAATAATGCGGCTGGGTTACTTCCAGCGCGGACTCTCTGCCGAAGATTCCTTTCCCTCTTTGAGGCCTTGATCTCCGGATCTTCGGCGGTCCTCTTCTCTACTCGGAAGGTGGGACTCTTAATCCCTCCTTCCTTGATAGCCTCCTTCGTAGAGGCAGTTGCTTCCCCGCTCCCCCCTTCGCCTTCTTCAAAAGGCGTGACCTTCAACATCTTGGTCAGCATGGGATCCGGCGTGATCTCTGGGAGGGGAGCCGGACACCTTATTAACTTTGCCTTGGCTATCCACTCCTGTTCAAGAAACGGCTCCTTTAAAGGGCATGTATATAAAATAACTGAATGAACAGCTTGTCCGGTTACAGGACTACTTACTTGAGTATCTGGGCGATTGCAGCTTAGTCCTGCGTCCTCGGTCAAGTCCGGACACTTCTCTTGTGATCTGAAGAACAGTTTATACATCTCCATGGGCGTCGTGCCCATAAAATTTTGGAGAGCTCATGGTCCCTCCAGATTGAATTCCCACAGGCGGAGGGGGCGACGTTTGCAGGGCTGAAGGCGCCGGATCACCATAACCTGCGCCACTGCGACCAGATTGATCCCTCTTTCCGGAGGTCGAATACGGCCCCGCAGCAAGGGAACGTCCTTGGACGGCCCCCAGTCGAGCCCCTTGTTGACCCATGATGCCAGCCGCTGTGGTGGACCTGAGCGTAAGGCGGGGAGCGCCGCCCATTTGGTGCCCCTGGGAGCAGTGATATAAAACCACCCTCGTTGCCACAAACCAAGCTCCTCTTGAAAAGAGCCCTCGGGCCATGGAGCATCAGCACATTTGCTTATGACCGCCCCTCCGCACTCTGCTTGTTGCCCCTCGATCATCTTTGGCTCCGCCTTGAAGGTCTTGAGCCACAATCCAAAGTGGGGGGTAACATGGAGGAAGGCCTCACATACGACAATGAATGACGAGATATGGAGGATGGACTCCGGATTCAAGTCATGGAAATCAAGCCCATAATAAAACATGAGCCCCCGCACAAAGGGATCCGTCGGGAAGCCTAAACCCCGAAGGAAGTGGGACACGAACACCACGTTCTCGCCGGGCTCAGGAGTGGGAATGACCTGCCCTGGAGCAGGCAGCCTATGCGAGATCTCGCCGGTTAGATACCTGGTGTCGCGCAGCTTTAGCACATCTTCTTCTGTGACGGAGGAAGACATCCATCGGCCGTGTTGGTCGGATCCGGACATCGTCGAAAGTCCGAAGCGCCTGAATCTGAAGCTTTGGGTGTTGGAACTCGAAGCGCGAGGCGAACTCGATGGAGGGTGTAAAAAGAAGAGGGCCTTGGTCTCATTATAAAGAGGTTGAATACCAAGAGCCCACCCCGTGGTCGATTAGGACTCGCCTTTGATAGAGAAGGCAGGCCAACGGGCACGGTTGGGTTACCCACGTCCGTATTGATGAGAATCCCGGAATAAGGGGGCACGATCTATGCTTTGATAAGATGTGCCAAGGAAACCGCCTCGCTAAACACGCTGAGGTGGAACAATAAAAAAGGATTCATATAAAGGCCTGGCCGTGGTGTGATGTCACGCCGCGGAATACGCCAGCAGATCTGTGCAAAACTTATTCTCTCTACGGTGTTATGTGGAACTTGTTTTGCAGAGCCGGACACTATCCTTGTGTTCAAAATCATCTATGAAGTATACAGAGGAGTAACCCGCCTCGCAATGTCGAAGACAATCAGCGCGCCGGACTCATCGTCATTGAAGCCTGGTTCAGGGGCTACTGAGGGAGTCCCGGACTAGGGTGTGTCCGGATAGCCGGACTATCGTCACGGCCGGACTCCAAGACTATGAAGATACAAGATTGAAGACTTCGTCCCGTGTCCGGATGGGACTTTCCTTGGCGTGGAAGGCAAGCTTGGCGATGCGGATATGTAGATCTCCTACCATTGTAACCGACTCTGTGTAACCCTAACCTATCCGGTGTCTATATAAACCGGAGGGTTATAGTCCGTAGGACGAACAACAATCATACCATAGGCTAGCTTCTAGGGTTTAGCCTCCTTGATCTCGTGGTAGATCTACTCTTGTACTACCCATATCATCAATATTAATCAAGCAGGAGTAGGGTATTACCTCCATCGAGAGGGCCCGAACCTGGGTAAAAACATCGTGTCCCTTGTCTCACTACACCAAGAACCCCCCTTCAGCAACGCATCGATGTGATGTCCATATTAGCGTTGCTAAGGTCTACACCAACGGATTTATATGTGTTGTCGTTGGTGGCGTTGCAAAGGTCTACAACAACATATATAAATGCGTTGGTAACCAGCATGAATATGTGTTGTAAGGCAGCAACATATAGAGCTAGGGCCTAACAACACTTCGTATGCGTTGGTGGCTGCCAAAAAAAGATCCTTATAATTCCTAGAAGCATTGTCGCATAGCTTGGACAATTAATGCATTTTGTACATCAAAATTCTAAATTATTATGTCAATGTTGATAGTGCATAAGAGACACAAACATAATAATTAGAAAGGTCACATATATTAAATCAACTCGGTTGCTTTACAAAGAACGTGATACAAAGATTACAGTATGTGAAACTATCTAGTAGTAGTCTGATTCTCAACCTTGCAATCAACATGTCAGCCATCTAAAACATAACGTTTGAAACATTGACCTGAATGACATTCTAATAGCCTAATCTAAAATTATCTAGTAGTAGCCACCTTCTCGATCTTGCAGTCAACTTCCCAGCCATGGATCATCAATATATCTTGGCAATCTACAACAACAAAGAAATGAGAAAAATAAGGTGGCATCAAATAAAATCAAGTTAATAGGGCAGTAAAATTCAAACAACGAGCAACATACGAAGCTTGAAGGCCATATGATAGTTCATCTTGCTATATGGCCTATAGTTTTGTTTTAGTGGCCGTATCAACCAAGAATCAATTACCAAGTTCAACACCCTTAATTTTTGTCTTATATTCTAGGTTGGTACTTTGGAGTGTAGCAAGAGCAACATTCTTGTTTAGATATCCCAAGCAAAGTAGGAACTACAATGAGCATTCATATTGCAAAAAGAATGATCAATAATAAATTGTTGCTCAACCATGTTGAATTCCAAACAGTAGAGAAATCAGCATACATTATCTTAGATGGATGTTAGTTTGATGCTCACATCTCCGTATCAAAGAGAAAGTTTCACTTCAGATACAATATGTTTCTTCACTAAACACGTTAGTTGAAGTTTTACTTCTCTGAACAACCAAGTCAAAGCAAGCACCGGAACAAAATAATCATTCCATCATCCAACATACATCATCACCTGTGAAGGCTTTGATATATCATAATTTGAACACCTTTTTACAGTCCCAGCCATAGCACTCAACTCTGTAGACTGAGAAAAGAGAGCCTTATGAACAGACCATTCATATGTTAATTGAGTTAATAAACATCTTACAAAGAATATAATGAAGATACAGTGAGGTAAATGCCCAAAAAATGTGTGCGCCAACAAATAGAGCATGCTTCATTGCAAACACAGATCTAACAGTGCATATATAAATTCAGAGATTAAAAAATTTCCAGAAATACTTGAAGTTGATAGAAAATAATTCGCACAAAGCTAAATCAGGTGGCTGTATTAAATGTTAACAAGTGTGTTTTCTAGTGATTTTGATTTATATATATGATTGACAACAATAGTAATCTGAGTGAATACAAAATATTTTTCAACATGATTTTCTGAATTACACTGCAGATGATGTCATTTAAATCGCCTACAGCTTTACAAGCCAACATTATTCATGCGGTCGTACCTCCTACAGAAGTAGCCTGCTATATATGCCCTGAAATTTCTCCCAAAGCTGAATATGTAAAATAATTGTCCTGTAAAGAATAATGGATTCATTTCATAAGCACTTGCAAGCACATTTAAGTAGATTGAACAAAAACATAATAACCCTTCCAAGCACATTTAAGTAGATAAAAAAAACACTGACGAGCAATCTTTAAAAGTTCTAACAACAATCTTAATTTGTAATGATATAACTTAAGTTTAAGGTTGCCTCACATGAGTTCTGACGCCAGGTTCAAAGACTCCAAGGATCAATGCGTCGTCGCAACAAACACTCTATTGTAAAGACGAATACTGCGCCGCTGCACCAAGTTCTCAAGCGTTAGGCTGCTAGCAGCAACTGCTACTATGCTCTAGGATGACGGTGACAATCAAATCTGAACCGAAGTTACTATAACCAGCCAGTGAAAGTGAAGAATATGCACATACGCAGGTCACGATCTGATCGATTCATCGATCAAAATAAGCCATCCACGATCGTACATGGGCTATTGCCTGCTGACTTTGGGATTCTCTAATTTCGTGCTAGTTCATTAACATATTGACTAATGAGTAATTAGCTGCGGCCAGCCGGCCGTTAGCGTGTACATACACAACGGTGGATCAGGAATACTTATAATACTTAAAGGAAATTGCTAGATGATTGGTAATTTTTTCTACAAGGCAGACACCTTAATCTTTACTGAAAGTCGGTCATCAGCAGAACATATAAAAACGGAAATGTCCAAACAGCGTACTTATTTTCCAGTCACAGGCCTTCAGGTATAAGATGAAATCCACCATATTACTAAGCACAAGTAGAATCTCTATTCCAAAGGATTGGAATATACAGGTTCCATCAACCAGCCACAAATCAGAAAGTAGTACTGCATACCTTAAAAAAAACCAGAATTGGAAGTCTCCATATTAATAGCCATCATGAGTGTCTGCCTGTCTCGCAAATACCAACAACCTGGACCGATAGAGTGAACCGGCAGGAAGCAAAGAGAGGGGAGAAAAATACAAAATACCATGGCGTTGAGGTTGGAGTCCTTGGCGAGGATGTGGTACAGGCGGAATCGGTGGACAAGCACGAACAAGTGGACGGCGGCTACGAGGATGCAGTTGAAGTAGCTGGATGTGGTCTTGCCTCCGATGAAGACTCTCCTGCTCCAGAAGGTTCCGCAACATCTGTCCGGCAAGTCGCCGCCTCGCTGGCTTGCATCGCCGCGGCGGTCGACATCGTCACGCTCCTTCGATGCCGCGGAGGGCGTATCCTAGATTGGTCTGGGTGGGAGGGGAGGTGCTGGAGAGTGGAGAGATGGGGAAGTCCTCGACATCGGGATCACGGGGTGCAGTTGAGGCGGCCGAGTGTGGAGGACGGAGATGAACTGGATGAATCCGGATCAGGGATCACACGATAGAACGAAGGTAGGCAGCGACGACGTGTGAGGTGTGCCTACCTATCGGGAGGAAGTGGGTTGTTTCCTTTATTTTTTATTTTGGAAAAATGATATTTCCTTAATTGTCGTAGGGAGTGGTTAATAGTTGTGGGAAGTGGGATATGCAATAACAGCAACACATAGCTATTTCGTTGGAAGGGATGCGTAGCTATAGAGGGGTTCGTGGTGTAGTGTCTCCTGTAACCATCCGCCTAGACGCACAGTTCGGGACCCCCTACCCGAGATCCGCCGGTTTTGACACCGACTCCTACCATATGAATCTTGATCTCTAGCCTTCCCCAAGTTGCTTTCCACTCAAATCTTCTTTCCATCAGATCCAAATCCTATGAGAGAGAGTTGAGTGTTGGGGAGACTATCATTTGAAGCACAAGAGCAAGGAGTTCATCATCAACACACCATTTGTTACTTCTTGGAGAGTGGTGTCTCCTAGATTGGCTAGGTGTCACTTGGGAGCCTCCGACAAGATTGTGGAGTTGAACCAAGGAGTTTGTAAGGGCAAGGAGATCGCCTACTTCATGAAGATCTACCGCTAGTGAGGCAAGTCCTTCGTGGGCAACGGCCATGGTGGGATAGACAAGGTTGCTACTTCGTGGACCCTTCGTGGGTGGAGCCCTCCGTGGACTCGCGCAACCGTTACCCTTCGTGGGTTGAAGTCTCCACCAACGTGGAAGTACGATAGCACCACCTATCGGAACCACGCCAAAAACATCCGTGTCTCCAATTGCGTTTGAATCCTCCAAACCCTTCCCTTTACTTTCTTGCAAGTTGCATGCTTTAATTTCCGCTGCCAATATACTCTTTGCATGCTTGCTTGAATTGTGTGATGATTGCTTGACTTGTCCTAAGATAGCTAAAATCTGCCAAACTCTAAAACTGGAAAAAGGCTAAGTTTTTAATTGGTCAAGTAGTCTAATCACCCCCCCCCCCCTCTAGACATACTTCAAGGTCCTACAAGTGGTATCAGATCTTGGTCTCCATTTTCTTTGATTTCCATAGCTTTTGGTGGTCATAGCCTTGGTTTCACAACCTAGGAGAGTATGGCGTCTAGCGAGGGAAATTATCACTGTAGAGTTCCTTACTTTGATGGTACTAATTTTGCTAGTTGAAAGCATAAAATGAAAATGCATATTCTCGGACATAACCCCGCCGTTTGGGCAATTATTTGTATTGGCTTGCAAGGTGAATTCTTTGATGGGAGAGAGCCGAACCGTGAAGCTAATGCGGAAGAATTGAAGATGTTGCAATACAACGCCCAAGCTTGTGATATCATCTTCAACGGATTGTGCCCCGAAGAATTCAACAAAATCAGTCGTCTTGAGAATGCAAAGGAAATTTGGGATACTTTGATTGATATGCATGAAGGTACCGAATCCGTCAAGGAATCCAAGTTGGATGTGCTCCAAAGTCAGCTTGACAAGTTCAAGATGAAGGATGGTAAAGGTGTCGCTGAAATGTACTCTAGGCTTGCACTTATCACAAATGAAATTGTCGGCTTAGGGAGTGAAGAGATGACTGACAGATTCATCATCAAGAAGGTCCTAAGAGCATTGGATGGAAAGTATGATACCGTGTGCACATTGATTCAAATGATGCCAAACTACAAATATCTCAAGCCAACGGAAGTCATTGGAAGAATTGTTGCTCATGAGATGTCACTCAAGGATAAGGAGGAACTTCACAATAAGTCAAGTGGTGATTACAAAGCCTCAAGTGAAGCCCCCACATCATCGAGTGAGAAACAAACCTTCAATGAAGAATTGAGCTTAATGGTGAAGAACTTCAACAAATTCAACAAGAGTAGAAGCAAAGAAAGAAGCTCCAAGTCAAGGTCTTACAATGACAAAAGATCTTCTAGTCGAGAGCGCAATTGCTACAGTTGTGGGAGACCCGGACACTACTCCAATGAGTGTCGGCACCCTACAAAAGAAAGAAGACTCTCCAAAAGAAGAAGTAGAAGAGAAGAATCACCGCCAAGAGAGAGAAGGAGTAGAGATGATCGTTATGAGCGAAGACCCTCACGGAGAAGCAAGGATTAGGAAAGGAAGGACAAGTCATCAAAGAGCTACACAAAGCGAAGACATCAAGCTCATGTTGGTGAATGGGTATCCGCTCCGACTCCGACCATCACTCCGAGAGAAGCTATCACTCCGACTCCGAATATACTCAAGATGAAGGTGTTGCCGGTCTAGCACTTGTGTCAACCAACTCCTACGACATATTTGAATCACCAAATGAAGGAATTGGTAGATGCTTCATGGCCAAAGGTCCTGAGGTAACAAACCCCGAGTATATTGATTTTGATGTTGATGAAGATGACTTGCTAGGTGATGATGATTTACATGTTGACAACTCTAGTGATGAATACTATGATGAAACGTCAATTAATCATGCTAATCAAGTTGAAACAAATGACAATGATAAGGAGAAAATTGAGCGTCTAACTAAAGAACTAAACACTCTTAAGTTAGCTCATGAAACTATCTTTGAAGATCATCGAGAACTTTTAAGGGCTCATGAGAAGTTACGCTTTGAAAAGCTCAATCTTGAGCAAGAGCATGAGTTCTTAAAAGCAATCAATGATGATCTCCGTAAGAAAAGTTCTTCTTACATTGCCAAGAGTTTACTCTTATCTACTTACATGCCTCAAGTCAAGTCTAGTAACAAGAACAAGAAAGATTCTTCCTCTAGTAGTAACAACAATAATGTCATATCCAATATTGTTGCTTCTAGTAGTTCTCTTGACTCCACTAATGATTCTCTTAGCCAAGTTACACTTGAGCAAGAAAATAGCTTATTTAAGGGAATTATAGAGAAAGGTGTATACAAGAGCCTTGCCGGGAGTAAGCAATTCGAGGAAATTGTACGCAAGGAAGGAAGGCACCGGAAGAATCAAGGTGTTGGTTTTGAACGAAAGTTCAATGCCAATGGAGTTGAGTGGGAATAAGATCAATACCCCAAGACGAAGTTTGTTCCTCAACAAGAGAAGTATGATCCTATTTCCTTCAGAGGAACACAAGCACAAGATGATCTTCCACCACGAGACCACAAGGGCAAGGACAAGCTTCAAGAAGAAATTGATGCATTTGAAGAAGCACCTAAGGTCTCGGTCAAGTGGATTCCCAAGACTACGTCAAGTTCTACCTCATCAAGTACAACTGCAACTCCAAGGATTCCCATCAAGATGATGTGGATCCAGAAGAAGAAGAACTAGAGAGTTCTTGAGGGTGACTCCACCAACATATTTCACTCATATCATTATGGCAAGGACAAGTGCAATCAACTTCCATATCTTGCACTAGTTCAAGGAGTCACAAACCCTCATGTTGGTAAGGCAAGGGACAAGGTAACCTAATGATTTCATGGACATCATTTTGTGTGTGCATCACTCTATGTCTATGGATATACTTGTTTGTTCCTTGTGGGACTAACCCATGTAGGTATTGAAAGTGCAACTCACTCCAAAGGATTGCTCCAAAAAGATCTACATCAACATTGAGCGTCCACATCTTCAACACCTACATGAAGTCATCATCGACAAAACCCAAGGTTAGTTCATCCCTCTTAGGGGGGATCTCACATCTAGGGGGAGCTTAACTCTAAGAATTGAGTCAAAGCAACTCTAATGATGTGAACACATAAATGCTTTATGTAAAAGTGGTAACCCCACTTGAGCTTAAACGATGAGTATGACCTATGATCAAATGTCTATCATTTGACTCCTAAGTCAATATACTCATATATAGATGACCTAGTCATCGCCAATTGTTTGATAGATGCTAGAATTGGTTGTGCATGCTTAGTCACATATTTCATTTGCCATCTTATTGTGTGAGCATGTTGGTTGCATACTTTACTCATTCGAGGACATCCACTTGTTGTTTTGATTGATTGGCTTCTTTTTCTTTGGCCAAGTGGATGGACAAGAATGCCTAAGAACCTTCTTTAGCTATCTATGCTTTTCTCGTCTCAAACTCTGTTCATGCTACATCACAAAATTTGATCAAGTCAGATTCGAACCACTCTGTGTGAGGAGCACTCGGAGTCCCCGATTTGTCATAGACTTAAACTTCCAAAACTTCTTTGTGATTCTCGGTCTTACCGATTCCTCCATTTCGGTCTTACCGAGATCACTTAGTCGATCTAGGTTTTCAATCTCGGTGCAACCGATTTGAACTCTTCGGTCACACCGAGTTGCAATAACTGTACATAGTTTTGCATCTCGGTGCCACCGAGTTGTTCCACTCGGTCACACCGACAGGGTCGGGCTATATATAGTCACGGGCAAAAATTTGGAAATTTCTCCGAACCTCTTCGCCCGCGCAATAGCTCCCTCTACCTCCGTGGTCTCCGGATCGTCTCCTCGTCGCCAGCCGCCCCCTGTCGCTGGTATCCACCGCCGTCAACGGAATTCAACCCCGCCGTTGCCGCCGTAGCGAGTCTCCGCCGAACTAGGGTATGGACTCGATCACTGTGCTTTCCTCGTCTGATTCTCAGCACATTGTGTTCTTATTGATTCTTGCCACGATTGAAACACTCCTATCCAATCAATGCAATCCGTAGAATAGTTTTGATTCAAAAATTTAGGGTTAGGTTTCCGCCGAAACCATCTCGGACCCACCGAGTTAAAAAACTCGGTCCCACCGATTTGGCTTATGCCATTGCACTAGTGAGACTCGGTCTGACCAAGAATTGCTAATCGGTGTGACCGATTTTAGGACTTTGTGAAACCCTAGCAGTCTTGGTGCCACCGAACTGTGACTCGGTCTGACCGAGTTCATCAGTTTAGGTTCCAAAACTGCTTCGGTATCACCGGGTTTGAAAATCAGTTGATCCGAAATGCTTTCTGTGGAAAACTAAAACTGAATTTTTGAGTCATTCTTTTGCAAAAATCTCTGCATTTTGTGATGCTCATCCACTCTACCTCATGTATAAATCTTCACAGGGTCAGCAGTCAGCATGTCAGACCAGAGTGATAGTCAGAACAGGTCAGAGGAACAGGTGAACATGAGTGAGGGCACTAGTCCCTCCAGCTCTTCAGATGAAGGCAGCAGGAGCACCCCAAGCAATCTGCCTAAAGCTGCCACCAGGCAAAGGAAGAAGAAAACCTCAGATTCAGAAGATGAGGATTATAGGGCAGAAGAGGAGGAAGCAACATCCAAGAAGGTTGTGCTCAAAAAGGAGTATGGCTCAGCACATAGCTCAAAGCCTGGACTCAATAAGAAGGTTCCTGCCAAGAGGACACCTATGCCAAAAGTCAGAGCATCAACTCAAATTCCTGATAAACCTGATCCCAAAGAGCCATTTCTTCTGCTGAAGGGAAGAAAAGGAAAGAGAGGGTCAAGAAGACCACAATCGAGTTATTGGGAAGCCTTCCATGATGGAAGAGGAAGAAGAGATAGCTGCACCAGCAACAAAGGCACCCAAGCTTATGGGTGATGCTATAAGATCAGGGGCTGCCACATCTAAGCCCAAGGAAGCACCCAAAGCTGCCCCCCAAGGCCAAGTCTGCACCAAAGAGGAATACCAGGAGTATTCCAGCTACTGAGAAGAACAAGGCCCCAGCGCCTGAGGTTGCTGAAGAAGAAGATGAAGAAGGACAAGTTTTGAGGAAGCTCGAGCCAAAGATACCAGACCACAATGATGCCCATCCTGTGGCTGAAGATATGAAGAGCAGAAGAGACAATGGGTTGAGACTATGGAGGATGACAGATCCATATGCCACAAGGAGAAGGACTGTTGTGGACTATAGATTCCACACCAAGGAACATCAGGACTTTTATGAGACTGTTCTGCTGGATAAGAAGCCCATAGTGTGTGACATGAGGTGGGTCGACTGGACCTACATGAAGGAAAATGTAGAGCACTATCCTGGAGTGCAAGACAGTTTTGTTGATGTTGGAGTTGCAGACTTTGTTGGGCAAAAGCTCACCAGCTGGAACGATGAACTTATCATGCAGTTCTACTCCACAGCACACTTTTATCCAGATGGCAGGATAGTGTGGATGTCGAAGGTACAAGGTACCATCAAGCTGTTGAGGAGTGGGCAAAGCTGATAAATGCCCCAAGGAGAATGAAGATGACCTGGATGTATATGCAAAGAAGAAAATGGGACACAATACCATGACACACATGTACAAGGAGATCCCAGGCGAAGCCCTAGAGACTTTCTCTTTTGGATCAGTCCACTTTCTTCTGTCAGGGCTGCCTACTATCAATACCATCTTAAGGCATACCCTACTGCCAAAGTCTGGTGACCACAACATGATCAGAGGGCATGCAATCAACATGTTGCATTTGTTTGATGTGCCACAGAAATTCAAAGTCATGAGCCTTATGGTTGAAACCATTAAGAGGACTGTAGCTGATCAGAAAAGAAGTTGTGGATATGCCCCTCAAATCCAGGAGTTGATTAACTCAAAGATGGGCACAGGCAAATATCTATTGGATAAGGAACATTTTCCAATTTATCCAGACTTTGAGGACAATGAGGTTGTCATGAATGAGAATGATCCATCATTAGTTCAAGCACAAGAGAAGAAGGAGAAGGCTGCCAGGATGCCAACTCAAGAGGAGGCATCTGAGTATTTCTTGAAGAACAAGCAGGAGCAGCTCGGATACTTAATAGCATCAACCCTGAGGATTGAGAAGGGATTGGCCACCCTCACTCAAAATCAGGAGAGCTTGGAGAGAATCATAGAACAAAAGTTCTATAACTTAGATGTGAAAGTAACTGAGATTCAGTCTGCAGTGGAGGAACTACAAGATGACATGCAGGAGAGGAAGGGAAAGACAATAATTGATGCATTTGCCAGAGTGCCTAGAGCCCAGAGGTCATCTGCTGTGCCAGTCCTGACACCAGAGCAACTTCATCTGCACCAGCTACAGCCTCAGCGCCACCAGCTCCAGCACCTACATCAGCTCCAGCTCCATCTACTTCAACTGAAGCTTTCATCCTCGGTGTTATCCGGACTCCACCACCTGAAGATCAAGCCTGAGAGTCGATCTAGCACTATGCATTTTCTATGAACTTTTTGGTAACTTGTTGCCAAAGGGGGAGAAAATGTATAGATCATAGGCTTCGAGAGAGAGAGTGTTGCTTTTATTCTCTCTTGATTTGGTGGTTTTGGTTTTTCAAACTTGTTTGCTTTTGGTTGCTTGATATACTATGTTTGTGAGACATTGATGATCATGTGTTTGATCATAAGCTACACTTATGCATGTTTGATGATATTATCTTATCTATCCTATGTGATCATTCACTGTGCTTGGTGATGAGTGCATGTATTCATTCCGTATCATTTTGAGCGCTCCACCAAGATGTATGTGACATGGAAGAGTAACCCATGATCCTAATTCCTTGTGCATTTGCAGTCCAAAGCAAATCATAATCTATGCACAAATTTAGGGGGAGCTCTTGCTTATCACATACTTCTCAAAGCGACGATGTTTTTCTTAATCTTATTATCATTTGTCGAAGCTTTGATCTATATGTTGTCATCAATTACCAAAAAGGGAGAGATTGAAAGTGCAACTATCCCTAGGTGGTTTTGGTAATTCATAACAACATATAGCTCATTGAGCTAATGCTATTCCAAGATGAACATTTCAAGAAAGCTCAATGAATGGCATGGCATGGATGATGAAAGTGGATCCCTCAAAATGCTAATGACAAAGGATTGGCTCAAGCTGAAAAGCTCAAGACTCTTCATTTTATATTTTAGTGATTCAAGATCACATTGAGTCTATAGGAAAAGCCAATACTATCAAGGAGGGATGAGGTGTTGCTTAATGAGCCTCTTGCTTCATGTGCTTAGTGATATGCTCCAAAACCCTCAGCTACTTTCTGAAATCCACATATGACCTAAACCTAAAGCCAAAATCGGTCTCACCGATTCTTCCTATCCGGCACCACCGATTTCATATGTCATAGCCACTGCCACAAATCCTAGGCAAATCGGTTCTACCGATAGGGATCTCGGTCTCACCGAGATGGGATTGTAATCTCTCTGTTTCCTTTTCGTAACTTTTCGGTCTCACCGAAAGAGCGGATCGGTCCCACCGAGATTGCAATGTAAACTCTCTGTTGACCTTTTGTATCATTTCGGTCTCATCGAAAAGAGCAAGTCGGTCCCACCGAGTTTACCTGACCAACTCTCTGGTTAGCTAATTACCAAAATCGGTCTCACCGACTTTGTGTAATCAGTCTCACCGAGATTACGTTATGCCCTAACCCTAATCATATCGGTCCTACCGAGATGCATGTCAGTCCCACCGAAAACCCTAACGGTCACTAGGTTTACTAAAATCGGTCGACCGAGTTTGTTGATTCGGTCCCACCGAGATTGGTAAATTGTGTGTAGCAGTTAGATTTTGTGTGGAGGCTATATATACCCTCCACCTCCTCTTCATTCGTGGAGAGAGCCATCGAACAAACCTACACTTCCAACTTACCATTTCGAGAGAGAACCACCTACTCATGTGTTGAGGCCAAGATATTCCATTCCTACCATATGAATCTTGATCTCTAGCCTTCCCCAAGTTGCTTTGCACTCAAATCTTCTTTCCACCAGATCCAAATCCTATGAGAGAGAGTTGAGTGTTGGGGAGACTATCATTTGAAGCACAAGAGCAAGGAGTTCATCATCAACACACCATTTGTTACTTCTTGGAGAGTGGTGTCTCCTAGATTGGCTAGGTGTCACTTGGGAGCCTCCGACAAGATTGTGGAGTTGAACCAAGGAGTTTGTAAGGGCAAGGAGATTGCCTACTTTGTGAAGATCTACCGCTAGTGAGGCAAGTCCTTCGTGGGCGACGGCCATGGTGGGATAGACAAGGTTGCTACTTCGTGGACCCTTCGTGAGTGGAGCCCTCTGTGGACTCGCACAACCGTTACCCTTCGTGGGTTGAAGTCTCCACCAACGTGGAAGTACGATAGCACCACCTATCGGGACCACGCCAAAAACATCCGTGTCTCCAATTGCGTTTGAATCCTCCAAACCCTTCCCTTTACTTTCTTGCAAGTTGCATGCTTTAATTTCCGCTGCCAATATACTCTTTGCATGCTTGCTTGAATTGTGTGATGATTGCTTGACTTGTCCTAAGATAGCTAAAATCTGCCAAAATCTAAAACTAGAAAAAGGCTAAGTTTTTAATTGGTCAAGTAGTCTAATCACCCCCCCCCCCCTCTAGACATACTTCAAGGTCCTACACCAACGCCTCGCTCGGGTTCAGTTAGATCCCAATGCCTCGCACCCACACACGTGCGTGTATGAGAGAAACGCGCATCGCTCGGCCCCGACCACCCACCGTAACCGGGAACACCCCGATATTTTCCTCGCCCTCGCTTCTACCACGGTTTTTTCTGTCATGGGGGCCCAAAGAATGTCATGCGATTCGTCTCCGCCCGCCAGAGACGAAAAGCCCATTTTCTGTCTTGATTTTTTGTCATAGAAGTAGGACCCCACCACATCTATGATGATACCGTGTTTTGTCACAATTATTGTCATAGAAGTGTCATAAGTATGACAGAAAAAAAATTGTTCGGCCCAAAATGTCACGGATGTGTCTTTTTTGTAGTGCCACCACCATGCGCCAGGGGCCTCTGGCGCGCCCTGGTGTCTTGTGGGCTGTGTGGGCTTCCGTTTGCAGTGATTCCAGCTCCCAAAAATCACATATATTCCAAAATAATTCTCCGTAAAATTTTATTGCATTTGGACTTCGTTTGATATGGATTATCTGTGATACAAAAAACATGCAAAAACAGGAACTGGCACTTGGCACTAGATCAATAGGTTAGTCCAATAAATCATATGAAACGTTGCCAAAAGTATGTAAAAGTTGTATAATATTGGCATGAAACAATCAAAAATTATAGATACGACGGAGACGTATCAGCATCCCCAAGATTAATTCATGCTCGTCCTCGAGCAGGTAAATGATAAAAAAGATAATTCTTGATGTGGAATGCTACCTAGCATAAACTTGATCATAAGTCTAATCATGGCATGAATATTAAGACATAAGTGATTCAAAGCAATAGTCTATAATTTGACATAAAGACATCAATACTCAGGCATGCCAACAAACAATCATGTCTTTCAAAATATCAACGCTAAAGAAAGTTGTCCCTGCTACCTCTTGAGCATTCGTTGGTTTTCCCTTGAAGAGGAAAGGGTGATGCAACAAAGTAGCGTAAGTATTTCCCTTAGTTTTTGAGAACCAAGGTATCAATCCAGTAGGAGATAACACGCAAGTCACCTAGTACCTGCACAAACAATCAAGAACCTTGCAGCCAACGTGATAAAGGGGTTGTCAATCCCTTCACTGTCACTCGCAAAAGTGAGATCTAATAAAGATAATAAGATAAATATTTTTGGTATTTTTGTTGTATAGATAGGAAAGTAAAGATTGCAGAATAGTAAAACGAGATGTGATATAAATAAAAGAAATGCAATATAATAACAAAGATACCCGGGGGCCATAGGTTTCACTAGTGGCTTCTCTCAAGATAGCATATATTACGGTGGGTGAACAAATTACTGCCGAGCAATTGATAGAAAAGCGCATAGTTATGAGAATATCTAGGCATGATCATGAATATAGGCATCACGTCCGTGTCAAGTAGACCGAAACGATTCTGCATCTACTACTATTACTCCACACATGGACTGCTATCCAGCATGCATCTAGGTATTAAGTTCATAACAACAGAGTAATGCATTAAGCAAGATGACATGATGAAGAGGGATGAACTCAAGCAATATGATATAAACCCCATCTTTTTATCCTCGATGGCAATAATACAATACGTGCCTTGCTGCCCCTACTGTCACTGGGAAAGGACACCGCAAGATTGAACCCAAAGCTAAGCACTTCTCCCATTGCAAGAAAGATCAATCTAGTAGGCCAAAATAAACCGATAATTCGAAGAGACTTGCAAAGATATCAAATCATGCATATAAGAATTCAGAGAAGAACTAAATATTGTTCATAGATAAACTTGATCATAAATCCAAAATTCATTGGATCTCCGCAAACACACCGCAAAAGAGTATTACATCGAATAGATCTCCAAGAACATCGAGGAGAACTTTGTATTGAGAACCAAAGAGAGAGAAGAAGCCATCTAGCTAATAACTATGGACCCGAAGGTCTGTGGTAAACTACTCACACATCATCGGAGAGGCTATGGTGTTGATGTAGAAGCCCTCCGTGATTAATTCCCCCTCCAGCAGATCGCCGGAAAAGGCCCCAAGATGGGATCTCACAGGTATAGAAGGTTGCGGCGATGGAAAAGTGGTTTTGTGTCTCCCCCTGATGTTTTTAGGGTATAAGAGTATATATAGGCGAAAGAAGTACGTCGGTGGAGCTTCGTGGGGCCCACGAGGGTGGGCGTGCCTACCCCCTGGGCGCGCCCTCCTGCCTTGTGGCCGCCTCGCGGAGTTCCATACTTCAACTCCAAGTCTTCTGGATTGCGCTTGTTCCAAGAAAGATCATCGCGAAGGTTTCATTCCATTTGGATTCCGTTTGGTATTCCTTTTCTGCAAAACACTAAAATAGGCCAAAAAAACAGAAACTGGCACTAGGCCTTCGGTTAATAGGTTAGTCCCAAAAATGATGTAAAAGAGCATATTAAAGCCCATTAAACATCCAAAACAGATAATATAATAGCATGGAACAATAAAAAATTATAGATACGTTGGAGACGTTTCAAGCATCCCCAAGCTTAATTCCTGCTCGTCCTCGAGTAGGTAAATGATAAAAACAGAATTTTTGATGTGGAATGCTACCTAACATAATTTTCAATGTAATTTTATTTATTGTGGCATTAATGTTCATATCCGAAAGATTCAAGACAAAAGTTTAATATTGACATAAAAATAATAATACTTCAAGCATACTAACCAAGCAATTATGTCTTCTCAAAATAACATAGCCAAAGAAAGCTCATCCCTACAAAATCATATAGTTTGGCCATGCTCCATCTTTGTCACACAAAATGCTCCAATCGTACACAACCCCGATGAAAAGCCAAGCAATTGTTTCATACTTTAGTATTCTCAAACTTTTTCAACTTTCGCGCAATACATGAGCGCGAGCCATGGACATAACACTATAGGTGGAATAGAATGGTGGTTGTGGAGAAGACAAAAAAGAGGAAGATGGTCTCACATCAACTAGGCATATTAATGGGCTATGGAGATGCCCATCAATAGATATCAATGTGAGTGAGTAGGGATTGCCATGCAACGGATGCACTAGAGCTATAAATGTATGAAAGCTCAACAAAAGAAACTAAGTGGGTGTGCATCCAACTTGCTTGCTCACGAAGACCTAGGGCATTTGAGGAAGCCCATTGTTGGAATACACAAGCCAAGTTCTATAACAAAAATTCCCACTAGTATATGAAAGTGACAAAATAAGAGACTCTCTATCATGAAGATCATGGTGCTACTTTGAAGCACAAGTGTGGAAAAAGGATAGTAACATTGCTGCTTCTCTCTTTTTCTTTCATTTTTTGGGCCTTCTCTTTTTTATTTGGACTTTCTCTTTTTTGGGGCCTTCTCTTTTTTATTTGGCCTTTCTCTCTTTTTTTTTCCTCACACGGGACAATGCTCTAATAATGATGATCATCACACTTCTATTTATTTACAACTCAAGGATTACAAATCGATACTAGAACAAAATATGACTCTATATGAGTGCCTCCGGCGGTGTACCGGGATGGGCAATGAATCAAGAGTGACATGTATGAAAAATTGTGAATGGTCGCCTTGCCACAAATACGATGTCAACTACATGATCATGCCAGGCAATATGACAATGATGAAGCGTGTCATAATAAACAGAACGATGGAAAGTTGCATGGCAATATATCTCGGAATGGCTATGGAAACGCCATAGTAGGTAGGTATGGTGGCTGTTTTGAGGAAGGTATATGGTGGGTTTATGGTACGGGCGAAAGTTGCACAGTACTAGAGAGGCTAGCAATGCTGGAAGGATGAGAGTGCGTATAATCCATGGACTCAACATTACTCATAAAGAACTCACATACTTATTGCAAAAATCTACAAGTCATCAAAACCAAGCACTACGCGCATGCTCCTAGGGGGATAGATTGGTAGGAAAATACCATCGCTCGTCCCCGACCGCCACTCATAAGGAGGACAATCAAAGAAACACCTCATGCTTCAAATTTGTTACACAACGGTTACCATACGTGCATGCTACTGGACTTGCAAACTCAACACAAGTATTTCTCAAATTCACAATTACTTAACTAGCACGACTCTAATATCACCATCTTCATATCTCAAAACAATCATCAAGTATCAAACTTCTCATAGTATTCAATGCACTCTATATGAAAGTTATTATTATACCCATCTTGAATGCGCATCATATTAGGACTAATTTTATAACCAAATAAAATTTCCATGTTGTTCTAAAAGACTCTCAAACTAATATAAGTGAAGCATGAGAGATCAATAATTTCTATAAAATAAAACCACCACCGTGCTCTAAAAAAGATATAAGTAAAGCACTAGAGCAAAATTATCTAGCTCAAAAGATATAAATGAAGCACATAGAGTATTCTAATAAATTTCAAGTCATGTGTGTCTCTCACAAAAGGTGTGTACAGCAAGGATGATTGTGGTAAACTAAAAAGCAAAGACTCAAATCATACAAGACACTCCAAGCAAAATACATATCATGTGGTGAATAAAAATATAGCCTCAAGTAAAGTTACCGATAGACGAAGACAAAAGAGGGGATGCCGTCCGGGGCATCCCCAAGCTTAGGCTTTTGGTTGTCCTTGAATTTTACCTTGGGGTGCCTTGGGCATCCCCAAGCTTAGGCTCTTGCCACTCCTTATTCCAAAATCCATCAGATCTTTACCCAAAAACTTGAAAACTTCACAACACAAAACTTAACAGAAAATCTCATGAGCTCCGTTAGTATAAGAAAACAAACCACCACTTTAAGGTACTGTAATTAAATCATTATTTATTTATATTGGTGTTAAACCTACTTTATTCCAACTTCTCTATGGTTCATACCCCCCGATACTACCCATAGATTCATTAAAATAAGCAAACAACACACGAAAAACAGAATCTGTCAAAACAGAACAGTCTGTAGCAATCTGATTCATACGCATACTTCTGGAATTCCAACAATTCTGAAATAAATTGGTTGACGTGAGTAATTTGTCTATTAATCATCTTCAAAAAGAATCAACCTAAAAGCACTCTCGAGTAAAAAATGACAGCTAATCTCGTGAGTGCAAAAGTTTCTGTTTTTTACAGCAAGATCGCAAAGACTTCACCCAAGCCTTCCCAAAGGTTCTACTTGGCACAAACACTAATTGAAACATAAAACTACATCTAAACAGAATCTAGATGAATTATTTATTACTAAACAGAAACAAAAAGCAAGAAACAAAAATAGAATTGGGTTGCCTCCCAACTAGCACTATCGTTTAACGCCCCTAGCTAGGCATTGATAATTTTATTGATGCTCACATCAAAGACAAGAATTAAAGCACAAAGAGAGCATCATAGAACAAGTGATAAACACATCTATGTCTAACATACTTCCTATGCATAGGAATTTTATAAGCAAACAAATTATCATAGCAAGCAAAAATTAACATATGCAAGGAAGAAGAAAGAGACGATAGCAATCTCAACATGACGAGAGGTATAGTAAGATAAAAATTTCTACAACCATATTTTCCTCTCTCATAATAATTACATGTAGGATCATAGGCAAATTCAACAAAATAGCTATCACATAACATATTCTCAACACGATCCACATGCATGCGAAGTTGACAATATTCCAAAATAGTGATATTATCATTAACTAAAGTCATGACCTCTCCAAACCCACTTTTATCATAAATACCATAAGATTGAACATTATCCAAATATGGGGGATCTAAAGTTGACACTCTTCCAAACCCACTTTCAATATTATTGCAAATACTATTATCAATCTCATATTCATCATGGGGATTAAATAAATTTTCAAGATCATAAGAAGAATCATCCCAATCATGATCATTGCAACAAGTAGTAGACATAGCAAAACTAGCATCCCCAAGCTTAGGGTTTTGCAGATTATTAGCACAATTGACATCAAGAGAATTCATAGTAAAATCATTGCAATCATGCTTTTTGTTCAAGGAGCTGTCATGTATCTCTTCATAAATTTCTTCATCACAATTTTCATATTCACGAATTTCAAGCAAAACCTCATAAAGATAATCTAGTGCACTCAAATCACTAGAAATTGGTTCATCATAATTGGATCTCTTAAAAAGATTAGCAAGGGGATGAGGATCCATAAACTTTTAGCAAGCGAAGATGCAAGCAAAAAGAAGGCACATGGTAACACAAGATCGAACGGAAGGAGGGCAAAGAAAAGCCAAAGGTTTTTGAAAATCGTATTAGAAGTGAGGAAGAGGAAAATGAGAGGCGAATGGCAAATAATGTAATGCGAGGGAGAAGAGTTTATGATGGGTACTTGGTATGTCTTGACTTGGCGTAGATCTCCCCGGCAACGGCGCCAGAAATGGCTAGTTGACGGGAGAACAAATCTTGACTTGACTTGGCGCAAATCTCCCCGGCAACGGCGCCGGAAATCCTTCTTGCTACCTCTTGAGCATGCGTTGGTTTTCCCTTGAAGAGGAAAGGGTGATGCAGCAAAGTAGCGTAAGTATTTCCCTTTGTTTTTGAGAACCAAGGTATTTCCCTCAGTTTTTGAGAACCAAGGTATCAATCCAGTACGAGATAACACGCAAGTCACCTAGTACCTTCACAAACAATCAAGAACCTTGCAACCAACGCGATAAAGGGGTTGTCAATCCCTTCACGGTCACTCACAAAAGTGAGATCTAATAAAGATAATAAGATAAATATTTTTGGTATTTTTGTTGTATAGATTGGAAAGTAAAGATTGCAAAATAGTAAAACGAGATGCGATGTAAATAAAAGAGATGCAATATAATAAGAAAGAGACCCGGGGGCCATAGGATTCACTAGTGGCTTCTCTCAAGATAGCATATATTACGGTGGGTGAACAAATTACTGTCGAGCAATTGATGGAAAAGAGCATAGTTATGAGAATATCTAGGCATGATCATGAATATAGGCATCACGTCCGTGTCAAGTAGACCAAAAGGATTCTGCATCTACTACTATTACTCCACACATCGACCGCTATCCAGCATGCATCTAGAGTATTAAGTTCATAAGAACAGAGTAACACATTAAGCAAGATGACATGATGTAGAGGGATAAACTCAAGCAATATGATATAAACCCCATCTTTTTATCCTCGATGGCAACAATACAATACGTGCCTTGCTGCCCCTACTGTCACCGGGAAAGGACACCACAAGATTGAACCCAAAGCTAAGCACTTCTCCCATTGCAAGAAAGATCAATCTAGTAGGCCAAACTAAACCGATAATTCGAAGAGACTTGCAAAGATATCAAATCATGCATATAGGAATTCAGAGAAGAACCAAATATTATTCATCGATAAACTTGATCATAAATCCACAATTCATTGGATCTCGGCAAACACACCGCAAAAGAGTATTACATCGAATAGATTTCCAAGAACATCGAGGAGAACTTTGTATTGAGAACCAAAGATAGAGAAGAAGCCATCTAGCTAATAACTATGGACCTGAAGGTCTGTGGTAAACTACTCACACATCATCGGAGAGGCTATGGTGTTGATGTAGAAGCCCTCCGTGATCGATTCCCCCTCCGGCAGATCGCCGAAAAAGGCCCCAAGATGGGATCTCACGGGTACAAAAGGTTGCGGCGGTGGAAAAGTGGTTTTGTGTCTCCCCCTGATGTTTTTAGGGTATAAGAGTATATATAGGCGAAAGAAGTACGTCGGTGGAGCTCCGTGGGGCCCACGAGGGTGGGGGCGCGCCTACCCCCCCTGGGCACGCCCTCCTGCCTTGTGGCCGCCTCGCGGAGTTCCAGACTTCAACTCCAGGTCTTCTGGATTGCGTTTGTTCCAAGAAAGATCGTCGCGAAGGTTTCATTCCGTTTGGATTCCGCTTGGTATTCCTTTTCTGCAAAACACTAAAATAGGCAAAAAAACAGAAATTGGCACTGGGCCTTCGGTTAATAGGTTAGTCCTAAAAATAATATAAAAGAGCATATTAAAGCCCATTAAACATCCAAAATAGATAATATAATAGCATGGAACAATCAAAAATTATAGATACGTTGGAGACGTATCAGTCCCTACAAAATCATATAGTCTTGTCATGCTCTGTCTTCTTAACACAAAGTATTTATCATGCACAACCCCGATGACAAGCCGAGCAATTGTTTCATACGTTTTAACGCGCTTCAGCTTTTTTGACTCTCATGCAATACATGAGCGCAAGCCATGGATATAGCACTACGGGTGGAATAGAGTATAATGATAGGGTTAAATATAAAGAAGACAAAAAGGTAGAAAGTCTCACATCGATGTGGCTAACCAACGTGAGGAGTAGGGATTGCCATGTAAGGAATGCACTAAGAGCTATAAGTGTATGAAATCTCAATATGAAAACTAAGTGGGTGTGCATCTAACCCTATAATGAAAAATTCCCACTAGTATATGAAAGTGACAACATAGGAGACTCTCCATATGAAAAACATGGTGCTACTTTGAAGCACAAGTGTGGTAAAAGATACTAACAATGCCCCTTCTCTCTTTGTTTATTTCTTTTTTATTTTTCTTTCCTTTTTTATTTTTCTTTCCTTTTTTATTTTTCTTTTTTTTATTTTTCTTTTTTAACTCTCATTGTGCGGAGTCTCATCCCGACTTGTGGGGGAATCATAGTCTCCATCGTCCTTTCCTCACTGGGGCACTGCTCTAAAAATGAATAATGATGATCATCACACTTCTATTTACTTATAACTCAAAAGAAATAAAAATTACAACTCGATACCTATGACAAAGTATGTCTCTATATGAATGCCTCTGTCAATGTACCAGGATGTTCAATGATTTAGCATAACATGTGTGAAAAATTATGAACGGTGGCTGAGCCACAACTAGTATGTCAGCTATATGATCATGCAAAGCAATATGACAATGAATGCTCAAGTCATCAAACGGAAGCGGTGGAAGTTGCATGGCAATATATCTCGGAATGGCCATGGAAAAGCAATAATAGGTAGGTATGGTGGCTGTTTTGAGGAAGATATAATAAGGCTTATGTGTGATAGAGCATATCATATCACGGGGTTTGGATGCACCGGCGAAGTTTGCAC
This sequence comes from Aegilops longissima, assembly GCA_021605205.1. Lineage (NCBI taxonomy): Eukaryota > Viridiplantae > Streptophyta > Magnoliopsida > Poales > Poaceae > Aegilops > Aegilops longissima. Next base: position 695,350,615 of record CM038678.1, on the reverse strand, counting down.
CGCATCTCGATGTGAGAAAGGGCAATGCACGATACTGTAGAGGCTAGCAAATTGCGGAAAGGTAAGAGTGCGTATAATCCATGGACTCACATTAGTCATAAAGAACTCATATACTTATTGCAAAAGTTTATTAGTCCTCGAAGCAAAGTACTACTACGCATGCCCCTAGGGGGATAGATTGGTAGGAAAAGACCATCGCTCGTCCCCGACTGCTACTGATAAGGAGGACAATCAATAATAAATCATGCTCCAACTTCATAGCATAACGAGAGACTATACGTGCATGCTTCGGGAATCACAAACCTTAACACCAATATTCTTTCTAAACACAACCATTTACTAGTACCTCCCACATATTCCATCTCTATATCACAAAACTATTGCAAAGAATCAAACATATCATATTCAGTGATCCACAAGTTTTATGTACTCCCTCCGTTCCTTGATATAGGGTGTATAGTTTTTTGTGGAAAAGTTCATATTATAAAGTGTATATATTTAGTTGACACTTTTACCCCTACCAAAGCTACAGCCCACGCATGACCTTCCTATAAAATAAGATAGCAAATCCCCATCTCGTAGTATATGTTGTGCATGCCCTGTAGGTTTGTTTGGAAAGAGAAGATTGCATGTACTACTGCATATCACGCCGGGCTTTAGTTTTATGGAGAAAACATGGTCATAGAGGATATTGTGGGATTTGTTAGGCTAAATAAGGAAGTAAACTGCCCGGGATAGAGAGGATCATGATTTCCCTATTTTTCTCTCTAGTCTCACATGTTTGCACCAGGGGCTTTTACGTCCAAAACCAACGAAATCTCCCCTCCCAGCCCATGTGTTAATATTCATGCAAGAAAACTATGCACCCTATATCAAGGAACGGAGGGAGTAGGATTTTATGACTAACCATGCAATTGACCAATTCCTTTTGACTCTCTAAATAGATATAAGTCAAGAATGAGAGTTTAATTATTTCTACAAAAGATCATACTCTAACAAATATAAGTGAAGCAAAAGAGCATTCTTCAAATAACGGTTTTCTATGTGAAGAGAAACAGGCAATCCAAACTTCAAATGATATAAGTGAAGCACATGAAGCATTCTATAAAGCCATACTCAAAAGATATAAGTGAAGTGCAATGAGCATTCTATAAATCAACCATGGACTATCTCATACCAGCATGGTGCATAAAATAAAAATGGAAAATAAACACAAAAGACGCTCCAAGATTTGCACATATCACATGAACGAAACGAAATCGAAAACATACCGATACTTGTTGAAGAAAGATGGGATGCCTTATGGGGCATCCCCAAGCTTAGACGCTTGAGTATCCTTGAATATTTACTTGGGGTGCCTTGGGAATCCCTAATCTTGAGCTCTTTCCTCTCCTCCTTCTCCTCACATCGAGACCTCCTCGATCTTCGAACACTTCATCCACACAAAACTTAACCGAACTTTTAGTGGCGGGGTTAGTGAATATGGCAATCCCATCATGTAATGTTGTAACATTATTGTATAATTATAAACAAACATTACCCACTGTATGCTATCACAATTCTATGGCCTCAAGTCAAGGAGGCTTCAACAAGGATTCAAACATATGCAAATAATGAAGCTATAACAGCAATCTGTAAAAACAGGACAGTCTGTAAAGATTTGAACATCCACCATACTTACGTAACTCTAAAAATTCTTTAAAAAATAGAAAAATAAAAAAATTGTATATCAAGACAGTGAAAAAAGTTTCAGAACCGTTTGACATTCCAGTAAAAATGTAAAATCGCGCACTACAGCCAAAGTTTCTGTTTTGCACCACACAAACCAACAAGCAATCTAATCATCCTAAAGGCAAATCTTGGCACGTTATTTTCATAATACAATGGAATTGTACAAGGGGATAATTATTTTTGTGATAATCTTCCGGAAAAATTCTACATTATTTCCATGAGCATGAACACAAGTGTTCAAGGTCGACCCTCACTTCTCCAATGCATAACTTCCAATCGCTTCTCTTTTGTGAAAAAGTTTTTAAGTTCCCTCTATATTTTTTTGATTTTAAACTTTATAAAAGCACTCAACAGAAATAAATGACTCTCTAAAACTTCCGGATTGTCTCCCTGGCAGCGCTTTCTTTAAAGCCATTAAGCTAGGCATAAAGTGCTCAAGTAATGAATCCACCCGGATCCCAAGGTATATCAAAGCCAATTTGAATAAACAATGATTTAGCATTTAGTAGTGAGCACAAGGCACATATATCATGCAATGACGAAGTCTAACTCTTTTCCTATGCATCGGCATGTCATACAAGAACAATTCATGGACATCAAGAAAAGGCCAATACATAACATAAGCAGTTTCTTGCAATTTTATCGTGTTGGAAACATAGAGAGGCGGAGATATAGTTCCTCTCTCATAATAATTGCAAGTAGGAGTAGCAAGCACATGCATATTACATTCATCAAAATTATCATGTGTAGTGGTAGAACACAACCCATCAATGTAATCCTTACTAAGTGCAAACTTCTCCGATATAGCGTAGTTTGGAGAATTCAAAAATATAATAGGACTATCATGTGTAGGTGCAATAGCAACAATATAATTCTTAACATAAGGAACTATAGCAATGTCATCTCCATAAGCATAATTAATATTGGCATCATGGCCACAAGCATAGCAATCATCAAGTTCATCAAAAAGGGATATTTCAAAAGAATCCAAGGGATCATAGCATTCATCCTTCGATAAGAACGAAGGGGCATTAAACAATGTATGGGATAAAGAGTTACTCTCATTAGAAGGTGGGCACGGGTGATCAATCCGCTCTTCCTCCTTTTGTTCTTCGCTCTCCGCCTCATCTTTTTCATCCAATGAGCTCACAGTTTCATCATTTTCTTCTTCCATACACTCCTGCAAAATGTTAGTCTTTTCTTGGACAGCGGAGGAGTCCTCAATATATGGTTTAACATAGGCATTAGAAGCATAATTATCATAACTATATTTAAGTATGGCAAAATTTTCAGATTTGTAAAGAGTAGCATCATATTTTTCAATCAAAGAAGCAATTTCATAAGCACCCTTAAAAGCAACAAATTCTTCAATTTGTTCAATATCAAAGTAATTATAAACACCTTTGGCATAAGAAGATACGATTCCATTATCAACAAACTCACATTGGTAGGGAAGGTGTTTCTTAGGGTCTTCAGAACAACAAGTAAAATCATATAATTCACATAAATTTCAAGCATAGCATTGCATAGTATTAATTTGATGTTGTAAAAGTTTCCCTTTTTGAGATAAACGGTGTCGAACAAAATAAGCATGCTCATCTAATGATTTTCCCTCAACTAAGCTAGTTGGGTTTTCAGCACGAGCACAAATGGATCAAAGATGATCCAAGTAGAAAGCTTCAGTAGTATGATAGATTTTGGGTGGTTCTTCAACCATTGGTTTAGTAGGTACAACTAAGTTTTTGGTATTTTGCGTTTCCTACAAATAACTAGAGATAGAAAACAAGAGCACAAAATAAAAACTACTTAGTGATAAAGCAAACAAGCACACACGAGAATATTCACCCCATGCTATTGCTCCCCGGCAATAGCGCCAGAAAAAGGTCTTGATAACCCACAAGTATAGGGGATCGTTTGTAGCCTTCTTTGATAAATAAGAGTGTCCAAACCCAACGAGGAGCTAAAGGCAGAACAAATATTCCCTCAAGTTATATCGACCACCGATACAACTCTACGCACACTTGACATTTGCTTTACCGAAAACAAGTATGAAACTATTTTGTCGGTGTGATGCTAGAACTACTTTGCAAGAATAAAACTAGAAGTACTTTGCAAGATAATAAAATTTAGGTGTTTAGTAAAGGGGTTTGTGTCAACAAGAAAGTTATTTGTCCCTAGGCAATCGATAACAAGTACCGGTAATCATTCTTGCAATTTTATATTAGGGAGAGGCATGAGCTAACATACTTTCTCTACTTGGATCATATGAACTTATGATTGGACCTCTAGAAAGCATCCGCAACTAATAAAGATCATTAAGGTCGTGAAACCCAACCATAGCATTAAGTATCAAGTCCTCATTACTCCCATACGTCATACCCCACTTACTCGGGTTTAAGTTTCTGTCACTCTCGCAACCCACCATAAGCGAACCATGAACATATTGCAACACCCTACAGCGGGGGCCCCTCACGTTTGCGCGAGAACGGAGGGCACTGTAGGACAGCACCATAAATAAAATATACAATCATACCAACCAAGATCATGATTAACCCACAGGACAAAACGGATCTACTCAAACATCATAGGATAGCCAAATATCATTGGGAAATAATATATGGAGTTGATCACCATGTTTAAGTAGAGATTACAGCGGGGAGAAGAGGTGTTACACCGCTGCATAGAGGGGGAGAAAGTTGGTGTTGACGGTAGCAAGATTGTTGATGTAGATCGTTGTCCCGATTGTTGCCCCGGCGGCACTCCGGTGCCACCGGAAGCGAGGGGGAGATAGCCCCCCTCCTTCTTCTTCTTCCTTGGCCTCCCCCTAGATGGGAGGAGGGTTCCCCCTCTGGTCCATGGTCTCCATGGCGGCGGAGGGGCGGGAGCCCCTCCGAGATTGGATCTCCCTCTCTGTTCTCTTCTGTTTCACGTTCCCCTGATCTAGCCGAAAATCGTTTCTTATATTCCGGGAGATCCGCAACTCCGATTGCGCTAATATTTTAACATGATTTTTTTTCCGGATACAAGCTTCCTTGCGCCCAAAGTATAGCTCCAACCGATGTTCAAGGAGGGCACAACCCACCACCACGCGCCAGGGGCCTCTGGCGCGCCCTGGTGTCTTGTGGGTTGTGTGTGCTTCCATTTGCGGTGATTCCAACTCCCAAAGATCACATATATTCCAAAATAATTCTCCATAAAATTTTATTGCATTTGGACTTCGTTTGATATGAATTTTCTGCGATACAAAAAACATGCACAACAGGAACTGGCACTGGACACTGGATCAATAGGTTAGTCCAATAAATCATATAAAAAGTTTCAAAAGTATGTAAAAGTTGTATAATATTTGCATGAAGCAATCAAAAATTATAGATACGACGGTGACGTATTAGGCAACAACTATTGGAAGAAGATCCACAAGCACCATCATAAACACAAGGAATATGTAAAGCTGCATCCTATCTTTACCACCCGCAATGTGGCCTCTCCAATATAGATAGATGGTCCATCATCCAAGAATATGTGAACAAATTTGTTGGCCACTATGCTTTCGTGCTTGGTCGGAATCAAAGTGGAATTGGAGTCCAAAGTCACATAGATTGAATTGCAAAGTTGGTCATAATTCGCATTGCTAGTTTTTAATGTCGGATCCTCATAGTTGCTTTATTGTTTGATAGATGGTGTTGGCCGCCGGTTTATTTCAAAAGGTAGGGAAGAAGTCATTCGCTTTTAGCAATTGTTGGATCAAATTGAATGGCCAACCAAAGGGAATCAACTTATGGAAGACCTCTATAAATCCAACAAGAGGTTGAAGACAAATGATGTCTCAAGCTCCCACCAATCCATTGGAGTGGATGACAAAGAGGAAGAAGGTGCATATGAGAATGGAACAGCCACCGTACCAAATAATAACCAGCAAGTGATGTGAAACAAGTGGGAGAAGGGGAGGGCTGCCCATGACGCTGCAGTGACAAAAATGTCCACCACATGGGCGGGCATTTTTTAACAAGGGAGAACAAGAGAGAGTTACAAGCTCATGTCAGATGCGCAGAATCAAAGGATGGATTGGGACCGAGAGAGGGTGAACAACAAGTTGCACATTGAGAGCAACAAGTTGGAAGTTGAGAGGGAGAAGATAGTTGGAGAAGAAGAGATGTTTCTCAAATGGGAGCTCGAGAAGGCATGGACTTTAGGAATAATAGATTTTGAGGAGGAGAGGTTGCAACTTGCTCAAGACACGGAGGATTCAAGGATTATGTTTTTTTATAGAAAGACTGTAAAGGAACCCCCTACAGTATAATTGGTGCAACAAACCCAAATTGCAAGTACCATGCCTTGAACCTGCGTGGGTGAGAAGGCATCAACCCCTTCCCACCACTAGGCTATGCCTTAGTCTGCATTTTGGATGAGCAAGCAAGGAAGTGGCTTGAGGGGAGCAAAAGGGAGATCAATCAACATAGGGAGTATGAGACGGCGAGGGCGGCGATGGCAGCAGCAGACCGACAGAGCACGAGGAATGGATGGCGGTCGCGGCACGGATGGCATCCACAAGTGATCCATCACATTGGCCAACTATGGCCTGCACTTCAATTTTATTTTGGCATGTCTGAATTGTGATTTATTTTTGCTTCGTTGCATTGTTGAATTTTGACGAATTTGTGCTATATGCCCGCATGCATGGATTGCATGTATTTGAGAGTTTAGATATGAGGAGTGCGGCTGCCCGGCAGAACATATGAAGGGCCGTCCAACGCTATCCGGGGTCACACTCGGATGTGTCTGCGGACGTTTAGAGGTCCCGGATTTGCCAAAACCTTATAGATGATATAAGCTGCTTCATTTGGTTAGTGGAAAGCCATTTGATCCTACCTTAGTTCATCTACCAAGGTTGCCTCTTACATTGATGATGTTGTTAGTTACCAAGCCGAAATAAAGTGACACCGCAGGTTGCAAGTGCAAAGTAAGAAAGTAGAGAAAGAAAAGTGGGATGATATATATAGACACAGTGGACAGTGGTAGAGGGAACCGTGTGACCGTTTCCTAAAGCATGAATCGTCTTGGAAGAAAGTAACCTGGCACGCACACACACACATCTCCAACAATCACTAGAAAGGAATTTTTCTGAGCGCAGGGGAGTGGAGTAAAGGCTACCTGGCCATCCATCAGGCCGGGCCTAACAAAGTCCAAAGCAAAAAACCTAGGCCCTGGCCCAGCCTGACCCGGTCATCGGGCCTAGATTTCAGGCCCAAGCCTGGCCCGTTGGTGAAAAAGCCTGCCAGGCCTCTTCTCTAAAACGCAAATATGGCAAGCCCAGGCCCGACCCGGCATGTCGTTTGGGCTCAAAACCTAGGCCCAGGCCCGACCCGGCATGTCGTTCGGGCTCAAAACTTAGGCCCAGGCCGGGCCGGGTTACTCTTTTTTAGGCCAGTCGGGTTGGGTTGGGCCGACCGAGTGATGCGGCTTGAACTACGTCGGTATTTTCCCAAAAAGAAAGGGATGATGCAGCACAGCTACGGTAGGTATTTCCCTCAGTGATAAGACCAAGGTTATCGAACCAGTAGGAGAACCACGCAACACTATGTAAACGGTACCTACACACAAAGAACAAATACTTGCAACCCGACGTGTAAGAGGGTTGTCAATCCCTCCCGGGTAAAAAGATAGATAAATTTGTAGTAGATTGGATAAATAGATCTCGCGGAAACGCGAAATAAAATAAATAATAAAAAATTGCAGTAAGGTACTTTTAGGTTTTTGGATTAATAGATCTGGAAATAAAAGCAAATAAAAATAGATCTCGAAGGCAAATATGATAAAGAAGAGACCCGGGGGCTGTAGATTTCACTAGTGGTTTCTCTCGAGAAAAATAGCATACGGCGGGTAAACAAATTACTGTTGGGCAATTGATAGAACTTCAAATAATTATGACGGTATCCAGGCAGTGATCATTATATAGTCATCACGTCCAAGATTAGTAGACCGACTCCTGCCTACATCTACTACTATTACTCCACACATCGACCGCTATCCAGCATGCATATAGTGTATTAAGTTCATGAAAAACGGAGTAATGCAATAAGAACGATGACATGATGTAGACAAGATCTATTCATGTAGGAATAGAACCCATCTTGTTATCCTTAATAGCAACGATACATACGTGTCATGTCCCCTTCTGTCACTAGGATTGAGCACTATAAGATCGAACCCATCACAAAGCACATCTTCCCATGGCAAGAAAAATCGATCTAGTCAGGCTAACTAAACCAAAGATTCGAAGAAGAAATACGAGGATATAACTAATCATGCATATAAGAGATCAAAACTCAAATAACTTTCATCGATAAAATAGATTTGATCATAAACTCAAAGTTCATTGGATCCCAACAAACACACCGCAAAAAGAGTTATATCAAATAGATCTCCAAGAGACCATTGTATTGAGAATCAAAAGAGAGAGAGAGAGAGAGGAAGACATCTAGCTACTAACTACGGACCCCGAAGGTCTAAAATGAACTACTCACGCATCATCGGAGAGGCACCAATGAGGATGATGAACCCCTCTGTGATAGTGTCTGGATTGGATCTGGTGTTTCTGGAACTTGCGGCGGCTAGAATTTGTGTTTCGTCGACTCCCCTAGGGTTTTTGGATTTTTGGAGTGTTTATAGAGCAAAGAGGCGGTGCGGGAGGCGGCCGAGGTGGGCATAACCCACCAGGGTGCGCCTGGGCCCCCAGGCGCTCCCAGATGGGTTGTGCTTCCCTTGGAGCCCCCCTCTGGTACTTCCTTGGCCCATCGTGTGTTTTCTGGTCCAAAAAAATTCTCTAAAAAGTTTCGCTACGTTTGGATTCCGTTTAATATTGATTTTCTGTGAAATAAAAAACAAACAAAAAACAACAACTAGCACTGGGCACTATTCGGCTGGAAGTTGTTTTTCATTCGTGCAACTTCCGGCCGTGCAGAACCATTCTATCCGGTGTACTAATCCTTTGCTACTGCAGGGTTGTGCCATCAACTTTGATCTACTTCTTACAAAAAAACGTGGAAGGCAGTCGGTTGGTTGATCTATTCATAGACATACCAGATGATCATGCTGGTACTAAGATTCAGATCCAAGCATGAAGAGGTATCACAGATCTGCCCCTCTTCAGGCCGAAGTATACTACAGCTCAGGCATCCCTCTTTCCTCGGTTTATTGTTTGCTTCTTGCCAAAGCAGCTGCAGGTAGGAGTGGATACAGATGAAGTCCATTGGACCATGAGGCACTCACTAGCAGATTATTTCACCATCCCCAATGAGCTGCAGCCTTCCATCTTTCACATATGCAGGAAGCTGGTATTGCATAGCAGGCAATGTGGCTTATCAGGTTATAAACTCCGAACCTGTTTTTGGATCATATTCTTCAGCTCATAGGCATAGTCTTTGTCCTTTTATTACTACTAAAATCTCCCTAAATTCATCTACATTTGGGCTGAATGAACTTGGCACCATTCCCCGTTCAAAGAAGCCAGACCTTCCATCCACTTCAAAAGGGACCATATCAAAACAAGACCATAACACATCAACCTAAGACATGGTGATAAAGGCATGAAATGCAGACAGCACAAGCAAGAAATCCACAAGAATACAACTGTTTTACATGGATAAAATGCAAGGAACAGAACACGGACAAGTATGCATGCTGCAAATTACAGTCAGGGCTAGCTACCTAAGAAAGGAACAGAGTCATATAACCAAACAGCTATTGTACATGACCGGCAACTAAGAGTCTACAGGTCAATAACACCACTGAGTCAAGCACAACAACCAGGTAGGCGCGCAGGGCCATCACATCAAATGGCTAACAAACAGACAGTCTAGCACCTGCCCAGACCACCACCAAAACGGCTGTTGTGATGCCACCATTGTACAGGCCAGAGCAGCCCCAGCAACCAACAAGAACACTCGACAAATACAGGAGACCGGTCAGTCCGATCACGTCTGGCTTATTTCTCTTCCTCTTCATCAGGATCCTCCTTTGAATCTTCTTCCTTCTTGCCATTCTCCTCTGCATCCTCTTCCTCGTTTTCTTCCTCGCCTTCATCGTCAGACATGCTGTTGATCACTTCCTCTATGATGCGCTTCACCTCCGACTTCCTGTCCATGAGGTCCATGTCAAAGTGGTCTCCTGAGGTGACAACAGAAAATGTCAGTGCGTTCATTAGACCAGACAATTGTGCTCATCATAACTTCAAAAAAATCTACTACTACTACAATGAAACTTCAGAGAATGACAACAGAAGTATACCTAATTTCCGGAGAATGTCAGCCAAAGTTGCCTGCATGAAGGTGGCAATGTAGCCAGGTCAGCATGATAAAACACCAGAAATACATGCAACATGAACACAACATAACAATTTGCATCTGCATACCGTATTGAAGTCCACTTCTTTCAATATGTTACTAACAACACCATGCAACTGTTTAGTGGTTGGGGCTACCTTGCCTTTTCCTGGAGAAGATGGAAGCATTGGTTATAGCAGCTTGCTGAATCTCATAAGATTGGACTCAGAAAATGCAAATAAAGACATCAAACTGGAAGTAGCTCTCAGAAGAACTTTGAATGTGACTTCTAATAGCCCTATGAACTATGAATATTACAGGAAGCATTGGTTATAGCAGCTTTCTAAGTGGCATCTCACAGGATGGAGCGCAGAAAATGCAAATAAAGCATCAAACTGGAAGTACTTCTCAGAAGAACCATGAATTAACTCCTAATAATCCTACCAGAACAAAGTATAGTCAACCAGCTCCTAGTGTGATCTGCATCAGATCAGTATTTTGATGGAATAAATAAAGTCGCTGATGATCCAAATGCAGAGATTAAATAGTTGTAAAAACAGTTGTATTCGTGTGGATCTCCTGCATGGGTACAAGATCTCATACCTTTATTTTCACCAGATGCCTTGGCACCTTGCTTCTTGCGTGCCTTACTGTTGTTTTGGCTCTCTTTTCCATCATCCTTTTTCGGTTTTGCAACCTTCTTCTTGGCCTTCTCTACAGGTGTACTGCTTTCCTTTGTTGAATTCTTTGGTGTTTTCTTGGCAGCCTTTTTGCTCTTCAACTCCACATCTGGCTTTGACACGCTTTTTACAGATTTAGTAGGAGTCTTCTTCACTGATGCATCCTTTGCCTTGGATCCAGCTTCCTTCTTTCCTTGTTTATCATCTGTTGACTTTTTCTTCACTGGTGTCGCTTCAGGCTCTTCATCACTCTTGGTCTCTTCTTTCACTTCAGAGTCCTCATCACTTTCTCCCATTGATGAGTCCTCAGAACCAGCAGGACCAGCATCATCTTCATCATTCTCATTTTCAGCCTCAACTTCTTGTTTCCGACTCTTCCTCTTTTTCTGATAATAAAACCACATCAGAATTGAAGTACTACACACAAACACTAATTACAAATAACTGCTGCAGAAAGTTCTAAATATTTATTACAAATAACTGTTTTTGTGAAATTTAACATAATAAGCAATTGTCAACTACTCCCTCCGTTCCAAAATAGATGACTCAACTTTGTATTGTACTAACTTTAGTACAAAGTTGAGTCATCTATTTTGGAACGGAGGGAGTAGAAGATAAATATTACTGGTTCTCTATGTCCAGAAAAAAAGTACCAGCAATTATGGAGTACAGAAAGAGAGCATAAAGAAAATACTCCCTCTGTAAAGAAATATAAGAGCATTTAGATCACTAAAGTAGTGGCCTAAACGCTCTTATATTTCTTTAATGAGGGAGTACATTATAGGATTGAGTACCAAAGTGAGTGCGAATTTTTGGCTCCCAGGCTCCTCGGAGCCCAGTATATTGAAAAATAATAAAAAGATCTTCCAAGGTTTTAAAAAAAATCGAACTTTCCCTGTGAATACCTAGAAATGTGTACAGATCTGTAAATTTTCATTAAATATGGTAATTTATAAGCTACACAAAAAAACAAATATATGGACCCAAAACTAGAAAAGCCCATCTTGACATACATAGTTGTTTTTTGTGTACATCCATATGAACATATTCCCTCCATCCATTTCTACAAGACCTAACCCCAAAATCAGTTTTCCCATAAATATTAGGCCAAATTGGCCACACATCACGCGTGGCCATTTACTCTATAGCACAGCACGCCTGACCTTTTTCATCCGTATTTAATAATGTGCATGCATGCAAACAGCCCTTACCAATATTGATGCACATGCATTCATGGGATTCGAGGGATTGGTGCTAAATAAATGGATTAAGGAATTAATAGAGGGGAAAGTGTGGGCCTTTGCACTAAATGAAGGTTGCATGGGCACGCATTTGGTGGAATTCAGTTGGCTGCATAGTTTGCTTCAACTTTTAGGCTATTGCTTTGGTACGAGAGATTCAAAATTTAGGTCCTGTAAAAATGGATGCAGGAAGTATATGCAGGAAGTATATTCCTATGAAATTTCACACATATGCATTTTTATACATGTCTATTTGCAAATGTAATTTTTCAGATTTTTTAAAGGAAAAAAATAAGGGCATTTTCAGGCAGGCAATATCTGTGTCAGCTCCAAAAGAAAATATTCTAACATGAACTTTGCTTCAATGCACCCCCCCTAGAAAAGTTCATGTTAGAATAGCCTGAAAATGGATTAAAGGTGGAGATTAGAAGGTACCCCTTCAATCAAAAGGCATAATAGTCTTTTGTATACAAATCAATATATTCAACAAGTTTAATCTCCGGAGGAAAACTCATCTAACATTTTATTCTAATAACTAGGAGGAACATTGAGAAAGATGCTCAGGGTATCCAGGTTCGACCACTAAAGATGCTGATGATCAAGATGCATAAACAGCCAATGTTAATGTTGATATTCTTGAAAATGCAAATATATCACCATGGGTTTCCAGGTATAGCTTGTTAATTTTTCTGTGTGTTATAATTAAAGATGTTACTAAATTGCCATTTTCCACTAGTTGAGTGGAAACCTCTCAAATATCCCTTGTTAATGTGACAATCAATAAAAGGCCAACTACCATTATTTATTTTTATTTGAATCCCATTGAACCATTCAGGCTGAGAAATGACCAAATAACCATGGGCTATCAGAATAATACTTTGCTACATTTCTCACTGTCTCTCAGCTAGGCACAAGCCAGCCACTACCAGCAACACATAAGAGGGTACCTAAGGGAGGTGTCACACTTGGTGCAGGTCCCTTGCAAGCAGAATGTCCTTCAAGGAACCTCAAGGTTAAATCACTACTTGAACTTAGAATTTAGAAGCCCAAGGCCTTGGGAACTCCTAATGAATGAGTTCTAAGAAGCCTTGGGAACTTAGAATTTAGAAGCCCAAGGCCCAAGGTCTTTAAACAGTGTTGCAAGAGAGATAATTCTAAGAAGTCAGAAACATCCAATCACAAACAGTAATCATCCAACATTAAGAAAAGAAACAATTGCAGTGCACTTTCACTGCCAGTATGTTGGTGCGTGCAAGCTTGCTATCTATGTGCCAGAACCATGAGTTGGTTGCAAGATCTTATGAGTTTCACCTCTAGCCTACCCCAACTTGTTTGGGACTAAAGGCTTTGTTGTTGTTTGTTATGTTGGTGCAGATAGACAGCTACAGAGAGGGAGTAGACCAAAGAGACCCAACTCAACTAGAGGAATTGCGGTCATTTCCAATGCCAGAGGGTTAAAATAAAAATAACTCTTGAGATGGGATTTTATCAATTGTCACAACCCTAGGGATACTTGGAAGGTTTCCCCTCAACTAGTGGGAAGATGGAAATCACATATCAACGTAGGAACATATCATCAATTTTATCTTTCTGAAATAATCAACAATGGAAGCTAGCAAGTGCAAGGGGAGAAATACAGCAGCAATGTCAAGGTAGTTCACAATGGTAATCAGAAATGTATGACAACTCAAGGGAAAATGAGCAGTTTATAAATTTTCTGATGCAGGCAACAGAGCACCAGACATCAGGACACAGGTGAAGGCATTCCATGATAGATAAGTTTTCTAGCAGAACAAGAGAGGTTAAAAGGAGCTGCCCTCAGCACGGCAAGTTTACCTTCTCTCCAGAAGCACCTTCAGCCGTTGCCTGGCTAGTTCCTTTAGACTTCCTCCGGCGTTTCTTCCCTTTCTGGAATGACAAAGATTAGGAATGTGAAATTCAGTTTGCAGTCCCATGCGGTAAAAAAATATAGATGTCCATAAGAACAAGATTTGCATTAATTAAAAATCATACCTTCACATCACTGATAACAACATCTCTGGTAATGCAAGGAGACTCCAGAAACTCCAGCAATTTGGCAGAAACTTCCTCCTGAATACAGCAAAATACAGTTAGTACAGAATTCACAGCTTAGATCATTACAAACATGTGCTGAAGCAAACCAACCTTCTTTAAAGTGTGTTTGGTCTGAACATCAAGTATATCACAAAAATCTAGCAACTTCTCCTTGTACATCTTGTCAAGCCTTTCTTTTATCCTGTTCCTTTGCTTTTCCTAATCAAAATTACAAGGACATCCATTAAGACAAAAAACAAAAACAAATCAAGTTTAACAGCAGGGTCATCACAAAAACTCACTGGATTGTCAGTCCAAACAAAACCAGAGAACTGGGCTAGGTTTCTTTTCAGGAAATGGACCTGCAGAGAATCAAACAGAGAGTTAACAAAACAAACTTAACAAGTTAAATTACAGCAAGACAATGCAGAAGCCTCACACTTGATTTTCTCCCAAACAATAAAGTATGAAGACTCTGAAGATTGTCATCCGCCTTTCTCTTGGAAAGTTTGAAGAAAACTAACGAAACAAACCATTAGTCCAACCTGTGGAATATGAGGTAGCTATTCCCAGAATGATACTGTGTGATGCAGTTACAAGATGAAGAGTCCATAATGTCTTTATTCATCCAACACTAACTAAAACACGAGTAACAACTTCAATCATATACTGGACAACTGAGCAAGATGAAAATCAGAGCAATCAATATCAAAGGAAGCAAGTTACGAACATTGACAAGCAGTAGCATTAGCCCAAAGTTCAGAAATAAAAACAAGCAGCAGCAGTAATCCAAAATTCTGAAGTCTGCACTTACAAAACAGGATAGGTGGCTGTATGGAAATTACTCATAACAAATACTGCATGATTCTGCTTATACAGCCCTTTGAAATATGCCAGTAAATTTTAGGGATGGGTAAAGTTGGTAATATACAACATTAGGCAAAGATAACTGAACAAACAGATCCACAAGTCGTTTATAATGCCATGGGCACATAGACCTTGGACTAAGCAAAGAGAACTCTGCCAGCCCATGTGTGATTACGCAAAGACAACTGAATAAACAGATCCACAAGCCATTTACAATGTCACGGCAGATAGACCTTGGACTAGGCAGAGAACTCTGCCAGTCCATGTGTGTTATCCATCGTTCTATCAGGAGCAACCCCTGGGCTAAACAAAGACAGAATCTTTTGGAGGACAGCCTGATCCATTCATTGTCATGTTATTTCATTCTCTAGTTTATAAGCAAATTTCTTTATGAATAACTCTGGAACACCAGATATATCCAGGAAAATCAAGACTTCAACCAATCCAGGGATCATTAACCACCATAGCAACAAGTTAATCACTAGCGCGGGCAAAGAGGGGATCCCTACCAATGATGCCACAGGCAAGCAGGGGCATCTATCTGCTAGTAAAAGCGAGAATCAAGAGATGTTTCCGGGGCAGCAGCAGGCTTACCGTTGGGAATCTCCTTGAGCTTCGTCCCAGAGCCCTGAAACACAGAAATCACCAAAAACGAATCAGCAAATGAAGAAATTAACGAGCCTTCCAGCCACACGCTCATATATAATGGGGAATACAGTAAACCAGACCGCTAAGCCTAGGGCGTCCCACAAACAAATACTGCTATTTTCGGCGCGGTGCGGTGACGGCGAGGACTCGGGGCTGAAAAATAACAGCTCCGCGAGGGGAGGCGCCACAGATCGGGAGGAACAAGAAGGCGCGCGCACGGAGGAGGGAGGGAGAGGGAGGGAGATTTGACCTGGAGAATGGCGGCGGACTTCTTGGCGGGGGTGGAGCGCGGGGTGAGCTCGGCGTAGCGCTCGACGGTCTTGCGCTCCCTGGAGGGCCTCCCGGTGGCGGGGGTGGCCGGCTCCCGCGGCACCCTCTTCTTCCGGCCCCGCTTCTTCAGCGGCGCCTCCTCCTCCGCCGACTCCCCCTCCTCGTGCTCCTCCGCCTCGGCGTCGGCGTCCATGGGGTCATCGGCGGGCGGATCGGCGGGGGCCGGGTCGGCGGGCTTGGCGGCGGGGGCCATGGGCGGGCGGCGGGGCGGGGGCGCGACGACGGCTAGGGTTTTAGGGCGGGGGAGGTGGGGGGAGTGGGGAGGGTGGAAAAGGGGGGGAATTTTTGGGAGGCGGAGCGGGGCGGACGGACGGGGACGGGCGGGGTGCGCGTGTGTTGTGTTGTGGCTTCTGGCTTCTGGGAGGCGCTTGCTCGGCGTTGGGCGCTATTAAATTGGGGATCGGATGAGAGATTGGGATCGACGGACGGGCGGGATGGGTGGATGGATTGGGCCTCTTTTCCTCCTCCTTCCCGCGCACGCCCCCTCCCCCGCCGTCTCAGCCCGGGAGTTGCCTTGCCTCTGTCCTGTGCGCCAAATTTTCCCCTGGTTTGGCGTGTTCCCCTTTTTGCCCTCCTCCTCTTTACCTGTGAATTAAGCGATCGTCACATCGATGAAAAAGCTGGCTTAGACCCTACACAATTAATTAAATGAAGAAAGTTTATTTCATTTCATGCACTTAGCACCTTACCTAAGCGTGCGTACAATGGAAGAGGTCAAACATGAGATGGAAGATTCCACTTGTACATCTACCTCCATCGCCTCTCCTCCGGCTTCGTCAAGACTAAACATCGACATGATTGTCTGGCATACATGATGTGTGCATCATCTTCTCTTGAGGGCTAACAGATGAACAAAAACAAGGGAATCAAGTCGTGTAGCGGATCGCACCGCATCTTTGCTTTAGCTGGCCGGGCTTCTTATTTTATCTGTTAGAATCAAAGCCCGCCTACACCCCCGAGCATCGGACGGTTTTACTTACTGTAAAAAGATCGATGAATTTTTAAAAGCCGTACCATACATTCTAACGATAAGAGATGACGACAATTTAGATGAACACAAAATATGGTGTGTGTAGGCTAGGGAGGCAGAGCCGCAGAAGGATAGATAAAATATTTTTAAAGTTAGTATAAAGTTGAGTCATCTATTTTGGAACGGAGGGAGTAAAATAGCTGGGGGCAGAAGGGTAAATGCATGCCCTGATGCGGGACCCGTGGAGAATCGGTTGAGGTGGGAGTGCGGGGCGTCAGAGCGGCAAGCGGGAAATGGTGCTAGGCCACACGCGCCCACTTCTTCTTGGGTTCGAAATTTTCGGCCTCCCACCACCACCTTCCCGCTGAATCCGATCAGGATCAGATCCATCGCCCCAAATAAATTCCCGGCGCGCGCGCCATCGCTCCCTCTTTTCCCACCCAAAGCCGTTGACGCCAACTTGGGCCTCCACATGGACATGCAGCTGCTGAGATGGGCCCCTAATCGAAGCCATGGGCTTATCCCTCGCCGCGGGCGGCCCCCCGAAGAAACAAGCTCGCTGCGAGCGCTGAGCAACCAGGGGCAGCACTCAAAAAAAAAAAAAACCAGGGGCTCTTCTTCTCCAACCGAACCCCGGCGGCGGCGGCGCCCTCCCCCGCGGCTCGTCTGCTCGCGCGGCCGCCCCCAGCCGGCGAACGACCCCCTGGCCCTCCCCCGTCTCGGGCGGGCAGGGGACGGCGATGACGGCCGCCGTCGCCGGAGCTGACGACGAGAGGAAAGCGCAGGCCCTCGTGCGGTGAGCTAGCTCCGTAACTTCGCGCGGCGCCCCGTCGCCCCCGGCGGAAGCTGCAGGGTCGCTCGCCTGCAAAGAATGGAGAATTAATTAACGCGGCTTCGGTTGCTGTTCGACTCGCAGCGATGACGCGCCCAAGCTGCTCCCCGCCCTCAAGGAGATGAAGGACGGGCTCGACCTCGTCGGAGCCAACGTCGAGTCGCTCACCCGCAAGGTACCCCCCGCTTTCCCCCCTTCGCGGGCTCCCCGCCCGCCGGAATTGGGAACGATGAGGGAATGGTAATTCTGGTTAGCTTCCCCGTGGGGGTGGGTGGCTAAAACTGAGAGATCCCTTCTTGTTTCTGTCCCGTGTAGGTGAGGAAGAACCAGCTGCCGACGGGAGACTGGATCGGGTACCTGGAGGCCAAGCACCACGTCGTGCGCAGCCTTGTTGAGATCAGGCTGTTTCTTGAGAAGGTGTGCGTGCGTGTGTGCCCTCAAGTGTTGATTGCTAAGCTGCCAGTCTCCATTTATGCAGCTGTCTAATAGTGTACCGATCCAATAGACAAGAAGATGGAGTACCAGATCCAGAAGCTCACCAATGCTGCAGATGGCGCAGCTGCCCAGGATAAGGCGCCAGACGCCGAGGTCAGTGGGAAGGGCGGGCAACAAGGCGACGACGACCTGTTGGGGTACCGGCCAAACCCGGACATGATGGATATCAAAATTGTTCCTGAAGGACAGGTGAAATTCTCACTTACTAACTGATGTTTTCTCTTAGTGCTGTGTTAAGGTGATAATGTTCGACTGTTTCTTACTCTGTTCGCACAAACACACACACACACACACACACACACACACACACACTAATCAGTTACCATCAATTTTTTTGCGTTGAATTTACCAGCTTCTTTAGTCCAAACACCAATCAATAAATCTCCTATATATTTGTATGACATCAAATCTACCCATCCTTACTGAGGTGTTTTCTGTAATATAGTTGTCAATTGGATGAGAAATCGAAATTTCTAGTGCAGTGTCTTGTAGAATCTAATTAAGTTGCTACTTAACAACTTCTGTTGAATTAGAGATATAACTCTGTAACTTGGTCTATATGCCTGGTTTCAAGTGAACTTATCATAGCTTATATTGTTGCTTTTGTGGATACTGCTACCCATTGCTTAAATGCTGCCTTATTCAGTTATTCTTAGACAAGGTTTGGGGTATATACTTCTAACTGCACTATTCCCATTAATGGCGTGAATTAGGTCACTGTTTATATCAGATATGATCATTTCATGACTAGATTTGTTGTGTCTGATGTGTGTAGCTGTTTGACTTCAGGGCAAAGATGGTATCTACGTTCCTCCCAAAATTGGGCCAGCTGCCATGGATGATAGTCATAGTAAAGACGCTCTAAGGAAAGAGAAAAGATTATTACGTATGGCAACAGAGAATCCTTACTTCAAGGAGATGATTGATGATGCCGCTGATAGACCTGAAGAGGTTTGTATATTGTGTATGTTTGTAGAGTTAGCTACATTGAGCTAACTAAGCTGTCTACACAATCTTGCAGTGGAAGGAAACAGCGGATGACGAAAGCAAAGAATTCATGACCTACATGCGGCAGAGAGAGAAGCAAGAGAAGGCGGAAGAGGAGCTGTTCACCCGAGCTCCAGTAACCAAAGCATGAAAAGTACATGGAGAAGCAGATGAAGAAGCAGCTTCATGGGTATGTAACATTATTCTCCAGATTCCATGGATTTTATCATGTACGACAGTGCACCCCATTATGAAGTGAAGAACCCATCAGCCACATCAATGAATGGCTGATAGCTTTGGTCACTTTAAGCTGAGCTCGTTTCTTGGGATTTTTCACTTTTAGCCAACTTATGAACTGACGTGTTTCTGTGTACAGGTTACAAGGCCTAACTGACGGGCTCGACCTCGGGATGAACATGCTGCTCGATGGAGAGAAGGAAAACGACGGTGGTTCCAGTGAGCCGCGTAGACAGAGCGCGGGGAGGAGGAAACACCAGAAAGGCGGCAAAAGGAAGCGACATTAGTTCAGACCTGACAATGATAGTCCTCTGAAAAAAAAAATTGCCATGTTCTTAGTCCAAAGCAGGGATTGTGATACCACTAGAAACTGAACCTGTTGTGCACCATAGGAGCAGAGATTAAGTTTGGTTAGAAGCAGCAGCAGTTTTGTGCATCTGTGTACGCCGACAGCTACTTGGGTCCTTGAGACGATTCCCACCTGTTTATCCTCGGCTGTTTGCCTGTCTTTTCCAGTTTCGACTCCTTTGAATCTGTGATGTGCATGAAAAGATGTTCTGTTGAGTACGAGAGTATGATCAGAGAACTGTGAAAATGCGCTGTGGTTGCTGATTCCAACATTGATCTGGATGTAAAAATTAATCTGACCTTAATTCTCTGCAGTCTGAATCATCATTGCCAAAATCCACCATCTGTTAGATGTTCCATTTTGAAAATCGGTGTCGATAATAAAAAAAATTAGGTGAATATATTTTTTCTAGTATGAGCTTCCTGCTAAGAGGGTCGCTGCTGACAAGTGGGGTTGCAACAATGGTCAATGGCCATTGGCCAGGCCTGCATTGTTCGTGGTTTCATTTACAAGGGAGGTGAATCCTAACTTTTTGTTTAACGTAATTTGGATGCTTGAGTCTTTGAAGAAAGTTTTGAGCAAGTTCTACGACAAGGTCGTGTTCCGCGGTCAGAGGGATGAACACCAGCTGTGAGTGGATTCAGTATTTACATTACCAACTCTAGCAAACTATCATCATGCTCATTATGTATTTATATTCCTTTATTCGCTTTCAGTTAAAAGGAATATAATCTCAGTGAGTGGTGTGTTTTATAACGTATGGCAGTAAGTTTGCCTTTTGATTTAAATAGATGAAAGGATAAAATGCAGCAGGGATGAATTTATGGAGATCCCAAGACCTTAACCAATCGAATTCAGTGTTACATGGTGTGCGGCTTCCACCAGAACTGCAGAGGATGGAATGAGACAAGTTCTGGTTTACTTTTCTCATGATCTGAAGAATTAGCTTGTATGATCTATATACTCTTGTGATCCTGAAGTATGTATTCAGTCAGCTTGTCTGTTTTAACAGAAGGCTTTTGTGTTATGTTGTCAGATGTGACCGTGGGTTCAAATGTTTGATGCTTTCGGATCTAGGATGATTTTTGTCTTCGACATCTGTGTGTATTTGCCATTTGATCACCCTCAACCTTACGAGCAGCACATGGTAACCAAAGGAGAGTCCATGTGGTGCAGCATTTTCCATATAAACACTGTTCATCAATGTGGACTAAATGGATGTATTTGTTCTTCTAACCAGCTAGCAGCTACGGACTTCCGGAAGTTGTCCAAGTATGCACAAAAAGATAAGAAACATGCTGCTAGTGAAGTTGTATTGTTCATATAACTGTACATACTTTATGACTTTACGATAAACTAACTATACTGAAACAACATCTAATCCGTTGCATAATCAATGGTTCAGAAAAGCTAAAAATTAAACATCAGTTAGTATTTACCAGCAAAAAGGCCATGCTGAGCAAGAAGCCTAGAGTTTCTTAAGCAAAAAATCAAACCTGCTCATCAATCGCCATCACAAGTCACCAGTACTCTCCGCATGAGCATTTCCCATCTTTCATCCTATGGAACCTGTTGCTATCTCTCAATATTATCTCCCTTTCAGTGGATTTAGAGATATACTTGATTGCAGAATGGCAATCTGTGCACACATGGAGATTCTTAAAGATCCTTATTGGTTTTGCTGGAGATGTAGAAATCAAACCAAATGCCATATCCGCAAAAAAAAAAAAAAAACAAATGCCACAGCAATCTTCTCGCTGTGCTGAAACAGACACTCCTCCTTGAGTTCAGTTAGTTTTTTCCTCTTTCTTTTTTCTGTTTGCTCTTTTTACAGGTATTCTTTTTGGATTTTTTCCGTTTCTTTATATACTTTCTATTTTTCAGGTTAATTTTTTTCAAATTCTTTTCATATTTAAAAAAATGACCAGACCTTTTTTTAAACAAGTTCAGATTTTTCTAATAAAATTCAAAAAGTATTTGTTCTTTTCAGAAAATGATCAGATTTTTCTAAAATATCTGCGTTAAATATTTCAAAAATTATTTTGGAATTTTTTTAATTGTACATAATTATAATTTTATAATAAAATATAATAAATTGAAAATATGTTCGAAATTGTAAAAAATAGTCAAAAATTGAAAAACCACCACTTATTAAAATAATTATGATCATCACATTTCTATACAATAATACACGGATGGGCCGGCCAGTAGCATGCACCCTGTGCATTTTGCCTCTTCTTCGACGCCATGAGCATCAAATAAGAGGTCCCAAGGAGAGATGCAAAAATATGAAAGAAACTATGCAAGATTGCAGTTCCTTCAAAGATTCGTAATTTTCGGTGGAGGATCATGAATAAGTTTGTACCATGTCAAGCGGTGTTAATAGACATATCGACTACATTGGGTTTTGTGAAACTTGCGCCCGGGATGAGACCATTGTCCACATGTTGATTAAGTGTACATGGGTAGTGCTCTGGCATTAGAAACCACTATTAAGTTATTTGTTGGAGTGTATAACTTAAAAATCTCTACCAAGATATTTAATGATATTAACTATATATAAAAATAAAATTAATATATATTATATATATACACCATATAGCTAACATAATTTCAAAATTTTATTCGAGGAGAAATATTTGGTATCATGTGTAAACAAATATAAGAGTGTTTAGATCACTATTATATTTCTTTACGGAGGGAAAACACTCTTATATTTCTTTACGGAGGGAGTACCATATATAATTTAAATTTAGCATAATCAGAATTTCCACTGATGTACATTACAACTTGTATAACAGAGACACTACAAATATTATTTAGCAACATTTATGCGGTTAACTATGATAGTTAATGAATAGATAATATACTCATTACAACTATATTATGGTACAAGTTTAAATAGGTATAAAATTTTAATATAAATATTCTTCACCCCGGGTCCATCTTTGGATGTCTGTTGATCCTCGATGGGACTATTAGATTATTATTCCTTCAATGTCGCACGCTTCGATGCCCCGAACTAGTACGAAGACAGAGCCTGGTCCACTCACTATCGCGCCTCCCTCTCCCCTCCTGAAGTTCGTTGTGGGCAAGCGGATGATGAAAGAAGTTGGAGCGAGGGAGCGCACGGCGCCATGACAAGTGACCTCGACCACAAGATCCAGGCTCTTCTGTCATCCCACGCCGATCTGTCTCCTACCCGATATGTTTCCTGCTGCATATAGGAGAAAAAAATTTACCTAGATTTTGCCGGAGCCGCCTTCTAAACTAAACCTGATATGTCGACACGAGGCATAAGACCATGAAGCGGGTGAACAAGATGTTAGGACTTCAACATGTTTACCCATTCAGGGCTAGTTGACAGACTGCATTTGCAGGTGAGTATTGTTGTTCCTCGGCCAAGTAGTTTGGTTATGGAAAAGTTATTGAGTAAGTATAAAAGTTTAGGAAACTACATTGTTTCAATCTCAGTGCATTTTTGCCCATATCATATGCGCTTCAGTTCAATATAGTTTGCTTCATGCAGTTATATTAAAGAAAAAGGATAATGATGGTTTACTTCTCAATTTTTTAGTTTTAGTTAACTTTGTATGTTGTAGTTTATATACATCTGAGGTTTCTAGAAAAAACTCAAATACATAGTAGATGTTGGTTCATGCATTCTGCCTATGCAAGCTCTAACAAACCAAATCTAGTTCTATATTTCAAACTTGCCGACAAAATTCCTAAACAAAATGGTTAATTTTTCATGATATATATGTGGCAATTTGGTGTTAAATTCAGTAGCAGTCCAAAACATAATAAAATATGGTAAATAACTTTCCCACGTGGAGAGTGGAAATCATTGTCTCATGTAATGAATCTCCCAACGTTTTCTGCCCTAAGGTTGAAGAATGTTAATCATGATGTTAAGCCAAAAAATGGAGGTTAAGTCAAAACTATTGGAATGTTCCACTAGGATTTGGAGATGCTTAATTCTCCATCTTATCGATCATGTTTGTTCATGCTCCTAGTTATTGTAGAAACTTATTTATTTTATCTCTCAAACAAATGACATGATTTTGTATGTTATTAGGTCAACTCCAATTATGCATGTTAGTTCCGACCTAGGGTGAGACAAGTCATATTTTTCATTGAATGAATCATTTGTAAAGATTACGTGTTGTTGCAATTAAATATGTAAGAGAAGTGTAAATAATGAGACCTCGTCGAATGGGTTTGGACCACATTTCGACGGGGAGAATGGCAGTCTCGTTTAATATGAGATATATCATGTTCACTTCTCCTGCTTAGATCAAAATATGTATATTAATTCTCTAATTACGATGAAAACAACGAGAAGTCTTGGCTGGAGAATGTATGGCAAGCACATACTAATGTTGGTTCTCTAATTAAGATGCAACAATTCTTAGAGCATCTCCACCCCCCCCCCTAACAGACCCCCTAGGAAGCCATTTTTACCGCCGGCGCCAAAAAAATGGCCTAGCCGCGCCCCTAGATCCTCGTTTTTCGCCGGTTTGGGCCGAAATTACAACCGACGAACCCAAGTGGAATCCAGTGCACCGGGGGGCCCTGGGGACACCGGCTGAAGCGAAAAGGCGCGTGGGCCCGTGTTGTCGGCGACACCGGCCGTTTTCAACTTTCCCTCCATTTTCCCATTACGACCCCCTTCTCCCACGCCGCTCCCGCCATTCTCCCCAGATCCGTCCACCATGCCGACGAAGAAGTATGCGCCCCTCGCCTAGCCACCGATTCCGTCGAGCCAAAGCAAAGGAAGAAGAGGGCGCCGATGCCAAGGTCCTCGAGTTTGACGAACGCTGCTACGTCTTGGCCGTATCTACTTCTCCTAACGTTTTTACTCTTGTTTTGGACTCTAATTTGCATGATTTTAATGAAACTAATCCGGACTGACGCTGTTTTTAGCAGAATTACCATGGTGCTGTTTTTGTGCAGAAATAAAAGTTCTCGGAATGGAACTAAACTTTTTGGATAATTTTTATACAATAAAAGAAAAATACTGGAGCGAAGAACCACCGGGGGGTCACTGGGGGAGCACAACCCACCAGGGCGTGCCCCCTCCTAGCGTGCCCAGGTGGGTTGTGCCCACCTGGTGGCCCCGCTGACCCTATCTCCGACGCTATAAAATCTTATTTTTGGAGAAAAAAATCAGGAAGGAAGAATTATTGCATTTTACGAGACGGAGCCGCCGTCACCTATTGTTCTTCATTGGGAGGCCAGATCTGGAGTCCGTTTGGGGCTCTGGAGAGGGGAATCTTCGATCTTCGTCATCACCAACCCTTCTCCATCGCCAATTCCATGATGCTCCCCACCGGGAGTGAGTAATTCCTTTGTAGGCTCGTTGGTCGGTGAGGGAGTTGGATGAGATTCATCATGTAGTCGAGTTAGTTTTGTTAGGGCTTGATCCCTAGCATCCATTATGTTCTGAGATTGATGTTGCTATGACTTTGTCATGCTTAATGCTTGTCACTTTGGGCCCGGGTGCCATGATTTCAGATCTGAACCGTTTATGTTATGACCATTATATCTATGTTCTAGATCCGATCTTGCAAGTTATAGTCACCTATTATGTGTTATGATCCATAAACCCCGGAGTCACAGTATTCATGATACTTTCCGGTGATGACCGTAGTTTGAGGAGTTCATGTATTAACTATGTGCTAATGCTTTGTTCCGGTTCTCTATTAAAAGGAGGCCTTAATATCCCTTAGTTTCCTTATGGACCCCGCTGCCACGGGAGAGTAGGACAAACGATGTCATGCAAGTTCTTTCCATAAGCATGTACGACTATTTACGGAATACATGCCTACATTATATTTATGAACTGGAGCTAGTTTTGTATCGGCCTTTGTTATGACTGTTATATGATGAATATCATCCAATGAATTCATCGATCCAATGCCTACGAGTTTTTCACATACTGTTCTTGCTAAGTTACTACTGTTAATGCTACTGTCACAACTGCTACAAAATCATTGCCATCACTGTTACCATTACTAGTAATGTTACCATTGCTATCAAAACTATCATATTACTGTGCTACTGATCATCTTGTTGCAGATAATTAATCTCCAGGTGTGGTTGAATTGACAACTCACGTGCTAATACTTGCAAATATTTTTGGATCCCCTTGTGTCGAATCTATAAATTTGGGTTGAATACTCTACCCTCGAAAATTGTTGCGACCCCTATAATTGTGGGTTATCAAGACCTTTTTCTGGTGCCGTTGTCGGGGAGCATAGCTATGTTTGTTGAGTCACTTGGGATTATTATCTATTTATCACTATGAGGAATCTGAAGGATACCAAGACTAAGATTTTTCCCTCTAAGACGAGGGGAGGTAAGGAACTGCCATCTAGCTCTGCACTTGATTCGCCTTCTATTTTGAGTAGACTTGCAACACCACCACATGCTATTAATCCCGATATGTTGCAAGTTATTGATGATGCCACTTCTGCTATGAATGATACTTACGATGATGCTAGTACCTTGCTTGATGATGATGTGCCATTAGGTGAATTTCTTGATGAACAAATTGCCAAAGTTAGAGAGAAAGAAATTACTGAAACTGATGAGATAGTTGAAACTGATGAAATACTTGAAACTGAAAATCTTGAAACACCTATTAGGCCTAGCTCTCCTAGATATGAATTGCCTAAGGTACCTGAAGGTTATGTTATGGATGAGGAGATAGCTAGAGACCTTTTTTCTTGCAATGATAGAGATGATCTTAAGAAATTATTATGCAAACTGAAAGAGAAATCTTTGAATGCTAGAATGAAATGTGATCCTCAGTTTTCTACCTCACCTATCTTTGTTGATGATAAGGATTATGAATTCTCTGTCGACCTAGAGTTAATTACTTTGGTTGAATCTGATCCTTTCCATGGCTATGAAACTGAAACTGTTGTCGCACACCTTACTAAGTTGAATGATATAGCCACCCTTTTTGCTCGTGATGAGAAGATCCGATACTATTATATTCTCAAATTACTTCCATTCTAATTAAAGGGTGATGCTAAGATATGGTACAATACTCTTGCTCCTGGTTGTGTGCGTAGTCCCCAGGATATGATTTATTAATTCTCTGAAAAATATTTTCCTGCTCATAAGAAATAAGCTGCCTTACATGAAGTATTTAATTTTGTGCAAATTGAAGAAGAGAGTCTCCCACAAGCTTGGGGGAGGCTTCTCCAATTGCTTAATGCTTTGCCCGATCATCCTCTTAAGAAAATGAAATAGTTGATATCTTCTGTAATGGGCTAACTGATGCTTCTAGGGACTTCCTAGATAGTTGCGCTGGTTGTGTTTTCAGGGAATGAACCGTTGAACAAGATGAGGAATTATTGAATAATATATTGAAAAACATGATGATTGGACTCTTCCCGAACCACCACATAAACCCACTCCAAAGAAGAGGGGTATCTTATATCTCAGTTCGGAAGATATGCAAGAGGCAACGAAATCTATGAAGGAAAAGGGTATTAAAGCAGAGGATGTTAAAATTTTACCTTCTATTTAAGAGATACATGGACTTGACACACCACCACCCAAGGTGGTAGAGGTAAACTCTTTATTGAAGTTTGATGAAGGTGATATTCCTTATAATAAACATCATAGCCAATGTTTATATGAGTTTGACAACTACATTATGAAACAAGATCACTTCAATGCCAATGTTATGAAACAATTGAAATATAATTCTGATATGATTGCTCGCTTGAGTGACTTGTTATTTAGAATCTCCAATGATGTTAGAGGTGCAGGAAAACATGCCTCTATGGTTCAAACTAAACTAGAACAAGTTGCTAAATCTCAAAGAGAATTGCTTGATGAAATGAATAATAATAATATGAATGATCATGCAGTTAGAGCAATGACTAGTGGAGGTAGAATGACTCGGGAACCACTTTATCCTGAGGGACATCTGAAAAGAACTGAACAAGATTCACAAAGAATTAATAATGATGCACCTAGTCCTTCTAAAAAGAAAAGGAAGAAAAACGATTGGACTTTGCATACCTCTAGTGAACCTGGGAAAGAAAGACATCCTAAAGATAATAATGATGTTTCTATTTCTGATGCTGAAACTCAACCTGGTAATGAACATTCACCTAGTGATAATGAAAATATAATGATGATGTTCATGAAGATACTCAACTAGACAATGATAAAGAACCAGATAACGATGTTGAAATAGAACCCGCTGCTGATCTTGACAACCCACAATCTAAAAATAAAAGATATGATAAAAGAGACTTTGTTGCTAGGAAACATGGTAAAGAAAGAGAGCCAGGGGTTCAAAAACCCATGCCCTTTCCACCTAAATAACCTAAGAAAAAGGATGATGAAGAATTTGAACGCTTTGCTGAAATGCTTAGGCCAGTCTTTTTCCGTACTCACTTGAGTGATATTTTAAAGATGGCCCCTTATGCAAAATATATGAAAGACATCATCACTAATAAGAGAAAAATATCTGAAGCTGAAATCTCCACCATGCTTGCTAATTATTCTTTTAAGCATGGAGTACCTAAAAAACTTGGAGATCTGGGAATAGCAACTATACCTTGCTCCATAAAAAGAAATTATGTCAAAACTTCTTTGTGTGATTGAGGAGCTGGTGTTAGTGTTATGCCTTTCTCTTTATATAAAAGACTTGATTTGAATAAACTCACACCTACTAAAATATCTTTGCAAATGGCTGGCAAATCAACTGCCATACCTATCGGTATTTGTGAGGATGTGCCCGTTGTTGTTGCAAATGTTACTATCTTAACCGAGTTTGTTATACTTGAGATGTTCGAGGATGACAACATGTCGATTATCCTTGGTAGACCCTTCTTTAATACTACAGGGGCTGTTATTGATTGCAATAAAAGCAAGGTCACTTTTCACATCAATGGTAATGAGCATACGGTGCACTTTTCGAAGAAATAATTCCAAGTAAATGGTATTAATGTTATTGAAAAATCTCCGACACTCACTAGCTATTGGAAGTTTTCAACTACCTCTAACTACTGCCAAAAATAAATATGAAATGCTTATTGTTGGGGACATGCATATCCCCGTTGAGGTAACTTAGTGTTTTACGAAAGTTCTTCGGTTTCATGCTAATCGAAAGTTGTTGTTAATAAGACTTGATCAACCTTATTAATGGATCATTTTTGAGAGGTATGAAGTTGATGAATTTAGTAAGCACAACTTTCTGTTTCCAACGTTTGTTTTCTGTTTTTCTTAGTTAAATAAAATAAATTGCCATGTTTTGTCTGTTTTCTGAATTTCCCGTGCAATAAAAAATGATCCAAAAATAGAAGTTCTCAGAATGCCCTGAAAATTTGATACGATTTTTTTCTGAATTTTTAGTGCAAATAACATCAGAGGGGAGGTGCACCAGGTGGGCACAACCCACCTGGGCGCGCTAGCAGCCCCAAGTGCGCCCTGGTGGGTTGTGGTCCCCACGTGGGCCCCCTCACTTATCTCTCTAGCCCATGTCATGACCTACCTCCAGAAAAAGATCACCATTACTCTCTCTCTCTCTCTCTCTCTCTCTCTCTCTCTATCGTGTTCTTGCTCTCAAACCCGTGGATTTCGATCTCTTTGCTTGAAGCTCCGTTTCTGAAACTGTCTTGGGGGATTGCTACTTGGTATGTGACTCCTCCATTGGTCCAATTAGTTTTTGCTTTAGTGGATTATATTTTGAATAATTAGCTACTCTTGGTGTTGCTGTAGATGAGCTTGCATGTTGAATTCTTAGAGTTCTAAGTAGTTTGAATGCTCAATATAGCATCTATGCCTCTCTATGAGTAGTTGCTATCAATCTTGCGAAGTTTTGTTGACAAAAATTTTGTGGACTAAAATTTTTAGAATTTTATTTATAGGAATAAGATGAGTTTCTTTAGGAAGTTTGCTTCCAAGAATAACTCTAAGGGAGTCATTGGGGAGTCATCGGACAACGATCTCCACACTCGGAGAATGGCGGAGGTGCGGCCGTGCGAACGACCGCATAACCCCTTCATGGATGGAGCCGGGATCCGTCAAGAGTTCGCACAATTTGCTGCTAATGCTGGTCTCACTGACTTCATCGCATCTGAGTGTGAACAATACCATCTCCTTACAAATTCCTTTGTGCAAAGCTTTCATTTTCTAAGTAGGAATAATCACCCTGACACTACTAGGGAAAAGCCTAGCAGCAGCGCGGGTTCTAGGTATAGCAGTAGCGCGGGGTCCTGCGCCATCGACACGGGCGCTACTAGTTTAATCAGTAGCAAAGAGCGTGTTCCGCCTGCGCTCATCGCTATACAAACGTAGCAACAGCGAGCTGTAGGGAAGCGCTCTACTGCTAATAGCTCTAGCACACTTTATTAGGCCGCGCTACTGCTAGTGGCACGCTGCTGCTAACTTTTCTCCACTCGCTACTGCTAATTTTATTAGTTTTTGTTTTTCTTTCTGCATATTTGTTTTGTATTTGAACAGGCTTTACACAAGAATCTTTAGCACATACAAATGTCATCATCATACACATACAAATGGCTGCGAGACCACAAATGTAATCATAGCATATAAATACAAATAGTCTCATCATAATCATCATCCAACACAAAGTGGTCTCTCGTCATCATCTCGAAAATAGCGATACATGCAAGTCTCGAATACTTGCAACTACAACGTCATCCATCTAAACAATGATATACGTGAGAAGTGCTATCACTATGAGTGATAGCGGAACTATGCAGTACATGAGGCAGTGGTTATGAGGCCTCTCTCGCGCTAGCCTGAACCTCAAGTAACTAGCTTGTGCTTCTTATCTGCTTTTGAAGCCTTTATGGCTGGCGCCCGAGACCCCCTGAAAGTGCAACTATCCCTAGGTGGTTTTGGTAATTCATAACAACATATAGCTCATTGAGCTAATACTATTCCAAGATGAATATTTAAGGAAACCTCAATGAATGGCATGGCATGGATGATGAAAGTGGATCCCTCAAAATATTAAGGACAAAGGATTGGCTCAAGCTCAAAAGCTCAAGACTCTTCATTTTACATTTTAGTGATCCAAGATCACATTGAGTCTATAGGAAAAGCCAATACTATCAAGACGGGATGAGGTGTTGCTTAATGAGCCTTTTGCTTCATGTGCTTAGTGATATGCTCCAAAACCCTCCACTACTTTCTCACATCCACATATGACCTAAACCCAAAGTCAAACTCGGCCCTACCAATTCTTTCTATCCGGCGCCACCGAATTCAGATGTCATAGCCACTGCCACAAACCCTAGGCAAATCGGTTTCACCGATAGGGATCTCGGTCTCACCGAGATGGGATTGTAATCTCTCTGTTTCCCCTTCGTAACTTTTCGGTCTCACCGAAAGAGCGAATCGGTCCCACCGAGATTACAATGTAAACTCTCTGTTTCCCTTTTGTAACTTTTCGGTCTCACCGAAAGAGCAAATCGGTCCCACCGAGTTTACCTGACCAACTCTCTGGTTAGCTAATTACCAAAATCGGTCTCACCGAGTTTGTGTAATCGTTCTCACCGAGATTACGTTATGCCCTAACCCTAACCAAATCGGTCCTACCGAGATGCATGTCAGTCCCACCGCAAATCCTAACGGTCACTAGGTTTACTAAATCGGTCTGACCGAGTTTGATGATTCGGTCCCACCGAGTTTGGTAAATTGTGTGTAACGGTTAGATTTTGTGTGGAGGCTATATATACCCCTCCACCTCCTCTTCATTTGTGGAGAGAGCCATCAGAACAAACCTACACTTCCAACTTACCTGTTCTGAGAGAGAACTACCTACTCATGTGTTGAGGCCAAGATATTCCATTCCAACCATATGAATCTTGATCTCTAGCCTTCCCCAAGTTGCTTTCCACTCAAATCTTCTTTCCACCAAATCCAATCCTATGAGAGAGAGTTGAGTGTTGGGGAGACTATCATTTGAAGCACAAGAGCAAGGAGTTCATCATCAACACACCATTTGTTACTACTTGGAGAGTGGTGTCTCCTAGATTGGCTAGGTGTCACTTGGGAGCCTCCGACAAGATTTTGGAGTTGAACCAAGGAGTTTGTAAGGGCAAGGAGATCGCCTACTTCGTGAAGATCTACCGCTAGTGAGGCAAGTCTTTCGTGGGCGACGGCCATGGTGGGATAGACAAGGTTGCTACTTTGTGGACCCTTCATGGGTGGAGCCTCCGTGGACTCACAAGAACTGCCGTTACCCACGTGGGTTGAAGTCTCCACCAACGTGGAAGTACGATAGCACCACCTATCGGAACCACGACAAAAACATCCGTGTCTCCAATTGCGTTTGATTTCTCCAAACCCTTCCCTTTACATTCTTGCAAGTTGCATGCTTTATTTTCCACTGCCTATATACTCTTTGCATGCTTGCTTGATTGTGTGAAGATTGCTTGACTTGTTCTAAAATATCTAAAATCTGCCAAAGTCTAAAATTGGGAAAAGGTTAAGTTTTTATTGGTCAAGTAGTCTAATCACCCCCCCCCCTCTAGACATACTTCAAGGTCCTACAAGTGGTATCAGAGCTTTGGTCTCCATTTGCTTTGATTTCCATAGCTTTTAGTGGTCATAGCCTTGGTTTCACAACCTAGGAGAGTATGGCGTCTAGCGAGGGAAATTATCACCGTAGAGGTCCTTATTTGATGGCACTAATTTTGCTAGTTGGAAGCATAAGATGAAAATGCATATTCTTGGACATAACCCGCACTGCTTGGGCTATTGTGTGTATTGGCTTGCAAGGTGAATTCTTTGATGGGAGAGAACCGAACCGTGAAGCTAGTGCGGATGTGTTGAAGATGTTGCAATACAATGCTCAAGCTTGTGATATCCTCTTCAATGGATTGTGCCCCGAAGAATTCAACAAAATCAGCCGTCTTGAGAATGCAAAGAAAATTTGGGATACTTTGATTGATATGCACGAAGGTACCGACTCCGTCAAGGAATCCAATTTGGATGTGCTTCAAAGTCAGCTTGACAAGTTCAAAATGAAGGATGGTGAAGGTGTCGCTGAAATGTACTCTAGGCTTGCTCTCATCACAAATGAGATTGCCGGCTTAGGAAGTGAAGAGATGACCGACAGATTCATCATCAAGAAGATCCTAAGAGCATTGGATGGAAAATATGATACCGTGTGCACATTGTTCCAAATGATGCCCAATTACAAAGATCTCAAGCCTACGGAAGTCATTGGAAGAATTGTTTCTCATGAGATGTCACTCAAGGATAAGGAGGAACTTCACAACAAGTCGAGTGGTGCTTACAAAGCCTCATGTGAAGCCCCCACATCATCAAGTGAGAAACAAACCTTCAATGAAGAATTGAGCTTAATGGTGAAGAACTTCAACAAATTCTACAAGAGTAGAAGCAAAGAAAGAAGCTCTAAGTCAAGGTCCTACAATGACAAAAGATCTTCTAGTCGAGAGCGCAATTGCTACAATTGTGGGAGACCCGGACACTATTCCAATGAGTGTACGGCACCCTACAAAAGAAGAGAAGATTACCCCAAGAGAAGAAGTAGAAGAGAAGAATCACCATCAAGAGAGAGAAGGAGTAGAGATGATCGTTATGAATGAAGACCCTCACAGAGAAGCAAAGATTCGGAAAGGAAGGACAAGTCATCAAAGAGCTACACAAAACGAAGACATCAAGCTCATGTTGGTGAATGGGTATCCGGCTCCGACTCGGACCATCACTCCGGGAGAAGCTATCACTCCGACTCCGAGTACACTCAAGATGAAGGTGTTGCCGGTCTAGCACTTGTGTCAACCAACTCCTACGACATATTTGAATCACCAAATGAAGGAATTGGTAGATGCTTCATGGCCAAAGGTCCTAAGGTAACACACCCCGAGTATGTTGATTTTGATGTTGATGAAGATGACTTGCTAGGTGATGTTACTTGTTGACAACTCTAGTGATGAATACTATGATGAAACGTCAATTAATCATGCTAATCAAGTTGAAACAAATGACAATGATAAGGAGAAAATTGAGCGTCTAACTAAAGAACTAAACACTTTTAAGTTAGCTCATGAAACTATCTTTGAAGATCATCTAGAACTTTTAAGGGCTCATGAGAAGTTACGCTTTGAAAAGCTCAATCTTGAGCAAGAGCATGAGTTCTTAAAGGCAATCAATGATGATGTTCCTAAAAAAAAGTTCCTCTTACATTGCCAAGCGTTTACTCTTATCTACTTACATGCCTCAAGTCAAGTCTAGTAACAAGAACAAGAAAGATTCTTCTTCTAGTAGTAACAATCACAATGCCAAATCCAATATTGTTGCTTCTAGTAGTTCTCTTGATTCCACTAATGATCCTCTTAGCCAAGTTACACTTGAGCAAGAAAACATCTTATTGAAGGGAATTATAGAGAAAGGTGTATACAAGAGTCTTGCTGGGAGTAAGAAATTTGAGGAAATTGTACGCAAGCAAGGAAGGCACCGGAAGAATCAAGGTGTTGGTTTTGAACGAAAGTTCAATGCCAATGGAGTTGAGTGGGAAGAAGATCAATACCCCACGACGAAGTTTGTTCCTCAACAAGTGAAGTATGATCCCACTTCCTTCAAGGGAACACAAGCTCAAGATGATCTTCCACCACAAGACCACAAGAACAAAGGCAAGGACAAGCTTCAAGAGGAGATTGATGCATTTGAAGAAGCACCTAAGGCCTTGGTCAAGTGGATTCCCAAGACTACATCAAGTTCTACTTCATCAAGTACAACTACTACACCAAGGAATAAGAAGAACTAGAGAGTTCTTGAGGGTGACTCCGCCAACATTTTTCACTCATATCATTATGGCAAGGACAAGTGCAATCAACTTCCATATCTTGCACTAGTTCAAGGAGTCACAAACCCTCATGTTGGTAAGGCAAGGGACAAGGTAACCAAATGTTTTCATGGACATCATTTTGTGTGTGTGCATCACTCTATGTCTATGGATATCCTTGTTTGTTCCTTGTGGGACTAACCCATGTAGGTATTGAAAGTGCAACTCACTCCAAAGGATTGCTCCAAACGATCTACATCAACATTGAGCATCCACATCTTCAACACCTACATGAAGTCATCATCGACAAAACCCAAGGTTAGTTTATCCCTCTAAGGGGGGATCTCACATCTAGGGGGAGCTTAACTCTAAGAATTGAGTCAAAGCAACTCTAATGATGTGAACACATAAATGCTTTATGTAAAAGTGGTAACCCCACTTGAGCTTAAACGATGAGTATGACCTATGATCAAATGTTCTCATTTGACTCCTAAGTCAATATACTCATATATAGATGACCTAGTCATCGCCAATTGTTTGATAGATGCTAGAATTGGTTGAGCATGCTTTGAAACATATTTATTTTGTCATTTTATTGTGTGAGCATGATGGTTGCATATTTTACTCATTCAAGGACATCCACTTGTTGTTTTGATTTCTTGGTTTTTCTTTTCTTTGGCCAAGTGGATGGACAAGAATGCCTAAGAACCTTCTCTAGCTATCTATGCTTTTCTTGTCTCAAACTCTATTCATGCTACATCACAAAATTTGATCAAGTCAGATTCGAACCACTCTGTGTGAGGAGCACTCGTAGTCCCCGATTCTTCATAGACTTAAACTTCCAAAACTTCTTTGTGATTTTCGGTCTGACCGATTCCTCCATTTCGGTCATACCGAGATTACTTAGTCGATCTAGGTTTTCATCTCGGTGCAACCGATTTGTACTTTTCGGTCACACCGAGTTGCAATAATTGTTCACAGTTTTGCATCTCGGTGCCACCGAGTTGTACCACTCGGTCACACCGACAGGGTCGAGCTATATATATCGCACGGGCAAAATTTGGGAAACTTTCTCCGAATCCTCTCGCCCGTGCATAGCTCGCTCTGCCAACATGGTCTACGGATCGTCGACTTCGTCGCCACCGCCTCCGATCGCTGGTCTCCGCCGTCAACGGAATTCTCCTCCGCCGTTGCCGCCAGAAGCGAGTTCCGCCGAACTAGGGTATGGACTCGATCACAGTGCTTTCCTCGTCCGATTCTCAGCACATTGTGAACATTATGCATCTTGCCAAGATTGAATCACTCCTATCCAGTCAAATCAATCCTTAGAATAGTTGCGATTCAAAAATTTAGGGTTAGGTTTCCGCCGAAACCATCTCGGACCCACCGAGTTGAAAAACTCCCACCGATTTGGCTGATGCCATTGCACTTGTAAGTCTCGGTCTGACCGAGAATTACAAATCGGTGTGACCGATTTCCGAACTTTGTGAAACCCTAGCAGTCTCGGTGCCACCGAACTGTGACTCGGTCTGACCGAGTTCACTAGTTTAGGTTCCAAAACTTCTTCTGTATCACCAAGTTTGAAAATCGGTAGATCCGAAATGTTTTCAGTGGGAAAATAAAACTAAGTTTTTTTGAATCATTCTTTTGCAAAAATCTCTGCATTTTGTGATGCTCATCCACTCTACCTCATCTATAACTATTCACGTGGTCAGTGATCGGTTGGACAAGCATGTCGGACAGAGCGACAGCCAGAACAAATCTGAAGAGCAGGTTCAATTGAGCGAGGGCACTAGTCCCTCAAGCAGCTCAGATCAGGGGAGCAGATGCACTCCGAGCAATTTGCCCAAGGCTGCCACTAGGTCAAGAAAGAAGAAGACCTCGGAGTCTGAGGATGAGGATTACGTGGCAGTTGAGGATGTGGCAAGCTCCAAGAAGAAAGTGCTCAAGAGGGAGGTCAGTTCATCTGCAGTGAAGCCTGGTTTGAAAATCAAAAGGCCAGCAGGCAGACAACCAATGTCCAAAGCTAGAGTGTCTACTCAAGCTCCTTTGGAATCTCTACCCAAAGAGCCTGTTGCTGCAGAGGGAAATAGAAGGAAAGAAAGGGTCAAGAAGACCATGGCAAGAGTGATAGGGAAGCCTTCCATGATGGAAGAGGAAGAAGAAGAAGAAGAGGCTGCAGAGCCTGCACCCAAGGCACAAAAGCTGATGGGTGATGCAATCAAGTCAGGGGCTGCAACTTCCAAGCCCAAAGTTGCCTCCAAGCCCAAGAATGCACCCAAGAGGAATACCAGGAGCATACCAGCAGCCGAAAAGAACAAGGCCCCATTGCCTGAGGTAGAAGCTGAAGAAGAAGAAGAAGAAGAAGGGCAGGTCCTAAGGAAATTCAAACCCAAGATCCCAGACCACAACGATGCTCATCCTGTGGCTGAAAACATGAAGATCAGGAGAGATAATGGGTTGAGGCTATGGAGAGAGACAGATCCATATGCCACGAGGAGAAGGACTGCTGTGGATTACAGGTTCCACACCAAGGAGCAGCAGGACTTTTATGAGACTGTCTTGCTGGATAAGAAGTCGATAGTTTGCGACATGAGATGGGTCAACTGGACCTACATGAAGGAGAACGCAGAACACTACCTTGGAGTTTATGACAGCTTCAGTGCTTGTGGAGTTGCTGATTTTGTTGGGCAGAAGCTCATCAACTGGAACGATGAACTTATCATGCAATTCTACTCCACAGCACACTTCTATCCAGATGGTAGGATAGTGTGTATGTCAGAAGGAACCAGATATCAATCTACCATAGAGGAATGGGCAAGTTTGATCAATGCCCCAAAGGAAAGTGAGGATGACCTGGACATTTATGGAAAGAAGAAAATGGATCATAGCACAATGTCACACATGTACAAGGAGATCCCCGATGATGCACTTGAGACTTCAAGTTTGGATCAGTCCATTTTCTACTGCCAGGGCTGCCTACGATCAACTGGATCTTAAGGCACACTCTACTGCCCAAATCAGGTGACCATAACATGATTAGAGGACATGCAATCAATTTGCTTCATGTCTTTGATGTGCCTCAGAAATTCAAGGTCATGAGCCTGATAGTCGAGACAATCAAGAGGACAGCAGCAGATCGAAGAGAAGATGTGGATATGCCCCATGATTCAGGAGTTGATAAGCTCGAAGATGGGCACAGGCAAGTATCTCTTGGATAAGGAACACATGGTTCTCTATCCTGATTTTGAGGACAATCGAGTTGTCATGACCGAGAATGAACCATCATCAGTGCAAGCTCAGGAGAGAAAGGAGAAGGCAAGGAAAGAGAAAGCTGCAAAGATGCCAACTCAAGCAGAGGCATATGACTACCTTCTGAAGAACAAGCAGGAGCAGCTTGGTTACTTAATAGCATCATCTCTATGGATTGAGAAGGGGTTGGCCACCCTAACTCAAAACCAGGAGAGCCTGGAGAGAATCATGGAACAAAAATTCTATGATCTTGATGTCAAAGTGACTGAGATTCAGTCACTGTGGAGCGATTACAAGATGATATGCAGGAGAGGAAGGGCAAGACGACAACCGATGCATTTGCCAGAGTGCCTAGAGCTCAGAGGTCACCTGCAGTACCAACTCCACACACGAGCCACCTCTTCACTCCAGCTATAGCTCCAGCTCAACCAGCTCCAGCTCCAACTTCTTCAGCTCCTACCACGTCTCTTGATCGTTCGTCCTTGAGTCCTGTCTACACCACCACCAGAAGACCAAGCCTGAGAGACGACATATTACTATGAATTTTCTAGGAACTTTTTGGTAACTTGTTGCCAAAGGGGGATAAAAATGTATAGATCATAGGCTTCGAGAGAGAGAGAGAGAGATTTGCTTTGGTTCTCTCTTGTCTTCTTGGTTGAACTTTTTTGCGTTTGATTGCTTGAGATACTATGCATTACCCGTGAGACATTGATGATCATGTGTTTGATCATAAGCTACACTTATGCCTTTTATGATATTATCTTATCTATCCTTATATGATCATTCACTGTGCTTGGTGATGAGTGCATGCATTCAATCGTTATTATTTTGAGCGCTCCACCAAGATGTATGTGACATGGAAGAGTAACACATGAGCCTAATTTCTTGTTCATTTGCAGTCCAAAGCAAATCCTAAGATATGCAGAAATTTAGGGGGAGCTCTTGCTTATCACATAC
Source organism: Aegilops longissima (assembly GCA_021605205.1). Lineage (NCBI taxonomy): Eukaryota > Viridiplantae > Streptophyta > Magnoliopsida > Poales > Poaceae > Aegilops > Aegilops longissima. The sequence goes on along the minus strand of CM038678.1, from coordinate 695,311,854 downwards.
TTCTCAAAGCGACGATGTTTTTCAATTTTAGTATCATTTGTCGAAGCTTTGATCTATATGTTGTCATCAATTACCAAAAAGGGGGAGATTGAAAGTGCAACTATCCCTAGGTGGTTTTGGTAATTCATAACAACATATAGCTCATTGAGCTAATACTATTCCAAGATGAATATTTCAGGAAAGCTCAATGAATGGCATGGCATGGATGATGAAAGTGGATCCCTCAAAATATTAAGGACAAAGGATTGGCTCAAGCTCAAAAGCTCAAGACTCTTCATTTTACATTTTAGTGATCCAAGATCACATTGAGTCTATAGGAAAAGCCAATACTATCAAGAAGGGATGAGGTGTTGCTTAATGAGCCTTTTGCTTCATGTGCTTAGTGATATGCTCCAAAACCCTCCACTACTTTCTCACATCCACATATGACCTAAACCCAAAGTCAAACTCGGCCCTACCGATTCTTTCTATCCGCGCCACCGAAGTTCGGATGTCATAGCCACCGCCACAAACCCTAGGCAAATTGGTTTCACCGATAGGGATCTCGGTCTCACCGAGATGGGATTGTAATCTCTATTTCCCTTCAGTAACTTTTCAGTCTCACCGAAAGAGCGAATTGGTCCCACCGAGATTACAATGTAAACTCTCTGTTTCCCTTTTGTAACTTTTCGGTTTCACCGAAAGAGCAAATCGGTCCCACAGAGTTTACCTGACTAACTCTCTGGTTAGCTAATTACCAAAATCGGTCTCACCGAGTTTGTGTAATCGGTCTCACCGAGATTACGTTATGCCCTAACCCTAACCAAATCGGTCCTACCAAGATGCATGTCAATCCCACCGAAAATCCTAACGGTCACTAGGTTTACTAAATTGGTCTGACCGAGTTTGATGATTTGGTCCCATCGAGTTTGGTAAATTGTGTGTAACGGTTAGATTTTGTGTGGAGGCTATATGTACCCCTCCACCTCCTCTTCATTCATGGAGAGAGCCATCAGAACAAACCTACACTTCCAACTTACCTGTTTTGAGAGAGAACTGCCTACTCATGTGTTGAGGCCAAGATATTCCGTTCCAACCATATGAATCTTGATCTCTAGCCTTCCCCAAGTTGCCCACTCAAATCTTCTTTCCACCAAATCCAATCCTATGAGAGAGAGTTGAGTGTTGGGGAGACTATCATTTGAAGCACAAGAGCAAGGAGTTCATCATCAACACACCATTTGTTACTTCTTGGAGAGTGGTGTCTCCTAGATTGGCTAGGTGTCACTTGGGAGCCTCCGACAAGATTGTGGAGTTGAACCAAGGAGTTTGTAAGGGCAAGGAGATCGCCTACTTCGTGAAGATCTACCGCTAGTGAGGCAAGTCCTTCGTGGGCGACGGCCATGGTGGGATAGACAAGGTTGCTACTTCGTGGACCCTTCGTGGGTGGAGCCCTCCGTGGACTCCCGCAGCCGTTACCCTACGTGGGTTGAAGTCTCCACCAACGTGGAAGTACGATAGCACCACCTATCGGAACCACGACAAAAACATCCATGTCTCCAATTGCGTTTGATTTCTCCAAACCCTTCCCTTTACATTCTTGCAAGTTGCATGCTTTATTTTCCACTGCCTATATACTCTTTGCATGCTTGCTTGAATTGTGTGAAGATTGCTTGACTTGTTCTAAAATAGCTAAAATCTGCCAAAGTCAAAAATTGGGAAAAGGTTAAGTTTTTATTGGTCAAGTAGTCTAATCACCCCCCCCCCCCTCTAGACATACTTCAAGGTCCTACACCCCCTCCACTTGCGCCTGACACTCATACCACTTGTCGTACACTCCCGGAATCTTCCCTTCGTACACGACATAGCACTCCTTCGCCATCAAGAATCTAGGTGCCTGTTAGAGATGCATCTTCATCAAGAGAATGTACGATCATATGCAACAAAAAATACTAGAGCAACACAAAAAAGAAAGGGTTAGCAACTAGATGCAACATATAGTACGCAAACTAATTAACTAGAGGTACGCATGTCATCGTACCCAAACTAACAAAGTAGCGTTATGCAAGTTCGGCAGGGAACGTGGACATCACAAAGTTTAATCGCTACAGAAAAATATACAAGTTCAACCGACACATATCATCATCAGCAGCATCATAAATCACTAGAAGTTCCATCCTTCCATATCATCAAGGATGGACCCTAGCTTCTTGAATGGCGTGAGGTCATGACGTTGCATGCCTATGCGAGTTCGGACGTCAGCTCGCGATATAGGGCCGTGGTGGAACATCCCCTTCTCATCGACGACTTCTTTCATGATGATCATCGCAATGTCCCTTTGGATGCGAAAGAAGTCATCTCTAAGTTTATAATCCGCTTCTCCATGAGATTCTACCCACTTGCGGATATGATCATCGTTTCTGGTTGTCATACGAAACTTTTGGTGATCCGTGTTGAACTCAGTCATGAGATGGAGGATGTAGAATCCATCTTTCTTGCTTGGTTTTGGGACATGGATGCAGCAGAAGTTAGTTTTATGCGAGAAACCCAACTTCTTGTTCCTTTGTTTCCTGATCTGTAGGTGGCCACCCCTAATGCTGAAGCCTTGGAGAGCATCATCTAGAAAATATTCATTATGTGGGCGTAGTCCTTCTTCTCGTAGTCTCTGGTAGGGTCGAAATACACGGCGTGGGAGACTCGTGGGTAAAGAACGATAAGGACGGCACGCCCGTTGCTACGGGGAAAAGACACCTCAAATTATTCTCCATATGAGTGAGAAGGAATGATTGAAATGTACGAAAGGGTTGTCCAGAACTGACTTACTTTGGATGATAAGGCAGGAGGACAATTTCCTGGTCCTTATTCTGTACCATGAAGTTTTGGAGGTACTCCCTAGCAGTTTCACGCTCAAAGTCGCCAAGACTCAAGAAAGACTCGTGCATGTAGTACGGATCCGCCACACAGATTTGCGAGACTTCTTCTCTCTTCATGACGGAGCTTATATGTAGCGCAAAAAGGCGGACGATTGTAAAATCGGTGTGCCTTGTTAGAAACATCTGAAAGATATGGTCAAACCGCAGGAAGAACACCTGCACGGGCCGTGTGTCCACGTAGCACTTCCCCTCAGGCACACGAGTCGCATATGTCGGATATCTTGGATCCTTCGAGGCTAGTAGGCTTTTCTCAGTCGACAACACATGGTCGTCCAGTCTCTTGAGATCCCCTGATAGTGCCTCCAGCGGTTTCGGCGGTAGCATCGGCTCGCCCGTGAGATGGAACATGGCCGCACCTTTCACGGGTACACGCTCTTCAGAATCCACCGTCTGGCTGCTATGTACTCTGGCTTGTTTGGAGGCAGCTATCTTCCCCGGTCTCTTCCTCTCCTTTTTCTTGGGTACACCTTCCAGACCCTTCCTTAACCCCTGCCCCAGTGTTGCCGGGCTAAGCACTTTACGACCCCCCAGCAAGTTGAGGCTGTGTTGAGGCGGCATCTTCAAGCGTGTCCGGTGAGGATTTCATGAAGAGAGACTTCTTGCAATCCCTGCTACGACGTTCCTGCCCGGGCAGATCATCCATATCCTCATTAGCATGCTGATAGCCTGATTCGTCATGTGGTTGACTCATCATATCTAAGTCACCCTCATATGCGTTTGTATTGAGGAAACCCATTGGGTCCTCCGTCTCCTCCATCTCATCATCCATTCTGTGTTCTACGGGACCGATTACATCAGCCAGTACTATTGCACCCCCTTCATCACGTCGTCCTCCGCTCTCACCCGGCACTACAGGAGCTGGTAATTGCGTAGGCAGGGTGGTGGTCTCCATACATGCTTGTTGATGTGTGGTTATTGGTGTGCTCTCGGCCGGCTCCAGACGAATAAGATTCTCCGGCCATAGCAGCACCCAGCCCTTGCAGCTTCCAATCCACGATGGGTCTCGTCGTCCTCTCACCATAATAATGGAGGAGGCAAATCCTCGTGCCCCTATGTCACACTCAACAAGGTAACCCTGAAGTGCCCAGCGGGCATCGACTGGTTGTGGAACGTGAGATCCAAGGGCTTCGTTATCACCCCTTTTCCCACGTCCACCTTCTGGCCTTTGATCAAGTAGAGTACGGTGCACGGGGTTTTGTCGGCCTGCAAACACATGTCTGCGGCGTAAAACATCAGAAAGGTAACGGAAATGGAATATTCTAGATATATATATGTTCATGCGACATGTAATTACCGTGAGGGCGTCGAGCTCAGACAAAGACGAAGGCCCACCTAGCGCGCCAGAGACTGAGGACGGGCTGCTATGAGCGGGTGCGAGTGCGAGAGGAGGCCCGGTTGCGTGAGCAAGTAATGGTGCGGTCCTGTTGTTGTTCACGGAGTTGCTCGCGACGAAACTGGGCAACGGGAAATCATGTATCGTCTTGTCTGGATTTTACTTCGTCCAGTTGATGATAGCCGGGACCAAGTTAGTAGTGAAATCATTTCGCAGCGATTCTAACTGCATTGATTTTCTTGTAGCAGCTCATTTTTCTCCTCGGCTGTTGTTTTCGCGTCCTCAGCTGCTTTTTTCTCAAACGCAAGCTTCACCTACTCGATGATGTCCGGCTGACTAAACTTCTTTTTCTGCTTCTTGGCCTCCGGGCCCTCGTTGTAAAACACCTTCCACGTGGCGCCGTCTCCGGTGCTGCTACCTCTTGAGCACAGGGTTGGTTTTCCCTTGAAGATGAAAGGGTGATGCAGCAAAGTAGCATAAGTATTTCCCTCAGTTTTTGAGAACCAAGGTATCAATCCAGTAGGAGGCCACGCTCAAGTCCCTCGTACCTACACAAACAAATAAGAACCTTGCAACCAACGCGATAAAGGGGTTGTCAAGCCCTTCATGGCCACTTGCAAAAGTGAGATCTGATAGAGATGATAAGATAATATTTTTGGTATTTTTATGATGAAGACTAAAAGTAAAGAAAGCAAAAATAAACGGCGACAGAAATAGCTAGTTGACGGGAGATTAATATGATGGAAAATAGACCCGGGGGCCATAGGTTTCACTAGTGGCTTCTCTCAAGATAGCATAAGTATTACGGTGGGTGAACAAATTACTGTCGAGCAATTGATAGAATTGAGCATAGTTATGAGAATATCTAGGTATGATCATGTATATAGGCATCACATCCGCGACAAGTAGACCGACTCCTGCCTGCATCTACTACTATTACTCGACACATCGACCGCTATCCAGCATGCATCTAGAGTATTAAGTTCATAAGAACAGAATAACACATTAGGTAAGATGACATGATGTAGAGGGATAAACTCAAGCAATATGATATAAACCCCATCTTTTATCCTCGATGGCAACAATACAATACGTGTCGTTTCCCTTTCTGTCACTGGGATCGATCACCGCAAGATTGAACCCAAAGCTAAGCGCTTCTCCCATTGCAAGAAAGATCAATCTAGTAGGCCAAACCAAACCGATAATTCGAAGAGACTTGCAAAGATAACCAATCATACATAAAAGAATTCAGAGGGGAATCAAATATTGTTCATAGATAATCTTGATCATAAACCCACAATTCATCGGATCTCGACAAACACACCGCAAAAGAAGATTACATCGAATAGATCTCCAAGAAGATCGAGGAGAACTTTGTATTGAGATCCAAAGAGAGAGAAGAAGCCATCTAGCTAATAACTATGGACCCGAAGGTCTGAGATAAACTACTCACACCTTGGATGAGTTTCTTAGTGATGAGGGGATCAAGCATCAATATTCTGCACCCTACACCCCTCAACAAAACGGTGTCGTGGAGAGGAAGAACCGGACGTTGATGGATGCGGCAAGGACCATGATGGCGGAGTTCAAGTCTCCATACAACTTTTGGGCCGAAGCCATCAAGACCGCATGTCATGCATCCAATCGGCTCTACCTCCGCAATGGCTTGAACAAGACTCCATATGAGATACTCACCGGTAACAAGCCCAACCTCAAGTACTTTCAGGTGTTCGGGTGTAAGTGTTTCATTCTCAAGAAAGGTGTTCGGTTGTCTAAGTTTGAAGCTAGAGCTTATGAGGGCATATTTGTTGGTTATGCTACAAACTCCCATGCTTACCGTGTCCTCAATAAATCCACGGGACTTATTGAGGAGACATGTAACGTGGAGTTTGATGAGAATAACGGCTCCCAAGTGGAGCAAAGTGGCACTTGTGATGTAGGTGATGAAATTCCTCCTCAAGCCATAAGAAGAATGGGTGTTGGTTTTATCCTACCCGTTGAGGAACCCCTTGTGGCCGAAGGAGAAGGACAATGCTCCACTCAAGTGGGTCCATCACCAACCCAAGGCCCACACGCTTCTGAAGAACAAAGTGAAGGCCCTCAACCTCATGAACAAGACCGAGGGCAAGATCATGCTCAAGACGATGTTGACACACCAAGTGATGCCCAAGGTCAAGTTCTCTCCCCCGAGCAAGTTCAAGATCAAGAACATGCTCAAGACGGCGCTCAAAAGGTATATCACTCCATGATTGGATCCTTGCTTTACCTTTGTGCATCTAGACCGGATATCATGTTGAGTGTGGGAATTTGTGCGCGGTTTCAAGCCGCACCTAAGGAAAGCCACTATGTGGCGGTCAAGCGAATCTTTTGACATTTGGCTCATACCCCAAACTTTGGACTATGGTACCCGAGAGGAGCAAACTTCAAGCTTGAAGAATATTCGGATTCCGATTGGGCGGGAGACAAAGTGGATAGGAAGTCTACTTCCGGAGGGTGCCAATTCCTTGGTTTCTCTTTGGTAAGTTGGTCTTCCAAAAAGCAAAGTTGTGTGTCTCTCTCGTCCACCGAAGCGGAGTATGTAGAGGCCGGTAGTTGTTGTGCACAACTATTATGGATGAGACAAACTTTAAAGGATTAAGGTGTCATTTGTGACAAAGTGCCTCTTTGGTGTGACAATGAAAGTGCCATCAAGATTTCTCTCAACCCGGTGCAACACTTCAAGACGAAGCATATTGAGATTCGTTATCATTTCATCCGTGATCATATTAGGCGAGGGGAGATCGAGCTCAAGTATGTCAACACTCATGATAACCGTGCAGATATTTTCACGAAGCCCTTGGATGAAGCAAGATTTCGCGAGTTAAGGCATGAGCTAAATATCATTGATTCGAGCAATGTTGCTTGAACCCTTGCACACCCCACCATACTCAACTTGTTATCTTGTTTAGGTGTAGGCATGGACATAGGGGGAGTGTTGTTCTCTCAATGAACTCTCCCTCCCCCCATTATGCATAAATTGATCAAGTCTTTCACATTAGACATTCTTGATGGCACATGTGCTTCAAAGACGAGTGTTGGTCATGGACCCAAGGATACTTCTTCGTGGTGCCATACCAATTGACTCAAACATAGGTGGCTCCAGCCACCGCTCTCCTCATGGAGAAGTTGTGTCTCGTAGTTGGTCTCGGTCGTCATGTGTGTTCGTCTCTTAGTTAGTTGGTGTCTCTTCCGGAGGTTGTTTTTGCATTTTCTCTCTTTTCTCTTGTGTGTTTTTACACTTTCTTGGTTTTACGGTACTACCGTGGTGAGCCACGGTACTACCGCAGGAGTTGGTGGCTCTACGTTTTGTGCGTGGCCCAGGGGGTGCAGTACTATCTTCTACCTCCGCTGGCAGTAATTTTTACCGCCATTGAACAAGCAGTACTACCGCCCAGTGGCGGTATTTACACTGGCGGTACTATCATGATGACCATGGTACTTCCGCCCTCATGAAGCGGGTGGGGTTAAGCGGGACAGGGGAGTTCTAACTCCCCATACCCATTCATCTCTATTCCCCCCCTGTCTCTCTCTCTCTCCTGACCAAGAACGGCGCCGAAGGCCTTCGTCGGATCTCCGTCTCCGGCCGCTCTCCTCGGATTCCGACCGGTGGGATCGTTCCCCACCTCGCCCTCTTGCCATGGACCCAGGTTTTTCCCCAAGTGCCTCTTCTTTTTGTCCTTCCTTGTGCTTTTAGGTTTTGGGGAGATGCATTTGGTGTTCTTGAGATTTTTGGCTAAATCTTTGCAAGTGGGATTCGTTGTAGAGTGGTAGTGTAGTCCCATGCTCTTTGGATAGTCAAATTAGTTCCGTTTGATCAAAGGTAGTACCAAAGTTATCGTGCGGAGGTTCTAGATCCAGATCCGCGTCCTCTGTGGCGGTTTTCAAACCGTGCGGTACTACTGCTCCTCCTGGAGCGGTACTACCGCAGCCTCACCTGGATCTGGCGCTCAGCGGTACTTCCGCACCTTGGTGCGGTACTTCCGCACCTCGGTGCGGTACTACCGCTTGGCGTCCGGAAGTAAAAATTACTTACGCCCAAGCGCGGTACTACCATGCTACCGCACAAGATTACCACGGTGGAGCGGATGTAATTTATTACTTCAAACCCTGCCCAAGATTACCGTAGATTCATCCTGCGCTCCTTTGTTTCGTCCAAATTGCATGTTTTGTGTTTCTCTCGGTTTGGTTTTGATCCGTTTTGTTCCCTGCGTGTCTTTCTATCTTTGTGTCTAGGTGGTGGCTCGGTTTTGCTCGTCGTCAATCCCAGCCGAGGCACATGGTCAAAGCGTCTCACAAGAACCCGGATGATGTTCCAGAGGGGTCCTCTCTGCTGCTCCCCAACGCAGGACCAAGAGCACCGCCAACAAACAGAAGGAGCCCATCATGGGCATGGATGTGATGCCCCAGGCCGAGTTTGTCATTCGAAGGAAGCTCAATCCCTATGTGAATCCTCAGGCTAGCACGCGAGGCAATGAACTCTTCCGAACAAGCAGCAGAATCGATATACATGGATGTGATCAAGGCCAAGCAGAATCACTATGTTGAAGTTCACTACTTTGACATGCATCATATGAGGCAGGACAAGCACCGTGAGTACTTTGGAGAGGCCTTGGATCTAGTCGAGCAGTTCGCCATTGAGCACTTGCTCACCTTCCACAAGTATTTTGATCCAGAGATCATCGCACAGTTCTTTTCTTCCATCCATTTCGGCACTGATGATGCAAGGACCATGGCTTGATGACTAATGGTCGACGGTATCGCTACTTGGAAGGAGTTCATGGAGTTGCTTAACGCTCCGGATGAAGGGCTCAACACGCCAGTTGGAGTTCGCCCTCATGCCAACTCGAGTCTGCCAACAAGAACAAGCTCATGCCATTCCTTGTTCAAGACTCTTCCCAACAAGAAGACTGTGTGGGTGCTTAATCCTTCCTTGACATCATGCATCGGCTCTTTCGAACACCCTCTTCCCACGCATTGGGGACATGGGCCAGTACATGCTTACCTCGTTGACATGATGCTTATCTGCGAGGAGGCCCGTCAAGCTCAGACTCAACCACTTGATGTCTCACATATCATGTGGTGTGAGCTTCAGTTCGCCGTGTTCAACCGTAAGGTCCCCATCTATGGGCCTTACCTGTTCCACTTGATCTCCACGACATGGGAGAGGCTGTTTCCCCATGATGAGTTTGAAGCTCCAGGGTGGATTCATCATGAGTCCATCAGGCTCCGCATCAAGCCACAATGGGCTAACACCACCACTTCTGCTGAGGCTGCCAGGCGGGCTGTGGATGAGGAGGATCTTGGGGGGGAAGAAGCTGCTGCTGACCGTTCTGCTTTCTCGCCTCCCTCTGCTGAGCCCTCTTGGGAAAAGAAGCTGAAGAACAAGATGAAGAGGTTGTTCTGCATGCAGGTTCAGGGTCAGTACAAGGCCCATGTTGCTCAGAAGGAGAGTCGTCGTCGCGACATCAGGATCTTGAGGGCTTGCGGGGAGGATGTGGCCAGCGGTTTCGAGAAGCACATCACCCCAGACTGCTGGATGGAGAAGGTGGCTACCGGTGGACCGATTCAGAGGAGGAGTCTGTTCACCTTTCTGAGTCTGGCGACGACGAGTCGCTTTCCTCCTGAGCTACCACCTTTGTTGTAGGTGACCTCTCTGCCTTTTTGGTGTCTCGATGCCAAAGGGGGAGAGAGTGTAGGATTTGCGTGCGTGTCGTGTGTTTCGTCGTTTACTTGTTTGCTTTGCTTTCCATCGTTGAACTTGGTTGCTTTGGTTTGGTTGTGCTTGTGAGACTAAGTTTATCATATGGTGTAAGACATATGCACTCTATCGTACCTTATCATCTTATTGAGCTTGTGCTATATCATGCTATTCTTGTTATGCTCATATCTACTTTCTTGCTTAGTGTCAGCCTTACCATTGCAAGATATGCTTTGTTTCTAAAATATAGGGGGAGTGGTGATCCTAGTATTCGTGCCATGCAGTCCAAAGCACTTTACTCTCTATCACGAATCTAGGGGGAGCTCGTCTATATTTTAGAGATGTGGGGTTTGCTTGTGCTATATTCATCTCCTTTGTGCAAATCCCGTATTGTCATCAATCCACCAAAAAGGGGGAGATTGTAAGTGCATTCTTGTCCCTAAGTGGTTTTGGTGATTGATGACAATGCCTTTGCGGACTAATCGTGTGTATTGAGCTTTTCAGATTCATCACGACTAAACACAAGACGATTTGATGCCCCTCGAAGATTATTGAAGACGGTGCTTCTCTACGGTTCGGTTCGATGGAGTTGAGTCGTAGGAGAGTCGTACTATTAAGAGGGGGTCCGCTTTGGAAAGGTTTGGGTGGAATCTCACGTACACATTCCCTTCTGCACCGCCTTTCCTCGAGCTCCTTGGAGTGGTCCTCCGTCTGACTTTGTCTCTGCGATTTGAAGGCCTCCGCCTTGCTCTTCTCAGGCTAGCGGTAGTACTGCTCTTCTGAGTGGTACAACCGCAGGAGCCAGCGGTAGTACCGGGCTAGGCTCCCACGGTAGTACCGCTCCCCGGAGCGGCAGTACCGTGAGCTCTGGTCTGGCACCGCTGCTCAAGCGGTGGTATGTGCGGATGTAATTTTTTACATCCGCGCTCCCGCCGGTAGTACCGTGACGCCAGGCCAGGTTCAGTAGCAAGTGCGGAGGTAAGGGCGGATGTAATTTTTTACATCCGCACCTTTCACGGTAGTACCGCACCCATGGTCGCTGTAGTTCCGTGTCGGATTTTTGCACGGCATTTTCTCAAGCGGAGGTAGTCACGGATGTAATTTTTTACATCTGTGCCTACCGGGCCTGGCTCTTGGCTGTCTTTGGAAGTGCAGACGGGTCGCGGTAGTACCGCTTCTGCGGATCTACCGCGCCCTGTTAGTGCTCCTTTTTGCCAGGTCTGGTCTCTGCTGTGCCCACGGTAGTACCGCGGTCCGCCGCAATAGTACCTCAGGCCCATGCGGTAGTACCACGCCTGTGGTGCGGTAGTTCCGTGGGTCGCGGGCTGAGTGGTGGGTAATGGTTGGAAATGTCCCCCCACTATAAAAGGGGGTCTTCTTCTCCAAGAAGACCCACCTCTTCTAACCCTAAACTCCATTGTTGCTCCAAGCTCCATTTTCACCCGATCTCTCTCCTAGCCAATCAAACTTGTTGATTTGCTCGGGATTAATTGAGAAGGCCCGATCTACACTTCCACCAAGAGAAATTTGATTCCCCCCACTAATCCCTAGCAGATCTTGTTACTCTTGGGTGTTTGAGCACCCTAGACGGTTGAGGTCACCGTGAAGCCATAGTCCATTGTGGTGAAGCTTCGTGGTGGTGTTGGGAGCCTCCAATTAAGTTGTGGAGATTGCCCCAACCTTGTTTGTAAAGGTTCGGTTGCCGCCTTCAAGGGCACCAATAGTGGAATCACGGCATCTCGCATTGTGTGAGGGCGTGAGGAGAATACGGTGGCCCTAGTGGCTTCTTGGGGAGCATTATGCCTCCACACCGCTCTAATGGAGACGTACTTCCCCTCAAAAGGAAGGAACTTCAGTAACACATCCTCGTCTCCACCGGCTCCACTCTTGGTTATCTCGTCCCTTTACTTGTGCAAGCTTACTTGTGTTTTATTCATTGCTTGCTTGTGTGGTTGTGATTGTTGCATCATATAGGTTGTCCACCTAGTTGCATATCTAGACAACTTACTTTGATGCAAAGTTTAATTTGGTAAAGAAAAGCTAAAAATTGTTAGTTGCCTATTCACCCCCCCTTTAGTCAACTATATCGATCCTTTCACCAAGGACACAAAAAAGTCAAAGCTTTGGGATGCCCCGGAAGGCATTCCCTCTTTCGTCTACTTCCATCGGTAATTTACTTGGAGCTATATTTTTATTCACCACATGATATGTGTTTTGCTTGGAGCGTCTTGTATTATTTGCGTCTTTGCTTGTTAGTTTACCACAATCATCCTTGCTGTACACAACTTTTGAGAGAGCCATACATGAATTGGAATTTGATAGAATACTCTATGTGCTTCACTTATATCTTTTGAGCTTGATTGTTTTGCTCATAGTGCTTCACTTATATCTTTTGAGCATGATAATTTTTGCTCTAGTGCTTCACTCAGATCTTTTAGAGCACGGTGGTGGATTTGTTTTAGAGAAACTATTGACCTCTCATGCTTCACTTAGATTATTTTGAGAGTCGTTAATAGCAATGGTAATTTGCTTAAATATTAATATACTTGGTATTCAAGATATGTGAAACTTTATTTTGAGTGCGTTGAATACTAAGAAAAGTTTGATGCTTGATAATTGTTTTGAGATATGAAGATGTTGATATTAAAGTCATGCTAGTTGAGTAGTTGTGAATTTAAAGAATACTTGTGTTTAAGTTTGTGATTCCCGTAGCATGCACGTATGGTGAACCGTTATGTGACGACCTCGGAGCATGATTTATTTATTGATTGTCTTCCTTATGAGTGGCGGTCGGGGACGAGCGATGGTCTTTTCCTACCAATCTATCCCCCTAGGAGCATGCGCGTAATACTTTGCTTTGATAACTTCTAGATTTTTGCAATAAGTATATGAGTTCTTTATGACTAATGTTGAGTCCATGGATTATACGCACTTTTTCCCATCCTTCCACCATTGCTAGCCTCTCTAATACCGCGCACTTTTCACCGGTATCATACACCCACCATATATCTTCCTCAAAACAGCCACCATACCTACCTATCATGGCATTTCCATAGCCATTCCGAGATATATTGCCATGCAACTTTCCACCGTTCCGTTTATTATGACACGCTCCATCATTGTAATATTGCTAGCATGATCATGTAGTTGACATCGTATTTGTGGCAAAGCCACCTTTCATAATTCTTTCATACATGTCACTCATGTTTCATTGCATATCCCAGTACACCGCCGGAGGCATTCATATAGAGTCATACTTTGTTCTAAGAATCGAGTTGTAATTGTTGAGTTGTAAGAAAAATGAGAGTGTGATGATCGTCATTTATTAGAGCATTGTCCCAAGTGAGGAAAGGATGATGGAGACCATGATTCCCCCACAAGTCGGGATGAGACTCTGGACGAAAAAGAAAAAAAAATGAAAAAAAGAGGCCATAAAAAAAGAGAAAAGGCCCAAAAAAAATGAGAGAAAAATAGAGAAGGGACAATGTTACTATCCTTTTACCACACTTGTGCTTCAAAGTAGCACAAAGATCTTCATGATAGAGAGTCTCTCATTTTGTCACTTTCATATACTACTGCGAATTTTTCATTATAGAACTTGGCTTGTATATTCCAATGATGGGCTTCCTCAAACGCCCTAGGTCTTCGTGAGCAAGCGAGTTGGATGCACACCCACTTAGTTTCTTTTGTTGATCTTTCATATACTTATAGCTCTAGTGCATCCGTTGCATGGCAATCCCTACTCACTCACATTGATATCTATTGATGGGCATCTCCATAGCCCGCTGATACGCCTAGTTGATGTGAGACTATCTTCCCTCCTTTTGTCTTCTCCACAACCACCATTCTATTCCACATATAGTGCTATATCCATGGCTCACACTCATGTATTGCGTGAAGATTGAAAAAGTTTTGAAAATGTTAAAGTATGAAACAATTGCTTGGCTTGTCATCGGGGTTGTGCATGATTTAAATATTTTGTGTGGGGAAGATGGAGCATAGCAGACTATATGATTTTGTAGGATAACTTTCTTTGGCCATCTTATTTTGAGAAGACATAATTGCTTAGTTAGTATGCTTGAAATATTATTATTTTATGTCAATATGAACTTTTGTCTTGAATCTTTTGGATCTGAATATTCATACCACAATTAAGAAGATTTACATTGAAATTATGCCAAAGTATCACTCCACATCAAAGATTCTCTTTTATCATTTACCTACTCGAGGAGCGAGCAGAATTAAGCTTGGGGATGCCCGATCGTCTCCAACGTATCTATAATTTTGATTGCTCCATGCTACTTTATCTACTCTTTTGGACTATATTAGGCTTTATTTTCCACTTTTATATTATTTTTGGGACTAACCTATTTAGGAGGCCCAGCCCAGAGTGCAGTTTTTACCTATTTGGTGTTTGAAGAAAGCGGAATGTCAAGCAGTCAAGCGGAATGAAACCTTGGGGCGTGATTTTCGACGAGCGTGATCCGAGACTTGGACCCTACTCCAAGAAATGTGAGGCGGTCACGAGGGTGGGGCGCCCCCTAGGTCGCCCCCTGCCTCGTGGGCCCCTGTTGCTCCCGGCGTACTCCTTCCTCCTATATATACCTCGTACCCCCAAGCAGTCGAGCAGGGCCAAAACCTAATTCCACCGCCACAACTTCACTGTATCCACGAGATCCCATCTTGGGGCCTGTTAGGAGCTCATGGGAGGGCATCCACCACAGAGGGCTTCTACATCATCACCATAGCCCCTCCGATGAAGTGTGAGTAGTTTACTTCAGACCTTGAATTAGTAGCTAGTAGCTAGATGGCTTCTTCTCTCTTTTTGGATCTCAATACAATGTTCTCCCCCTCTCTCGTGGAGATCTATTCGATGTAATCTTCTTTTTGCGGTGTGTTCGTTGAGACCGATGAATTGTGGGTTTATGATCAAGATTATCTATGAATAATATTTGAATCTTCTCTGAATTCTTTTATGTATGATTGGTTATCTTTGCAAGTCTCTTCGAATTATCCGTTTGGTTTGGCCAACTAGATTGGTAGTTCTTGCAATGGGAGAAGTGCTTAGCTTTGGGTTCAATCTTGCGGTGTCCTTACCCGTGTGAGAAAGGGTTGCAAAGGCACGTATTGTATTGTTGCCATCGAGGATAACAAGATGGGGTATTTATCATATTGCATGAATTTATTCCTCTACATCATGTCATCTTGCTTAAGGCGTTACTCTGCTTTTAACTTAATACTCTAGATGCATCCTGCCTACATCTACTACTATTACAGGTATGATCATCTATATAGGCATCACGTCCGAGACAAGTAGACCGACTCCTGCCTGCATCTACTACTATTACTCCATTCATCGACCGCTATCCAGCATGCATCTAGAGTATTAAGTTAAAAGCAGAGTAACGCCTTAAGCATGATGACATGATGTAGAGGGATAAATTCATGCAATATGATAAAACCCCATCTTGTTATCCTCGACGGCAACAATACAATACTGCTTTGCTGCCCTTCATCACTTGGGAAAGGACACGCAAGATTGAACCCAAAGCTAAGCACTTCTCCCATTGCAAGAACTACCAATCTAGTTGGCCAAACCAAACGGATAATTCGAAGAGACTTGCAAAGATAACCAATCATACATAAAATAATTCAGAGAAGATTCTAATATTGTTCATAGATAATCTTGATCATAAACCCACAATTCATTGGTCTCAATAAACACACCGCAAAAAGAAGATTACATCGAATAGATCTCCACGAGAGAGGGGGAGAACATTGTATTGAGATCCAAAAAGAGAGAAGAAGCCATCTAGCTACTAGCTATGGACCCGAAGGTCTGAAGTAAACTACTCACACTTCATCGGAGGAGCTATGGTGATGATGTAGAAGCCTCCGTGGTGGATGCCCTCCCGTGAGCTCTAACAGGCCCCAAGATGGGATCTCGTGGATACAGGAAGTTGCGGCAGTGGAATTAGGTTTTGGGCCCTGCTCGATCATTTGGGGTACGAGGTATATAGGAGGAAGGAGTACGTCGGTGGAGCAACAGGGGCCCACGAGGCGGGCGCGCCTAGGGGCGCACCCCACCCTCGTGACCGCCTCACATTTCTTGGAGTAGGGTCCAAGTCTCCGGATCACGCTCGTGAGAAAATCACGTTCCCAAAGGTTTCATTCCGTTTGGACTCCGTTTGATATTCCGTTTCTTCGAAATACTGAAATAGGCAAAAAAAAACAACAATTCTGGGCTGGGCATGGAGCAATAAAAAATTATAGATACGTTGGAGACGTATCAGGCATCCCCAAGCTTAATTCCTGCTCGTCCTCGAGTAGGTAAATGATAAAAAGAGAATTTTTGATGTGGAGTGATACTTTGGCATAATTTCAATGTAAATCTTCTTAATTGTGGTATGAATATTCAGATCCGAAAGGTTCAAGACAAAAGTTCATATTGACATAAAAATAATAATACTTCAAGCATACTAACTAAGTAATTATGTATTCCCAAAATAACATGGCCAAAGAAAGTTATCCCTACAAAATCATATAATCTGGCTATGCTCCATCTTCCCCACACAAAATATTTAAATCATGCACAACCCCGATGACAAGCCAAGCAATTGTTTCATACTTTAACATTTTCAAAACTTTTTCAATCTTCACGCAATACATGAGCGTGAGCCATGGATATAGCACTATATGTGGAATAGAATGGTGGTTGTGGAGAAGACAAAAGGAGGGAAGATAGTCTCACATCAACTAGGCGTATCAACGGGCTATGGAGATGCCCATCAATAGATATCAATGTGAGTGAGTAGGGATTGCCATGCAACGGATGCACTAGAGCTATAAGTATATGAAAGCTCAACAAAACAAACTAAGTGGGTGTGCATCCAACTCGCTTGCTCACGAAGACCTAGGGCATTTGAGGAAGTCCATCATTGGAATATACAAGCCAAGTTCTATAATGAAAAATTCCCACTAGTATATGAAAGTGACAAAATGAGAGACTCTCTATCATGAAGATCTTGGTGCTACTTTGAAGCACAAGTGTGGTAAAAGGATAGTAACATTGTCCCTTCTCTCTTTTTCTCTAATTTTTTTTTCTTTGGGCCTTTTCTCTCTTTTTTATGGCCTCTTTTTTTTCATTTTTTTTCTTTTTCGTCCGGAGTCTCATCCCGACTTATGGGGGAATCATGGTCTCCATCATCCTTTCCTCACTTGGGACAATTCTCTAATAAATGATGATCATCACACTTTTATTTTTCTTAAAACTCAACAATTACAACTCGATTCTTAGAACAAAGTATCACTACAGGAATCCAGTATTTTGCCGTCTGCCACGGCGGACGGCAAAGGCACGGACGACGGACGGCAAAGAGCTTTGCCGTCAGCGGCGGACAGCAAAGAGGGACGACAAAGACAGGGTCGACAAACAGGTCCTTTGCCGCCTGCTTTTTATGGCGGACGACAAAGAGTCCTTTGCCTACAACGGTGAACGGCAAAGAGGAGGGACGGCAAAATACTGGACGTCCGCCAGCTTTAGTCCGTTAAGCATCTTTGTCGTCAGCCGAGGTACAACAGACGGCAAAGAATGGGATTAAAAATAAAAAAATAAAAATAACGCGGTACAGAAGCCACGCCGCCGTTCGTCATTCATGTCTGTCTGTTTCGTGTTTGTGTCCAGTTCATCTCCGTCCATTCATGTTTGTTGGTCGTGTCCACAGCAGCAATCGGAGCCGAACAGAGGATACTGGCCGCCCTGCCCACACCCGCCGTGCCACGCTACGCTGCCGCCGCGCCCTGCTACTGTCGCCGCTGCTGGCGTCGCTCGTAGCGGCCTCCCGCATCGGCCACCCTGCCCGCACAGGCCCGCAGCGGCCATGCCCTGCTCCCGCTGTCCGCCCCGCTGGTTCCTGGAGAGAGAGGATTCAGAGTGGGGGTAGAGCAGAGGAAGGGGAAGCCGGGGGCCTGCCGGTGCCTGCAGAGGGTTCGCTGGCCGGAGGACCAAGGCTGGTGACCAGCGAGTGGATCGGACCTTGTGGCGCGTTGCAGCGGGAGAAGAAGGGAGCCTAAGGAGGCAGAGCAGAGGAAGGGGAAGCCGGAGGTCTGCTGGCGGTGGCGGAGGGTTCGCCGGCCGGAGGACCCGCGACTGGTGGCTCCGGCAAGTGGACCAGTACGCGGGCGAGCTGGTTGCGCCGACGAGAGAGAGAATGGTGCGAGAGATAGAGACACAAAGAACGTGGGGTGGGTGGATAAGGGACGAGGGGGAGGGCCCTAAGCACGACGGCTTGTCTGTTCGTGCGATGCGTGCGAGCGATGTTGAGGGCCCCACGCACGATGGGTGCGTGCGATGCATGGTTGGGGTGGATGCCCCTGCCATGTCATCGATCCAGGGGAAAAAGGTTCCAACCAATAGGAAATCAGCAGAAGATTTGTGTTTGTTCATCCTATTTCTTTTGATAAAACAGACATGCAAAAATTTAGTAAATTTTCTTAAAGTTCTTTTCCATGTCTTCTAGGACTTATAAACCAATACCGTGCCAAATTTCATATTCTTCTGACCTTGTTTAGATTTTCAAAAAAATCAAAAGGTTGATACATCCGTATTCTGCCTTTACCCAAAAAAGATAGACCACCTTTTTTGCCGTCGCAACAGATGGCAAAGAAACTTTGCCGTCGCCGCCAGATGGCAAAGAATCTTGCCGCCGCCAATGAAGGCAAAGAAGTTGACCTAGCCACGCCGTGCCCGTGTGGCCCACGGGCTCTTTGCCGATCGCTTTTCCTCTTTGTCGTTAGTGGCAGACGGCAAAGAGCCAGCCTGATGGCAAAGACTCTCTTTGTTATCAGTTAGTTTTTGCCGTCGCTTTATCGGCAGACGGCAAAGAGCCTCTTGCCATCGGTGGCGAGACGGCAAAGAGTCGCGAGCGACAAAATGCCGATTCCGAAGAGTGTATGACTAGTATGACTCTATATGAATGCCTCTCCGTGTACCGGATATGCAATGAAACATGAGTGACATGTATGAAAGAATTATGAACGGTGGCTTTGCCACAAATACGATGTCTACATGATCATGCTAGCAATATGACAATGATGGAGCGTGTCATAATAAACGGAACGGTGGAAAGTTGCATGGCAATATATCTCGGAATGGCTATGGAAATGCCATAATAGGTAGGTATGGTGGCTGTTTTGAGGAAGATATATGGTGGGTGTACGATACCAGCGAAAAGTGCACGGTATTAGAGAGGCTAGCAATGGTGGAAGGATGGGAAAAGGTGCGTATAATCCATGGACTCAACATTAGTCATAAAGAAGTCATATACTTATTGCAAAAATCTAGAAGTTATCAAAGAAAATTATTACGCGCATGCTCCTAGGGGGATAGATTGGTAGGAAAAGACCATCGCTCGTCCCCGACCACCACTCATAAGGAAGACAATCAATAAATAAATCATGCTCCGAGTTCATCACATAACGGTTCACCATACGTGCATGCTACGGGAATCACAAACTTTAACACAAGTATTCTTTAAATTCACAACTACTCAACTAACATGACTCTAATATCACCATCTTCATATCTAAAAACAATTATCAAGCATCAAACTTTTCTTAGTATTCAACGCACTCAAAAGAAAGTTTCACATATCTTGAATACCAAGTATATTAACATTAAGCAAATTACCATGCTATTAACGACTCTCAAAATAATCTAAGTGAAGCATGAGAGATCAATAGTTTCTTTAAAACAAATCCACCACCGTGCTCTAAAAGGTCTAAGTGAAGCACTAGAGCAAAAATTATCACGCTCAAAAGATATAAGTGAAGCACTATGAGCAAAACTATCAAGCTCAAAATATATAAGTGAAGCACATAGAGTATTCTAGCAAATTCCAATTTATGTATGGCTCTCTCAAAAGGTGTGTACAGAAAGGATGATTATGGTAAACTAACAAGCAAAGACGCAAATAATACAAGGCGCCCAAGCAAAACACATATCATGTGGTGAATAAAATATAGCTCCAAGTAAATTACCGATGGAAGTAGATTTAAAGAGGGATGCCTTCCGGGCATCCCCAAGCTTTGACTTTTGGTGTCCTTGATTATCTTGGGGTGCCATGGGCATCCCCAAGCTTAGGCTCTTGCCACTACTTGTTCCATAATCCATCAAAGGAATTTACCCAAAACTTGAAAACTTCACAACACAAAACTCAATAGAAATCTCGTGAGTCTGCTAGAGAAAGAAAACAAAAGACTACTTAACGGTACTGTAATGAACTCATTCTTTATTTATGTTTGTGTTAAACCTAATGTATTTCAACTTCTATGAATCATAAACTATTTTACTAGCCATAGATTCGGTTCGCTGGCCGGAGGACCAAGGCTGGTGACCAGCGAGTGGATCGGACCTTGTGGCGCGTTGCAGCGGGAGAAGAAGGGAGCCTAAGGAGGCAGAGCAGAGGAAGGGAAGAAGAGGTCTGCTGGCGGTGGCGGAGGGTTCGCCGGCGGAGGACCCATGTTGGTGGCTCCGGCAAGTGGACCAATCTGACGGGCGAGCTGGTTGCGCCCGACGAGAGAGAGAATGGTGCGAGAGATAGAGACACAAAGAAGCGTGGGGTGGGTGGATAAGGGACGAGGGGAGGGCCCTAAGCACGACGGCTTGTCTGTTCGTGCGATGCGTGCGAGCGATGTTGAGGGCCCCACGCACGATGGGTGCGTGCGATGCATGGTTGGGGTGGATGCCCCTGCCATGTCATCGATCCAGGGGAAAAAGGTTCCAACCAATAGGAAATCAGCAGAAGATTTGTGTTTGTTCATCCTATTTCTTTTGATAAAACAGACATGCAAAAATTTAGTAAATTTTCTTAAAGTTCTTTTCCATGTCTTCTAGGACTTATAAACCAATACCGTGCCAAATTTCATATTCTTCTGACCTTGTTTAGATTTTCAAAAAAATCAAAAGGTTGATACATCTGTGTATTCTGCCTTTACCCAAAAAAAAGATAGACCACCTTTTTGCCGTCTGCCAGCAGATGGCAAAGAAACTTTGCCGTCTGCCAGCAGATGGCAAAGAATCTTTGCCGCCTGCCAACAGAAGGCAAAGAAGTTGACCTAGCCACGCCGTGCCCCGTGTGGCCCACCAGGCTCTTTGCCGTCTGCCTTTTCCTCTTTGTCGTTAGCTGGCAGACGGCAAAGAGCCAGCTGATGGCAAAGACTCTCTTTGCCATCAGCTTGTTCTTTGCCGTCTGCTTTATCGAAGCAGACGGCAAAGAGCCTCTTTGCCATCAGCTGGCAGACGGCAAAGAGCTGGCAGACGGCAAAATGCCAGATTCCAGTAGTGTATGACTAGTATGACTCTATATGAATGCCTCCGGCGGTGTACCGGGATATGCAATGAAACATGAGTGACATGTATGAAAGAATTATGAACGGTGGCTTTGCCACAAATACGATGTCTACATGATCATGCTAGCAATATGACAATGATGGAGCGTGTCATAATAAACGGAACGGTGGAAAGTTGCATGGCAATATATCTCGAATGGCTATGGAAATGCCATAATAGGTAGGTATGGTGGCTGTTTTGAGGAAGATATATGGTGGGTGTACGATACCAGCGAAAAGTGCACGGTATTAGAGAGGCTAGCAATGGTGGAAGGATGGGAAAAGGTGCGTATAATCCATGGACTCAACATTAGTCATAAAGAAGTCATATACTTATTGCAAAAATCTAGAAGTTATCAAAGAAAATTATTACGCGCATGCTCCTAGGGGATAGATTGGTAGGAAAAGACCATCGCTCGTCCCCGACCACCACTCATAAGGAAGACAATCAATAAATAAATCATGCTCCGAAGTTCATCACATAACGGTTCACCATACGTGCATGCTACGGGAATCACAAACTTTAACACAAGTATTCTTTAAATTCACAACTACTCAACTAACATGACTCTAATATCACCATCTTCATATCTAAAAACAATTATCAAGCATCAAACTTTTCTTAGTATTCAACGCACTCAAAAGAAAGTTTCACATATCTTGAATACCAAGTATATTAACATTAAGCAAATTACCATGCTATTAACGACTCTCAAAATAATCTAAGTGAAGCATGAGAGATCAATAGTTTCTTTAAAACAAATCCACCACCGTGCTCTAAAAGGTCTAAGTGAAGCACTAGAGCAAAAATTATCACGCTCAAAAGATATAAGTGAAGCACTATGAGCAAAACTATCAAGCTCAAAATATATAAGTGAAGCACATAGAGTATTCTAGCAAATTCCAATTTATGTATGGCTCTCTCAAAAGGTGTGTACAGAAAGGATGATTATGGTAAACTAACAAGCAAAGACGCAAATAATACAAGGCGCTCCAAGCAAAACACATATCATGTGGTGAATAAAAATATAGCTCCAAGTAAATTACCGATGGAAGTAGACGAAAGAGGGGATGCCTTCCGGGGCATCCCCAAGCTTTGACTTTTTGGTGTCCTTGGATTATCTTGGGGGTGCCATGGGCATCCCCAAGCTTAGGCTCTTGCCACTACTTGTTCCATAATCCATCAAAGGAATTTACCCAAAACTTGAAAACTTCACAACACAAAACTCAATAGAAATCTCGTGAGCTCCGTTAGAGAAAGAAAACAAAAGACTACTTAACGGTACTGTAATGAACTCATTCTTTATTTATGTTTGTGTTAAACCTAATGTATTTCAACTTCTCTATGAATCATAAACTATTTTACTAGCCATAGATTCATCAAAATAAGCAAACAACACACGAAAAACAGAATCTGTCAAAAACAGAACAATCTGTAGTAATCTGTAAGTAACGCAAACTTCTGGTACTCCAAAAAATCTACCAAAATTAGACGACCTAGACAATGTGTTTATTGATTAGCAGCAATTGGAATCAGTATTTTATCACGTTCTGGTGATTTTTAATAATTCGGGCACTGAACGCAAAGTTTCTGGAAATTACAGCAAAATCAAATAACTATCATCCAAGAAGATCCAATAGGTCTAGCTTGGCACAAACACTAATTAAAACATAAAACCACATCTAAACAGAGGCTAGATGGATTATTTATTCCTAAATATAAGCAAAAGCAAAAAAACTAAAAATAAAATTGGGTTGCCTCCCAACAAGCGCTATCGTTTAACGCCCCTAGCTAGGCATAAAAGCAAGGATAGATCTAGGTAGTGCCGTAGTAATAAGATAGATCGGTGAAACTCATTTCATATTCTCTACGTTTAGCAGCAAGTTTTCTTTGAGGCAAGCAAAAGTAATCAAAAGGGCTAAATTTAATAGGACAAAAGTCCCCAAGATCAATTTTAGGAGGTATAGGTTCCTCTTTCGGCCCTTCGTATTGCACAACCAATTCATCATTATAAGCGTTCTTTTGACAGAACTTGATGAGCCTATACTCAAGAGAGCATCCTAGCTCATTATTTCAAATATCCAAATCATCATTAAGCTCAGAGATTCTATCAATTAAAATATTGGTAGGCACTTTTTTTCTAAGATTTTCATTGAAAGCAACATAGTCGATAGATTGAAAACGCATTATTTCTTCTTGATAAAAAAGGATAGATTCTATGGGAGGACGGCCAGCGTCCATCCTATAATGTGCAAAGATTTCTTTGGCTTCTTTTATTATAAATCTGAATTCATGAGCCAAAAAGATAATAGCGTCACGCTTAACAAAGGAGTGTTCAATATTAGAAAATTTTAGGAAAATTCTTTGTATAGAAGGGTGCATATGCATAAATTGCCTTTCAAGTTCAACGATAAGCATGGCAATAGCGTCCGCAAGGCTACTAGTTCTATGGAGAATAGAACCATCCATAGAGGGTAAAGCACCAGCACAAGTAAAGAAATCTTGAATAACTCCTTTTCCAATAGTATTACCACTACCGATTCGAAATAATTTGCCTCTCCTCTACCGATTCAAGTGGGGGAGAGGAAGACGGCCGGACGTTTTACGGTTGATCGGCTTCATTTTGCAGAACAGTCCAAGTTAGTCATATCAATTTCAAGATATTATAGAAGGATTCCAATTCTGGTTGAAAATGTACAAATATGTTGATCAAGAGCATCTACAGCCGGACTTGCAAATCCGACACCCTGAAGCGCGTCCGCCAGCGGTGACCAGTCACACCGCAAATAATTGATTTTAAAACAAGATACCTTAAATTAAAAACCTTAAATCCATATTATTACATGCAACATAAACCTAATTTTAAGCGGAGCTCGTCCGGCTCCGCTACGCCCATGTCCGGCGGCAGGTTGCGCCGCACAGAGTATTGGTCCGGTCGCCGGCGAGGTAGAGTAGGACATGGGACACGACCTCGCTCACAAGAATCAAGGCACCACCGTCTCCCACACCCTATTCTTTCTCATCGGAACCCGGAACCCTGATGAAGCCGGTGGACGTGAGATCGATGATGGATCCGTCCTGAGAGGAGCCGAAGACACCCACCACGAGCGGTTGCGGTGCCCGGGATTGCAGGCCCTCCGTTGAGGCGCCGGAGAATGTGACTCTGCCTCTCCAACGTCCACCACTGCAAGGGTTGCCGCCGTCTCCCACGTCCTCTGCCTCGCACGGCGGGCACGCCGCGCCATGTTCTCATCGGACGATGCCCATGCGTTCACCTCCTGCTCGGCGCGCCAACGGAGGGGTTGCGTGTCCGCCACAACATTCGGTCGCCAGACGGATCGCACCGCCTCCGGTGAGTCCAAGTGTTGCGGTTGGGCGGCCTCCTCCCGGGAGCAGCGGAGCGCAAGCCGAACGGTCATCCCTTACTCGGGGCTGCGTGGCATGAGCTCGGAATCGATGGATCTAAAGGTGCAAGACTCGGATCCGCTGCCGGAGAAGGTCGGAGATCGCCGGGCGTGAGCTTGGGTGGCGGAGGGAGTGTAGTGGAGTGGCTAGGGTTTGGTCCGGAGAACGGATGGGGACGAATATATGTGGGGCCGGGTTGGCCAGTATGGGTCAGGTCCGACATGACAGATGCGTCCAGGCCTCCCCATATACGTCTCATATTTGAGGTGAATACGAGGGGTACCGGTCAACCCGTCCGTTTGAGGGGGTTTGAGGCATCTGACTTGATTGTTTTTTTTGACCGATTACTGATCGAGCCATCCATTCGGACGTTTGTGGCGGATTTGAGGTAGCCGCCTGTAGATGCTCTAACGCCCGTGACCAAAATTTTACTAAAAAATTCAGAAATATAGTACACATCACTACAAAATGTTACCCGGAAACTTGAAGAGAAACCGTACATACTACATCTGCATCCGTCTATCAGTCTATGCCACCCAAATGAACAGAGACACTTGCATCAAGGCAACTAAACATTGGCATAGCATGGACCATGTATGGTTGTGTGCGTTTATTTTGGCTTGTTATTTATCAGCGATATCTTGCAGGACGATACCAAATTCAAGCAAGCTCCGAAAAAGCAGGAATCAAAAAGAAAAGATTAAGAAGAATATATGATGCTTGCAAAAGAAAAAAGTTTTGTTCTGAGGCCGATGACTTTGCTCAGCTGTTGCAGTTTTATGAGGCCAACCAAGACTAACCCTTGAAAGCATATTTCTATAGAAGAAACTCTAAGCATTATGGGTCACTCTATGACTCGAACCCGGGTGGGCAAAATAGCTTCATGCTATCCTAATCAAGAGAGCGACATCTCAACATACTTAGATAATGAACACCTGGATAACCGCACTTTCCACATTAATTAATCACTACTCAGTCGAAATATTTAGACCACTCAGTGTTCTGGAAGGCCTACCGCAGCAGGATTCTGAGTGTTTGCTTTGAATCTTCCCGTACTATCTAACCATGGTGTCGTATTCATCCAGTTCAAGAGGCCAAACCGCTGATTCATTATATTATTGGAGACCACACTTGGCGGGGTC
Organism: Aegilops longissima; assembly: GCA_021605205.1. Lineage (NCBI taxonomy): Eukaryota > Viridiplantae > Streptophyta > Magnoliopsida > Poales > Poaceae > Aegilops > Aegilops longissima. Next base: position 695,285,936 of record CM038678.1, on the reverse strand, counting down.
TCGCGGGCCGAACACGAAGTTGCCGGCGGTGTAGATCGCCTGCAGGCCGTCGGGGCGCGTCACGTACTCCCGGAACCTGAGCGGCGAGCCCTGGTTCCGGCGGGGCAGGACGGCGACGCCGCACGCGCCCCGGCGCGGCGAGCGCGGCACGTACACCACGCAGTCCTTGCTCGCGAACGGCACCGCCTGCTCCGCCGTCTGGATCATGAAGTAGCCCCGCGCGTCCGTCGTGCCCCACGCCGACATGGTCTGCCTCCCTCGCCGGCACCGCAGCAGCGCCGCCGCGTCTGCGAGCACAGAGAAAACGATCAGTGCCTGTCACGGTGCGTGCGTGAGGCCACCGGATAGAGTGCAGTTCGTGCCGTGAAGTGGTACTTACTCGGGAGGGGCGCGACGTTCTTGGACGGGAGGTAGCTGGCGTAGCGGCAGTTCTTGCACCAGACGGCGCCGACGACGCCGATGGTGAAGTTGACGTCCGGCTGCGGCCGGGACACGCCGATCGTCGTGCCCCGGGAACGGAGCTGGCCGATGCTGACCACGGCCACGGCCGTGGACCCGGGCGCGGAGAGGGTCCCGAGGAGGAGGGAGAGGCAGGCCAGAAGGCGTCTCGCGAGCCAAGCCATTCCTGTGCGTACGTACTGATGAGCTGGTGAGCACCAGGGTTCTCTTCTGGGTCAAGAAGAGCGCGCGCCATTTATGGAGCCCGATCGGAGGTGGCTCGGCTTGCTCCTTGTGGCAGCAAAGTGGCACCGGTGCTTTATGCAAAGCGATGTGCGCGCCAAGGGATGTGTTCATGATTCACCTGATCGTTGAATCGTGTATCGATGCCGGCCGGCTTGATTCAGCTGAGTGTTAGCTTCTTTTTTCTTAGATTAGAAAGACACCAAACGAGGAGAGGTAATTCTCATTAATTTTGTTTTTTTACTCTGATTAATTTTGTACTATTAGCATAATGCTGATTACTGTTTTACTCCAACATTTGTGAAGGGGGACGCTAGGCGTCGGCGCGCCGGCACGGTCGACCGCAGCCGCTCGATTGGGGATGATGAGAACCATCCGATGCGCGTCGTGTTCGTCAACGCACGCGTACGAAGAAAATCCCGGCCGTGCGGCACGTGTTTTCCCCTTCGCCGCCCCCTCCCCTCGCCGCCGCACGCGTTCACCCCGTCGCCGCTCCTGGCCGGCCGCCCTCGCCGGGCATCCTAGTCGCCTGACCCAACCCTCACCGGCCATCCTCGTCACCTGCTTCGCCCCATGCAACAGCCGCACCCTGTGGTTGCAACTCCTGCGGCAACCATTGTAGCTCTGGTGGTGACAACCGAAGCTCCCGGGCGTGCTCGCCGCCGCTCATCCCCGATGCCGTAGCTTGTCAAATTTTCATTTTCTATATACAAATTCTTCTATCTATTATTAATTTTATTTCATTTTAAAGAATTTAATAAAAAACAGCATTCATGTTTTAATTAAATAAAAAAATAAAAAATAAAGTTAATTGACTGCTTAAGGCTTCGTTTGACACGAGAGGTTTTGGGGTTCTTTTTTTAGTGGATTTTCCACGCGTGGCCCAGAACCCTCTACAATCCTCTTTGGCCCATTTGGTAGACGAGGTTTCGCTGGCCCAATTCACCAGATCCCCCCTCGATTCGCCTCGACCCTCGCGCCGCCGTCGGCAGCAGCCTCCTCCTCGACGCGCCGCCGTCGGCCACAGCCTCCTCCTCGCGACGCTGTCGTCGGAACGGGACGGGCAAAGCAACGCCCTCGCCGCCACTGAGAGGAGGCGCCCCGCCGCCGCCAGAGCGTCAACGCCTCCTCCGCCGGTTATTCCCGAGGTGATTCCTCCCGTATCCTCCACTTCTCCATCCCCTCCCCTTTAAACCCTAGAGCCGGCTCTTCTTGCTCCTCGTCCGACACCCAGCGGCCATGGCTCCGATCTGCAGAAGCTTGCTGCGTCCATCGATGAGACTGGCTGCCTCCATGGCCATCCCTCTCCTCTCCTGAAAATCATTGGAACCCGGATCTCGTGAGAACCAGTCCATTGATTTGAATTTTGCTACAAGTGTGGGTTTTCATGTTGAAAGAAATTAAGGTGTCTCTGGATGAGCTTTTACATTGACAGTAAATCAAGGTCCCTGGATGAAGTTTTGCACATGAACAATGTTCAGTTTTATCTGTCAACATAGATAAAAGATCCCAAAGTTCTGGACTAGAAGCAAGGTCCCTGGATGACAGTAAATAATTAGAGTGTGGTTTGTCCTGCCTGCGTAGTAGGTCAAATTGATCCACTGCCCCTTTGCTTCAATGGATACTGATACGGTTGGTTCCTTCTTCAGTATGCTTCATTTTGGTCCCCATCCATAAATTTGCAACCGATGCAGAACTCATTGTACACTTGTATCTTGGTTATTTTATTAGTGACATCATTGGGGTATTCAAAAATATCCATCCATCTATTTGCTATTTCCAGAGTAATTAAGCATATCGGTCACCATTTGTCACTGAGATTACTCGTCATAAGCTAGCTAATCTTTTGAGTCAGAAGATTCCCACATCCCAGTTTTGTGCAACCCTGACACTCTAATATATCTTTGTCTTGTTTATCCATCTGTGCACAGGAACTGTTTTCTTTTCTTGGTGCATAAACCTGGAAAGCAACATTGGTTCTCCACTCTCAGATTATATGTGTTATCTAGTCTAGTCTGCTAGTACTATCTTCCATGCATTCATTATTTGATTCTCCACTCTCAGATTATATAATACAATATGAAAATTTGTTAAACAACTAAGCAAGGAGATTCTGTTTGCAGTTTCTCATTATTTAAGCAAGGGAATTATGGAGCTAGCTTGTCATGCATCTATCTTTTCATAATTTAGTACTGGTTCATAGTCTATTCTGTTCAAACTAGAAGCTGTACTTCTAGCTTGAACAAGATAATGTGGGGTGGGTGTTCTTCTATTTCTGGTTCAAAATTATGTTGTAGCTTGAAACAACTAAGCAAGGAGATTATCTTGTATCTTGAACAAGATAATATATCCTGTTCAAAATTTAGTACTGGTTCTCGTCTATTTCTGGACCCTCCCCTTTTGGTAAATTTACAGTATGTGGAGGACAGCTTCTAGCTTGATTTGAAAGAAATTCTAATCAGCCAAATAATTTGCAGGGAGAGTATAAAGTTTTTCTTCTGTCAAGAGAGGTGGGTGTTCACATTTCCTCAAGTAGAGAAGAAGCAGTATAAAGTTGTTTGGTGATAATGGAACCAAAGCATTCTGCTGAAATGTCCAGGTGCAACATCTTGACTAACCTTTAGCAACAAATGAGCCGTAAAGATTTCAATTATTATATAACATAGAAATGATCTCCAGGCATTTGGACAAGCAAAGTCATGCCCTAATGGAAACATACCGAGCAATGTCCCATGAGTTGCATAAACTACAGGTGAGCCTCAGATACTACTAAGCTTTTATGTTAAGAAGGAATCTCAGGGGTATTTGTTCAGTAATCAATTGCTGTCATTTTATATAGGTTGAAGAGGAAACAATCATGTGCAAGTTGTATGAGCTGATGTCTGCAGAAGGGCTTCTTCCAAAGGTACATTGTTGTTGCTGCTGTTCTTATTTTGGACCGTTGGAGCTGTTGAGCTTAGCATCACATTTACTATTAAACCAACTGTAACTATATATATCTATACGGTAAAATAGAGGGCCCAGCCAACAGTTCAGATTTACTAATAACTGAAATATACAGTGCAGAAAATAAATGATAAATTAAATTCGTAAGAGAATGAGGAATTTAATTTTAGGAGGAAATAACCCGTGATACGGCCAAGATTTTCCTGGTATTTCTAAATGGTAACCCTTGTTTCTCTATACTGATTAAGCCTTTTTATTTTAAAGTTGGACAAATAACTAGTAGAATAACATTCTTTGGTAATATGGCTCGTCTAATAAAGGAGAATCAATTGTTACTGAACGAGGATACGATAATTCTTAACGTGAAGTGCTAGCAGTCATTTTGGGGTTTGCATTTTTTATTATTCAAACAATTGTTTGGGGTTTGCATTTTTTATTGTTCAAACAATTAGGCATTCACCTCTAAGTTAAAGAGATGCTGATTGAACTAGCATATTCTCACGCAGCTTTTGTACCACGGGTTGAAGTAAAAGTAGTGTTTTCTAGAAGCTGTTATAAATGTAAAGTTGAGCTAATCTCAAACCTATGTGCACATACGTATGTTGACACTTCAAGTGAGAATCACTGATTCCTAAGAAAAGCCTACTTTCTCCACTTACGGTTTCATGCATTCATGAACTTAGGCCATAAATGAAACGCTTATTTAGTCCATTTTTTCTGTCTTAGGCACCTGAAACATAAGACAAATCAACTTCATTTCATGCTGCTCTGCCTCCTTTAACCAATCTCTCAATAATTGATGCAGCACAAGGAAAAAAGGCTGCCGGAGAGAGCAGGGGAATCAAGCCAGGAAGACGAAGAACAGGAATGATAGAACGTTAACCGTGAATCTGCAACATATGATGTTACATGGGGATGCAAGTTTGGTTGAATAGCAACCGATCCTAGGTATCCACTCCAATGGATATACTGTAGTGAATTTTTTGTCTCGGTTCCAGCAGTTAGTTTCCCTGTAATTTTCCAAACTGCACAATGGAATCTTGAATCTGGCTATTGTTCTGTGAGGAATTTTGAGATGGGTTTCAAACTTCAAAGCCTTGTTTGTTCCTAGACGCTTTGGAAAGCTTGGGGCATGCATGACCAGCATATGAATTTTGTGAATCTTGAAAGTGACCACCGTCCAAACTTGTCAGTGAGGATTGGGCAGCTAAATAGTCTGTTTTACCTTACGCACATGTTGTGTATGAGAATCTTGTGTTTTGAGATTGGTTTCCTGTCGTGCTACTTGTTTGTTCCTGGTCGCTTTGAAAAACCTGGGGCATGACTAGCACATGATTTTCGTGAAGTTAGTAGATTCTTGGACAGTGGAGGCAATATGAAATGTTTAACAGACCAGATAATTTTCATCATTGCTAATATATTTTCCATGCCCTTTACTTGGAGCAGGCGAGACCGTACTCACTACTCTGCATTGCAACGCTGGATGCGTTCAGTGTTGAATGTCGATTGGGTAGTGGAACACAGTTCTCTGGTAATCTTTCAAGCTTCAGCACGGTCAGTGTATGGATGGAATTACCTGCTGATGCATGTTAGCATTCTGACAAAGTAAACTAGCAGCACATGTGTTATCGTAGCTACAATCACAGGTGTGCCCATAATCGGGTCACAGCCACCATAACTTTGAGCTCGGCCTCTGAAATGATCCAAGTGTTGATCCATGTCAGATACACAGTAGCATATGATCAGGAACAGTTGTGTGGGTGTCACGCTCAGACGTTCAGACCTGCATCTACACTGAAGACCTTCATTTAGGTGTTTTACTCTGATCTTGATCCAGTGACTCCCTGTTATTCCGGCGAACCGGTATGTACATAGGTGAGAAGAGACCTGGGCGATGCAAGATCTTCATCCAATGGCTGGAGTTCAGTTACCTTTTAGGCGCCTTTTATTGTTTCTGTCCAGTTACCTTACTTCGGCTCTTCTGAGCATCTACCAACGAACCCCCAATACCCGCCCCAAACACCCGGACTATTGACACTCCCCATATCCGGCCCAAACCTGTGGCGGATATGGGGAGGCCCGGACGCGCCCGGGTATGCCTGCCATGTCGGACTGGCGGATAGGGCCCATGCAGGGACGCGTAGAGACCGCTGATCCAACGGACGCCTCCTCCGCTCCGCGTCTCGTGGCGCCGCTCCGGCGTGCCGCCAGAGGGAGGAAGCCGGCTATTTAAGTCGGACGGCGGCAACAAAACCCTAGCCCGCCCCATTTCTTCTCATTTCCCCTCTTCATTGCCGCACTTCCACTTTCGTCCGCCGCATGCGATGCCGAGGTGCCGGATCACCACATACGCCATGCTCACTCCGGAGCGGAGTAGATCCAGGCGAGGCGGGCGGCTCGTGTTTTGCCGCCGGCCTTCCATCGGATTCACTGGAGCCGTCGAAGGAGGAGGAGGAGGATGAGGAGCAGGCGGCAGAGGAGGAGGAGCCGGAGCCCATGGAGGAGGGGACGGAGCTGGAGGACGATGCGGGCTTCGCCATGGCGGACGCGGAGGCGGAGGAGGAGGAGGAGGTGTCGGAGCCTTGCAGGTGCAGGGAGGCGCTATACTCTTTCAAGAAGGACTCCTTTCTTTGGTCTGATACATGACAATCAACATTTACCACACTTAAGAGCAAGCTCACCTCACTCATGTCCTAGCTCTCGCAAACTTTCACAAACCCTCTGTATTGGAAGATGATGCAAATGGGTATGGCATAGGAGTGGTCCTAATGCAAGAGAGCAAGCCAATTGCCTACATGAGCAAGAGCATTGGACCTAAAGCACAATGATTTAGCACTAATGACAAAGAGGCACTAGCAATTATAGAAGCATTAAAAATGTGGAAACACTATTTTGCAGCCTCTTCCCTCATAATCAGGACTGATCAAGGGAGTGTCAAATACATGCAGAGCAGAAGCTCACTAAGGGCATCCAACATAAATTACTTGTAAAACTGTTGGAATACAACTATAATGTTGAATACAATAGATGAAGGAAAAATAGAGCAATAGATGCTCTATCAAGGGTTAAAAACATAGTGAACAGTTTGATTGCCAGTACTGTTCTTCCTCTATTGATCATTGATGCGGTCAGGTCTGATCAAAATGACCCAAAATGCACTAACATTATCTCTGAATTGCCGGTTAAGGCGGATAACAAACCCATTTCACATTTTAAAATGGTATTCTCAAATACAAAGCAAAATTTTGGTTAGCAGCACTACTAATCTTAGCCAGGAACTGATACACGCTTTTTATAAGTGTGAACTAGGGGGACACTGGTGAAAATGCAACTTATCAGAGATTACACTTGTTCTTCCATTGGGCGGGGCAGAAACAAAATGTAATATGTCCAAGCTTCTCATCTGTGCCAATTAAATAAAGAAGAGCATACCCATTACCCTAGATTGTTGCAGTCACTTTCAATTCCTGACCTTGCTTTGTGCCATGTAAGCATGTACTTTGTGGAAATGTTGCCTCTATCTGAACATAAGGACCGATTTTAGTGGTGGTGGATAGATTCATGAAGTATGCTCATTTCATCTCTATTAAACACCCCATTTCAGTACATTAAGTTGTAAAGGCCTTTCTAGGCAACATATTCAAATTGCATGGATTACCTGCTGTGATAGTGAGATACAAACTCTTACAAATCACTTGTGGCAATCCTTGTTTAAGATACTTGGAGTGAAGTTACATATGAGCACTTCATATCACCCTCAACCTGACGACTGGACAAAGAGAGCCAGTCAGTGCCAGGAGGTGCATAATTTTTCAAAATCCAAAAAAGTGGCACTCATGGCTAGCTCTAGCAGAGTGGTTCCTTAAAAGTGACACATTTTCAGGCATTGTATGGATCCCCCCCTCACTCATAACCGAAACTAGTCCGCATGAATTCATTTCACTAGATTCAGCGAACTTAGTGCAAAACAGATAAATGGCCACTCAATTGCTTAAGGTAGCTAAAAGCATATGCCGGGATGAAGCAGTTTGCTGACAAGAAAAGAATTCCTAGAGAATTTCTAGTGGGTACAATGGTCTACTTAAAGATCCAACCTTACAAGCATACTTTCCCGAGCATTCACAAACATTTGAAACTACGCTCTAACTTCTATCGGCCATTCAGAAAAAAATTGTAAACTCCTCTTACAACTGTTGTTGCCAGAAGGCTGTAAACTACACCCTACTTTCCATGTGAGTTAACTTAAGCAATACATTGGCCCCGAAGTGATTGCTAGTCCACACCTGCCTTTGGTTGATGATCAAGGATACATCATAATGGAGCTAGAAGCAATATTAGTAAGAAAACTCATTCCAAGGCCACAAGGAGATTTTAGTGTACCGATAGTGGTAGTACAGTGGTTGGTGCAATGGGTTAATGTGCCAACTAAGGAGGCAGCATGAAAGGGCTCTGCTTTCATCTAGAAGATTTTCCTGCTTTCCAGCCTTGATGACAAGTCCGATCTTGAGGGGGGGTATTGTCACACACATACCTTCATCTACACTCTGAAGATCTTCAGTTAGGTGTTCACCATTCGGAACGCTCTTTGCACTATATGATCTTGATCCAACGACTCCTAGTCATTCCGGCGAACCGGTACGTAGATAGGTGAGAAGATGACCTGAGCGACGCAAGATCTTCATCCAACCGTTGGAGTTTACTAGACGCCTTTTACTACTTTTGTCTAGTTACTTTACTTTAGTTCTTTTATTACTACCCACCGATCCCAGATCTCCAGAGGTCAAGTTGTAATGGGTTGTAACTCTAGCCGCCACTAGGTGGTTGACACTACTTTCCCCTTTTCAAGCTATAGAATCCTAGCTAGTTCCCTTAAACCCGGGGTTAGTTCTTGCAATCCGACTCTGAAGTTGCATGATTTCCACCTTGATCATGATAGTAGGACAAAAAAGGATGTGATATCATTCATTTGTTTACGTTGTGATGGCTAAGTGAAAAGGCTGATAAAAGCAACCCCGGCCCTGTTCCTGATCCGAAGGGAAATGTACCCATGGTTCGGTTCTCGGATTGAACTACACCGCACGGCCTCCGGCTGTGTGAAACGCGGACGGCAAGCGAACGAAATTCACGGCCGTGTGTGTTGTGTGCCACCCTAACTCGTGTTGTCGATCGCCTAGGTCTAGGGCGTAATTTCGAGAGGTAAATACATCACGAGTCCTAGAATTTGCATGTGATGTTTAGTTTAGTGCACAAACTTATAAAATACGTGATTGTGGTCATCAAACTTGCGCAGACGTTCATATACGGTGCTTCCATACGTATCATGTGCGCCCATCGCTCGCCAGCGTGATGATTCGAAGCCACAGCCGCTCCATTTCCATTGCGCAAGCTAACCATCAGACTGGACAATCATTGCTGCTAGATAAATAGATGCAGGTCCTATTCGATTGTCAAACCTGACAAATAAATTCAAGGGTCAGTGAATTTTTTTCATTTCACTCAAAAAATTATGTTACATTCAATCTGAATTTTTTATATACATACATTCATTCAAAACTATTTACTTTTACCTACACTTCAAATTTTAAATCATTCAAATTCAAACAAAAACTTTGTTGACTTGTCCGAAATAGTTTACTTACATTCATTCTGAACTATTTATTTTATCTAAATTACAATTTTTTGACTTATTCCAATTAAAAAATGTTGATTTGTCCGGAAGAATTTACGTTCATTCAAATCTATTTTTCATCTAGATTTTTGAATTTAAAGTTAATTGAATTCCAAAAAACTTTGATTTGTCCGAAAGAATGCACATATTTTTATCTAGATATTTCAACTTTAAATTATTCAAATTCAAACAAAAATTTGGTTGATTTGTCCGAAAGAATTTATGTTCATTCATTCAAACCTATTTCTGCATCTAGATTTTTACACTAAAATTCTTTGAGTTCAAACAAAAATTCTTTTTTAAAGAATGTACATATATTTTTATCTAGATTTTAAATTTTAAATATTCATATTCAAACAAAAAATCCGTTCATTCGTCGAAATAATTTACGTACATTGATTCAAAACTTTTATTTTTATCTACATTTGTAAATTTATAATTATTCAAATTCAAACAAAAATTTAGTTGATTTGTCTGAAAGAATTTACGTACCGTCATTCTGAACTATTTACTTTTATCTAGATTTTAGATTTAAAATTATTTGAATTCAAATAAAACATTCAGTGAGCCGCAAAAAGAAAAACATTCAGTGATTTGTCTGGAAGAATTGACGTACATTAACTCAACACTATTTATTTTTATCTATATTATAAAATTTTAAATTTATTAGGATTCAGAAATATATATTTGTTGATTTGTTTTTAAAAAATTACAAAAAATTGACCATTTTGTGGGTGAGCGGAATTTTGGCATCATCTTTTGCGCGCAGGTCATGGACATTTTTTTAACAGGGATGTCACGCCGCTCGTTCTAGAGGATATTTGAATTGAATTGCGCCGTGCCGATCTCTAACTCTTGGGTTGGAGGAAATAAATTTCATGACGACAGGATCAAAACCAACATATCTTTGGTGTACACTAATCGGAATTGTTGCCAAAGTAAATAGTTCGGTTTGTGTGCATACTGGAACATGCATGTGGTGTAGTGGCAAGCTCTGCGTCTTAATGCTCAAGCATCATAGTGCGAATCCACAAGGCCCTCTTTTATCTTTCTCAATTTCTGCCGTCCCAACACGTGCTGAAAAATAGGTAACGCAGGCTTTTACATAACTAAATTGAAAGTGATGGTGTTTCTGCAAAAAATAACATGTGCGCATCACTTAGGCCTGTTCTAGTCACTGCCAATGGGCCATAGCCACACCAGCATGTCACACAAGCGTGTGATACATCTGGATACGGAATTTGTGACCGTATTTGCACGCCGGCTTAAGTTATATGACTTCAAACACGTATTTTACAAGTTTATGCACTAAACTGACCGTCCGATGTAAGTTTCATGACCATCGATGTATTTACTTCCAACTTTTTTTGTATTTGGCCGGTTCCTCGAGGCCTGCGCCGGGAACCCGTACGTGGTCGGCTTCGAGGGCCTGGTGCGCGACCCGGACAGCGGCGCCTTCGGCCTCGTCATGGAGCACGTCGCCGCGCCGAGCCTCCACAAGTTCCTGCGGAATAGGAGGAGCGGCCAGCCGCTCCCGGAGTCCACCGTGCGCGCCATCATGTGGAAGCTCCTCGCCGGTGCCAAGACGATGCACGACCGCGCCCGGCAACATCCTCGTCGGCCAAGACGGCGAGCTCGTCAAAATCTGCGACTTTGGGCTGGCGATCTCCATGTCCGAGCAGCCGCCGTACAACCAGGCCGGCACGCCGTTCTACGTGGTGCCCGAGGTGCTCCTGGGGAAGCGGGACTGCGACGCGCTCGTCGACACGTGGTCGCTGGGGTGCGTCATGGCCGAGATGCTCACCGGCAAGACGCTGTTCCTCGGCGATGACGACGACGACCCAACAAACAATGAGATCATCCAACTCTGGAGCATCTTCCGCTTGCTCGGGACGCCGGACGAGAGGACGTGGCCGGGGTTCACGTCGTTGCCGTTCACGGCCAAGGCGCTACAACTGCTGCCGCCGGGGCACAAGCAAGACAAGCTGCGGGATGTGTTCCCTCAAGAGAAGCTGTCCGAGCATGGATTCCAGGTATTGCAAGGCCTCCACACGTGCAACCCGGACAGGCGACTGACGGCGGCCGCCGCGCTCAAGCACCGATGGTTTGCTGCTCCTCGTCCTGCCGCCGCCGCCGCTGCAAAGGTCGACGCTTTGCCGTTTCCAGAAAAGAAGGCACCAAGGATCAAGTTCATCCCGCCGGCCATGCCAGAGAAGAATCTGCTCAAAATTCCACTCGCCGTGTGGGACGCAGCTCAACGAGTCTAATTAGGATCTCCAGATGAAACTGTGCTTGAATGAGCCATCTATGTAAATGCTACTTCCCAAATATAAGTCTTTCTAGAGATTCCAACAAATGACTACATATGTATCAAAATGAATAAATCTACACTCTAAAATATGTCTACGTACATCCGTATGTTGTAGTCCATTTAAAATGTCTAAAAAGATTTATATTTAGAAACGGAGGAAATAGTATAAACTCTCGTGATGTAACTGTGCTGGGATGAGCGGAGCCATCTATGAGCCATCGAGTAGAACTTGATCGCCGGATCGCCCATTAGTGTTGGCCTGCTTTTCTGGATGAGTAAAATGCACTCGCGATCATTAAACTTGTGTCAAAAGCTCACTTTAGTTATTGTACTTAAGAATACAGTTAATATGGTCACTATATACGACTTGAGGTGATTATACATTCACTGCCTCATTGTATAGCTCCGTATTTTGCTCTGTTGATTGGTCAAACATCACAATACCCTCTCTCTACCCTATAAGGGTCCCACCTGTCAGTTGACCTTTGATCTGTGGACAGCACACAACAACAATTTTTCTTAGCCTGGTACCGCCGCATGTGTGCATGGATGCATGCTATCGAGTGCTTGCTGGACGTGGCTGCATGCTACGATCCTCCCGACTTTCTTCACGGCCGCTCAGTTCCCTTCCGTGTTCCTTTCCCAGAACAAAAAAGACAACAATCCTTATACTCAAGACCTAAGACTCGGCCACCGGATCAAAAAAAAAAAAAAAAGACTCAGCCATGAGGCCATTGTTATACCTCTAGTATGTACGTCTGTTACATAAATATATTCATAGTACTACTTCCTCCGTTCTAAAATAGATGACCCAATTTTATACTAAATTTATACTAAAGTTAGTACAAAGTTGAGGCATCTATTTTGAAATGGAGGGTGTATATCGGACGTTCGCTGTCTTCACCGACAGGAGCATCATCCGAGGATGTGTCGCTCCGCTCACGCCATCGTCACCTGCACTTCGATGAGCCCGGCCACCATCGCCGCTGTTGACGCAGCCGCGCAGGTATCGACCTCAACGGCGATATAGCCGAGTGCTTTTCGTCGATACATGCATATGAGGCTAGCTCGAGTAATCTTCTATCTATTATATACATAAAACAAGAGGCAAACAAGCCATTACGTTCGTCCACATATGCTAATATTTTTTACGCTGTTTGATTAGAATAAGAACGGTTGAGATTTAAAGGTTTTTACGTAACACAATAAAATATATGTATAGGTAATATTGAACCATGATGTTGTCGCGTCTATAGATGCACATGAAACGAGCGTGGAAAGACTTGCAGCCATTGCATAAGAGGTGTCTTACAAGGCTAGGTAATTGGAAACTGAAACGTGGCAACAATAACGTGTACAAGTTTTCACATATGGCATTTCTGATGCACCCACGTTAGCGTAACCAGAAAAAGGAATACACATATATGTATTGTTAGGACTTCAGAGGAAGCTAATCAATCAGCATCCGGCCAATCACGTCAAAACAGCCTCCGACCAAATTGTATAGGAGTAAATGTCACGCTAATGTAAGGAGAGTCCAATTTGGACACATACAACAAGAGATCACGTACACAATGAGAGAAGGGACTTTTTTCTTCTGGAAAATAAGAAAAGAAAAAAACTTCTGTCTGGTCTTTCCTTATATCATGTCTTATCTTAGAAAAAAAATCATGGACGTGCACACCTGTTAGTTCTTGAAAGAAGCTCAATCAGTCCAGCCCCAGCGCTCAGCCCGGACACTGGGCTTGCACACTTTGTCTAGGCAGAGCTCAATCTGACCCTAGGGACTAGCACTAGTGCAGAACCAGGCAATAGCACCGGTTCGTAAGGCCCTTTAGTGCCGGTTAAAGGCCCCCCCTTTAGTACTGGTTCAGCACGAACCGGTGCTAAAGGCCAACCACGTGGCACGAGCTAGCTCCGAGGGGGGGAGTTTTAGTACGGTTGGTAACACCAACCGTACTAAATGTTTGTGGGTTTTGTTTTATTTTTATTTTTCAATTAAATTTGTGTTATCAATTTAATTCTTTTTCGCTTGCTGGTATTTTACAATACTACACATTGTACACGTTATATATATATATATATATATATATATATATATATATATATATATATATATATATATATATATATATATATATATATATATCATCAATGTCTCACAAACCATTATATTAATTAATTCACACATACACACATGTATAGCTATATACAATTTCTCCTACATATGTATGTTGCCTTCGGAGCCAGTGGCATTAGCCTAATTGGTGCCTTCGGAGCTCGATGGGGGCAGCGGGTAATAGTATTCTCCCTTCGGATTTATGACCTAGTCGAGCAAAAATCCCGCTATTTCCTCTTGAAGTGCTTCTACGCGCTCCGTTTCTAGGAGCTTCTCCCGCACCTCTGTGAACTGTTAAGAAGGACATCAATATGCATGTGTATTAGTTGTGTGACTAGATATCGATAATGGTGTAAAAATTGTGAATAGTGTTTTGACAAGCGTACCCATTCCTGTCTTTCAGATCTGCTCCTTTCGGACGCCATCATGCGAATGTTCTCGCAAACGCAGAATGCACATAGATCAGTCCCCTGCGCCTGCTTCAGGGTCTTTACGAGAATGGAATTTGATCAGATAATAATTAATCAAGAATGATAATTAAAGAGATGGCAGCTAGCTAGCTAGCTAGTACTATAATTACTTACCTTGGGTGAAACCATTTAAGCTTTTTTTTCCACTCTCCTGGGGTCACGCTGATGAACCTTGCCCAAGCCCTGCCCGCCGACAATGAAAATGAATAAAGGGGTTATTAAATATAGTTCATATCATGAAAAATGACGAACTAAATAGGCCGAGATATATAGTTAATAATGATTGAAATTACCTGTCGACTATCCCAAACAAGATGTTATAGTCAGTTTTTTCTTTGAGTAGTGAGTCCAGTACTTCAACTGTTCCGGCGTCAACTTTAATGATACACAAGACCCAGTGATATCTGCATGCACACACGTTTGCATGCCTTAATTAAGCGGGCATATGTAAAGCAAAAACATGTAGCTAGCTAGTAGGCAAAAACAGAGAATTTGTAGTACAAGACAGCGTGACTCACTGGAAGTTGTAAGGAAGTAGTATATCTTCATTGTATTTGAGGTGCTTCAAGAACTCTAGCACGTTGTCCTCTACGTCCTTTTGATAACGTGGATTTAGATTCCATGTGTATTCATTAACGGTGTTTGGGTCAATGAACCCGATGCCAAAGCGTCCACCTTTTCTCATTTCATATATCTTCATCCTGCATATAATACCACAGAAAATAATATAGTGAGGATAATTACAGGTAATGATTGATCAAAAGGATCAGTACAACTAGCTTGAGACTTAAATTACAGAAAGAAATCACTTACAGACAATAGCAACTGACGATAGCTTTGTCGAGTGCGTCTTGATTGTATAACTGAAACAGTTCAGAATACTCAACGGACAAAGCTTTCTCATGGAAGTAATGCTCCTCCTTGACATTCACCATGAAGGACACTCCATCGGAAATCTTGGTAATGTTCATGTACCATTGATGCAATTCATACATTCTCGTTGGGAGGTTCTTGAACTTGTCTGGATGGACCAAAGGTTGGCCCCGGACATATTTCCGTTTTATTTCATCCTCTCTAAGCACAGGCATGGGCTCGATCTCGAGGAGTTGTCCAACAGTGATTTTGAATACTTCAGCCTGCATTATATGGTCCTCCGTTATTACCACATTGCCCACCTCAGGAACGTAAACTGTTTGCCCACAATAATATTGGGCACAGATTATCACGTGTTGTTGGCACAACAAGCGAGGGATCGATTGCGCTGCCTGTTCTCCCAGTGGGAATGGTTTTCCGCATTTTTGACAGCTGCTTCTTGTTTGCTCGATCCCGAGCTCGCCTCCTTACGTAGGCGTGCTCGATTTAACTTCCGATGTGGCGCTCATAGTCTGTGTCAACAGGCTTGGGAGCTGGTGGTTGAGCCATACGAATGAAGTGGTCAATCGCTTCCTTAGGCACTTTCTCCCTTGGCGGCGGTGGCGGTTTGGTGCAAAATGGGCTTCCACCTCGGACTTGATATGGCTGCGATTTCCTCCTCGGACCTGTCATAAGACCTCTGCGGAAGAGGTGTGAGGTTTGGACCATATTTATATCGCTTGCCTCCGCCTATACTTCCTGTACTACCTCGACTCGCATCGCCACGCACCATAGCTGCGGGTGTCTCTTCTGCGATTGCCGAGGCGGCGGAGACGCCGGTGACGGGCTGAGTTGGACGAGGAGGAGTGGCCGCTGAAGATGTGCGGACTTGGAGGAGGAGGGCTGAGGTTGTGCGGACTTGGAGGAGGTGGACGTCTGACGCTGTGGCGGACTTGGAGGAGGAGGGTGGCGACACTTTGCGGACTTGGAGGAGGAGTGGCTGACACTTTGCGGACTTGGTGGACTTGCAGGAGCGGGAGACTGCTGACTCGGTGGCGGACTTGACGAGGAGTCGATGACGCGTGTCGGTGGCCTTGAAGATGATGCAATCCTTTTTCCATAGGATGATACGATGGTTGGCGTCTCCAGAAAGCGCTCGTCCTCACCTCCGTGAATGTCAAGCTCTAGCCCGAATATGGCTGCACCACCTCGTCAACCATGACACGAGCATAGCCCTCTGGAATCGGGATGCAATGGTAGGTTGCTTTGGGGTAACTGGAAAAGCTTCTCCGTCCGCCACCTTCATGGATATGTTCTTCATTTTGACGTGTAGCTCGCAACTAGTGTTCTCCGTGATGTCATCCACGGGTATCTACCCAGCATTGCGTCGTCTGGGCGGAACCCACGCTGCTTCTCTGCATGGATGGGGCGGTGCTATCCAATGCTGGATCATCCGCTAGCTGCTGCAGCTGCTTGAGACCCCTTTTTGGCTAAGTGAGTCGATCTGCTCTGCTGCCGCTGGAATTTGACCGCCAATTCCGCTTGACTTGCTTCTAGGCCTTGAAGGCGTTCATAGTCCCGCTTCCTCTGCTCCTCCTCCATCTTCCTCTTCTTCTCCTCCGCAATCTTCTTTCTCGCACGGGTTCTGTAGTCGTTGTTCCGGTCTGAAAACCCTCATACCACGGAATAGCGCCTTGCCTCGTGTTCTTCCCGGTGTTCAGGATTTCCCAGGCACGCGTAAGCTCGTCGTTCTCTCTGTTGGGCTGGAACACCCCGTTCGTGCCTCTTCTATTGCAACAAGTATCGCATCGTCGGCTCCCTTCAGACTTGCCTCGTCGAAACATTGCTCGTCTTGGATCCAACGCCTCCCATGCGCATAGAACCAAGTCCCGACAGGGGCCAGCTCTTAGTAACCGGAGTGGCACCTGCATCCTCCATCTCTTTCTCAGACTTATCCCACTTAGGCATTGCCACCGCATAGCCACCTGGCCCCAGCTTATGGAACTTATCCTTTTTTTCGGCATTCTTCTTGTTTATTCTCGACCGTTCCTTAGCTAATTCTGAATCCTTGAATTTCACGAAATCGTCCCAATGAGCACGTTGGTTCTCTAGTGTTCCCTCGAATCGGAGTCTTCCTTCCTCCCTTGACGTACTTGTCCCATTCACGATTCTTGTGGTTCTTGAATGCAACCGCCATCTTCCTAAGAGCAGCGTCCTTGACTTTCTGCACATCTGCTTCTGTGAAATGATCTGGTAGGGTGAAATGTTCCATGAGAGTATCTCAAAGCAGATCTTTTGATTCTTGTCAACATAAGTAACATCCGGACGTGGAGCAGTGTCCTCTTTGCCTTTTGTCCTTTGTCTTTTGCTGGCTCTCTCCATTCTTGAAGGAGATCGGAGTTGGTCCTTCACAAGAACTCCGTGACCGACGAATGAACTTGTCCGCAATCTTCTTAGGCGCTAATGGTTCGCCATTAGGTCTGATCGCCTCGATATTGTACTTTACGCCTCCTTCAACTTTTGTTCGGGCCTCGTTTCGTCCTTTTGCCTGAAGATTTGCTCGACCGGATGGCTGAAAGAACAAAGATCAATTCGTTAATATATCTTCAAGTCATTTAAAACATGTGATGATCACCAGAAACCTGCTTATATAAATATATATACCTCGCCGGTCTTTGTTGTTTCAGGATCAACACGTTCTTCGTCATCGTCATAATCGTAGTTCATGACTTCATCAATTCGATCGTCGCGATCGAATATCATATCACCCTCTCCGGTGTTGTTTAGAAATTGAACCGTCATAATCTTCTTCATTCGATTATCATCGCCCGCGTATCATATCGAACATGGTCTGTTCTCCCTCTCTGTCGGTATTGTCTGCCATAGCTTTTATTTAACTAATTCAAAAGAAATATAAAACAATTTAGTATTCAAATTACATCGTCTCGAATAATAGATATAATCTCGAATACTTTGTCTAGAATAATAGATACAATCTCGAATACATCGTCTCGAATAATATATAATATTGAATAGTACATCACTGGCTAGCTAATTAAAGATCGAATACTACGAAGAATCTAGGACACTCGCGGTTCCTGCGTCATGGCGGTGGACACCCAAAGAGAAGGAACCCTCACGGGATCATAGCTGATGTGAGATCCTCAAGATCTTGCCGGTATTGGAGAACCTGCCGCCTCTAACGCAACCATGTAGCGATGGACGTGCTCGTCCTCCTCCCGACACGGTGACGTACCTCCTCCGCGGGCCGGGTCCCTCCGCACCGAGATGGCCCACGCGAACGCCACCAAACGAGATCAGGGTCGACGACGGGACCCGGGGCGGGTTCCTCATCAAGCGGCGCGCCCCAGCAGCAGTACCTCCAGTGCCAGCCAGCGGAGCCAGATCCGGACATGGGCGGCTGGACGTCGTCATGACGGGTCGACGATGAGGATGCGGGCCGGGCATCGTCGATAACAAATACTAGCTATATGCCCGCAAAAAATAATATTTTTTTAATGATTGGATTTTGATAACTAAAATTTATAACATTTCTACTATTTCAAAAATCTATATACTATTTCATACTAATTAAGCATCTAACACTAAAAACATAAAAAACAATTTCTATACATCCATTAAAAACAGAAAAACAACATTATATAAAAAATTCCATACTAATTAAACACTAATTATATCCATCTAACATGCATTCATACATATATACTAGTGAAAAACAATAATCTAAAAATCTAAACTAATTAAACATACAAAATCTAAACTAATTAAATATATACGTGTATGTGTGTGTGTTCATCATGCTTGTGTGTGTGTGTATGGGCTCGGGAGGGCGGCGCCCATGGTGGCAGCTGGGGCGAGGGAGAGGGTTAGAGGGGAGAGCTCACAGCGGGCGACGGCGACGGCGAGGCGACGACTGGGCGGCGACGGCGGGACGGCGCGACGGGACGGGCCCGGGCGGCGAGCGCGAGACGAGGGCGGCGGGACGGGCGGCGGCGGGACGGGGCGGCGACGAGACGAAGCGGCGACGGAGACGATCGAGGGCGGCGGCGGCGGCAGCGGCGACGGAGACGATCGAGGCGGCGGCGGCGGCGATTTAAGACGAAACAGAGGAACAAACAGAGAGGGAAACTGAAATTTTCGTAGCTGTTGTATATATAGAAGGCACCTTTAGTACCGGTTGGAGCCACCAACCGGTACTAAAGGCCTGTTTTGGCTAGGCCAAGCGGCGGCCAGCGACCCCCTTTAGTACCGGGTGGTGGCACAAACCGGTACTAAAGGCCCCCTTTAGTACCGGTTTGTGCCACGACCCAAGACTAAAGGGGTGCGCTGGGGCAGGTGCGGTGCGGCAAGTTTAGTCCCACCTCGCTAGCCGAGGGGCGACCGCAGTGGTTTATAAACCCCCGTGCGGTCGCTCTCTCGAGCTCCTCTCCAAATCAGGCCTACTGGGCCTACGTGTTCTTTGTTGCCTGTTGGCCCACTTGGCCTTTGCGGGCTGCATCCCGCCCAACACAGGTTGGGTTTCTAGTCGTATGCAGGCCGTTACGGCCTAGTAGGTGGGCTTTTTTGATTTATTTATTTTTGTGTTGTTTTTTGTGTATTTAGAGTTTCTTTGTGAATATTTTTGCTTTAGGTACAAAAATTACAAACATTCTGTTAGTGCCCGTAGTTTTCAAATTTGAATACTTTAAATTTTGAATTATTTGAAATTAGTGTGAATCACTAGTTTGTGAATAATTTAACTTTAAAAATCAGTAAAGGCATGAAAGAATTTGTTTGCACATAAAATTTCTTCGCTTCAAATGCCAAAACACATAACTACCCTAACTATTACAGAGATTCCCCTCTGGGTGTGAAACACAGAAGAAAGTGATGATAGTGAAGCCGATCACATCCCAGATCTTTGGGTGTGAAACTTTTTCTTCGCGTGTGTCCCTTTGCACCGTAACCATGGAAAATCTTCATCATTTAATGGAATGCTCGGGTCAATATTCACTGTGAATGGAGAAATTTCATCAAACTTTTCATAATCTTCTGATTTGTCTGTCTTGTCATCCACTCCCACGATGTTTCTCTTTCCAGAAAGAATTATGTGCCGCTTTGGCTCATTGTACGATGCATTCGCTTCCTTATCTTTTCTTTTTCTTGGCTTGGTAGACATGTCCTTCACATAGAAAACCTGTGCCACATCATTGGCTAGGACGAATGGTTCGTCTGCATACGCAAGATTGTTGAGATCCACTGTTGTCATTCCTTACTGCGGGTCTTCCGTTACCCCGCCTCATGTCATATTGACCCATTTGCACCGAAACAAAGGGACCTTTAAACCACATCGATAGTCAAGTTCCCATATGTCCTGTATATAACCATAATATGTTTCCTTTCCCGTCTTGGTTTCTGCATCAAAGCGGACACCACTGTTTTGGTTGGTGCTCTTCTTATCTTGGGCGATCGTGTAAAATGTGTTACCATTTATCTCGCCCTTTGAAAGTCATTATATTCAAGATGGTAACCGGGACAGCAAGTACAGGTCATCTTCAATAGAGGTGTCATGCATGGTGCGTGTCGCAACCAGTGGCGAAACTCCTGGTTTGTTCACGTGTAATCCGGTCATCGACCGCTCCGGTGTTTGGGCGTAGCAAATTCTTGTGTTCATCCATATACGGAGCCACCAAGGCGGAATTCAGAGAACTGTAGTGTGCTTCAAGGAGAGAATGTCCATCCATACATATTATTTGTTCCTCCTAGCGTGCCTTTTCCATCCAGTCTGCCCTTATGCCGTGATTCAGAACACCAATCGGCTTAAGGTCAGGAATAAAGTCAATACAAAACTCAATGACCTCCTCATTTTGATGGCCCTTGGAGATGCTTCCTTCGGCCTAGCATGGTTATGAACATATTTCTTTAAGACTCCCATGAACCTCTCAAAGGGAACATATTGTGTAGAAATACAGGACCCAAAACGTTAATCTCTTCAAGATAGGTGAACTAGGACGTGCGTCATGATGTTGAAGAAGGATGGTGGGAACACCAACTCAAACCGACAAGACATTGCACCAAATCATTCAGAACCTTGGTATGATTTCTGGAGCGATTACCTTCGAGAGATTGCATTGAGAAATGCACATAGCTTCACAATGGCTAATCGAACGTTTTCGGTAGAAGCCCCTCAATGCAACCGAAGCAGTTGCGTCATAATCACGTGGCAGTCATGAGACTTTAGGTTCTAGAACTTTTCTCTGCCATGTTTATTATTCCCTTTATATTCGACGAAGCCGACGGTACCTTATATCGAGCAGGCATTCAAAGAAGATTTCCTTCTCTTCTTTGGTAAGAGCGTAGCTTGCATGACCCGATATATGCCGTCTTCTCCGTGCATACGTTGCTGGTCCTCCGTGCCTCGGTGTATCTTTTGTCTTCCCATACACGCCCAAGAAGCTAAGCAGGGTCACGCAAAGATTCTTCGTCACGTGCATCACGTCGATTGCGGAGCGGACCTCTAGGTCTTTCCAATATGGCAGGTCCCAAAATATAGATTTCTTCTTCCACATGGGTGCGCGTCCGTCGGCGTCCTTTGGAACAGGTTGTCCGCCAGACCTTTCCAAATATCACCTTCAAATCCTTGACCATATCATGTACATCAGCACCAAGACGGTGGCGAGGCTTCGTCCGTGATCTGCCTCACCTTTGAAATGCTTGCCTTTCTTTCTTACGGATGCCTGCTCGGAAGAAATCGATGATGTCCTGTACACATTCTTCATACAACTATTCAAATATATCTGTCGGTATCAACCAAACAGTGCGTGCATCCGCGGTATCCCTTGTTTGTCTGTCCCGAAGGTTACCGAGAGCAGGCCAATCATTGATGGTCACGAACAGCAACGCCTTTAGGTCAAATTCTTCCCCATGCGCTCATCCCACGCGACGTACACCTGTTCCATTCCACAGTTGTAAGAGTTCTTCAACTAATGGCCTTAGGTACACATCAATGTCGTTGCCGGGTTGCTTAGGGCCTTGGATGAGCACTGGCATCATAATGAACTTCCGCTTCATGCACAACCAAGGAGGAAGGTTATACAAACATAGAGTCACGGCCAGGTGCTATGGTTGCTGCTCTGCTCCCCAAAAGGATTAATGCCATCTGCGCTTAGACCAAACCATACGCTCCTTGCGTCATCCGCAAACTCCTTCCGTATTTCTTTCAATTTTTCTCCACTGCGACCCGTCATTGGTACTCTCAACTTTCCGTCTTTCTTACGGTCTTCTTCGTGCCATCGCATCGCCTTGGCATGCTCTTTGTTTTGGAACAACGTTTCAACCGTGGTATTATAGGAGAATACCACATCACCTTGGCAGGAATCTTCTTCTGGGCGCCGCCTCGACATCACCATGCTCATCGCGGCTGATCTTATAGCGCAATGCACCACATATCGGGCAAGCGTTCAAATCCTCGTACTCACCGCGGTAGAGGATGCAATCATTAGGGCATGCATGTATCTTACGCACCTCTAACCCTAGAGGGCGACAACCTTCTTTGCTTCAGACGTACTCTCGGGCAATTCGTTGTCCTTTGGAAGCATATCCTTTATCATTACCAGCAACTTTCCAAATCCCTTGTCGATACACCATTCTCTGCCTTCCATTGCAGCAATTCCAGTGTGGTGCCCAGCTTTTTCTTGTCACCCACGCAATTGGGTACAACAATTTTTGTGATCCTCTAACATGCGCTGCACCTTCTTCTTCTTCAAATCACTTGCGTAGTTTCTCTTTGCATCGGCAATGGCCCGACCTAGATCATCAACGGGCTCATCGATGCCTCTTCTTCAGCTTCTTCCGCATTGCCGCCCAGCTTCTTCCGCATTACCGGCTCAGCTTCTTCCCCATTGTTGTATCATCGTATTCAGGGAATCCATGGCAGGATAGCTGTCGTCGTCCTCTTCTTCTTCATTGTCTTCCATCATAACCCTCTTTCTCCGTGCTTGGTCCAAACATTATAGTGGGGCATGAAACCGGACTCAAACAGGTGGACGTGAATGGTTCTTGACGTAGAGTAATTGCGACCATTCTTACAGCCAGCACATGGACAAGGCATAAAACCATCCGCCCGCTTGTTTGCCTCAGCCGCAAGCAGAAAAGTATGCACGCCCTCAACGAACTGGGGAGAGCATCGGTCATCGTACATCCATTGCCGGCTCATCTTCATTACACAACACCGAATAGACCAAATTAATACAAGTTCATACAACACTTAAATGCAACAAACAAATAACTCTCTAGCTAAAGCATTTAAATGCAACAACAAATGCGATCAAGATCGCAACTAAGGTAACAATTGATCCAACAGCATAATGATACCAAGCCTCACTATCGATGGCATATTTTCTAATCTTTCTAATCTTCAAGCGCATTTTCTCCATCTTGATCTTGTGATCATCGACGACATCGGCAACATGCAACTCCAATTCCATCTTCTCCCCCTCAATTCTTTTCAATTTTTCTTTCAAGTACTCGTTTTCTCTTTCAACTAAATTTAACCTCTCGACAATAGGGTCGGTTGGAATTTCCGGTTCACATACCTCCTAGATAAAAATATCTATGTCAACTTGATGGGCATAATTTGTCATAAACATGAAATGCAACAAATAGTTTTAAAAGAGAATATACCACATCCGAATCATAACAAGGACGAGGGCCGACGGGGACGGATATCAAAACCATGGCACTATGTATAACAAACAACGTACGGGTAAGATAATTATTATACGAGTAACTATATATCCAAATCACAGAAACATCAATTTTTATATAAAATTTCATGAACAAGAGGCTCACCACAAGGTGGTGCCGCGACGGACGGTGCGGGCGATCGACGGTGGTTACGACAGAGATTTAGAAGGCACTAAGTAAACCACACCTACATATGCAAACTAAGTGTTATTTTGACCTCAAATTGCATATAAATCAAATACTAGCACATATATATATTTCCTCCCAAATTACTAAACTCACAAATTAATAACTATATGAACCAATGCAAGAGCTAATCTAGCAATGAGAGATGAAAGGACAAAGTTGCTAACCTTTGTGATCACTTGAATGGATGGGGGCCTTCAAATCTTGACAAATTTTGGGCAAAATGTGTGATGAGGTCGAGGGGAGAAGAGGAAGAACAGAGAGGAGAGGAGAGGGGAAAGGGGGAAGAACAGAGCGAGCTGGACGAAGGGTTTATATGCAGGAGGACCTATAGTACCGGTTCGTGGCACGAACCGATACTAAAGGTGCTGGAGGGGGCCCAGACTGACAACATCCTGCCACCACCTTCATTAGTACCGGTTCGTGGCACGAACCGGTGCTAAAGGTTAGCCACGAACCGGTGCTAAAGGCTAGCCGTTGGAACCGGCACTGATGTATACATTTGTGCCGGCTCTTATACAAACCGGCACTAATGTGCTTCACGTTTGACCCTTTTTCTACTAGTGTAGGGAGAGGAGCGGAGGAATAATATATTCTACAGAAGCGAATCGGAGGATTGTCAGATTATGAGTATATTCATCAGGCAACAACAGACTGTCAAGTTTACTTTATTCAAGTCGGCAGCGTTTCTTAAAGAAGGGGATTAATTTGTTGCATGCCCATTGCTTGAACGCCGCATAATACAGCAAAATAATTGCGGCATGCTGATGGCCCACATTGAATTGCCTAGGCATGAGTACGAAGAAAGTAAAACACTTATCTTTGGATTGCACTATCTATTTTCATATATAATACTAGAACATATGATCTCTAAATTTTTATGTCTGTTTATTGATTCCTTTTCCTTAGGTATTGTACACAGGAGATCCGATCTACAACATAAGGCAAATTGCATAAGAAGCAATCAATTTTGGTATCATGTGAGTATATTGTTTGATAAAAAAGAATTCTCTGCGATACCATATAACTTTTGTAATATTATTCACTCATATATAATACTAGAACATATGATCTCTAAATTTTTATGTCCGTTTATTGATTCCTTTTCCTTAGGTATTGTACACAGGAGATCCGATCTACAACATAAGGCAAACTGCATAAGAAGCAAGCAATTTTGGTATCATGTGAGTATATTGTTTGATAAAAAAGAATTCTCTGCGACACCATATAACTTTGTAATATTATTCACAGCGTATACCCCTCTGTGATAATCACCACTCAACCTGTATGTGTAACCTCCCTTGTCTTATAGGCTACTACGATGTCAAGTGTAAAATAGATTTCAAACCTTCAAATGTATATGAGAATCATATATGTATATTTGTTTTACACAAGGGCCTTACTAAATCCTACGCTCGAAAAAATAATGTGTGTTCAATTGTACAAGTTCAAGCTTTGAGTGATATTTAATCCAATAGCATGTGGGATATATTATGGAAAATAAAATCCATATTTTATTCATATTCAAAGAAAAATAATTGCGGCATGCTGATGGCCCACATCGAATCACCTAGGCATGAGTGCGAAGCAAGTAGACACTTCTCTTTGGATTGCACTATCTATTTTCATATATAATACTAGAACATATGATCTCTAAATTTTTATGTCTGTTTATTGATTCCTTTTCCTTAGATATTGTACACAGGAGATCCGATCTACAACATAAGGCAAATTGCGTAAGAAGCAAGCAATTTTGGTATCATGTGAGTATATTGTTTGATAAAAAAGAATTCTCTGCGACACCATATAACTTTTGTAATAATATTCACAGCATATACCCCTCTGTGATAATCACTACTCAACCTGTATGTGTAACCTCCCTTGCCTTATAGACTACTACGATGTCAAGTGTAAAATAGATTTCAAACCTTCAAATGTATATGAGAATCATATATGTATATTTGTTTTACACAAGGGCCTTACTAAATCCTATGCTCGAAAAAATAATGTGTATTCAATTGTACAAGTTCAAGCTTTGAGTGATATTTAATCCAATAGCATGTGGGATATATTATGGAAAATAAAATCCATATTTTATTCATATTCAAAGAAACTCTCATATGTTTGCTATTTACTAACTATTAAAAATATTTCGTGAATTCTTTTGTAATTATAGCACAATATGAGTTTCTAAAACTGAACATGAGTTAGTTCTTAAAACATTCAAGAATTGATTTACATATAATTTAATTATATAGCGTTAAGTAGCACAAAACCACTACCATGGAGTTTCTATTCAAAGAAGGTTCCCAGTTTTTATGATTTTGTTTGGATAGTCATAGTATGTCTTATTGGGGTGTAATATATAGTATTTGGCAGTTATCAATATATTGTAAGTGTGTAACACAAATTACCTTTTGAAGTGTCGTTTCATATGCACGCAATATCAAAAAACTTGCGGGTGTAGAAATTTTGAGACATGATGTGCGACAGTTGCAAGAGATGTGCTGTTAGATTCGGGCTCGAAGTCAAGGACTTCAGATGTAGGCTACACATCAAACGTTTACTAAAGAATTAATCAAACTATATGAATCATGTATGCCAGTAAAATATGCCTCTTTACCGTGGCTTGCTACTTAAGCATAGTTCAATAGTTGTGGAACTATAGTATTGAAATTAATTGTAGTTTTCATATCATTTTTCCATAACACTACAGATGGTCTCGGGACTTCATTCTTTATCTTCTGGAGATAGATGAACCACATTTTCCCTATGGTATATATGAAAGAGAGAGAGAGAGAGAACCACATTTTCCCTATGGTATATAGAGAGAGAGAGAGAGAGAGAGAGAGAGAGAGAGAGAGAGAGAGAGAGAGAGAGGTCTTACAAATATTTGATGAGTGGTAGAGGTTATTACACAACAGGACGGTTGGTATGCACAAAATATCTGCAATGTGTGATAGAGGAAGATCACACAAGTGTTACACAAAAGTCAAAAGTTTTCAAATTTACCATTTTCTTTAAGATCACATAAAATATTGATATAAAAAAATAAACTCCAAATCTTGAAGGACAGGGAGCCATGGATCACAATGCATTTGTCTACTCATTTTTACATGGACTCAAATGTGGGTTCCTATATTTTATTGTTGAGACTTCTGTGAAGATTGTAGGTACTCATGAAAAATCTAATGAACTTAAGAAGGATTAGTTTAATCTTGATTCTCAGTAAAGAAGTGAACACAATCCTATACAAAAAACAATGATGCTATAAATCTAGCCGCGCAAATGCGCGGGGCACACTGCTAGTTTCTGAGCTAAATCGGTTCCGTTCGGACGTAAACGGCGAGAGATACACGTACAAAGGAAAAAGCCTAGCTAGCTGCTCGATCCATTTTCCTAGGCTACGTAGCACAGGCACGTATATAACAACACGCTGCCGGCTGATCGATCTGATCGCTCGAAGCACACGCACCGGAGACAATACGAAGACACGCGAGTCACGCCGAGTTGATGGCCACATGACCGTATCCGTTATCTTTGTTTTCTTTCTATTGAGCTGATTCAAAATATTACAGGGGTACAAGCTCGGATGATTGTTCCAGTCCAAGTCAGACATGGACTCTCCAACGTCTGGGGCACAAGCAGCTCAGCCCGGTGTCCTCGCTTGAATACTGACATGTTCCCATTCACCGGCATGCACGTACGTACAGCCGCACAGGCCTTAGCTCCACAACATGGACACCATGATGAGCACGGCAAGGGTTCAAAAGTGTTGCGTGCATGCGTGTAACTGTGTAAGTGTGTTTTGTGCGTGTTAATTAAATATTCATAACGCTCCATAGATTTAACACAAACTTGTGTGGGCATAATGGTTAGAGTATGTGGGCTTCAGCAGAGATCCCTGATTTGATTCTCATGCGACGACGCGATGTTTTTCTTTAAAAAAATTTGGCAGGTGGGTCCCACATAGGTAGAGAGAGAGAGAGAGTGCTGTGATGTTTGACCAGTCAACAGAGCAAAATACGGAGCTATACGGTGAGGCAGTGACCGTATAATCACCTCAAGTCGTGCATAGTGACCGTATTCTTAAGTACAATGACAAAAGTGAGCTTTCGACACAAGTTCGATGACCGCGGATGCATTTTACTCTTTCTGAATTGTATATGCCATTATGCACACGTTCAGAGAATCAGAGATGTGTAAATTGTGACGTAGTGTTGAGAGATCCATCAGAGTGCTGTTGTTTACAGATGCTCAGTTGTTATGGAGTTATAGTGCTCGATTTGTGCGTTCTTTTTCCAAAATCCTGAATTGATGGATAAATATGCAGTACAAATGTTCTAAGCAACAAAAATCTGGAGTGATGAATGAATTGATGGTTAAAATGTCCACCATCTTTTTCATATGCAAATTTCTTTACTGTGAATATAGATAATGTGTTTTTTGAAGTTAGCTACACACATGGTAGTATGGTACCTGTGGAAGAAGACCCGCAGGGAGAATAGGCCAAATTCAAGAGCTTAGATTTTAGTGCCATTCAGTTTAGTCATGTTTGTAGAGAGGAGCCAATATGACTTCCCATGTGTGTCTGCTTGAAGCCCCACCCTCATTGGTGCACGAATGATCGGAAGTTCAGAATACCATCAGAAAAGTGGCACGGAAGAAACAACAAATATCGAAGGGGCATGGAAGAAGACATCCTTTTCCCCAATCATTCCTCTCCAAACCTCAGGAGAGGCGATTCCTAGATGCATCGTGCCGCCACCTCTCCTCTGCCAAAATGTCTCGACCCCCTTTTTCTCCACCGTCTTTGCCAATGTGGGAGTACGGAGAGGTCCATATGTACCGGATGGAGTTGTAGCTTTCCCCGATTAGGGGCTTTTAGGTAGGCTTTTGTTGTGCATCACTTCGGCCCTTTCGGTGGTGGTGGCAGCGGTGCTCAATAAAGTCTTCTTTGACGGCACCTTGTTTTTTTAGAAAGAACACTTGTATTAATCATGAAATAATACTAAGTCCTTCACCTGTACAAGCACACCCCACACACACACACACACACACACACACACACACACACACACACACACACACACACACACACACACACACACACACACACACACAATTAACCGGAATAACAAAGAGCACCCTAAACAACCAGTAAAACACGAAGATCTTCTTTGGTGGCACCTTGTTGGTGTGGTGCTGATGCCAGTTTAGCGAATAAGATTCACTCAAGCAACTCGATGATGTCATTTGCAGCAGCGTCGATGGCTCGATGGCATATTTTCTACTTGGTACTTTTGACCAAGGTAGTTATGGTCCGCAGGGTTTGTTGACATGGCGGCGAATTCCCTTTGCATTTTGGTCCTCCGACTCATATCCTTCATGGCGGTGCGTCCTCCGGTGCTGGTGTGAGCCCCGTTAGAAATTATAAAGGTTTGGTTGTGGCTCTTCCAGTGGGACGGTTTCTTCCTTAGGGCGTTAGTCTGGCGGGATCGTGTCCTTGATGACTTCCCGTCCATGATCAACACTGACAAGATGGCTCCGGCGATAGAGCAACATGCGACGACGCACCATCGACCCGTTTGAGAGGAAGATGAAGGTGATTGACCCCAAGGACTTCAATATAATTATTTTATATTCCAGGTCTCAATAAATGTACCCTTTGGCCAGAAAACCTTGGGATCTTACTGATCATGGCCCCGCCGCAATCCGCAAGTTTGGAGCAGCTGCTATGCGGCTTGATGCAAAACACCTTCATCCACAACTCGAAGTGGGGCTCTATGTGAAGGAATGCCTCACAGAAGGTCATGTAGGTAGTGATGTGGAGGATGGAATTCAGGGCCAGGTGGTGGAGCTGGAGCCCGTAGAAAAACATGCGACCACGAAGGAAGGGATGCAGAGGAAAGTCGAGACCTTGGATGAGGTGGAATATGAAGACCACTCGCCCCCCCTTTCGAGCGGTGGGGTTGGCCGAGGCAGAGCAGACCTCATCGTTGCCCACGGGAGAACGACATTTAGCTGTCCCATGGGGTGGGAGGTACCCGTAGGCCTGGAGCTCGGCGATGGTACCGACAGTGATGTTGGAGGGCATCCACTGCCATCTCTTTGTGGCGGCCTTCTCCTCGGCTGCCGAAACAGCGAAGCCTTTCCCCTTGCCAGCCATCTTTTCGCGGTGGAGGAAGGGAGTGGGAGAAAATGGTGCGTAAAGCATATCTCAGAGTGCTTGAGTTTGCGAAAGTTCTTGGTGATGGAGCAAGGAAGGAGAGCATGGGGTGAATTAGGTTCATCATTTCTCTTTTATAGATCAGTAAAAGACAAAGGGTCACTGCTACTTGTGATCTGCATTGGGAATTCCTCGAAGAGGAGAGGAGATGCAGTAGAGTAGAGATAAGTATTTCCCTCAGTTAAGAACCAAGGTTATCAATCCAGTAGCAGAATCACATAAAGCCTCGTGAACAGTACCTACACACACAAAAGCAAATGCATGCACCCTCGTGGGATTCTTTTTACATAAAGTTGACACTGATCCAAACTCACTTTCAATATTATCGCAAACATTATTATCAATATCATATTCATCATGAGGCTTAAATAAACTTTCAAGATCATAAGAAGCATTATCACCCCAATCATGATCATTGCAATAATTAGTGGATATAACAAAATCATCATCCCCAAGCTTGTAGTTTAGCATATCATTAACACAACTGAAATTAATATAATTTATCATAACATCATTGCAAACATTCTTTTCATTCAAGGAGCTATCATGAATCACTTTATAAATTTCTTTTTTAACACTTCAACACTATTTTCAGATTCAAGATTCTCAAGCAAAACTTCATAGAGATAATCAAGTGCACTCAATTCACAATAATTGGTTCATCATAATTGGATCTTTTGGAAAGATTAGCAAGTGGATGACGATCCATATCGATAGATTTTTAGCAAGCGAAGATGCAAGAAAATAGAAGGCACATGGCAACACAAGCAAAGATAGCAAACAAGCAAACAAAAATATTTTTGTGTTTTTGTAAAATTGTTTTAGAAGTGGGGGAGTTGAAAACGAGGCAAAGGCAAAAAAAGGAAAATAAAAATAAGAGCAAGTAGATGATAGTTTGTGCAAAGGTAATTGCTAGGTTTGATGATGTCTCCCCGACGAAGGTGCCAGAAATTCTTCCTGCTACTTGTGAGCCGCGTTGGGATTTCCTCGAAGAGGAGAGGAGATGTAGTACAATAGAAATAAGTATTTCCCTCCATTAAGAACCAAGGTTATCAATCCAGTAGGAGAATCACACAAATTCTCGTGAACAGAACATGCACACTGATACGTCTCCAACGCTATAATTTTTGATTGTTCCATGCTATTATATATTCTGTTTTGGATGTTTAATGGGCTTATTTATACACTTTTATATTATTTTTGGGACTAACCTATTAACCGGAGGCCCAGCCCAAATTGTTGTTTTTTTGCCTATTTCAGAGTTTCGCGGAAAAAGAATATCAAACGGAATCCAAACGGAATGAAACCTTCGGGAACATGATTTGTGGAACAAACGTGATCAGAGGACTTGGAGTCTACATAAAGTAATCAACGAGGAGAGCACGAGGAAGGGGGGCGCGCCCACCTCCCCCAGGCGCGCCCACCACCCTCGTGGGGCCCATGTTGCTCCACCGACGTACTTCACTACAAAAAAAGACACACCCGTGACATTTTGGGCCGAACGAATTTTTTTCCTGTCATACATATGACACTTCTATGACGATAATTGTGACAAAACCCGGTATCATCATAGATGTGGTGGGCTCCTACTTCTATGACAAAAATCATGATGAAAATGGGCTTTTCGTCCGGCGGGCCGGAAACGCAGCTGCATGACATTCTTTGAGCCGTCCATGACGGAAAAACCGTGGTAGAAGCGAGGGGAGGAAAATTTCGGGAGTTGCGGTTACGGTGGGAGGTCGTGGGCGGCGATGCGTGTTTCTCTCGTGACGACGCTGGCAGGTGTGCGTAGGCGTTAGCTCTAATCGAAGCCAAGCGAGGCATTGGGCTCTAAGCGAACCCGAAAGCGATTGCCGCTGCGAGCTACGCGTTATCGAACCCGAGCGATCGACCGATGGCTGTTAATCGAACCCGATGGAGCGATTCGCCGCTCTGCTGCTAATCAAGCCGATCGATGCTACTCTGGGATGAGCGATGGCGTTGCGGGGGGTTTGGATGAGCGATGGCGGTGGCGTTGCCTCGGATGAACATGAACCCGTGGTGTGGAGGGCTGGATGAGCATGAAGCGGTGGAGGGTGGCCGTGGAGGGTGGTTGAACAGGACCCGTGGTGTGGAGGGCTGGATGAGCAGATGAGCGGTGGAGGGTGCCCGTGGAGGGTGGTTGAGCGATGAGCGGTGGAGTAGCGCGGTGGAGGCTGGATGAACAGGAGCCCGTGGAGGCTGGAGGAGGTCGACGGTAGCCCGTGGAGGCAGGAGGAGGTCGACGGTGGAGATGAACAGTATCCCGTGGAGTCCCGTTTTGCGGTACGCCACACCTCCCCGGTTTCGACCGTGGCGCCCCAACTCAAGTCCGTTTAGTCCGTTTTGCGATACGCCACACCCTCCCGATCAACAGGACCCCGTTTGACCGTAGGAGGTCCGTTTCCTCCGCTTTTATGATCGCCAGCCCTCCCGATCAACAGGACCCGTTTGACGTGGCGGTCGAACAAAAGGCCGTTTCCTCCGCCAGCGATACGCCGAGCCTAGTTTCCATCGCCTGTTCCGTCCAAGCCCTCCCGATGAACACGACCACACATTCCGTTCCGACCCAGCCGGTTGGCTCCCACGCGTTCCGTTGCCTCCCGATGAATACACGACGCATTCTGTTGCCTCCCCATGAACACGACGACGACGCTGTTTCTCTGTTCCGACCCAGCCATGTACGTATGCGCGAGTAGGCGTTCGAGACCCTGCCCGTATGTACGTACGTGGCTGTATTTTCTTTCTTGCACCCTCGCCGCTGTACGTACGTGTACGTGCGCGCCTCTACTATGACCAGTATGTACGTACACTTTTGCGACCAGATGACAACACTACGTACGCTTCGACCAGGTGGGTCCTGACTGTCAGACACTTCCTTGCCTGCGAAGATGTAGCTGGTGGGTCCCAGCAGTCAGGGGGCGAATCGTTTTGTTTTTTTGCCCGGACGCACTTCCTTGCGTGCGAAGATGTAGCTGGTGGGTCCCAGCAGTCAGGGGGTGAATCGTTTTTTTTGCCCGGACGCACTTCCTTACGTGCGAAGATGTAGCTGGTGGGTCCTAGCAGTCAGGGGGAAATGTTTTTTTGTGAAATACAGTTGCCCGTCCGGTGGGTCCCTGCTGTCAGGTGGAGGAATAATTATTTTGCGCGTAATAAGGAGGCACTTCCTTGCGGCCGCCGTGGACCCAGCTGTCAGCCTCTCCACGCACAGTACTCTTCCGATGGAAGTCGGTCGTTGACCACATTGACCACGCCGCGCCGAGAGCACCACGGCGGTGGACGACGGCGAGGCCTAGGAAGGGGACGACGTGGAGCCGGGGAAGACGCAACAGTGGATGCCAGCGAAGAGGAGTATGAGGGTGAGGCTGCCGCCGCCGAGAATAACAGGGGTGTGGGTGAGTAGAGGATGGCCTGGCCAGCGGTGGGAGTAGTAGGGGGCGGTGAGGCCTCCGCGACATCACAGCCGGCCACGGGAGGCAGGAGCGCGCGACACGACCGGCGCTGCTTTGGGCGGCTGGAGCACGAAGACCAGAGGTTCAAGAAGCACTATGGCCATTGGATGGACATCATACGGTCACTGGAGCTAGAGTCGTTCATATTGACTAAGTTGACAAAGCCCTCCATCCTCGTAAACTTAGTAGGCCCACAAGTCAGCCTCCCACCAAGGTGAGTCCCAGCTAGCAGGGGGAGTATTCATTTTTTGTGCGTAATAAGGAGGCATTTCCGGTGGGTCCGAGTGACAATGGGGAACGTTTTTTTCGCGAAATACAGAGACCCTTCCGGTGGTTCCCAGCTATCAGGTGGAGGAATCATTATTTTGCGCGTAATAAGGAGGCATTTTCCTGTGTGGGCCCCTACTGTCAGCCTCTTCCGATGGCTGTTATTTGTTGACCATGTTGACCTCGCCGCGCCGAGAGCACAAACGCGGTGGACGAGGGTGGGGCCTAGGAAGAGAACCACCCAGAGCCGGCGAAGCCACCGCAGCGGATGCCCATGCTGAGGGGAGAACGAGCGCTGACTGGTCGGCTACGGGGTGAGGTTGACGTCGCCGGAAAATAACAGGATGTGTGGGTGGTTAGAGGGATGGCCTAGCGGCAGCACAGCCAGCCACGGGAGGAGGGAGCAGGCAGTCCCGCCGGCGCTGGTTTGGGCGGCTGGAGCAGGAAGATCAGAGATTGAAGAAGCACGTCGGCCATTGGATGGACATCTACCGGGTTAGGATCCTCTGCAGTACTGTACGGTGCTGTACATTCACTGCCATGTGGGACCTGGCCCCACATGTCATCGACACTACAGCACCTTACGGTACTGCAGAGGATCTCAACCCCCAACAGTCACTGCTGTGTGTTGACTAAGTTGACAAAGCCTTGCGTACGCGTCAAAAAAAAAATTTAAGACAACGTCATCGTCAACCTAGTAGGCCCAGAAGTCAGCCTCCAAATATGTGGAAAACAGCATACAACCCATTAGCCATTATTTTCAATAATTTACAGCCCATTTGCTAATTCTTAAGGATATTTGAAGCTCATATTCTTTTTATTAGCATTACATACCATATATTCTGGGCACTGCTAAAAAATTCAACGAAATTTTGCATATTTCGGTGGGGTCCGAACTCTTTTAATCACGAAATTTCGAGTCACGTTAAGAATAGTTTTCAAAAAATTATATCAAAATAAAATTCAAAAAACAATTCTCCGCAAAAAAATGAATGAAATTTAGAATCTTAACTAGCAAGATGCCCGTTCGTTGCACGGAACATGAAGATGCATTTGTACGAGTAGTTTATCTTGTGGGTGAAAAGATGATATTTTAATGTAATTGCCAGTTGGCTTTGGTTTTTATAAGAGTAGAGAGTAGAGAAATCCTGAAAAATGATATTTTAATGCAATTGCCGGTTGGCTTTGGTTTAAAAATTTACAGCCCATTTCTTACAACTTATAGCCCATTTTCTGGGGAAGCCCATTTCTTATCCCTCCTCGTCTTGAAAGATTTGCAGCCCAGCAGGGCTGAGAAAAGCAAGTAGGCCTCAATTTTGGTATTCTAAAAAAAAAGAGAACTGGGCTAGCCAATTTCAGAAAGAAAAAAAATATCAACTGGGCTCGTCATGTGCTTAATAAAAGCGTAAGCATGGGCTAGACGGGCCATAGCCCCCGCACATCGCGTAGTTGAGCTCCGTCTCTGAAACTGAAAAACAACTGGGCGAGCTGCTGGGTCCCTGGTGTTATCCGCTCGTTGTGTAATTTTCTCGTTTATTGACTACATTGACAATGGCGTGGAACATAGTTGTCAAACCATTAGGAGGAAGTATTGTTTTGGCTTGTAATAACGAGGCACCTGCTTGCGAAATGCAATGACCCTGGTGGGTCCCTACTGTCAGCCTCTCCACGTACAGTCATCTCCTGATTCCTCTTGGTTGTTGACCATGTTGACAACACCATACGACGGCGAGCACAGCGAGCTAACCAAGGCGGAGAACGACGGCAAGGCCTCGGACGAGAACGAATAGCAGCCATGAAAGATGCAGCAGTGTAGTGGCAGGTCGAGGGGAGTACGAGGGCAACAACATGCATGTCAAGCATACAAATGGTACAAAAAGCCCAAGGATTAATTGTTCATCAAATTTTTAGACAAAACCCAGATTGAACATGACAGTAACATCTAACCCAACCACTCTTTTTTGCAGTCACAAACAAATGGATCGGTCTGATCCATAAAATCAACATCCTGTGCAAAAAAATTTATTTTAGGATGTCTACAACTTGTTGTAAATAGAAGCCGAGCACGTTTAGAAGCCCATTTGTCCACCTGAAACTTCTTTTTTTGCTGTTCAACATGTTCGTCCGTGAGAAATCTCTTGCTGTAAAAATTAAGCCTCATGGACAATAGTAACCTCGCATTCAACAGGAAGAATGTGACAAAGCTTCTATTTGCCTGGTTGGATGCATATCGTCCCATCGTTATTGTCCTCAAACGAATGTCATGAGAACTGAGAAAATCCTTGTGCTTATTACGCTAACGATTGGTTATATGTTTTTGTCCATGTGGTTCTGCCTAAGTAGACATGAAGATTGAAAACAGTTAAGGTATGAAAAAAGAGTATGTCGAAAGAACGACAGCTGAATAGTTAATTCTAGTACAATATATATGGGCTTTCAATGTGCATGAAATCATCACCTCTATGTATAAATTCTCCAGAGATCGAAAGCATCGCAGCAAGCCAATAATTATGTCCAGATCAAAACTATACATTCTGATATATATGATCTTGACAGAATCCAGCAGCATTGATAGGCTATCAATGGACGAACTCTTCATTGAGCATATAACATAATATTAGTACCCAAAGTGTACTCCAATAGGATATAAAACTTATGCGCATAAATGAAAAATGCAGCATATGATTACAAATGTGTAGATGATAATATACGGTACCTGAAAAGGTGAGGAGCCAAACACCAACTCCTTGTGATTATTAAACGGGTCACGAATTACACCCAAGGTCTCCAGTTTGGGCGCAGAGACGACAGCTATTTATGACGGTGTATAACAATTATGAAGGAGCAACCTTTCAAGTGAAGCGGCATCTTCAATGATGAGCTGCTGTCCTTCAAAACAAATTCCAATGCTTTTAAGGTGAGGCGACTTTATTTGGAGACAACTGATACCGATTTCTATTCCCAAAACAATCAGCAAGCGCTCCAGGGCAGGGCAACTAGAGTGGATGATGCTGTGCAGTGAGGCCTCCGACAGATAAACCACCACTAGTGAAAGTTATTTTAGAAGTGGGAGTCGAAGCATTTGTACCAGATCGTCTGGTAGATGGCACCGGGCGAAGGTGGCGGTGTGGAGAGAGGAGGAAAACCGCGAGATGGACAACGGTGGTGTGGGCACGAATTCTTGGTATGTTAAGTAGTATGAAACTTTCGTGGTAATGGTAGAACTCAAACTGCTGGAGTTTTCCGAATTCGGGGATGTCATAGCGTCCACCTTGCTGGGTATGGACAGCAGGTAGCTTGTCGGGATGCAGGGGCATTGAACGGGGCCCTGCTGGTGAGAAGAGACGATGGCTCTGATGAGATCAAATTCAGGAAGGACAGATATCTGACGACAATCGAGATTGAGGGGCGCGGTGCGCCATAGAGGGCGCCACTTTTTATATTGCACCCCCTTAAAAGTAGGCGGCTTCAAAAGCGCAGCAAAACAACTCGGAGTAAATTGCCTGTGATCAGGTTTTTGGATTGGATTGTTGAATATATGAGCAATTTAGTATGAGATTTAATCCGAATCAGCAGTAAATAGATCATGATGACAATTGCAAACATCAAAGTAATGATGCGGACTAAACCAGGAGGACAGAATCACATCTTTGTACAGCGGAGCAGAACCGATGTGGTTGATGTTGTCACTCATGTCGTTGATGAAGAGGTTACCGAGGTCTGGGAAGAAGGCTGTCATTGAGGAAGTCGTCGCTGGCAGCAGCCACAGGAGTGTGCTCCCCAAAAACCTGATCGCCCTCTCCGTCTGAGGATCACGAAAGGCGGGTTCGAGGACTGTTGTCCCTTCTCGCGGTGCACACCGGAAGGAGGGCTGGAGAAGAATTGCGTGGCGGCGCTAAGATCTGGAGCAGTGCTGAAACCATATGATACATCGGCGGCTAGGGTAGAGCATGTCAGGTCGGAGTATAATAGTAGGCCTTTGGCCCCCAAACCCCACGTCCAAGTCAATAATAGCTAAAAAAAAGTCAATAATAGCCCCACCAAGGTTTGTCTAAAAAAAGGAGTAATTAAGGCGTCCGTTAGTCCCTTTAGTATAAATACAATATCATTAATAATGGCCCCACCTTTTGTCTCACAAAGTAGAGTATGTTGGAGTACAACCGACTACATGTTTACAATCCGCTTCTCTTCTCTCTCCTTTATCTAAGCACAAATACTATATTTAAATCCTTATAGCCTGCTTATGTCATCTAATTATAGTAGTACTTGCTCTAAAAGTTACTATCCACTGTGTAGTCTGAAATGCCGGGCGTGCAGCGGGCGGTGCCCTCGGTCGACGCGCCGCTTCAACGGAGGAAGCAGTGAGAGGCCGTGTCGCCCTGACTTGCCATCAATGTGGAGCGGCGGGCTCAGCTGGCGCCGGACGGGAAGCGCGCGCGGGAGGGGGGAGGGGTTTTTTTTGGGCCAAGAAGGTGAGAAGCCAACTTGGGATAGGTCCGGACGGGGAAATATCATGTGCTCCCATACTCTGCATATGACACTAGTGTATGTTACTACTCCCTCCTTTTCGGTTTATAGAGATGTTTAGAGTAACATAGTAATATGTTACAGTACAAGTTACTCCCCACTATGACCAGCCTTGGCCTCTCCCAGTGCTCCACCATGTATAGCTGGTAAGCCTGCCACGTAG
Organism: Aegilops longissima; assembly: GCA_021605205.1. Lineage (NCBI taxonomy): Eukaryota > Viridiplantae > Streptophyta > Magnoliopsida > Poales > Poaceae > Aegilops > Aegilops longissima. The sequence goes on along the minus strand of CM038678.1, from coordinate 695,247,302 downwards.
GCATAAAATATGATGTGGCACCAATAAAGTAAGCACCTATGCATTGAACACTTGAGTTACTAAGCCATTTAATGCACTTAGCACCTCATCTAAAGAGCATTAATAGTATAGCCAGCTGTTGGCTATAAGCCTACAGCCATCTTATAGTCAACATGTACTACAAAGTGCCTAGGAGCACGTGCTAGAGCTGACTCTTCACAAAGAGCCCGCTTACCTTCTCTCTCCTCTTCTCTTTCCTCCAACTAAGCAGAAATATACTGTACTGTTTATTCCTTATAGCCCGCTGACTCAGCTCTATTGTACTTGCTCTAAGCACATCTAAGCACTTGCTAGCACCCCCTTGACCGTGGACCTTGACGGTGTACGTCACCTTGTGTCTCATAATTTTCCTCGTCATCATCTGAGTCCTAGAAGATCTCACCCACATCATCATTATCATGCAGCCGCCTTGATAGACAACGTCTTGAGAAGGAGTAGAGGCGATCGGGCGCGCACCACCACCACGTCGTGGGCACTCCGTATGTGCTCGTGTGCGTGCAACGTGCGTGGTTTTCCATCGGTGCTAGCTCTAAGGCTGAGGCTGCGGTCGTCTTCATTTCCGACTAGTAGTTGAGCAACGACGGCAAAGAGGTGCTGCAAGAGATGCGTATGCGCCATTGCGTGCGAGCTTCGCTGTAGCACAACGAACCGGACGTCACCACGGATGGCGCACGCCTCCATGCAGCCGAGTGTGTGCGTATGCATGTGTTATTCACGTGCATTCTGCGGCCGAGCGTGTGTGCATGCACGTCTTGTGTACGTGCGTTGTGTGCTCCATGCTGTGCGCGTATGTGCATGAGTTGGATCGGATGGAGTTAGTGCATTCGCTTGTGTACATATTTTATAGTGTAGATTCACTCATTTTGTTTCGTATGTAGTCCCTTATTGAAATATCTAAAAAGACTTATATTTGGGAACGGAGGGAGTATAAAACATCTTCAACTTAGCATCCTGATGTACCGTTTCTAGTGGTTAGCGAAAAGTTCATGTTCTTTTAGTTGTTTATAGGTGGGCAGGCGGCAAAAAACAGGGGAAAATGCGCAAGGTTCCTTGCAGACGCTCCACCGCGAGGTTCCTTGCTCCTCCTCGGTCGTCGGGAATCTATGCTCTTCAATTCTTTTCTTTTACGTGAGCTTTGTTCATCCTTTTCCCAACACGCGAGACATCTAGCATCAAGGTGCACGTGTCATGCAAGAAAATGGAGATAATCAGAGGGGGGAAACCCTTTTCCGTAAGTGAGTCGTGCACTTTGATGTCACCTACGCAATATTTTTTCTCCTCGATGGCACGTGAATGGCACGTGAATAGTGCACGTACTCAACGACGGAGCACATGATGGTAGCAATGACATGGCCAGCCCTTTTTTGGAGAGAGTACGTACTACTATTAAATAACTTTGATGTGTCCCGTCAACTCGCAGAACGACGAGTAGCTTGATTATGCCTTCTCCCTCGCCAACGCGTGCGCGGTGGCTCACATCACGAGGAGAAACTTTTGCTTACAAGCGGTGGACGTGCAGTAGTTCATTTGGTGTCAGATTGCCAGAAGCACTACTGTAGAACCATCGACTTTCGGAAGAGGCGAAGAGCCAAGCGCAAGGTCACCTACTAACCTTAGGCAACGCGTAGTGGGAGTAACATAAGTAGAGGTACCTCCTTTTTTTTATTCTAGAAACAACCACACGCGAATATCAAGGTGCTGGTTACGTAGAACAAATTTCCTGCAGTCCGTGCTCAGCACTCCTCTATCTCTATTCTCAGCCAGCCAGCAGACGCGCGGAGCCCATTGTCTGTTTGCTCACATGTGGCCCCACATGTCAGTGAAAACGCAAGAGGACCCACTGAACCTGCACATCTTTCACCTCGACGTGCTGTTGATGAAAAACAAATCCAAGAAAGATCTTCGGTGGCTGCTTTTGGAGTTACTCAAGAGTAGTAAGATTCTATTTACAGTTTATCCCAAGATGCACATCTCGTGGCTTCAACTTATCAACTACCACTCTATTTTCTTTCATGACACGACCTGGATGCTGGATGTCCCACGTGTCGGCAAAAGGAGGAAGAACCCGACCAAATCTTCGGTTGTGCTCTCGGATTAGACTAGTTGTGCTAACTTAAATTTTTTATTGTGTACTCCCTCCGTTCCAAAATACTTGACTTCCGTTTGTCCAAAAATGGATGTGCCTATATACTAAAACATGTCTAGATACATATATATTTTGACAAATACTACCTCCGTCCGGGTTTATTGGTCCCCATTATATTTCGTGCCAAATTTTGACCATAGATTAAACTAACAAAATGTTTACGCACGTCACCAAACATTATATTTTTGAAAACTATGTTCAAATACGAATCCAATGAGATAATTTTTCTTGACATGCATTAACATTTTGTTAGTTAAATCTTTAGTCAAAATTTGACACAAACTACAAAGGGGACCTATAAACCAGGACGGAGGTAGTAGAACGAGAGGAGTAGAATGGATGCAAGTTTTTGTATTGGGAAGAAGAGTACATCCATATATTGATAGGCGTTGGAGTTGGCCTTACAAGTCGGACCGCAGTTGAGGAAACCGACTATCGGCAAACCCCACCTCGCCTGCCGTGTGATGGCTGAGTTAGAGAAACGATGAGGTTGAAGAGATTGCTCTATACGGACTCCAAGAAATATGGTGTTAGATGGAAGTCGTGCTGGTGGCGTGTGCCGTACTCCTGGACATGAATGCTTGTTCTGGCCCATGCCACCCTACTACTCCTACTACTACTTACGATATAGTACTACTAGTATCGAGGATTCGAGGTGCTGGTTACGTAGTACAATATGGCTACTGATAAAAACACCCATACGACCTTGAAGCATGTGAAGCTAGTACAAATAGTGTACTACTATTGTTGATGATTGGCCTCATCCGATAACCTATTGCAATGCACGTACAAGAGCGGGTGGGAACTCGAGAAATTGCTATCTTCCGTAGAAGACAGTCACCATGATTGTATTTGAACGTGCGTACAATACCGGTGTGCTCAACCTCTGGGCAGTCTGCTGAGATTTTTGGAAGTGGAACCCGGTCACGAGTGTACACATTCACAAGTTCCCACTCACAGTTGGACCCAATGTAAACAACCCAATCTCCATTTGCGCCTGCCCAGGCCTTGCCCTCAAGCGATGGCATCTTAACATCATACGTATCATTATCAAGCGGCATCAACTTGCACAGGGCGAGGCCTCCGTCGTGACGGCGCCGGTCATCAGGGTCACGGCAAAGAAGATAGTGGAGATCAAACCGTTCCTTGACTCTTGGGTTCCTTATAATGATGTTATTAGTTGAGTCAAGAATGGGCTTGAACGAACCTGCCATGCTAGCCGAGGTGATGACGTCGCACCGATCAATGAGTTCCTCCACCACGTCATCTTTCAGATCGGGGCAAGAATAACGGGGTCGTTTCCGTCCTGTTCCCTCCATGGAGAAGACGATCGAACAATGGCAGAAGAAAGCGTGCATGGCTGAAGGAAAATGGAGGAGGGAGAGGAACAGCGTGCGACAGCAGTTCCAAATCGAGAGGGAAAGTCGAAGCGTCGGTGGACGGTTGCTAGTTTTCCACGGTTCACGAAGGGGCGCCCCGGCCTACACGTCGGTTCAAAAATACTCCTACTACTCGCCGTCGTCTCACTGATATGTTGGAACGGGACCACATGTCGACGAAACATGGTGTGTAATTTCTCGTGCAAAATGCGATTTGGCCGCGTTGGCCCGAAGTGCCGCATTAGTTTTTTTTGAAAGTTTGCCGCATTAGTTATCGACCTTTATTTTTTTAACATGCAATCTGAATGGATAGCTCTGTGGTCATCACACATGGCGGATATAGTGATGGTTGATTCGCCGAGCAACTTTTTGTGGGAATATGGGAGTACCAATGATTCAAGGAACAGAGAAATGATGGTTGCTTCGTCCGAGCAACTTCTCGTGGCGAAGGTGGGGCTCTGTGATTTGTTGCTCACTAGTCATTACTACTACGGCGAACGACCGGGTGAATCTTTCCCTGAAGTTGTGTTGTGCACTCAATATTGCTGCATGGCAGGTGGAGCGGATGAAGGATGTCCAACATGTCGGTGAAACAAAGTTGAATTGTTTCGGCATTGCTATCAATCCTTCGGATTTGTTTATATGTACGCATAATTTTGATGAAATTGTTTGTGATGCTATGAAGGTTTCAACTCTGGTTCCTGCAGGAAAAAGGTTTGAACTTAGGATTCATGTGTCTTGCCTCAAGATTATCTCGTTACAACATTCCATCAAATACAAATGAAACTACCATGGCTAATGCATCTCAATGGTTCGCAGATCAGCGCTAATATTCACATCACAACGAAGACAAAGTTGTGAGAAGGTGTACAAATAAAGAAAAAATATAATTGATCGATGCTGTTCGTAGGCATGGCTCCATTTCCTTGGCACAATGTTCATTGCTTGGCAGCTAGTTTCACCCAGCTCTGTAGCCAAAAAAGAGGTGTATGAAGGACACCACAATGCGATCATTTTATGCAGATCCACTAAAATCGGGCGGACCATCCCTGTTTGCAAAGATATCCAGTCAGTGTGATTACAATAATAGTGGAACTAGATGATGAAACATAACACACATAAATAGAAGCCGATCACCTCTACGATCTCTCTTTAGGACTAACTTCTTGTCGGAGAAGATTAGGCACGGAGTTGGATGAGGAGGATAGCAAAACCAATCTCCCTTTCCGCGGTCCCACAGAAATGTAAAAACGTTGCCCGTGTGACATTTTGGCGGAACTGCACAAAACACTCTTCAGAAAAGTGATTTGTGCAGTTCACCAAAAGGTCACAATAGCAACGAGGTGAAAATGGATAGCCCTGTTTGCAAAAGGAGGTCGAAAGGAAACAATTACTGCCCAATAACACGAGTTGAAGACACATACGCCGACAAAAAAGAAGCATGTTCCATGTAAAAAGGGAAAGATAGCACATGGTGGTTTATAAAAAATGGTTTGAGGACGAGATTGCAAGATGGAAAGTACGCTAGCCGAGATACGATTTAAGCAAACAACTAAAGAAGATCCACATGCAGCAACATGGGAAGATGGGAAGTGGAGCAAGGCCGGAGGAAGCTATACCTGAGGGTCGTCGGGATGTTACTAGGAGGGCGCCGGCGGCCGGGATCTGCCCATACTGCGGCAGTGAGCAAGTGGCGAAGGCCCTACCGCGCCGGAGCTTGGTCAGAGAGAACGGCGGGTACCGCAGATCGGGACGAGCTGCCTCAACGCCGTCGAACAGAGAGACGATGCACATCCTCCCTTTCCGGCGGCGGACAGGATGCGGCCGGATCACTGACCAACGTTGAGAGAGACAGGCCACAGCGGCCTTGTGTGAGATTGTGTGATGAGACTCACCAGAGACAAACCCATTTTTCCATTTTCCCCACGGCAATCGTTTTATATTCTAGGTGTGGTACCCGACCCTCCTTCGAGTAAACAACCGCTACGCGTCAAATTATCACGTGGGCTGCCTTTTCGTACAGAAACGAACTCCACCGTGTACCCGCGCGGGTGTGGCCGGGAACGAGACGTGAGTACGTGCGTCCTGCGTGCACTTCTTCTTTAGGTGCAGGTACGCACGTGGGTGGGTGTGAGAGAGATGGTTTGTGCGAAACAGAGGCAATGTGTTGATGATATCTCAATCAGAAAAACGTAACATATGCAATGTGTGTGAAACGGAGTCATGGACGTGAGATATCGATAGAATTGAAAACAGGGATGAAGTGTGTGGCTGCGCGATCGATAAAGAGTGCCATCGAATTTGTGTTTTCCCACGTCAAAGATAAAGGGTGGCTGGCCTACTGGAATTTGAGAGGGCAGAGGTGCAGTTCTACTCCGTGGCATGGATACCTACCTACAACGTTCGACTATCGGTGTGTGTGTGTGTGTGTGTGTGGGGGGGGGTAGAGACCGGTCGACTAGTATATGTCTGGGGAAGGAGAGAGACCTAGCTATGTATTGAGGGAGATCGATCAACATCCATGGATATGTGTAGGAGAGGAATAAGGTTGGGAAAAAGACAAAGGTAGAGCGTCCGAGGGTTGGTGGTGGAGTGGCGTCTCACAAATGGTGGGAGAGGCCTGCTAGACAAATGGAGGGTATGAGTGCAATATCAATAAGAGAGGGCGGGGATGTCTGTCATCTATGCACGCGTGCGTGTGAGAGGCGGGTCGGGAGGTATTCAAGGATGATGAGGGGAGAAGATATGGTTGTGGTAAGCATGCGTAACTACATAGGAAGATCAATCGTCGTGTGTCCGAGAAAAGGAGAGACATAACTAGCGAGGTAAGTGTATCGGTGCTTGGTGAAAACGAATTATAGTCGACCTGGCTATATGTAGGGAGATCAGTTCATATACACGCCTGCATGTGTTAGAAGCAAATAAGGTCCGGAGAGGCAGACAGGGGGAGAGAGAGTGGCTAGGAGGTGGTGCGAGAGGCCTACCATGTCGAGGGGAGGAGTGTGCGAGCATGTGACTAATGAAAAGAGGGGCGGGAGTGTGCACCTGTGTGGAATCGTATTGGACATATGGGGGCATGGACGGTGAGAAGAGAAGAGGGGAAGTATATATGTGTTTGTTGTAGGCACACTTGGCTAGAGAGGTATATCGACGGTGTGTGCGAGAAAGAAGGAGCCGGGGCCTACACACACGCTGGTGGGCGACCTAAAGAGAAATAATGAGCGTGCGATGGAGGGGACGCTAAGGGTGTGTGAGGGGGGCGGGCGTGTGCATGCACAATAGAAAGTTAGCGCTAGCTAGCTACAAATAGAAGAGGATCGTGAAGGTGTAGAAGACGAACAAAGATCATAATTCATTATAAAAATGTGGATACAGATACTTGAAGAAGATATCATAATGTACAACATTGATTATAATTTGGGATAATGTGTGGCTTTTGCAACTCAGGTCTAATTACTTGTCATAATGTAGGGGGCGGGGGCACTATACTTTGTGTGATAAACACGGTGTACGTATGGAACATGGTTTAGATTATGAATATATAGTTAGTACATCAAATGTACTATTATTTGGAATCAACATCAAGTGTATTCAAAAAATAGAATTTGAGTTCATGTAGTACACATAGTTCATATCTATCTCTATAGTAATCATGTGGTGTGTTATTAAGGTAATACACAAATGATGGTTGAAGTTGGCAACAATCATGATTGTAGATTCTTATTGAAATAGAGAAACGAATTCAAATTTAGTTCGAATTGCAGCGGTAATATAGACATTTGGAATGCCCTAAAATGCTGGTATGAGTAGGTTACATGCATTATACAGCAAAGCAAAAAAATTAATCGGACATAACATGGATTCATACTCCCTCCTTCCATCTATATAGGGCATAATGAGATTTTTAAGACCGCCTTTGACTATTGACAAGATTAATAGTACATGACATGCACAATGTGAAAATTATATCATTGAAATAACCTTTCACAGACGAAGTTAACGGTGTGCTTTGTGTAAGTTGCATGTCATATATCATTGCTCTAATATTTGGTCAAAGTTAGCATCGAAAAATGCATTAGGCCCTATAGATGGAAGGAGGGAGTAGCTTTGAATAGCATTTGTATAGTAAAACGGGGCAAGACTCTCTCTTTGTGTGGTGTGAATAGTTTTATTTTTTTCGTTTTCTTTTTGGTTGAGGGAAGTGCGAATTGATTTGGTACGTACAAGTACAATATTACTACAAGTTAGGCTTGTCCCTAAAATTCAACCCGCGTCTTATTATATCCCAAAAATTCAGATATCGTGCTCCCAAAACTGGCGCCTTCACAACCCGCGCCTTGCTATCCAGAAATTACAACGCGCGCGAAAACTCCCTCCAGCTGCCAAATCCCGACACATGAAATCCCCTTCTAACCCTGAGCGAAATGGCCGCTAGTTCAAATCGGTGGGGGTACTTTGTAACACACCCTACATTTTGGACAAGTCGTCCCTAAGTCATGCTTCACCCTCCCATCGCCCCTTTTCGCCATTCAAATCCCAGGCCGCCATAACCTCTCCGCTCCAGCCGCGAAACTCCACCCTCCTCCGTCCACCACGTCACCGCTGCCCAGCCGGAGCCTCTTCCCCGACGACGTCGTCCACCGCAACAGCTCAACGTCCCTCGCCCACCTCCCCGGATGAGGATCCCTCGTCCATCTCGTCGTCCCGCCGGTTCAGCCGCCCCGTCCTCCACCTCCAAGGAGCTGCTCCGACGATCGCCTCATCTATCGCGGCTGCTCCATCCCCACAGCGCCGCCTTAACCTGGTCTACCGGAACCGCAGCATCCTCACCGACTCCTCGGACGAAGCCGAGGCCTACTCGGCGCCACCAAAGAGGTTGTACACTCATCGCATCGCACCTTCTCCTTAACTCGACCTCCCGGCGCCTACGGTGCTCCATCTCGCACCGCCATGGAGTGGCTACCTTGAAGCCGGCGCCGCGGGCGACATCGCCATGGCGGCTCCCCCTAGTGCGAGGCCCCTTGGCGGCGGCGCCCATACCAGCCGGATCTGCTGCTGCTGCTCGCTCGCTCGCTTCGCTTCCTCTTGCTTCTGCTGCTGCACTGGCTCTCGCTTCTTTCGCGCTCTGCTGCTGCTGCTCGCTCTCGCTTCGATCGCTCGCTTCGCCCAGCTGCTGCTGCTGCTGCTCTCCCCTCGCTTTCGTCTGCTGCTCTGCTCGATTAAGCCACACTTGATCGACTGAATCGACTTTTGGGTCATCAATTTTCAGGGGTTGGGGGGGCTCGCGGAGTTAAGGAAGAACCACCCAGCAGGGACGGGGCACGCGGAGAGGTACCCCACTATCTATCTTAGGGTTCGGGGTGGGGGGCTAGAGGGCTGGCCGGGCGGCGGTGGCGAAGTTGTTTCGGGCGCCGAGGCGGCGCTGGGGCGGGCGGTTCGGCCGGTGGTGGCGGCGGCTCAGGGGTGTGCAGGTTGAAGATGAACTGCAGGCCCTCCCTAAACTACATGTCAAGTGTCTCTCTACTACTGTTGCGTCCAGTTTCGACAGTAGCATTCATATTCCACAGTTAATTTCAGTTTCGACAGTTAAGTTCGGAGTCAACAATTTTTACCTCATCTGTTGTAGTCAGGTGGTTTTTGGTGATGTTAATTTTACATCCATTTTTCATCATCTATTGGAGATGCTATTAGAATCCCACTTGAGATTGACGATGTCTGTCTTGTGCTGCTTCAGCCTTGACGTCTTACGGCTCACGGAGCTGCTCCAATGACGAACGATCCATCACAATGAGCAAGTGCCTCAGACGCCGTCTCAGATTCCTCAGATCTTCCTCCACACATCCGCAGCCACCTCTGCCTCAATCGCTTCAATGACCAACCCAGTGATGCCGAGGTCAACACGGCTACGGCAAAGAGGTTGTACACTTGTTGCGTCACTTATTACTATACATTCACGTCGATCCATTAGGGCTATTTTGGTTCAACGGAAAAACATAGCAATAGGGAATTTTCCAATGGCACTCTACTATTCAATTATTCATGCATTTTGTTGAAAGGAATGAAGCAAAACATCCACCTGGACCTACTTTTCAAAATCCTATGCATGAAAACAAGACCAAGTGCATTAGTGCCAGAATAACATTCTAACTGTACACACTTTCATATGGTTTCTCTTTATTTTGGCCATGTTTCTTTGCATTCCTCTTCTCTTCCAATTCCTGTAAACCAAACACCCAAGTTGATAGAAATCCTGTGTTTACAAATGCTCTGTTTACCATGTGCATTTTCCTATCCTATTCCGGTGTTTTTCCTATTCCTGCGTTTTAAGAATCATGCAAGCCAAATGAGCCCTTACAGAATTACTTCAGTTACAAGTACGTGTAGAAGGGAACTTTGTGTGGTTTGTCCTTATCCTACTGTGATGTCGTCCACCTCACCTGAGCTGATCCATCGACAAAAGCATCCACCAAACCAGACATCACGACTCCTGACCGTCTTTCGCCGCCTCAGATCTCCTTCCCTGCCGCCGGCACGCACCCCAACGACATCACCATCATCGACTCACCAGATGAACCTGAGGAGTACACGGGTCCACAAGAGAGGTCACACTCTTTTGTTTCTGCTTATGTTATGCCTTGCTTAAACTTACCTGCTACTTTATCGTCCTGTTCAGCTCTTGGACTCCCAACTCAGGTCCAAATTCATGTTCAAACTTGAGTTCTAAATTAGTTGTGGGGCACATATCGAGGCAGCAATGAATAGTATGTCTGTCTAATATCTGGTTCACCTAGTCTATGTTGTTCATCTTGGGTGGGAAAAAAATAGTAAAGCAATCATCATCTGTCTTTTTATTAATTTAAAGCAATTATCAGCCTGCTATCATTATTTTTGGATCCATCCACTGGTTGTTACCATCACTTTAAATTTCTGCATGCTCTCCTTACATAATCTCACCATATTTTTTCGTATGCATGTCAGATATTGTACACAGTCATGTTCAACATGTAGAGAAAAAGAGAAGAGTTTTGCGTGGCAATACAATGTCATGCAAACATCGCTCCATGGTGGGTTCAATGGCAAACCCTCCCCACCCCTCTCTAGATTGTAATCCAGAGGAAGATATCTGTTCTAAGGCGGATTCAGACGCCGCTGACCACTCCTATTTACCCCCCAAGGTGTTTTCTCTACCTTGGCATGATGATGTTAGTCATATCATGCATATGTTGCCTTGCAGTGCCTACTTTTGACATCATATATGTCATCCGCTTAGTTTAGACATGTTCGTAATGCCACTGTTTAGTTTCTATATCATATATGGGAATTATGCGTCTCATGTCTTTTAGCCAGCCATAATATATGTGAAATATGCAATGCCATCCTGTTTAACCAGGCATCATATATTTGAATGATATCTTGCCCATCCTTTTCTTCATTACATTTTCATTTGTCGACAATGTTTGTACATTAAACTACTCTTCACGTGAATCAGCCATTTGGGTGGGAGATGGAAAATCTGGAGTGAAAACAAGGCCTTGAGCAGAGCGGCATGCTACACGTCAAGCAGATCTCTTGTTGGGTCCCGATAGCTCCTCGAGATGGATTGAGAGACAGATGACCAGTCCTATTCCCCTACCGAGGTGTATGCTCTAACTTGGCACAGTTATCTGCTCATATCATGCATACGGTGTCTTGCATTGCATAGTTTAGACATCATATACACAATATTCAACACCATGTTCTTAGTTCAGACATCATATCGAATGCCCTCTGTTTACCATATAAATCACATATGTGAATTAAATGATGCGATCCTGATTACTTAGATAACATGTAGGTGAATTATGTAATGCGATCCTGTTTTGTCATTCATCATATCTTTGAATTATGTTATGCTATGCTATCCAGTTTAGATAGACATCATATATGTGAAATTATGTCATGCTATCCGTTTTAGTTAAACAATATACATGTCAACTATTTCATGCCCTCTTTTTTCCACACTATCTATTGCATCTATCTCTCATACAATGTCTGTACATTCAACTATGTTTCCTGTTTATCAGCCACTTGAATTGGAGCGGGTGATGCCAGTATCTAGTGGAATAAAAACACGGTCTTCAAATAAAACAGTGCTACCTATTGGTGGAGATAACACCCCGGTTGTACATGAACAAGAATCAACCCTACCACACATAACCCAAACTCTCGCAGATTGTACCCCTACTACGATGGACAGAGAACCAGCTTCACCCAATCTAACCCCAACCCCAGCCGATAGTAACCCAGTTCCTGTTGACACAGCACCATCTCCACCACAGAGCTCCCAAACAAGAGCAGTTAGTAAGGAAGCTCCAGTGCCCAAAGGGCCAGTACTATCACGACGAACCCCAGCTCCACCAGTTAGTACACCTATTCCCGTGGAGGAAGCACAACCAGCCATTCGTAGTTTAGCATCTATCGCATTTGATGTTGTTAAATCGTATGTGCGTATCTTCCCATCTTGGAAATATTATACTGAAGATGAAGGAAAATGCCAGTTGCAGGTGTTTGTCCAGGAGTTATGTGTAAGTAATGTTATACATGTCAATTACTTTGCTCCGTCCCATACATCCTACCTCCATGATGGTTATAATACAACAAATTTTCCCATTTTTCTATAGAGAAGGACCGATTTGGAAACTCAGGATGAGGTAACCTGTGCTAATACCTCTGCTATCTTCAAGAATGCTTGGTGGCGAGATCGAATTACTCAAGAAAACGTACTTCACCGCAAAGAAACTCATCAAATTCCTTACATTCTCCTCGAGACACATTTCTTCGGACGATGGTGGGAACGCTTTGTTACATCTTGGTCTCGAACCAAGAATGTGGTAAGGTCTATGAGCTCATTTTCTATTTTAAGTATTATATTCTTGCGTCTTACTGTACTTTGTTCATGTAGAACAAGTGCCTAAACTTGAAGAACAACTGTTCTAATTTAAGATTCCATTGCTATCATAGTTCAAAAAAGCGCTAGGTGTTAATTGTGCGTTTTGCCACCGCCTTGCACTTTACTGACCAAAGCGCATGCTTATGCACCGTTATGCACAGATTAAGCGTAGTTATGCGCAATGCGTTTTATAACGCCTAGAGCCTAAGCGCGCTTAAGCGATCGCTAGGCGCGCGCTTTTTAACTATGATTGCTTTGCTCTTGTATCATTGTATTTACTCATACAAACTTATTTTTAAATTGAAGGATCCAATCGAAACTCCAATGGCACGGCAGGTATGTTCACGCATGTTTCTTTAACAGGTTTGCTCGATCAATAGCTCTTTTGATTTCAATTTCAATTGTGTATACAGTTGACTTTCATATCATGCACATTACTAGCATCACAACAGAGCCAATAGTGTTGTTGTACATGTAGACCCGTGGTACCCATCTGAAATCTTGTTGTGCCGTGTAGTTTCCCGCTTTGTATTCTTTTCACCTGCTTTGTCTTGAACTGATATGATTTGAGCCGTGTCTCTATTTTGATTTGGCAAGACAATGCAGTGACCATATGACATAGATATATGTTTGTTTGATGCTTTTATTATGTACTAGTACTTGGAAATAGAAGACTTGGTAGTTTAATCCTGTCCACCTTACTAATGAACTGGTTCACCGAAATGAGTTTCATATACTAGTACATGCTAAACTTGTTATTTGTCTGCTTGTTTCTTCTTTTAGAATATTGACAGAATATTGGGGAAGAGTGCCTTATTAAGCAATGGTAAAGGAAGTAATGCAGATAAGGTTTAGGATAGTGACACATCCTTGTTGGTCTCCAACAAAGCTGATAAAACAGCTAAGGAAGACTATCTTGAAGACAGCGAGACAACCCCAAAGTCCTGTCTTGGTTTAGTGTTCGAGTTCATCGCCACTACCGCATGCACAAGCTTTTCAAACTCACTTTATCGAATCAGTTCGGTTTCTTGAGTCTCAACTACAAGCTGAAAGACATCGATCAACTGTGCTGCGACAAGAAGCGGAAGGACTGCGGAAGTCCCTGGAGCATTCAGATGCATACTTTCTGGTGCAACAGCAAGCGTTGGAGGATTTTAGCGCCAAACAGGACAAATCTAATCAGCTTGCTAAGCTTATTTCTAGCATGGTGGATACCCAGGATAACGTTTCTTGAGCTCTTCTGAAGTTGTTTCAGTTATGCTCTTGTTTTGCTGCCGCATTTATTTGCACTGGTGGCCAATTTTGACGGCCAAGTGTATGTAATATGCTACTTTGTTCCCTATATTTGCACTGGTGGCGAACTTTGATGCCCAGTGGATGTAATATGTGTAATAGCGGTAATAGACTAGCCTTAATTGCTTGCTTATTTATTTCCTTATTGTCTTGTTTAGTTGTTTGCTTGTAGTCACTGCAGTTCTTTTTCTGTGTTTTTCTAGTGGCCACAATAGCCTATTTTTGGTAACTAGGCCAAAATAATCATGGCAACACATGGACTATTGTAACCATGGGCCTCCCGCAGTCAGATGATCCATGGGCCTTCGTTCGCCGTAGGACCATTGGCCTTCTATACGGGCCGTAGGATCCATCGGCCTTCTATACGGGCCTTATGGATCAATGGGCCTTCTACGGGCCGTAGGGTCCATGGACCTTCTACGGGCCGTACTATCCATGGGCCTCATACGGGCCGTAGGATCCATGGGCCTTCTACGGGGCGTATCATCATTTCGCCAATCATGGGCCGTACTATTCGTGGACCATAACGGCCCGTTAATAGGCCGTATTTGATAACTCTATGAAAACAGCCCAATGGGTTTTTTTGACATGAAAACGGCCCAACGTATTAACGGTCCGCAAACGGGCCGACTGTAACGACGGGCTGAATTGGGCCCACAAGCAGAAAATGACAGTAACGGGCCGTATGTAACCGAATGCTGCAAATGAGCCCAAGAATCAATGGGCCCTGAGAAGGCCGAAAGATAACTTGGGCTGGAAACGGCCCAATGGAATAACGGGCCGTTAATGGGTATAAAGTGATACACTGTTCATTATGGGCCAGTTTCACCACGGGTCGTTAATGGGCCAAGAGTTACAATGGTCCTCATATGGGCCGAAAGAAGTCATGGGCCACACACGGGCCGAAAGTTAAAACGGGCTGAATCATATTGGACGACCCAGATGACGCTACTGGGCCTAATTCGGATAGGGCGTAACGGGTCCTGGGTTAGCGGGCTGTAAATGGGCTATATGCGAACAGGCCGTTAACAGGCTTTCCGTGGGCCGCCCGCCACCTTTTGACCAAGTCAAATGGGCCGGCCTTTTCACAGGAATGGGCCTTTGTTGGGCCGTGCCACGTGTCTCCATATCATAGGCGCCTTCGGTCCAATGAGCGGATGACATCTGTCCCAAAGGTGAGCCGACACGTGTTTCCTCCAGCCAATGATGATTTTACACATGGAAAATCCCCATTGGTCGGGGCTGTTAACGGGTTATCGGATCCAAAACCCGACCCGATAGCTTAACGGCGTTCCGTTACGGTGGATGCCACGTGTCGGTCACCCTTGACGAAAGCAGTTCTTGTGACGCGTAATTTATCGTCATGGAAGTGGACACTTCCGTGATGATAATTTTGGTAATGTCATGGAACACTTCTACGACAGCACAGGTATGACTATCTTGATTCTGTCATAAATTTGTCATGGATGTACATGCATGACAAAAAACGCGACCTACTGTGACAAACACATATCATCACAGAAGTGTATTTTTTTGTAGTGCTTCTTCCTCCTATATATATCTCCGTACCCCCAAACCATCAGAGGCATCCATGAAAACCTAGTTCCACCGCCACAACCTTCTGTACCCGTGAGCCCATCTTGGGGCCTTTTCCGGCGTCCTGCCAGAGGGGGTATTGATCACGGAGGGCTTCTACATCAACACCATAGCCTCTCCGATGATGTGTGCGTAGTTTACCTCAAACCTTCAGGTCCATATTAGCTAGATGGCTTCTTCTCTCTCTTTGGATCTCAATACAAAGTTCTCCTCGATTCTCTTGGAGATCTATTCGATGTAATCTTCTTTTGCGGTGTGTTTGTCGGGACCGATGAATTGTGGGTTTATGATCAAGATTATCTATGAACAATATTTGAATCTCCTCTGAATTCTTTTATGTATGATTGGTTATCTTTGCAAGTCTCTTCGAATTATCAGTTTGGTTTGGCCTACTAGATTGATCTTTCTTGCAATGGAAGAAGTGCTTAGCTTTGGGTTCAATCTTGCGGTGTCCTTTCCTAGTGACAACAGGGGCAGCAAGGCACGTATTGTATTGTTGCCATCAAGGATAACAAGATGGGGTTTATATCATATTGCATGAGTTTATCCCTCTACATCATGTCATCATACTTAAAGCATTACTCTGTTCTTTTGAACTTAATACTCTAGATGCATGCTGGATAGCGGTCGATGTGTGGAGTAATAGTAGTAGATGCAGAATCGTTTCGGTCTACTTGTCGCGGACGTGATGCCTATATACATGATCATACCTAGACATTTCCATAACTATGCTTAATTCTATCAATTGCTCGACAGTAATTTGTTCACCCACCGTAATACTTATGCTATCTTGAGAGAAGCCACTAGTGAAACCTATGGCCCCCGGTTCTATTTTCCATCATATTAATCTTCCAACACTTAGCTATTTCTATTGCCGTTTATTTTACTTGTATCTTTATTTCTCTTTATCATAAAAATACCAAAAATATTATCTTATCATATCTATCAGATCTCACTCTCGTAAGTGACCGTGAAGGGATTGACAACCCCTTTATCGCGTTGGTTGCGAGGTTCTTATTTGTTTTGTGTAGGTGCGAGGGACTTGTGCGTGGTCTCCTACTGGATTGATACCTTGGTTCTCAAAAACCGAGTCAAATACTTACGCTACTTTGCTGCATCACCCTTTCCTCTTCAAGGGAAAACCAACGCAGTGCTCAAGAGGTAGCAAGGAGGATTTCTAGCGCCGTTGCCGGGGAGTCTACGCAAAAGTCAACATACCAAGTACCTATCACAAACACTTATCCCTCGCATTACATTATTTGCCATTTGCCTCTCGTTTCTCTCTCCCCCACTTCACCCTTGCCGTTTTATTCGCCCTCTCTTTCCGTTTGCCTCTTTGTCGCTTGCTTCTTGTTTGCTTGTGTGTTGGATTGCTTGCTTGTCACGATGTCTCCACCTAGATTCGGTGATCTTCACCTTAAAAGGTTAGAGGAGATTGAAAATAATGTCAGAAACTTTATGAGTTTACAATTTGAGCATAATAATTTCTTTAGAAACGAGCTTAAGGAACAAAAGGGCTTTATGAGATACATGAATAAAGAGCTCGATGATATGTCTAAGGAATTTTATGGTTCGAAATCTCAGATTGCTCATCTTGACAAACTAATTGCTGAAATCTCGGATAGGCAGGCCACCTTAGTTAATAAGATGGCCGCTAAACCGGAATTTTTTATGAGAATAACGATGAAGATCTAAAAGTTATTGATGTGTCCCCTATTAAATCTTTGTTTTGCAATATGAATCTTGATAATGATGGGACTGAAGATGAGCCACCTTTACCTAGAAGGCGCTCTAAAAATTCTGAGTTGTTAGATCTTGATGCTAAAATTTGTAAAAGTGGGATTGAAGCGGTCAAAACTTTAGATATCAATGAACCCACTATCTTGGATTTCCAGGAATTTAATTATGATAATTGCTCTTTGATAGATTGTATTTCCTTGTTGCAATCCGTGCTAAATTCTCCTCATGCTTATAGTCAAAATAAAGCTTTTACTAAACATATCGTTGATGCTTTAATGCAATCTAATGAAGAAAAACTTGAGTTGGAAGTTTCTATCCCTAGAAAACTTTATGATGAGTGGGAACCTACTATTAAAATTAAAATTAAAGATTATGAATGCGATGCTTTGTGTGATTTGGGTGCTAGTGTTTCCACGATTCCAAAAACTTTATGTGATTTGCTAGGATTCCGTGAATTTGATGATTGTTCTTTAAACTTGCACCTTGCAGATTCCACTATTAAGAGACCTATTGGGGAATTGATGATGTTCTTATTGTTGCAAATATGAACTATGTGCCCGTAGATTTTATTGTTCTTGATATAGATTGCAATCCTTTATGTCCTATTATTCTTGGTAGACTTTTCCTTAGAACGATTGGTGCAATCATTGATATGAAGGAAGGAAATATTAAATTCCAATTTCCGTTAAGGAAAGGCATGGAACACTTCCCTAGAAAGAAAATTAAATTTCCATATGAATCTATTATGAGAGCCACTTATGGATTGCCTACCAAAGATGGCAATACCTAGATCTATTCTTGTTTTTATGCCTAGCTAGGGGCGTTAAACGATATCGCTTGTTGGGAGGCAACCTAATTTTATTTTTAGTTTTTTTGAGTTTTGCTTCTGTTTAGGAATAAATCTTTGATCTAGCCTCTGGTTATATTTTTTTATGTTTTAGTTAGTATTTGTGCCAAGTTAAACCTATAGGATCTTCTTGGTTGATAGTTATTTGATCTTGCTGAAAATTCCAGAAACTTCCTGTTCACGAAAACAATTGTTAAAACTCACCATAACGTGATATTGATTCCAATTGCATCAGATCATTAAACAAATTGTCTAGGACGTCCTATTTTGGTAGAATTTTTGAAGTTCCATAAGTTTGCGTTAATTCTGATTACTACTGCATGCTCTGCTTTTTGATGATTCTGTTTTTCGTGTGTTGTTTGCTTATTTTGATGAATCTATGGCTAGTAAAATAGTTTATAAACCAAATACAGTAGGTTTAACACCAATATAAATAAAGAATGAGTTCAATATAGTACCTTGAAGTGGTGTTTTGTTTTCTTTCGCTAACGGAGCTCACGAGATTTTCTGTTAAGTTTTGTGTTGTGAAGTTTTCAAGTTTGGGGTAAAGATTTGATGGAGTATGGAACAAGGAGTGGCAAGAGCCTAAGCTTTGGGATGTCCATGGCACCCCAAGGTAATCCAAGGACACCAAAAAGCCAAAGCTTGGGGATGCCCCGGAAGGCATCCCCTCTTTCGTCCTCATCCATCGGCAAATTTACTTGGAGCAATATTTTTATTCACCACATGATATGTGTTTTGCTTGGAGCGTCTTGTATGATTTGAGTCTTTATTTGTTAGTTTTCCACAATCATCCTTGTTGTACACACCTTTTGAGAGAGACACACATGATTCGGAATTTGTTAGAATACTCTATGTGCTTCACTTATATCTTTTGAGCTATATAGTTTTTTGCTCTAGTGCTTCACTTATATCTTTTAGAGCACGGCGGTGGTTATATTTTATAGAAATTATTGAACTCTCATGCTTCACTTATATTATTTTGAGAGTCTTAAACAGAATGGTAATTTTATTTAATCATGAAATTAATCTTCCATATTGAGTTCATTAAATATCATGAGAAGTTAGATACTTGATAAGTGTTTTGAAATATAAAGGTGGTAATATTAGAGTGTGCTAGTTGAGTAATTGTGAAATTGATAAATACTTGTGTTAAAGTTGGAAAGTCCCGTAGCATGCACGTATGGTAAAAGTTGTGTAACAATTTTGACACATAGGTGTTCTTTTATTGCTTTCCTTATGAGTGGCGGTCGGGGATGAGCGATGGTCTTTTCCTACCAATCTATCCCTCTAGGGGCATGCGTAGTAGTACTTTGCTTCGAGGGCTAATAAACTTTTGCAATAAGTATATGAGTTCTTTATGACTAATGTGAGTCCATGGATTATATGCACTCTCAACCTTCCACAGTTTTCTAGCCTCTACGGTACCGCGCATTGCCCTTTCTCACATCGAGAGTGGGTGCAAACTTCGCTGGTGCATCCAAACCCCGTGATATGATATGCTCTATCACACATAAGCCTCCTTATATCTTCCTCAAAACAGCCACTATACCTACCTATTATGGCATTTCCATAGCCATTCCGAGATATATTGCCATGCAACTTTCCACCGTTCCGTTTATTATGACATGTTTCATCATTGTCATATTGCTTTGCACATGTAGTTGACATCGTATTTTGTGGCAAAGCCACTATTCATAATTCTTTCATACATGTCACTCTTGATTCATCGCAAATCCCGGTACACCGCCGGAGGCATTCACATAGAGTCATATTTTGTTCTAAGTATTGAGTTGTAATTGTTGAGTTGTAAGTAATAAAAGTGTGATGATCACCATTATTAGAGCATTGTCCCATGTGATTAAAGGATGATGGAGACTATGATTCCCCCACAAGTCGGGATGAGATTCCGGACTAAATAAAAAAAGGAGAAAAAAGAGGCCAAAGAAAAAAAAAGGAAGAAGGCCCAAAAAAATGAGAGAAAAAGAGAGAAGGGACAATGTTACTATCCTTTTCCACACTTGTGCTTCAAAGTAGCACTATGATTTTCATGATAGAGAGTCTCCTATGTTGTCACTTTCATATACTAGTACGAATTTTTCATTATAGAACTCGGCTTGTATATTCCAATGATGGGCTTCCTCAAAATGCCCTACGTCTTCAGGAGCAAGCAAGTTGGATGCACACCCACTTAGTTTCTTTTGTTGAGCTTTCATATATGTATAGCTCTGGTGCATCCGTTGCATGGCAATCCGTACTCCTCT
Source organism: Aegilops longissima (assembly GCA_021605205.1). Classification (NCBI taxonomy): domain Eukaryota; kingdom Viridiplantae; phylum Streptophyta; class Magnoliopsida; order Poales; family Poaceae; genus Aegilops; species Aegilops longissima. The sequence continues at coordinate 695,227,069 of CM038678.1, read as the reverse complement.
CATTGACATCAATTGATGGGCATCTCCATAGCTTATTGATTAGTCGCGTCAATGTGAGACTTCCTACCTTTTTTGTCTTCTCTCATAACCCCCATCATTATACTTTACTCCACCCATAGTGCTATATCCATGGCTTACGCTCATGTATTGCGTAAGAGTTGAAAAGGCTGAAGCGCATTAAAAGTATGAACCAATTGCTCGGCTTGTCATCGGGGTTATGCATGATGAGAACGTTTGTGTGACAATATTGAAACATAGCCTAACTAAATGATTTTGCAGGGATAAGCTTTCTTTGGCTATGTTATTTTGATAAGACATAATTGCTTGGTTAGCATGTTCAAAGTATTATTGTTTTTATGTCAATATTAAGCTTTTATCTTGAATCTTTCAGAACTACATGTTCATGCTACAATAAAAGATTTACATTAAGAAGTATGCCAAGAAGCATTCCACATCAAAAATTTTGTTTTTATCATTTACCTACTCGAGGACGAGCAGGAATTAAGCTTGGGGATGCTTGATACATCTCCAACGTATCTATAAATTTTGATTGTTCCATGCTATTATATATTCTGTTTCAGATGTTTAATGGGCTTATTTATACACTTTTATATTATTTTTGGGACTAACCTATTAACCGGAGGCCCAACCCAAATTGCTGTTTGTTGCCTATTTCAGAGTTTTGCAGAAAAAGAATATCAAACGGAGTCCAAACGGAATGAAACCTTCGGGAACGTGATTTTTGGAACAAACATGATCCAGAGGACTTGGAGTCTACGTAAAGTAATCAACGAGGAGAGCACGTGGTAGGGGGGCGCGCCCACCTCCCCCAGGCGCGCCCTCCACCCTCGTGGGGCCCATGTTGCTCCACTGACGTACTTCTTCCTCCTATATATATATCTCCGTACCCCCAAACCATCAGAGGCATCCATGAAAACCTAGTTCCACCGCCGCAACCTTCTGTGCCCGTGAGATCCCATCTTGGGGCCTTTTCCGGTGTCCTGCCGGAGGGGGCATTGATCACGGAGGGCTTCTACATAAACACTATAGCCTCTCCGATGATGTGTGAGTAGTTTACCTCAGACCTTCGGGTCCATAGTTATTAGCTAGATGGCTTCTTCTCTCTTTTTGGATCTCAATACAAAGTTCTCCTTGATTATCTTGGAGATCTATTCGATGTAATCTTCTTTTGCGGTGTGTTTGTCGAGACCGATGAATTGTGGGTTTATGATCAAGATTATCTATGAACAATATTTGAATCTCCTCTGAATTCTTTTATGTATGATTGGTTATCTTTGCAAGTCTCTTCGAATTATCAGTTTGGTTTGGCCTACTAGATTGATCTTTCTTGCAATGGGAGAAGTGCTTAGCTTTGGGTTCAATCTTGCGGTGTCCTTTCCCAGTGATAGCAGGGGCATCAAGGCACGTATTGTATTGTTGCCATCGAGGATAACAAGATGGGGTTTATATCATATTTCATGAGTTTATCCCTCTACATCATGTTATCATACTTAAAGCATTACTCTGTTCTTTTGAACTTAATACTCTAGATGCATGCTGGATAGCGGTCGATGTGTGGAGTAATAGTAGTAGATGCAGAATCGTTTCGGTCTACTTGTCGCGGACGTGATGCCTATATACATGATCATACCTAGATATTCTCATAACTATGCTCAATTCTATCAATGCTCGACAGTAATTTGTTCACCCACCGTAATACTTATGCTATCTTGAGAGAAGCCACTAGTGAAACCTATGGCCCCCGGGTCTATTTTCCATCATATTAATCTTCCAACACTTAGTTATTTCTGTTGCCGTTTATTTTACTTGTATCTTTATTTCTCTTTATCATAAAAATACCAAAAATATTATCTTATCATATCTATCAGATATCACTCTCGTAAGTGACTGTGAAGGGATTGACAACCCCTTTATCGCGTTGGTTGCGAGATTCTTATTTGTTTGTGTAGGTGCGAGGGACTTGTGCGTGGTCTCCTACTGGATTGATACCTTGGTTATCAGAAACTGAGGGAAATACTTACACTACTTTGCTGCATCACCCTTTCCTCTTCGAGGGAAAACCAACGCAGTGCTCAAGAGGTAGCACACACACAAAAGCAAGTACTTGCGCCTGACGCAAACAAGAGGGTTGTTAATCCCGTTGGTGGTTACATGCAAGGATTAAATCTTGTAGTGGTAGATAGATAATTGCAAAGATAAAATAAAAGAAAATAGAAAATTGCAGCAAATATATTTTTGTGTTTTATATATGATAAAAGTAGACCCGGGGACCATAGTTTTCACTAGAGGCTTTGATACGTCTCCGTCGTATCTACTTTTCGAAACTCTTTTGCCCTTGTTTTGGACTCTAATTTGCATGACTTAAATGGAATTAACCCGGAGTGACGCTGTTTTCAGCAGAATTGGCATGGTATTATTTTTGTGCAAAAATAAAATTTGGAATTAATAAAAAATACTAGCGCAAGAATTAACCAGAGGGGTCCACTCAGAGGCCACAAGCCTAGGGGGCGCCCCCCTTGGGGTGCGCCTAGAGGGCTTGTGGGCCCCCTGGACCTCCTCCGACCTCAACTCCAACTCTATATGACCCTATTCGGGGAGGAAAAAAATCAGAGAGATGGATTCATCGTGTTTTACGATACGGAGGCACCGCCACCTCCTGTTCTTCATCGGGAGGGCTGATCTGGAATCCGTTCGGGGCTCTGGAGAGATGAATCCGTCGCCATCATCATCATCATCATCATCAACCTTCCTCCATCGCCAATTCCATGATGCTCACCGCTGGGAGTGAGTAATTCCTCCATAGGCTCGCTGGTCGGTGATGGGTTGGATGAGATTTATCATGTAATCGAGTTAGTTTTGTTAGGGTTTGATCCCTAGTATCCACTATGTTCTGAAAATGATGTTGCTATGACTTTGCTATGCTTAATGCTTGTTACTAGGGCCCGAGTGCCATGAATTCAGATCTAAATCCTTTATGTTTCCATGAATATATGTGTGTTCTTATCCGATCTTGCAAGTTGTAGACACCTATTACGAGTTATGATCCGCATACCACAAGGTGACAATAATGGGGATTCTTTCCGGTGATTACCGTTGTTTGAGGAGTTCATGTATTCACTAAGTGTTGATGCTTTGTTCCGGTTCTCTATTAAAAGGAGGCCTTAATATCCCTTAGTTTCCATTAGGACCCCGCTGCCATAGGAGGGTAGGACAAAGGATGTCATGCTAGTTATTTTCCATAAGCACGTATGACTACATACGGAATACATGTCTACATTATATTGATGAATTGGAGCTAGTTCTGTGTCGCCCTAGGTTATAACTGTTGCATGATTAATGCCATCTGACATAATTATCCATCATTGATCCAATACCTACGAGCTTTTGACATATTGATCTTTGCTAAGTTACTTTGCCGTTGCTACTGCTGTTACAATCACTGCAAAACTGCTGATGTTACTTTTGCCACTGTTACTGCTACTATCATACTACTTTGCTACTAAATACTTTGCTGCAGATATTAAGTCTTTCAGGTGTGGTTGAATTGATAACTCAGCTGCTAATACTCGTGAATATCCTTTGGCTCCCCTTGTGTCGAATCAATAAATTTGGGTTGAATACTCTACCCTCGAAAACTGTTGTGATCCCCTATACTTGTGGGTTATCAAGACCTTTTTCTAGCCCCGTTGCCGGGGAGCATAGCTCTATTCTCTGTCACTTGTGATTTATATCTGTTGATCACTATGAGGAATTTGAAAGATACTAGAACCAAGATTTTCCCCTCTACTACGAGTGGAGGTAAGGAACTGCCATCTAGCTCTGCACTTGATTCACCTTCTGTTTTGAATAAGCTTGCGACACCTACACCTGCTATTGATTCTGATATGTCGCAAGTAATTGATGATGCTACTTCTGCTATGAATGATGCTTATGATGCTACTAATCTGCTTGATAATACGGTGCCACTAGGTGAACTTTTTATGACAACTTGCTAGAGCTAAAAATATTGAGATTGCTGAAACTGATGATATTTCTGAAACTGAAAACTTTGAAACACCCGTTAGACCTAGCTCTCCTAGATATGAATTACCTGTTATACCTGAAGGTTATGTTATGGATGGAGAGGTAGCTAGGGACTTTCTTGCTTGTAGGGATAGAGATGATCTTAAGAAATTACTATGCAAGTGGAAAGAAAAATCTTTGAATGCTAGAATGCAATATGATCCTAAGTTTGCTACTTCACCTATCTTTGTTACTGATAAGGACTATGAATTCTCTGTTGATCCCGAGTTAATTACTTTGGTTGAATTTGATCCTTTTCATGGTTATGAATCTGAAACTGTTGTGGCACACCTTACTAAATTGAATGATATAGCCACCCTATTTGCTCATGAGGAAAAAATCGCTATTACTATATTCTTAAGTTTTTTCCTTTCTCGTTAAAGGGTGATGCCAAGATATGCTTTAATTCTCTTACTTCTGGTTGTGTGTGTAGTCCCTAGGATATGATTTATTACTTCTCTGGAAATATTTTCCTGCTCATAAGAAACAAGCTGCCTTACAAGAAATATTTAACTTTGTGCAAATTGAAGAACAGAGTCTCCCACAAGGTTGGGGGAGGCTTCTACAACTACTTAATGCTTTGCCTGATCATGCTCTCAATAAAAATGAAATACTTGATATCTTTTATAATGGACTAACCGATGCTTCTAGGGACCACCTAGATAGTTGTGCTGGTTGTGTTTTCAGGGAACGAATTGTTGAACAAGCTGAAGAACTATTGAATAACATATTGAGTAATGATAATGATTGGAATCTTCCTGAACCACCTCCTAAGCCAACTCCTAAGAAGAGAGGTATTCTACTTCTCAGTCCTGAAGATATGCAAGAGGCAAAGAAATCTATGAAAGAAAAAGGTATTAAAGCTGAAGATGTTAAGAATTTACCACCTATTGAAGAAATACGTGGTCTTAATACTCCTACACAGGTAGTAGAGGTAAATTCTCTCTATAGATTTGATGAAGGTGATATTCCTTATAATAACTCTGCTAGTCAATGCTTGGATGAATTTGACAACTTTATAGTTAAACAAGAAAACTTCAATGCTTATGTTAGTAGACAATTGAAACGTAATGCTTATATGCTTGACTGCTTTTGGGTGACTATATGTGTAGAACTGTTAATGACCTCAAGATTGTTAGTAAACATGCTTCCATGGTAAAAACTCAAGTAGAACAAGTTCTCAAGGCACAAATGATTTGTTGAATGAGTTGAATAATAAGAACAATGATCATGCTGTTAGAGTTATGACTAGAGGTGGTAAAATGAATAAAGAACCTCTGTATCCCGAAGCCATCCTAAGAGAGTTGAGCAAGACTCTCAGAGAATTAATACTGATGCACCTAGTCCTTCTAAAAAGAAAAAGAAAACTGATAGGACTTTGCATGCTTCTAGTGAACCTGCTATAGACACATGTGAAAATTCAAATGATATTTCTATTTTCGATGCTGAAACACAATATGATGATGAACATGATCCTAGTGATAATGTTAATGATGATGTCCATGTTGATGCTCAACCTAGTAATGATAATGATGTGGCGATAGAACCTGCTGTTGATCTTGTTAACCCGCAATCCAAGAATAAAAGAGATGATAAGAGAGACTTCATTGCTAGGGAACATGGTAAAGAAAGAGAATCATGGGTTCAGAAACCGATGCCCTTTGCTCCTAAACCATCCAAAAAAAGGATGATGAAGAATTTGAGCAATTCGTTGAAATGCTTAGACATGTCTTTTTGCGTATGCGTTTGACTGATATTCTGAAAATGTCTCCTTATGCTAAGTATATGAAAGATGTTGTTACAAATAAAAGAAAGATATCGGAAGCTGAAATATCCGCCAGGCTTGCTAATTACACATTTAAGGGTGGAATACCTAAGAAACTAGGAGATCCTGGAATACCAACTATACCTTGCTCCATTAAAAGAAACTATGTTAAAACTGCTTTATGTGATCTTGGAGCCGGTGTTAGTGTTATGACTTTCTCTTTATATCATAGACTTGATTTGAATAAGTTGACTCCAACTGAAATCTCTTTGCAAATGGCTGATAAATGAACTGCTATACCCATCAGTATTTGTGAGGATGTGTACCTGTAGTAGTTGCAAATGTTACTATTTTAATGGACTTTGTTATTCTTGATACACCCGAGGACGACAGTATGTCGATTATCCTTGGTAGACCCTTTTTGAATACTGTAGGGGCTGTTATTGATTGCAACAATGGCAATGTCACTTTTCATGTTAATGGTAATGAGCATACGATACACTTTCCGAAGAAACAACCTCAAGTGAATAGTACCAACTCTACTGGAGAAATTCCAACAATTGCTATTGGAGGTTTAAATTCCCTATTCCTACTGTCAAAAAGAAATATGATATTCTTATTGTTGGGGACATGCATATCCCCGTTGAGGTAACCTAGTGTTATTGGAAAATTCTCCGGTTTCATGTCTTTCGGAAGAAGTTTGTTAATAAGACTTGATCAACCTTGTTAATGGATTCCTTTTGATGGGCATGAGATGGATGAATTTAGTAAACACAACTCTCTGTACCCACTTTTTACTCTCTATTATTTATAATAAATAAAGCAAAAATACTGTTAGTTTTCTATTTTCTGAAATATCCGTGCAATAAAAAATTAACCAGAAAATAAAAGTTCTCCAAATGCCCTGAAAATTTAGTATGATTTTTGTAGAATATTTAAGAATTTTTGGCACTGAAAACACCTCAGGGAGGTGCACCAGTGGGTCACAAGCCCACAGGGCGCGCCCACCCCCTAGGCGCGCCTACATGGCTTGTGGGTCCCACTAGGGCCCCCCTCACTTATGCCATCACCCATCCAGTTTGTCTTCCTCTAGAAAAAATCATCCTATTGCTCAAACCTCTGTTCTTGCTCATCTTGCTGCCATTTTCGATCTCCTTGATTGGAACTCCATTTCCGAAACTGTTTTGTGAGATTGTTCATCGGTTTGTGACTCCTCCAATGGTCCAATTAGTTTTTGTTCTAGTGCTTTATATATTGCAAATTTTTGCTGCTGTGGTGACCTTGTTCTTGAGCTTGCATGTCAAATTTATATGGTCCAAAGTAGTTTTTGTTGGGAAACGTTGCAGAAAATTAAAATTTTTCCTACGGTTTCACCAAGATCCATCTATGAGTTCATCTAGCAACGAGTATTCAAATTAGATAGCATCTACATACCACTTTGTAGATCGCAACGGAAGCTTCGGAGTGAACGTGGATGAGGTAGTCGAACTTGCCGCGATCCAATTCACCGATGATCTAGTGCCGAGCAGACGGCACCTCCGCGTTCAACACACGTGACGGTCAGCGTAACGTCTCCTTCTTCTTGATCCAGCAAGGTGAAGGAGAGGTTGAGAAGATGGCTCCAGCAGCAGCACGACGGCGTGGTGATGGTGGAACTTGCGAGATTCCGGCAGGGCTTCGCCGTGCACTACGGAGGAGGAGGATGTGTTGGAGAGGGAGAGGAGGCGTCCAGGGCATAGGTGCTGCTGCCCCTCCCCCCCCCTTTATATAGGTGCCAAGGAGGGGAGGGCGCAGCCTGCCCCTCCTCCAAGGGAGGGTGCGGCCAGAGGGGGAGGTGTCCACCTCCCAAGGCACCTCGGAGGTGCCTTCCCCTCATGGACTCTCCCTTTTTCACCCTAGGCGCATGGGCCCCTTGGGGCTGGTTCCCTTGGCCCATGTGGGCCTAGGCGCACCACCTAGGGCCCATGTGGCCCTTGGGGCTGGTGGCCCCACTTGGTGGACCCGGGACCCCTCCGGTGGTCCCAGACAATACCGATATCACGAAACTTGTCCCGATGGTCAAACAGCACTTCCTATATATAATTCTTTACCTCCGGACCATTCGGAACTCCTCGTGGCGCCCAGGATCTCATCCGGACTCGAACAACATTCGGGTTACTGCACATACATATTCCTATAACCCTAGCGTTATCAGAACCTTAGTGTGTAGACCCTACGGGTTCGAGAGACATGCGACATGACCGAGGCGGCTCTCGGGCAATAACCAACAGCGGGATCTGGATACCCATGTTGGCTCCACATGCTCCACGATGATCTCATCGGATGAACCACGATGTCAAGGATTCAATTAATCCCGTATCGATTCCCTTTGTCAATCGGTATTTTACTTGCCCGAGATTCGATCGTCGGTATACCAATACCTCGTTCAATCTCGTTACGCAAGTCACTTTTCTCGTTATCGTAATGCATGATCCCGTGATCAAACACTTGATCACATTGAGCTCATTGTGATGATGCATTACCGAGAGGGCCCGGTGATACCTCTCCGTCAAGCGGAGTGACAAATCCGATCTCGATCCATGTCAACCCAGCAGACACTTTCGGAGATACCGTAGCATACCTTTATAGTCACCCGATTCGTTGTGACGTTTGGCATACCCAAAGCACTCCTACGGTATCCGGGAGTTACGATGTCATGGTCTAAGGAAAGGATACTTGACATTGGATAACTCTAGCAAGCGAACTATGCGATCTTATGCTATGTTTAGGATTGGGTCTTGTCCATCACATCATTCTCCTAATGATGTGATCCGTTATCGATGACATCCAATGTCCATAGTCGAAACCATGACTATCTCGTCGATCAACGAGCTAGTCAACTAGAGGCTCACTAGGGACATGTTGTTGTGCATTATTCACACATGTATTACGATTTCCGGTTAACACAATTATAGCACGAATAAAGACAATTATCATGAATAAGGAAATATAATAATAATGCTTTTATTATTGCCTCTAGGGCATATTTCCAACAGTCTCCCACTTGCACTAGAGTCAATAATCTAGTTACATTGTGATGAATCGAACACCCATAGAGTTACGTGCTGATCATGTTTTGCCTTAGGGAGAGGTTTAGTCAGCGGATCTGCGACATTCGATCCGTGTGCACTTTACAAATTTCTATGTCTCCATCTTGAACATTTTCACGAATGGAGTTGAGCGGCGCTTGATGTGCCTAGTCTTCTTGTGAAACCTGGGCTCCTTTGCAAGTGCAATAGCTCCGGTGTTGTCACGGAAGAGCTTGATTAGCCCGACGAATTGGGTATGACTCGAGGTCGGTGATGAACTCCTTCACCCAAATTGCTTCATGTGCTGCCTCCGAGGCTGCCATGTACTCCGCTTCACATGTAGATCCCGCCACGACGCTTTGCTTGCAACTGCACCAGCTTCGCCCCACCATTCAAAATATACACGTATCCGGTTTGTGACTTAGAGTCATCAGATCTGTGTCGAAGCTAAGCGTCGGCGTAACCTTTCTGACGAGCTCTTCGTCACCTCCATAAACGAAACATTTCCTTAGTCCTTTTCGGTACTTCAGGATATTCTTGACCGCTGTCCGGTGTTCCTTGCGGGATTACTTTGGTACCTTCCTACCAAACTTACGGCAAGGTTTACATCAGGTCTGGTACACAGCATGGCATACATAATAGAACCTATGGCTGAGGCATAGGGATGACACTCATCTCTTCTATATCTTCTGCCGTGGTGGGACATTGAGCTGAGCTCAATTTCACACCTTGTAAACAGGTAAGAACCCTTCTTAGATTGATCCATATTGAACTTCTTCAATATCTTATCAAGGTATGTGCTTTGTGAAAGACCTATGAGGCGCCTCGATCTATCTCTATAGATCTTGATGCCTAATATATAGCAGCTTCTCCAAGGTCCTTCATTGAAAACTCTTATTCAAGTAGGCCTTGATGCTGTCCAAGAGTTCTATATCATTTCCCATCAAAAGTATGTCGTCTACATATAATATGAGAAATGCTACAGAGCTCCCACTCACTTTCTTGTAAACACAGGCTTCTCCATAAGTCATGTAAACCCAAACGCTTTGATCATCTCATCAAAGCGAATGTTCCAACTCCGAGATGCTTGCACCAGCCCATAAATCGGCGTTGGAGCTTGCACACCTTGTCGACATTCTTAGGATCGACAAAACCTTCGGCTGCATCATATACAATTCTTCCTTAAGGAAACCATTAAGGAATGCCGCTTTGACGTCCATTTGCCATATCTCATAATCATAGTATGCGGCAATTGCTAACATGATTACGACGGACTTTAGCCGCTACGGTGAGAAAGTCTCATTGTAGTCAACCCCTTGAACTTGTCGATAACCCTTAGCGACAAGCCGAGCTTTATAGATGGTCACATTACCATCCGCGTCTGTCTTCTTCTTAAAGATCCATTTATTTTCTATGGCTCGCCGTTCAACGGGCAAGTCAGTCAAAGTCCATACTTTGTTTTCATACATGGATCCTATCTCGGATTTCATGGCTTCCAGCCATTTGTCGGAATCCGGGCCCGCCATTGCTTCCTCATAGTTCGAAGGTTCACCGTTGTCTAACAACATGATTTCCAAGACAGGGTTGCCGTACCACTCTGGTGCGGAACGTGTCCTTGTTGACCTTCGAATTTCAGTAGGAGCTTGATCAGAAGCATCTTGATCATCATCATTAATTTCCTCTCTAGTCGGTGCAGGCACCTCATAAACGTTTTCTTGAGTTTCGCCATTTTCCGGTTCAAGAGGTAACACTTCATCAAGTTCTACTTTCCTCCCACTTACTTCTTTCGAGAGAAACTCTTTCTCCAGAAAGGATCCATTCTTGGCAACAAAGATCTTGCCTTCGGATCTGAGGTAGAAGGTATACCCAACAGTTTCTTTAGGGTATCCTATGAAGACGCATTTTCCGATTTGGGTTCGAGCTTTTCAGGTTGAAGTTTCTTGACATAAGCATCGCATCCCCAAACTTTTAGAAACGATAGCTTAGGTTTCTTCCCAAACCATAATTCATACGGTGTCGTCTCAGCGGATTTCGACGGAGCCCTATTTAAAGTGAATGCGGCGTCTCTAAAGCATAGCCCCAAAAGATAGCGGTAAGTCGGTAAGAGACATCATAGATCGCACCATATCCAATAGAGTGCGACTGACGTTCGGACACACCATTACGCTGAGGTGTTCCAGCGGCGTGAGTTGTGAAACTATTCCACATTTTCTTAAGTGTGTGCCAAATTCGTGACTCAAGTATTCTCCTCCACGATCGATCGTAGAAACTTGATCTTTCTATCACGTTGATTTTCAACCTCACTCTGAAATTCCTTGAACTTTTCAAAGGTCTCAGACTTGTGTTTCATTAAGTAGATATACCCATATCTACTCAAGTCATCGATGAGGGTGAGAACATAACGATAGCCTCCATGAGCCTCAACACTCATTGGACCGCACACATCGGTATGTATGATTTCCAATAAGTTGGTTGCTCGCTCCATTGTTCTGAGAACGGAGTCTTGGTCATTTTACCCATGAGGCATGGTTCGTGACGTGTCAAATGATTCATAATCAAGAGACTCTAAAAGTCCATCCGTATGGAGCTTCTTCATGCGTTTGACACCTATGTGACCAAGGCGGCGAGTGCCACAAATATGTGGGACTATTGTTATCAACTTTAACTCTTTTGGTACTCACACTATGAATATGTGTATCATCACGTATGAGATTCATTAAGAATAAACCATTAACCATCGGAGCATGACCATAAAACATATCTCTCATATAAATGGAACAACCATTATTCTCTGATTTAAATGAGTAGCCATCTCGAATTAAGCGAGATCCAGATACAATGTTCATGCTCAAACTTGGCACTAAATAACAATTATTGAGGTTTAAAACTAATCCCGTAGGTAAATGTAGAGGCAGCGTGCGACGGCGATCACATCGACCTTGGAACCATTCCCGACGCGCATCGTCACCTCGCCCTTCGCATGATCTCCGTTTATTCCGCAGCTCCCGCTTTGAGTTACAAATGTGAGCAACTGCACGGTATCAAATACCCAAGAGCTACTCCAGTAATGGTAAGGTACACATCAATTACATGTATATCACATATACCTTTGGTTTTGCGGCCTTCTTGTCCGCTAAGTATTTGGGGCAGTTCCGCTTCAAATGACCACTTCCTTGCAATAAAAACACTCGGTCTCGGGCTTGGGTCCATTCTTTGGCTTCTTCCGGCAACTTGCTTATCGGCGCGGCAACTTCCTTGCCGTCCTTCTTGAAGTTCTTTTACCCTTACCCTTCTTGAACTTAGTGGTTTTATTCACCATCAACACTTGATGTTCTTTCTTGATTTCTACCTCTGCTGATTTCAGCATAGCATATACCTCAGAATGGTCTTTACCATCCCCTGCATATTGTAGTTCATCACAAAGCTCTTGTAGCTAGGTGGAAGCGGCTGGAGGATTCATCAATGACCGCTTCATCCGGAGATTAACTTCCGATTGAGTCAGCGGTTGTGCAACCCGGACATTTTGAGTATGTGCTCACCTTGTGAGCCATTTTCCTCCATCTTACAGCTAAAGAATTTGTCGGAGACTTCATATCTCTCGACCGGGCATGAGCTTGGAAAACCATTTTCAGCTCTTGAACATCTCATATGCTCCATGTCTCTCAAAACGCTTTTGGAGTCCGGCTCTAAGCTGTAAAGCATGCCGACCGAACGAGGGAGTAATCATCGCATGGCGTGCCAAGCGTTCATAACATCTTGTTCTGCAGGGAGAATAGGTCGTCACCCAGCGGTGCTCTTAGGACATAATCTTTCTTGGCAGCTATGAGGATAATCCTCAGGTTCGGACCCAGTCCGTATAGTTGCTACCATCGTCTTTCAGCTTGGTTTCTCTAGGAGCGTTGAAGTTGAGGACTACGTTGGCCATTTGATCTACAAGACACATTGTAAATATTTAGACTAAGTTCATGATAATAAAGTTCATTTAATCAAATTTAATGAACTCCCACTTAGATAGACATCCCTCTACTAGTCATCTAAGTATTACATGATCCGAGTCAACTAGGCCGTGTCCGATCATCACGTGAGACGGACTAGTCAACATCGGTGAACATCTTCATGTTGATCGTATCTTCTATCGACTCATGCTCGACCTTTCGGTCTTCTGTGTTCCGAGGCCATGTCTGTACATGCTAGGCTCGTCAAGTCAACCTAAGTGTTTTGCGTGTGTAAATCTGTCTTACACCCGTTGTATGCGAACGTAAGGACCTATCACACCCGATCATCACGTGGTGCTTCGGAACGACGAACCTTAGCAGCGGTGCACGATTAGGGTGAACACTTTCTTGAAATTATTATGAGGGATCATCTTATTTACTACCGTCGTTCTAAGTAAACAAGATGCATAAAACATAATAAACATCACATGCAATTATATAAAGTAGTGACATGATATGGCCAATATCATATAGCTCCTTTGATCTTCATCTTCGGGGCTCCATGATCATCTTGTCACCGGCATGACACCATGATCTCCATCATCATGATCTCCATCATCGTGTCTTCATGAAGTTGTCACGCCAACGACTACTTCTACTTCTATGACTAACGTGTTTAGCAATAAAGTAAAGTAGTTTACATGGCGTTCTTCAATGACACGCAGGTCATACAAAAAAATAAAGACAACTCCTATGGCTCCTGCCGGTTGTCATACTCATCGACATGCAAGTCGTGATTCCTATTACAATAGCATGAACATCTCATACATCACATATAGATCATTCATCATTCATCAAAATTTTGGCCATATCATATCACAAAGCACTTGCTGCAAAAACAAGTTAGGCGTCCTCTAATTGTTGTTGCAAGTTTTACGTGGCTGAATTAGGGTTCTAGCAAGAACGTTTTCTTACCTACGTTCAAACCACAGCGTGATTTGTCAATCTCTATTTACCCTTCATAAGGACCCTGTTCATCGAATCCGATCCAACTAAAGTAGGAGAGCGGACACCCGCCAGCCACCTTATGCAACTAGTGCATGTTAGTCGGTGGAACCGGTCTCACGTAAGCGCACGTGTAAGGTTGGTCCGGCCGCTTCATCCCACAATACCGCTGAATCAAGATTGACTAGTAACGGCAAGAAGAATTGACAACATCTCGCCCACAACAAATTGTGTTCTACTCGCACAAGAAGAACTATGCATAGACCTAGCTCATGATGCCCTTTGTTGGGAAGCGTTGCAGAAAATTAAAATTTTTCCTACGGTTTCACCAAGATCCATCTATGAGTTCATCTAGCAACAGTATTCAAATTAGATAGCATCTACATACCACTTTGTAGATCATAGCGGAAGCTTCGGAGTGAGCGTGGATGAGGTAGTCGAACTTGCCGCGATCCAATTCACCGATGATCTAGTGCGAGCGGACGGCACCTCGCGTTCAACACACGTGACGGTCAGCGTAACGTCTCCTTCTTCTTGATCCAGCAAGGTGAAGGAGAGGTTGAGAAGATGGCTCCAGCAGCAGCACGACGGCGTGGTGATGGTGGAACTTGCGAGATTCGGCAGGCTTCGCCGTGCACTACGGAGGAGGAGGATGTGTTGGAGAGGGAGAGGAGGCGTCCAGGGCATAGGTGCTGCTGCCCCTCCCTCCCCCCTTTATATAGGTGCCAAGGAGGGGGGGCGCAGCCTGCCCCCTCCTCCAAGGGAGGGTGCGGCCAAGAGGGGAGGTGTCCACCTCCCAAGGCACCTCTGAGGTGCCTTCCCCTCATGGACTCTCCCTTTTTCACCCTAGGCGCATGGGCCCCTTGGGGCTGGTTCCCCTTGGCCCATGTGGGCCTAGGCGCACCACCTAGGGCCCATGTGGCCCCTTGGGGCTGGTGGCCCCACTTGGTGGACCCAGGGACCCCTCCGTGGTCCCAGTACAATCCGATATCACGAAACTTGTCCCGATGGCGAAACAGCACTTCCTATATATAATTCTTTACCTCCGGACCATTCCGAACTCCTCGTGACGTCCAGGATCTCATCCGGGACTCGAACAACATTCGGGTTACTGCACATACATATTCCTATAACCCTAGCGCGCGAACCTTAAGTGTGTAGACCCTACGGGTTCGAGAGACATGCGAGACATGACCGAGGCGGCTCTCGGGCAATAACCAACAGCGGATCTGGATACCCATGTTGGCTCCCACATGCTCCACGATGATCTCATCGGATGAACCACGATGTCAAGGATTCAATTAATCCCGTATCGATTCCCTTTGTCAATCGGTATTTTACTTGCCCGAGATTCGATCGTCGGTATACCAATACCTCGTTCAATCTCGTTACGCAAGTCACTTTTCTCGTTACCGTAATGCATGATCCCGTGATCAAACACTTTGATCACATTGAGCTCATTGTGATGATGCATTACCGAGAGGGCCGGTGATACCTCTCCGTCAAGCGGAGTGACAAATCGATCTCGATCCATGTCAACCCAACAGACACTTTCGGAGATACCCGTAGCATACCTTTATAGTCACCCGATTCGTTGTGACGTTTGGCATACCCAAAGCACTCCTACGGTATCCGGGAGTTACACGATGTCATGGTCTAAGGAAAGGATACTTGACATTGGATAACTCTAGCAAGCGAACTATGCGATCTTATGCTATGTTTAGGATTGGGTCTTGTCCATCACATCATTCTCCTAATGATGTGATCCGTTATCGATGACATCCAATGTCCATAGTCAGGAAACCATGACTATCTGTCGATCAACGAGCTAGTCAACTAGAGGCTCACTAGGGACATGTTGTTGTCTGTTATTCACACATGTATTACGATTTCCGGTTAACACAATTATAGCACGAATAAAGACAATTATCATGAATAAGGAAATATAATAATAATGCTTTTATTATTGCCTCTAGGGCATATTTCCAACAGTTTTGGTGCATGATATAGCCTCTAGATACTTGTGGGAGTAGTTGCTATCAATCTTGTTTAGTTTTGTTCACTTTTATTTTGAGTCACTAAAAATTTCAGAAATTTTCAGAGGAAAGGAAACCATGAAGAAGTGGTTAAGAGGCTCTTCAAGCCGGAGTTCAGGAGAAAATGAGAATGAGGAGAAGTAGAAGCCCAAGTATAATCTTCCTCGCACCGTGGAGGTTCGTCCATGTGAATGGCCAAGCGATGCATTCTTGAGGGCAGCCAGAATTTATGATGATTTCTATTTCTTGGCGGAGAATGCTGGCATCACCGACTTCCTCCATGATAAGTGTGACCATTATCTCCTACTCACTAATACCTTCATGCAAAATTTTCACTTTCATTCTAGGAAGGATCCTCCCATGGTAGAATTTCACTTGTATGATGTGCCTAAGCGGATGACACTTTATGATTTTTGTGATGTTTGCAAATTACTTATGAGGGCAACGTCAGTGAACCGCGTCCTAGGGACGTGGAGGACTTCATTTCAGAAACTACTATAGGGGAAGAGGAGGTGGAGATGTTGCTACCTGTTAAGTATTTAAACTATTCTAGTATGGTAGCTCATGATTTTTTAAGAAGGATAAGGACAAGAGGCTTCTCTAAAACCTAGTATTTAGTCAGGGTACTTGTGAGACTATTGCTCTGCCTACTTCTTCTTTGTTTGATATCCATTCAGGTAGGTACACTATTATGCCCGAGGACATCTACAGATTTTGGGGTCTTCCACAACACCCAGCACCTGAGCCAGCACCAGTTCCTGATGTTGGGAAACGTAGCATGCAATTACAGAAATCGCTCACGCAAGATCTATCTAGGAGATGCATAGCAACGAGAAGGGGAGAGTGTGTCCACGTACCCTCGTAGACCTAAAGCGAAAGCGTTTGACAACGCGATTGATGTAGTCGAACTTCTTCTCGTACCGACCGGTCAAGCACCGTACGTACGACACCTCTGAGTTCTACACACGTTCAGCTCGATGACGTCCCTCGAACTCTTGATCCATCAAAGTGTCGAGGGATAGTCCCGTCAGCACGACGGCGTGGTGACGGTGATGGTGAAGTGATCCGTGCAGGGCTTCGCCTAAGCACTACGCGAATATGACCGGAGGCGTAAACTATGGAGGGGGGGCGCCGCACACGGCTAACAATGTTTGTTATGTGTACTAGGTGCCCCCTCCCCACATATATATAGGTGGGAGGGGGAGGGGGACAGCCATGGGGCGCCCCAAGTAGGAGGAATCCTACTTTGGGGCCTTATCCAATTCGCCCCCCTTACCATCTTTTCTGGAGAGGGAAGGAAAGGGGAGAGAGGAGGGAAGGAAGGGGGATGCCGAATTGCCTCCCCTTCCTTCTCTCTTCTCCCTTTCCTTTCGCCTTCCTATTCGGCCAGCAAGGGGGGGCGCAGCAGCCCATGTTGGCTGCTGCATTTCCCCTCTTGGCCCTATAGACCCATATAGTTTGCCAGGGGTAGCCCAGAACCCCTTACGGTGACCCGATACGTACCCGGTACCCCCGGAACACTTCCGGTGTCCAAATACTATCGTACTATATATGAATATTTACCTCTCGACCATTTTGAGACTCCTCGTCATGTCCATGATCTCATCTGGGACTCCGAACAACATTCGGTCACCAAATCACATAACTCATATAATACAAAATCGTCATCGAACGTTAAGCGTGCGGACCCTACGGGTTCGAGAACTATGTAGACATGACCAAGACACCTCTCTGGTCAATAACCAATAGCGGAACCTGGATGCTCATATTGGTTCCTACATATTCTACGAAGATCTTTTATCGGTCGTACTGCAATGACAACATACGTAATTCCCTTTGTCATCGGTATGTTACTTGCCCTAGATTCGATCGTCGGTATCTTCATACCAAGTTCAGTCTCGTTACCAGAAAGTCTCTTTACTCGTTCCATAATACATCATCCCGCAACTAACTCGTTAGTCACATTGCTTGCAAGGCTTATTATGATGTGCATTACCGAGAGGGCCCAAAGATACCCCTCCGATACTCGGAGTGACAAATCCTAATCTCGATCTATGCCAACCCAACAAACACCTTCGAAGATACCTGTAGAGCATCTTTATAATCACCCAGTTATGTTATGACGTTTGATAGCACACAAGGTATTCCTGCGGTATCCGGGAGTTGCATAATCTCACAGTCAAAGGAATATGTATATGCCATGAAGAAAGCAATAGAAATAAAACTTAACGATCATTATGCTAAGCTAACAGATGGGTCTTGTCCATCACATCATTATCCTAATGATGTGATCCCGTTCATCAAAGGACAACACATGTCTATGGTTAGGAAACTTAACCATCTTTGATTAACAAGCTAGTCTAGTAGAGGCTTACTAGGGACACTGTGTTTTGTCTATGTATCCACACATGTATCAAGTTTCCGGTTAATACAATTCTAGCATGAATAATAAACATTTATCATGATATAAGGAAATATAAAATAACAACTTTATTATTGCCTCTAGGGAATATTTCCTTCAGTCTCCCACTTGCACTAGAGTCAATAATCTAGTTCACATCGCCATGTGATTTAACACCAATAGTTCACATATTTATGTGATTAACACCCATAGTTCACATCGCCATGTGACCAACACCCATAGTTTTACTAGTCAATAATCTAGTTCACATCGCTATGTGATTAACACCCAAAGAGTACTAAGGTGTGATCATGTTTTGCTTGTGAGAGAAGTTTAGTCAACGGGTCTGCCATATTCAGATCTGTATGTATTTTGCAAATTTCTATGTCTACAATGCTCTGCACGAAGCTACTCTAGCTAATTGCTCCCACTTTCAACATGTATCCAGATTGAGACTTAGAGTCATCCAGATCAGTGTCAAAGCTTGCATCGACGTAACTCTTTACGATGAACTCTTTGTCATCTCCATATCCGAGAAACATTTCCTTAGTCCTCTTTAGGTACCTAAGGATAATTTTGACCGCTGTCTAGTGATCTACTCCTGGATCACTATTGTACCCCGTTGCCAAAATCATGTTAAGGTACACAATAGGTATGGTATACATCATAGCATACTTTATAGAACCTATGGCTGAGGCATAGGGAATGACTTTCATTCTCTCTCTATCTTCTGCCGTGGTCGGGTTTTGAGTCTTACTTAAACTTCATACCTTACAACTCAGGCAAGAACTCCTTCTTTGACTGAACCATTTTGAACTTCTTCAAAACTTTATCAAGGTATGTGCTTTGTGAAATTCCTATCAAGCGTCTTGATCTATCTCTATAGATCTTGATGCCCAACATATGTGAGCAGCTTCACCGAGGTCTTTTATTAAAAACTTTTATTCAAGTATCCTTTTATGCTATCCAGAAATTTTACATACTACTGGGTATAAACCGGCCAGGAGAGGCCGGGTTACCCCCATAAAGAGTTATTTATATTTTAAGCCCATGAAGACAAGGAATGTGGTGCTTTACGAAGGCCCAGGGCCCAAAGGCGGATTAAGGCCTGTAGACATAAACCGTCATTGATATGTAAACTTGTGTTGTAAGAAAGGAAAGAGTAGAAACCGAGCCGGACACGTTTATGAGCCGGCCTCGGGATTCTGTAAACCGACGGGCGTCAACCTATGTATATAAAGGGACAACCCGACGGCGGTTTAGGGACAGACAACAACTCGAGAGCCAGGCATAGCGGATTCGCTCCCTGTTCATCGAAACCCTAGAAATGGAAATTCCATAACAACCGGATTAGGCCTTTACCTTCACCGCAATGGGCCGAACCAGTATAAAACCTCTGCATCCTTTGTCCGCTTTAACCCCTTTAAGCTAACCCGTCGCCATGGCTCCACGACTAAGTCCTTTCACTAGGACATCTGCCGTGACAAAACCACGACAGTTGGCGCCCACCGTGGGGCTATCGCACGATGGTTTCGAGTTCTTAGAGGGCAGCTTCGAAGGGCTCAAGGGATACGGTGTGGGCCGGATGACTAAGAGTCGTCGCGGCAAGCTCTACATCAACGACGCGGGCTGGGGCCCCGAGGCCAGCTCAATCGAGTACGGGTACCGGGTCCCCTTCGGCGGCAATCACGTTTTCATTGGCAAGATCGGCGAACCGGGCCCTGAGACGGACATCTCCACCGACATCGTCGAAATGGCTCAGCGTGCGAGACCCGCCCGGGTTCAGCCTGCCATAAAGCATGCCTTCGTGGGAGTCATCCACGGAGCGGAATCTGAGGTTAGATCGGCATCTGGTGGTGAGACCATCGTTTACTCTGATGATGAGTCATCGACTGGAGAGACCGAGTCATTGTACCAGTTGCAAGATGGCCGGATTGGGGGCTGTTCCGATGGCGATAGTATTCCAGACCCCTTTGATCTGCCGAGCCGGGTTGCTATCTTCATGGCCGGTACACAGCCTGTGCACCACTCTTTGACTGCATCAGCAATAATCTCTGGATTAGTAGCGGCGACGGCAGCCGGGGCTGGAGGCCCTGTGCGACCGCCGGCTCAAGTTTTGTCCGACTTATTTGATGCTTTGGCAACTTTGCTAGCAGAAGTTAATCCGGGGAATCAGGATGAGCATAAAGCGGAGATTGCGAAGGTGAAAGATCAGATAACTCGGGCCAAGGCAGACCTGGCAGCTGAGGATACCAGGATGGCCGCAGAGTGGGCCGAGTTAGATGCATAGGCTTACCGGCTTATGTTGGATCAGAGCGCGTCAAACGATGTCATGAGGAGAAGGTACCGATCTCACCTGCCTCCGGTTTATGAGGCAAGGAATCTCTTTAACACACCAGGAGCAGAAACCAGTAATCAGCCAGTGGTAAACCGGGTGGAGGCACCTAGAACAGGGGCGCCGGTTCAGCCGCGTCCGATGGATCCGCCTCGTCATAACAACGTCCTATCGCAACACGTCCCAACACCATCGGGTCATTACTCTAACCCGTTGAATAATATTGTTGCCGCCGCTTCACGATTGGCAGCTCTCCCGATCGAAGGCGAGTCACCAGTAGCAGTTGAGACACGATGGGTTAGGGAGCTTCTTGAAACGGCCTTGACTCAGGAGCAAGCTTATTCGTATAGTCGCGAGAGGATTCATTCTACTCCTCGCCCAAGCCGAAGTTACAGCAGGCGCATTGATGAACCGGCTGTGTCGAGCAGTGCTCGGGATCGTAATCCGCCTCGTGGCCATAACCCAGCGGGTGGCGGTGTTGATGCTCAGGACGTGGTGGATCGTGCTAGGGCACGTCGAGAGGCCGAGTTAGCGGTGCAGAACATGGCCCATCAGCTTACTCCGGTTCGTCCAACAACTTCGGTGGAACCAAGGGTTACCTCCAACTCTTTGGGGGTGCCATGTCTCGTCCCGGCGCTACGCAATGTACGGCTGCCCAAGGATTTGAAGGGCCCACGTAAAGTGCCGAATTACACTACTGATTTATCCCCCGAGTCATGGGTCGAAAGCTATGAGATGGCCATGGAGATGCTGGATGTGGATGATGCGGCATGCGCTAAATATTTCACCATGATGTTGGAGGGAACAACTCGCACATGGTTGAAAAACCTGCCAGCTAACTCCATTGGGTCATGGGCCGAGTTAAGGGCCCGGTTTATCCAGAATTTCAAGGACACGAGCAAGCAGCCCATGTCAATTGTGGACTTAGCTGCCTATGTCCAGGAGGAAGGAGAGTCAACAACCCATTGGGTGCGCCGGGTTTTAGAAATTTTGCATTTATCGGATCGCATCAACACTGATACGGCAGTTTTAACGTTGGAAGGCAATTGCTAGTTTGTGCCTCTGAAGTTGAAATTGGGGCGGCTCAAATGTCACTGCAATGACATGGGGACGCTTATGGCAGCTCTGGTGAAGTATGCTGACTCTGATAGTACCAAGGACCCTGAGTCTGATGATGACAAGACAGGAAAGGGAAAGAAGAGCAGCAGCACCAAAGGGCAGCAGCATAACCCGGCGGGTCATGGAAACAGCGGTAAGCGTAAAGCTGATAACAATTTAGATTTTGTGGCTAACACCAACACGCAGGATAAATGGTCAGCGTCGTAAGGGTAAACCGCCCCCACGTGGTGGAGGATCAAATCCCAATCCTGAGTGCCTGTCTTACCTGTTAAACAAGCCTTGCCCAAAGCACGGGTCACGGGAAAAGCCAACCACGCACCTCTGGAAGGATTGTTTTATTATGCGGGAGTTCAAAAATTCAGATTTTTTCTGGTATGATCATGGACCGGCCGGCGGTTCAGGCCCCAGATCTCATGGGCCGGGTTATGGTGGAGGCAGTTCCAGTTCAGGATTTCACGGTAATCAAAACGGACATGGCAATCAGGGCAACCAGGGTGGTTATAATCATCAGGGGAATCAGTGCTACCTCTTGAGCTTGCGTTGGATTTCCTTGAAGAGGAAGGTGATACATTCCTTTCATATTCCTCTATTTTCATCAAGATCTATGGTTTCTGCCCCTTTGTTCCGACCGGAGCCTAAATATTTGGTATAAGGGCATGGGACAGTGGGTGCACCAGCAGTACAAGACCATGTACGTAAATAGGGGCATAAAGTGGTGATTCATAGTTTGTTGCCCTGAGAAACAAACATCCAAGAAACATATCTGGGTTGGTCCCATTTTTGTTCACTCTAGCCACCTACTCCTATGTGTGGATAGCAAATCTAGTCCTGGTCATACCATTGTGTACAGCGTTACCCCTATATTTCCCTTTTCGGCCAAGAGACCAGTTGGATGACCAGTCTGTACTACTTTCACCCCCTTTCCTTCCTGTTTGTACCAAGTCCGATGTACATACTAAATTCCCCCACCCCCACTTTATTTCTTGTTTGAACCAAGTACTCCCTCCGTCCAGAATTACTTGTTATCAAAATGGATGTGTCTAGAACTAAAATACATATAGATACATCCATTTCAATGACAAGTATTTTCGGACGGAGGGACTACAAGATTCGACTCCATGAAGTAGCTTTACCTCTAACTATAGAAGAAAAAAAAGTGACGTTGGACCATCCGATCGACAGGGGCTGAGAGGTAGAAAATGATGCACATGCAGCGACGTAGCGAGCTGGGGAAGTAGAGCTAAGGCGGTTTCGAACGAAGATATACCTGAAGGTCGTCGGGATGTGGATAGGTGGGAGGCGGGAGGCCGGATCCGCCCACAGGCAATGACGAAGGGATCGGAGGACCTCCCGCGCCGGTGCTCGGCCAGAGATAACGGTGCGGCCGGCAGTGGGTCTCCTCCCTCGCTGTCGACGACGGCCTAAATGGTTCCCCTCCTCCCCTTCACCGGTGGAGGGGGATACGTCCGGATCTGTAACCAGCGGTGAGGATAGAAAGCCAGTGTTTTCTGAAGGGAGAAAGACAGTGTTACTACCCCTATCTTGTTTAGATCTAGAGAGGATGAGAGTATGTGAATAGAGCAACCCTAGCAAGCAAGCGCGGAGGCTCCGGCCTATATATAAGTAGTGGGGTAGTTTTCCTTTTTCACTCCATCAAAACAATCGTTTAAAATTGTGTACTACTACATGCCAGGTCGTGGTTTTTTTAGTTGTTGATTGTTTTTTGAGATAGCTACCGCTTGTTCCAAGTGGTGTTACGATGTGCCAGTCGCACTTTGTATCGTTCAAGTCTGGTACTACAAGTCCCTCCATTAAATGAACAACCACCCCTCGTAAAATTGTGAACAAGCCCACGGCTAAAATTAAGCGGAAGCGTGGGTTGCCCCAACATGCATTATTATTTATATTTTCTACTCCCTCTGTTCCTAAATATAAGTCTTTTTTATTAGCCACACCTAAGACAAGAATTTTTTTATTAGCAGTGAACCCCACATGTCATAGACACAAAAATTGTGGCAAGATTCCCTTAGGCAAGCCAAAGTGTGTCTAACAATTTGAGCAACTTAGGTTAGGCAAGTGTGGGAAAAATAATGTGGCAACATAAGACAAACATAGTCACAATCCAAACAGCCCGTAATTTTTTGTGACATGCATGAAAATTTGGTTAGTTAAATTTGTAGTCAAAATTTGGCTTGGTGCATCAAATCAACACATGCAAGTATCAAAAGGAAAGTCACGGCATGCATGCATGCGTTGTACTCCCTCCGTTTCCAAATATAAGTCCTTTTAGAGATTGCATCAAGTGACTACATGCGAAGCAGAATATGTCTACTCCTACATACGAAGTAGCCCATTTGAAATGTGTAAAAAGACTTTTATCGAGTGCAGTGCTTTGATGTGTCGCGTCAACTCGTACAAGACCGATAAATTTGATTACTACGACGCCCTCTCCCTCGCGGACTGAGCTCCGGTGCCTTAACTGCACCTGCCTTTGGCTGCATGACAGGAGGGCCAACCACCTGTTGGGCCCGCCTGTCATAGATGCAAAGGAAGGAGCGGTAAGTAGAAGCTTTCGCTACACGCTATCCCTCCCGCACAAGGTGGACGGACATGCAGCAGTGGATTCGATACTGTAGAAGTAGGAGTAGCATCATTGTTCGTTTTCTCGAAGAGGCGAAGAGCCAAGCGCAACCCGAACGTGGCAGTTGCGAATGCTCGCGTGGTGCGGTTCCTTGGAGCACGCATATACTAGCCAGGCTCTTGCATGAGACAAAATTGCTACTCCATCCTTTCCGGTTTATAGTGCTCAATCGAAAAATCTCACCAATCAATGTAGATGGTGAGTGGTGGAATACAGTTTGTAGTTTTGCAAAAGCACCTAATTAATGCTCTTGTTTTCCTCAAAAAATTATGTTTATCAATGCATTAATTACAATGCATGCATGCATAAAGTACATGCATTGGTCAATTTTCTCGTAATACTTGCATGCAATGATTTAATGCACCTTGGAATCTGAAAATGTGATGGAAAACAACCAAATTGAGCCTTATAAAATGGAAAACATAAAATTTTGAGATAAGCCCTATAAACCAGAAAGGAGGGAGTATTGTTTAACAATTAAACTCCATTATCCATTGGTTGATACTCATTCTGCATAGGTCCACGCACTTAGCATTGTTTCCTCCTGGGGTCACCAATGTTTATATGCTAACTAATAGCATTGCATGCAATGAACTAGCCATTGCAAGTCATTAAAAGCATGCACACCTCTCATCTCTTATTGGTTGATATGTCAAGAAACAAGAAACAAGGTAGAAGTTAATGCACTGCGCCTAAGTGTTTTGGGACTATTTGGTTTTCATAAGATGACTTACAGACCTAGACGGAGGGAGTAGTATAGAACTGTAAACCGGAAAGGAGTATTTTCCTTTCTGGATATTTCAACAAGTGACTAGACTACACTGTGTGCAGTACCCCCTCCCTTCCGGTTTATAGGGCTCAAATCTCAAATCTCATGAACCAAGGCATTTTGCGATTGGAGGAATGTATCTCGTACTTTACAAAACTACCCTAATTAAACTCATGCATTAATTACGTAGTTCTCTCGTTTTCCTCTCCGCCTTGGTCGCGGTGCACAATATTGAGCACTCCTATATGACTAGCCGCTCTATCTACATGCGGGACATTTCAAAGCATCCGGGCCCGCGTGCCATCCACCAAATCACAGCGAGGTGCTACAGTCGAGACTCACCTGTCACCCCGGTGTGGCCGCCATGACCCGTCATATCACAAAACCCACATCTTTACCTGCAAGTTGGACTGGACGAAGCAACCATCATTTCATTGGAACGCTTGTTCAATCCCTTTCTTCCCTTTCTTAACGAAAACCTCACTCCAGGCTACTCACTTCTGCCATTTTTCTTCTGTACAGACGAAGGAAAGGTGGGCGAATCAGTTATGCTGCTATATTTTCATTCCAAAAATCTTCTTTTTGCGAACACCGACCGATTCTCACATCCTATTCTTTTCCCGTTTTCATTGCGATTGTGGTTTCCTTTCGATTGCTTCTTGTTTGTCAGTTCATTGATGGATCCTGGAGCACTAGGCAAAGAGTTGCCGGCGGACAACCCACTGGAGACTGCGATCTCCAGGAAGCGAGCACCGACCAACGAGTTGACCATGTTGGCGGGCCAACCCATGGAGACGAAGAACTCCAAGAAACAAGCACTGTCCAAAGAGTTGAGGACGTTGGCGGACGAACTCCTCAAAGAAAGTTGGAAGAACAGCAATGGCCCCACCGTGCCGACCCCAGGAACTCTGATTGCCACCTATGTGAGGCTCAAGACCGAGATTGAGGAGATAGGCGCCGTTGAGAAGCAGTATTCCCCTGGCAAGGTGATGGCCCCCATCGAGGACGAGGAGATGGCCCCCGGAGGGATGAGATCCCCCGGTGAGTGCTACCTCTTGAGCATCGCGTTGGATTTCCCCGAAGAGGAGAGGATGATGCAGCAAAGTAGCGTAAGTATTTCCCTCAGTTTTTGAGAACCAAGGTATCAATCTAGTAGGAGGCTACGCACAAGTCCCTCGTACCTGCACAAAACAATAGCTCCTCGCAACCAACGCGATTAGGGGTTGTCAATCCCTTCACGGTCACTTACGAGAGTGAGATCTAATAGAGATGATAAATAATATTTTTGGTATTTTTGGTATAGAGATGCAAAGTGAAAAGTAAAAGGCAAAGTAAAAACAAAGCAAGTATTAAAGTAATGGAGATTGATATGATGAGAATAGACCCGGGGGCCATAGGTTTCACTAGTGGCTTATCTCAAGAGCATAAGTATTCTACAGTGGGTGAACAAATTACTGTTGAGCAATTGATGAATTGAGCATAGTTATGAAAATATCTAGGTATGATCATGTATATAGGCATCACGTCCGAGACAAGTAGACCGACTCTGCCTGCATCTACTACTATTACTCCATCGATCGACCGCTATCCGGCATGCATCTAGAGTATTAAGTTAAAAACAGAGTAACGCCTTAAGCAAGATGACATGATGTAGAGGGATAAATTCATGCAATATGATAAAACCCCATCTTGTTATCCTCGATGGCAACAATACAATACGTGCCTTGCTGCCCTTACATCCTTTGGGAAAGGACACGCAAGATTGAACCCAAAGATAAGCACTTTTCCCATTGCAAGAACTACCAATCTAGTTGGCCAAACCAAACGGATAATTCGAAGAGACTTGCAAAGATAACCAATCATACATAAAAGAATTCAGAGAAGATTCAAATATTTCTCATAGATAATCTTGATCATAAACCCACAATTCATCGGTCTCAACAAATACACCGCAAAAATAAGATTACATCGAATAGATCTCCACGAGAGAGGGGAGAACATTGTATTGAGATCCAAAAAGAGAGAAGAAGCCATCTAGCTACTAGCTATGGTCCCGAAGGTCTGAAGTAAAGTACTCACACTTAATCGGAGGGGCTATGGTGATGATGTAGAAGCCCTCTGTGGTGGATGCCCCCTCCGTGAGCTCCTAACAGGCCCCAAGATGGGATCTCGTGGATCTGAAAGTTCTGGCGGTGGAATTAGGTTTTGGCTCCTGTTCAGTCGTTTGGAAGTGCGAGGTATATTTAGGAGGAAGGAGTACATCGGTGGAGCAACAGGGGCCCACGAGGTGGGGGCGCGCCTAGGGGCGCCCCACCCTGTGATCGCCTCTGTTACTTCTTGGAGTAGGGTCCAAGTCTCTGGATCACGTTCGTGAGAAAATCACATTCGAAGGTTTCATTCCGTTTGGACTCGTTTGATATTCCGTTTCTTCAAACACTGAAATAGGCAAAAAAATAGCAATTACGGGCTGGGCCTCCGATTAATAGGTTAGTCCCAAAATAATATAAAAGTGGAAAATAAAGCCCAATATAGTCCAAAACAGTAGATAAAGTAGCATGGAGCAATCAAAATTATAGATACGTTGGAGCGACGACGACATCCCAAGCTTAATTCCTGCTCGTCCTCGAGTAGGTAAATGGTAAAAAGAGAATTTTTGATGCGGAGTGATACTTTGGCATAATTTCAATGTAAATCTTCTTAATTGTGGTATGAATATTCAGATCCGAAAGATTCTAGACAAAAGTTCATATTGACATAAATATAATAATACTTCAAGCATACTAACTAAGCAATTATGTCTTCTCAAAATAACATGGCCAAAGAAAGTTATCCCTACAAAATCATATAGTCTGGCTATGCTCCATCTTCCCCACGCAAAATATTTAAATCATGCACAACCCCGATGACAAGCCAAGCAATTGTTTCATACTTTAACAATTTCAAAACTTTTTCAATCTTCACGCAATACATGAGCGTGAGCCATGGATATAGCACTATATGTGGAATAGAATGGTGGTTGTGGAGAAGACAAAAAGGGAGAAGATAATCTCACATCAACTAGGCGTATCAACGGGCTATGGAGGTGCCCATCAATAGATATCAATGTGAGTGAGTAGGGATTGCCATGCAACGGATGCACTAGAGCTATAAGTATATGAAAGCTCAACAAAAGAAACTAAGTGGGTGTGCATCCAACTCGCTTGCTCACGAAGACCTAGGGCATTTGAGGAAGCCCATCATTGGAATATACAAGCCAAGTTCTATAATGAAAAATTCCCTCTAGTATATGAAAGTGACAAAATGTTAGACTCTCTATCATGAAGATCTTGGTGCTACTTTGAAGCACAAGTGTGGTAAAAGGATATTAGCATTGTCCCTTCTCTCTTTTTCTCTCATTTTTTTATTTGGGCCTTTTCTCTCTTTTTTTTGGCCTCTTTTTTTTCATTTTTCATCCGGAGTCTCATCCCGAGTTGTGGGGGAATCATGGTCTCCATCATCCTTTCCTCACTTGGGACAATTCTCTAAAGAATGATGATCATCACACTTTTATTTTTCTTACAACTCAACAATTACAACTCGATTCTTAGAACAAAGTATGACTCTATATGAATGCCTCCGGCAGTGTACCGGGATGTGCAATGAAACAAGAGTGACATGTATGAAAGAATTATGAAAGGTGGGTTTGCCACAAATACGATGTCAACTACATGATCATGCTAGCAATATGACAATGATGGAGCGTGT
The DNA here is from genome assembly GCA_021605205.1 of Aegilops longissima. NCBI lineage: Eukaryota > Viridiplantae > Streptophyta > Magnoliopsida > Poales > Poaceae > Aegilops > Aegilops longissima. The sequence continues at coordinate 695,198,168 of CM038678.1, read as the reverse complement.
CATAATAAACGGAACGGTGGAAAGTTGCATGGCAATATATCTCGAAATGGCTATGGAAATGCCATGATAGGTAGGTATGGTATCTGTTTTGAGGAAGATATATGGTGGGTGTATGATACCGGCGAAAAGTGCACGGTATTAGAGAGGCTAGCAATGGTGGAAGGATGGGAGAAAGTGCGTATAATCCATGGACTCAACATTAGTCATAAAGAACTCATATACTTATTGGAAAAATCTAGAAGTTATCAAAGCAAAGTATTACGCGCACGCTCTGGGATAGATTGGTAGGAAAATACCATCGCTCGTCCCCGACCGCCACTCATAAGGAAGACAATCAATAAATAAATCATGCTCCGAGTTCATCACATAACGGTTCACCATATGTGCATGCTACGGGAATCACAAACTTCAACACAAGTATTCTTTAAATTCACAACTACTCAACTAGCATGACTTTAATATCACCATCTTCATATCTCACAACAATTATCAAGCATCAACCTTTTCTTAGTATTCAACGCACTCAAAAGAAAGTTTCACATATCTTGAATACCAAGTATATTAATATTAAGCAAATTAGCATGCTATTAACGACTCTCAAAATAATCTAAGTGAAGCATGAGAGATCAATAGTTTCTTTAAAACAAACCCACCACCGTGCTCTAAAATATCTAAGTGAAGCACTAGAGCAAAAATTATCATGCTCAAAAGATATAAGCGAAGCACTATGAGCAAAACTATCAAGCTCAAAACATATAAGTGAAGCACATAGAGTATTCTATCAAATTCCAATTCATGAATGGCTCTCTCAAAAGGTGTGTACAGCAAGGATGATTGTGGTAAACTAACAATCAAAGACGCAAATAATACAAGACTGTAACGCCCCCGATGCGGCTATATCTCCCACGTGTCGAGGCACGACTTAGAGGCATAACCGCATTGAAAGCAATGTCGCAAGTGAGGTAATCTTCACACAACCCATGTAATAAATAGGGAAAGAGATACATAGTTGGCTTACATTCGCCACTTCACACACAAGTACATAAATAAACATCCATCATTGAGTACACTCAAGGTCCGACTACGGAACCAAAATAAAAGAAGATACCCCAAATGCTACAGATCCCCGATCGTCCCAACTGGGCACCACTACTCGATCATCTGGAAAAGACACATAGTAACGACCACGTTCCTCGTCGAACTCCCACTTGAGCTCGGTTGAGTCACCTGACCGCATCATCGGAACCTGCAACTGTTTTGAAGTATCTGTGAGTCACGGGGACTCAGCAATCTCACACCCGCGAGATCAAGACTATTTAAGCTTATAGGAAGGACAGAGTAGTAAAGTGGAGCTGCAGCAAGCGACTAGCATATATGGTGGCTATTGCGCAAAAGAGAGCGAGAAGAGGAGCAAAGCACGGTCGTGAAGCTAGAAGCGATCAAGAAGTGATCCTGAACTACTTACGTCAGACATAACTCCAACACCGTGTTCACTTCCCGAACTCCGCCGAGAAGAGACCATCACGGTTACACACGTGGTTGATGTGTATTTTAAATTGAGGTCAACTTCGGGTTTTCTACAACCGGACATCAACAAATTCCCATCTGCCTCATAACCGCGGGCACGGCTTTCGAAAGATATTACCCTGCAGGGGTGTCCCAACTTAGCCCATTATAAGCTCTCACGGTCAACGAAGGATATTCCTTCTACCGGGAAGACCCGATCAATCTCGGAATCCCAGACTACAAGACATTTTGACAGCAATAAAACAAGACCAGCAAAGCCACCCGATTGTGCCGACAAATCCCGATAGGAGCTGCACATATCTCGTTCTCAGGGCACATCCGGATGAGACAGGCTACGAGTAAAACCAAGCCTCGAGTTTCCCGTGGTGGCCCCATGAGCGGTTCGGTTCGGGCCAGCACTCGAAGGAGCACTGGTCCGGGGTTAAAATAAAGATGACCCTCGGGCTCGCGAAAACCGGGGAAAAGGCTTAGGTGGCAAATGGTAAAACCAAAGTTGGGCCTTGCTGGACGAGTCTTATTCAAAGCGAACTGTCAAGGGGTCCCATAAATCACCCAACCGTAAGGAACGCGAAATCAAGGAACATAACACCGGTATGACGGAAACTAGGGTGGCAAGAGTGGAACAAAACACGGGCATAAGGCCGAGCCTTCCACCCTTTACCAAGTATATAGATGTATTAATTATAGCAGATATATATTGTGATATCCCCAACAAGTAAACATGTTCCAACAAGGAACAACATCTCCATGTTCCAACAAGGAACAAACTTCAGCTTCACCTGCAACTAGCAACGCTATAAGAGGGTTGAGCAAAGCGGTAACATAGCCAAACAACGGTTTGCTAGGAAAAGGATGGTTAGGGGCTGAGATGGCAATATGGGTGGCATGATATAGCAAGTGGTAGGCATCGCAGCATAGGCATAGCAAAAGAGCGAGCAACTAGCATAGCAAAGATAGAAGTGATTTCGAGGGTATGGTCATCTTGCTCGCAATGTTCTCGAGTTGTCGAAAGCTTGATCCTCGTAAGCGTTCTCAACAGGTTCCTCGCTCACGCACTCGCCTCCGGCTCTACCCAAAGCAACAACACAAACAAAGGAACCACAATAAATCACGGTGCAATGCACAATCAACATGATGCAAAAACATGCATGATATGCGAGATGTGATATGCAATGCTTATATGCGCCGGAAGGTAAATGATGAACCAGGCATCAACTTGGCAAACCAAGTATGCCACTGAAAGATGAGATGATTTCGTTGAAATCGATATAAAGATCACCGGAATCGGATGCACGGTTTGGAAATGACAAGCAAAACAAGAATGGCACAAATCTGCCATTAACAGCATGATGCCACTTAGCAAGCAACAATTAATTAAGCTACTGCACCCAAACGTATCAACAAAGTACATGACAGTGATCTACACAAGATGCTCGACAAAAATGAGCACTTAGCTACGGCTAGTTCACATCATAACAGGTTCAAACAAGCATGGAAAAAGTGCACAAAATATCAGGCTGGACATGGCAAAAACAGCATCAGGTTGCAATGTTTAGAGCAACAAAACTACATGCTACAGGAACTTAAAATAACAAAACATGGCATGGCATGAATCTACTCAAAGCATAGAACAAAAGTCCCTTATTGACCATAAGCCAAAAAGGATCAGAAAATATAGTAACACCCATGTCAATATCGAAAGTTTCGTTAACAGATTCAGCAACATGGCATGTCCAAAACTGATAACAAGTAGGCATCTTTACAAGCTCAATGCACTCACTACAGAGCCTTATATGATAAACTAAGCATACATACATCAAGAAGACATGGCATAGAAGACATACATGGCAAGAACAATAACATAGCATACATGGATCAACCACAACAACCTTGGCAAAATTGAATAACACGTAAACAATCTGCCAGGAAACATTTGATAGCAAAAGTAGAGCTCGATTTACTCAAGCTATGACACTCCATAATTGCAAACAAGGGCATGGATGGATAGAGCAAGACATGTTTTACAAAACACCCTTACTGAAGTATCTCAAAATATGCATAGATCTCTCGGTAGCATCAAGTTAACATGGCATCAAAATCAGCTAAACAGGGCTGAAATCAGCAACATCAGGACACCTACTTTGCATGCTTGTGCTAGTCACCAAATAGATCACAAAAATACATGGCATACACCCCTGAAAAGATGGCATGGCATATTTCAAAACACATGTAGGACTCAAATTCATAGGGTGCACACATCAATCGTGGCAAAAATAACAAAAGTGCAAGTTCTGTTAAGAAACAGAAACTAACATCACATAGCACTCTTCCAACAGCATTTCGGGCATCAAGATGAGCTCAAATGAAAATGATGCAATGAGATGAAATGATCTACTCTTCGAGACGAACATTTTGACATATTATACGCGCAGAATGGACCTACAGATGCAAAGATACAATACCGAGAAAATGTAACAAAATAACAATAATAGAAAAGACCTAGGGAAAAAAAGGAGGGGAAGAGAGGTCAACAGGAGCGCGGGAACCGAGGCCGGATCGGGCCGGCCGGATCGGTCGAGGGCGGCGGCGGCTCGGCTCGCCGGAGGAGGCGGCGAGGAGGAGCGCGGCGGGTCGGGCCGACGGCGCCGGAGGCGGGCGGCGGTGGCGGTGGGCGCGCCGGCTGGGCGGGCGCGGCTGGCGAGGTCGCCGGGGCTGGCGGGCGGCGGGCGGGCGCTGAGGGCGGGCGAGGAGAGGGGCGATGGGCAGGCGGAGGTGGGCTGGCGCGGGCGGCGAGGGCGGAGAGGCGGCGGCGAAGCGGGTGGCGGGAGCGGCGGGGCGGCGAGGGCGGTGGCGCGGAGGCGGCGCGGCGGAGGCGGAGAGGCGGCGGGCGCGGGCCGCCGGTGTGGCGACCGGGCCGGAGGGCTGGCGCTGGCCTCGCGGGCCGGGCGCGGATGCGCGGCGGGTAGTGGCGTGCCACGTGGCACGCCGTACGCCTTAGTTGGCGGCGGCGGGCGGACGTGTCCGTCCGATCGGACACGCCCGCGGCGCGAGGGAAAATTGCTAGGGTTTCGGGAGGATGATCCGGGATTGGAAGGGAGGTGTTTAAATAGGCATAGAGGGAGCTAGGAGAGTCCAAATGAGGTGTAGTTTTCGCCACACGATCGTGATCGAACGACGGAGAGCATGGAAGTGACTTAGATGGGTTATTGGGCTGTTTTGAAAGGGTGTTGGGCTGCAACTTAAAAGAGGCCTTTTGAGAGTGCGGTTAACCGTTGGAGTACCAAACGAGCTCCAAATGACCGAAACTTGACCGGTGGTCTACGGGTGGTATACCAAGGCCACTAGACAAACCTCGGTCCATTTCGAGAAGGTTTAGTACCGCACACGGAAAAACGTAAAAGGACCGCGGGGAGATAGGAGTGCCGGATTCCAAAACGGACAACGGAAAAATGCTCGGAATCAAGAGGCGAACACGTATGCAAATGCGATGCACATGATGACATGATAAAAAATGCATGACATAGACAAAATGCAAAATGAAGAAAACCCAACCACGGAGGGAATATCATATCACAATGCGAAAATGGCAAGAGTTGGAGTTACAAATATGGAAAGTTACTCCGGGTGTTACAACACTCCACCACTACAAGAGGATCTCGCCCCGAGATCTAGGACTGAAAGAACTCCGGATATTCGAACGGAGGTGATCCTCGCGCCCCGGTAGCTTCTCGGTCGGAATGGTGTGACCACTTCACTTTGAGGAATTTGATTGACTTGTTGCGAGTCTTGCGCTCGGTTTCTTCAAGAATAGCAACGGGTGCTCATGATAAGAGATCTTCTTGAAGGTCAATCTCTTGAAGTTGATAGTGCGTTCAGGAGTCTTGAAGCACTTGCGGCTGTGACACGTGAAACACATCGTGCACATTTGCAAAGTTGGATGGAAGCTCAAGTTGATAGGCGAGATCGCCTCTTTTGCCAATGATCTTGAAAGGACCCACGTATCTAGGGGCAAGCTTCCTTTGATACCGAAGCGACGAGTGCCTTTCATTGAGAGACGCGGAGGTAGACATGGTCTCCGATTTCAAAAGCCACATCACGGTGCTTGTCATCATAATAGCTCTTTCTGGCGCGATTGCGCGGCTTTGAGATTCTCACGAATGACTTTGCACATCTCTTCTGCTTCTGTGATCAAGTCATTGCCAAGAAGTTGGCGTTCACCTGTCTCAGACCAATTGAGAGGAGTACGGCACTTTACGCCATAGAGAATTTCGAATGGGGCCTTGCCGAACTCGCTTGGAAGCTGTTGTTGTAGGAGAACTCGGCATATGGAAGACAATCTTCCCACTTCATACGAAGGAAATGACACAAGCCCCGAGCATATCTTCAAGAATTTGATTAACTCGCTCAACTTGGACACTTGTTTGAGGATGGAAAGCTGTCTTTGAAACGAATGTTGGTGCCCATGGCCTTCAAAAGAATCCCAAAACTTGGAGGTAAAGATGCTGCCACGGTCCAAGAGATCACTTGTGGAATGCCGTGCAAGGAGACAATCCTGGAGGTGTATAGCTCTGCCAACTGAGCTGCTGTGATGGATTCTTTGATAGGAAGAAAATGCGCCACTTTAGTAATCTTGTCAATGACAACGAAGATAGCATCATTTCCACGCTTGGACTTAGGAAAACCAGTCACGAAGTCCATTTCAATATGATCAAACTTCCATTCAGGAATAGCAAGAGGTTGAAGAAGACCAGCTGGTCTTTGGTGTTCTGCTTTCACTCTTCTGCAGACATCACATTCATTCACGAATTGAGCAATTTCTCGCTTCATTCGAGTCCACCAATATGACTGCTTGAGGTCATGGTACATCTTCGTACTTCCAGGATGAATGGATAGAAGCGAATTGTGAGCCTCGTTCATAATGACTTTTCGCAGATCACCCTTAGGAACCACAATCCAGTCCTCGAAGAAAAGAGTATCTTTGTCATCAACGTGGAAGCACTTGTACTTGGAAATGCCCTTGTCGATACCACGTTTCACCTTTTTCACCATGGTATCCGAAGTTGAGCCTCACGAATCTGATCTTCCAAGGTAGGAGAGACTATGAGGTTGGCAAGAAAGCCTTGAGGAACAACTTGAAGATTCAGCTTGGAAAGCTTCATAGAGATCCGGTGAAAGGGCTTGAGGATTAGGCATTGCGAGAAGCTTTTCTGCTCAAAGCATCTGCAATGACATTGGCCTTGCCGGAGTATATTCAATACTTGGGTTGTACTCTTGAATCATTTCGACCCATCGAGTCTGCCTGAGGTTGAGGTTGGGCTGAGTGAAGATGTACTTGAGACTCTTGTGATCGGTGAAAATGTCCACTTTCCTTCCCAACAAGAGATGTCTCCACGTTATCAATGCATGGACAACTGCCGCCAACTCAAGATCGTGAGTGGGGTAGTTCTTTTCGTTGGGCTTCAACTGGCGAGAAGTATAAGCCACAACTCTCTTCTCTTGCATTAGCACAGCACCGAGACCTTGAAGAGAAGCATCACAGAAAACTTCAAATGGCTTGGATTCATCAGGAGGAGTCAAGACAGGAGCTGTGACGAGTTTCTCTTTGAGGGTATTGAAAGCAACGCCACACTCGGGAGACCGGACATATTTCACATGCTTCGGAGGAGGTTGGAAAGAGGCTTTGCAATCTTGGAGAAGTTCTCAACGAATCTTGACAATAGCTTGCAAGACCAAGAAAATGCGGAGCTGCTTGACATTACGAGGAGGTTCCCAATTCACAATTGCGGACACCTTCTCGGGATTAACAGCGATGCCCTTGGCGGAGATGATATGACCAAGATAAAGCACTTCATCAAGCCAAAATTCACATTTGGAGAACTTAGCATAGAATTGATACTCTCTGAGCTTGTCTAGCACCAATCGCAAATGTTTGGCATGATCCTTCTTATTCTTGGAGAAGACCAAAATATCATCAAGATAGACCAAGACGAATTCATTGGTGTAGGGGTTGAATATGAAGTTCATCATCCGAGAGAATGTCGGAGGAGCATTGACGAGGCCGAAAGACATGACAGTATATTCATAAGAACCAAAACTTGTTCTGAATGCTGTCTTGGGAATATCTTGTTCACGAATGCGAATCTGATGATAACCCATACGAAGGTCAAGCTTGGAGAACACTGTAGCACCTTTGAGTTGCTCGAAAAGCTCATTGATGTTAGGAAGTGGATACTTGTTCTTGATAGTCTTCTTATTCAATGGACGGTAATCGACGCAAAGTCGGTCCGTGCCATCCTTCTTCTGGACAAAAAGAACACCACAACCCCAAGGAGATGATCTCGGTCTGATCAAACCCAGACGCTCTTGTTCATCGAGCTGCTTCTTCAATTCCTTCAGCTCATCAGGTCCAAGCTTGTATGGACGCTTGCAAACGGGTTCGATGCGGGCTCAAGATCGATAACAAACTCAATCGGCCGATGAGGAGGCATACCCGAAGCTCTTACGGAAAGATATCTTGGTACTCACAAACGATGGAATCGAGAGATAGCATTCAGTTCGCCCTTCTCATTGAGAGAAAACAACCAATGGTTTCATCACGCGGCATAGATGATCACATCATTAGAAGAGTGAGTCAATTGAATTTCCCTGGCAGCACAATCAAGCTGAGCTTTGTGCTGATAAAGCCAGTCCATTCCGAGAATAAGATCAATGTCCGAGTCACCAAGAACAATTGGTTTAGCCAGAAATCTATAATCGCCCATCTTGATACCGACATTTGGAACCAACATGGTAGATCTCAAACGCTTAGCCGGAGAAATAACTTGCATAGCTTTAGGTAATGCCTCTGTATCAAAATTGTGCTTCGATGCAAAAGGATATGACATGAAAGAATGCGATGCACCAGTATCAAATAAGACTTTTGCAGGAATATCATTAACTGAGAGATTACCCATTAACACATCAGAAGATTCCTCTGCTTGAGCTGCATTCATCATATTGACCTTGGCATACTTTGGATTATGCTTGACCACTGCATTGCTGGAAGATTTCACAGGAGGAGGAGGCGGAAGGCGCCTCTGGTTGAAGCACTTGTTCGCATAGTGACCTTCTCACGACATTTGTTGCAAGTCACCTCGGAGAGCGGACGGTGGTAAGGAGCACTTGACCTTGGAGCTTGGGAACTAGACTTGTTACGATAGCTTGGGTTGGGTGGGTGGGAAGATCCACGGCCACCTGAGTTCTTCTGGCGATAAGGCCGACGGAACGGAGGAGGAGGAAGGTAGAACTTCTGCTGCTTAGCTGCCACTTGAGAGGAAGAAGAAGACTGAACTGCATCCCCGATTCTCTTCTTAGAAGCCTCACATTTGAGCTGGGCAGCTTCTTGCTTGAGCCATGTTGTAGAAATCATCATACTTATCGGCTCAAAAAGCACAAGAGCTAATTGCAGATCTTCTCTCAGACCACCTCTGAATTGATAGATCATACTCTTTTCATCAGGTACGTCTTGCTTAGCAAAACGAGCGAGCTTCTGGAACTGGATATTGTATTGATAGACAGACATGTTGCCCTGCTTGAGATTGCGGAACTCCTCACGCTTGCTCTCAACAACACTTTTCGGAATGTGATGAGCTCTGAAATCACGGCGGAACTCATCCCAGGTAATGACACGACCTCCTCTGGAATCTTTGTATTGCTGGTACCACTCAGCAGCTTGATCCTTGAGTTGAAACGATGCAAACTTGACAAAGTCCTCAGGTCTGACATTGCTACAATCAAAATGCTTGCAGATGTCCACTAACCAATCGTCAGCGTCTGTGGCCTCGACACAGAAACTGAAAGACTTCGGCTGATTAGCGAGGAACTGACTGAGAGTAGCAAAGTGCGGCTGATTGTTGCCTTGACCTTGATTTCCTTGATTGCCTTGCCTCGAGTACGTTCTTGCAAGAGCTGCAAAATCATCGAGCATTGGCATTGGTGGCTGCCATGATAGCTTGCCGTGCCTCACGGAGGCGGAGGTGGAGGTGGAGGTGGAGGTTGATGATCCCCATCATTGCGATCCGGATTCGACGCGTTGGCGGAGCCATCTGGAGAGGGTGACATCCGTTAGTCCTTTGATAGACAAAAGATAAGTAGAATCAACGGATAGAAATTGCAACATATAGTCTTCACAATAAACATTCGAACAAGAATGAGCGAATGAATTCAAAGTTAATCATCACACGTCCATTAAGGTGAGAAGCCACTTAGATAAAGATATGGAAACAACATCATCTTAGAAACAAATTGAATATCACAACGAAAACAAAAGATTGGCTTCTAGAATGAGCGGAACAAACACATGATAGAGATTTCGCCCAAAGTGTTCGTGGTGGGGCCCGCACGGACACGACGTATAGCGGACGTCACGAATGACAAAAAAGACGTCCCCGAATCAGCATAGCCAAGGATTCTTTAAGACATCTCGCGACCACTGTAAATCGACCGTGAATGGGCGGACCACTAGACGTTGAACCCCAATCTCAAATCATACATCTATCGGAAAGAAATCCTGTAAGCTACTAGAATTCCCACCTATAAACTCCCGAAACTTTCTGGTTATGCAATCTGGTGTTGGGGATACAGGGGACACAAAATATATCACCCAAACTAACAATACCTAGATCCAGCTGTATCCATCCGTCAACACATAACCAAGAAATCCTCGAAATCGTGTACCTCGACCTTGAAAAACATCCGTTATACAAGTCATGGCAATACTCCCTTTTCGCCTCGATCTTGGGCTATCGGGTTATCTCACCAACAACTACACAAAAGAGATTTCGATGTCGGTAAAACTCGGTATTCCGAATCGCAACGATAAAATTGTGACGACAACACCTCGGATATCAACTCCCGGGACACCGCCACAACCCCTAAATGTCGAGGCACCAAGAACAATGTTCTCGTCACAAAACCATCGAACGATTCCAAGATACCCACGTGATCCTAAAATTTTTTTAGTGAAATTTGAGGAGAGAAGAGTCAAAACTCTCGTCGGGAGACCTCACAGAGCGACGAAGGACTGGGAGTAAAAAGAATCCTACTCTCCGATATATATAATCCTAAGACTCAAAACATTTTCCATTCTAGACTCAACAACGCCAAACAAACAATCAAGTAGGGGGCTCCTAAGTCGGGAAGGCTCGATTACCAACATAGCGCCCCGATGCGGCTATATCTCCCACGTGTCGAGGCACGACTTAGAGGCATAACCGCATTGAAAGCAATGTCGCAAGTGAGGTAATCTTCACACAACCCATGTAATAAATAGGGAAAGAGATACATAGTTGGCTTACGATCGCCACTTCACACAAGTACATAAATAAACATCCATCATTGAGTACACTCAAGGTCCGACTACGGAACCAAAATAAAAGAAGATACCCCAAATGCTACACAGATCCCCGATCGTCCCAACTGGGCACCCACTACTGATCATCTGGAAAAGACACATAGTAACGACCACGTTCCTCGTCGAACTCCCACTTGAGCTCGGTTGAGTCACCTGCACTGGCATCATCGGAACCTGCAACTGTTTTGGAAGTATCTGTGAGTCATGGGGACTCAGCAATCTCACACCCGCGAGATCAAGACTATTTAAGCTTATAGGAAGGACAGAGTAGTAAAGTGGAGCTGCAGCAAGCGACTAGCATATATGGTGGCTATTGCGCAAAAGAGAGCGAGAAGAGGAGCAAAGCACGGTCGTGAAGCTAGAAGCGATCAAGAAGTGATCCTGAACTACTTACGTCAGACATAACTCCAACACCGTGTTCACTTCCGGACTCCGCCGAGAAGAGACCATCACGGTTACACACGCGTTGATGTGTATTTTAATTGAGGTCAACCGGGTTTTCTACAACGGACATTAACAAATTCCCATCTGCCTCATAACCACGGCCACGGCTTTCGAAAGATATTACCCTGCAGGGGTGTCCCAACTTAGCCCATTATAAGCTCTCACGGTCAACGAAGGATATTCCTTCTACCGGGAAGACCCGATCAATCTCGGAATCCCAGACTACAAGACATTTTGACAGCAATAAAACAAGACCAGCAAAGCCACCCGATTGTGCCGACAAATCCCGATAGGAGCTGCACATATCTCGTTCTCGGACACATCCGGATGAGACAGCTCTGAGTAAAACCAAGCCTCGAGTTTCCCGTGGTGGCCCTGCAGCGGTTTCGGTTCGGGCCAGCACTCGAAGGAGCACTGGTCGGGGGGTTAAAATAAAGATGACCCTCGGGCTCGCGAAAACCCGGGGGAAAAAGGCTTAGGTGGCAAATGGTAAAACCAAAGTTGGGCCTTCTTTGGACGAGTCTTATTCAAAGCGAACTGTCAAGGGGGTCCCATAAATCACCCAACCGTGTAAGGAACGCGAAATCAAGGAACATAACACCGGTATGACGGAAACTAGGGTGGCAAGAGTGGAACAAAACACCAGGCATAAGGCCGAGCCTTCCACCCTTTACCAAGTATATAGATGTATTAATTATAGCAGATATATATTGTGATATCCCCAACAAGTAAACATGTTCCAACAAGGAACAACATCTCCATGTTCAACAAGGAACAAACTTCAGCTTCTGCAACTAGCAGCGCTATAAGAGGGTTGAGCAAAGCGGTAACATAGCCAAACAACGGTTTGCTAGGAAAAGGATGGTTAGGGGCTGACATGGCAATATGGGTGGCATGATATAGCAAGTGGTAGGCATCGCAGCATAGGCATAGCAAAAGAGCGAGCAACTAGCATAGCAAAGATAGAAGTGATTTCGAGGGTATGGTCATCTTGCCTGCAATGTTCTCAGAGTTGTCGAAAGCTTGATCCTCGTAAGCGTTCTCAACAGGTTCCTCGTTCACGTACTCGTCTCCCGGCTCTACCCAAATCAACAACACAAACAAAGGAACCACAATAAATCACGGTGCAATGCACAATCAACATGATGCAAAAAACATGCATGATATGCGAGATGTGATATGCAATGCATATGTGCGCTCCGGAAGGTAAATGATGAACCAGGCATCAACTTGGCAAACCAAGTATGCCACTGGAAAGATGAGATGATTTCGGTTGAAATCGATATAAAGATCACCGGAATCGGATGCACGGTTTGGAAATGACAAGCAAAACAAGAATGGCACAAATCTGCCATTAACAGCATGATGCCACTTAGCAAGCAACAATTAATTAAGCTACTGCACCCAAACGTATCAATAAAGTACATGACAGTGATCTACACAAGATGCTCGATAAAAGATGAGCACTGAGCTACGGCTAGTTCACATCATAACAGGTTCAAACAAGCATGGCAAAAGTGCACAAAATATCAGGCTGGACATGGCAAAAACAGCATCAGGTTGCAATGTTCAGAGCAACAAAACTACATGCTACAGGAACTTAAAATAGCAAAACATGGCATGGCATGAATCTACTCAAAGCATAGAACAAAAGTCCCTTATTGACCATAAGCCAAAAAGGATCAGAAAATATAGTAACACCCATGTCAATATCGAAAGTTTCGTTAACAGATTCAGCAACATGGCATGTCCAAAACTGATAACAAGTAGGCATCTTTACAAGCTCAATGCACTCACTACAGATCCTTATATGATAAACTAAGCATACATACATCAAGAAGACATGGCATAGAAGACATACATGGCAAGAACAATAACATAGCATACATGGATCAACCACAACAACCTTGGCAAAATTGAATAACACGTAAACAATCTGCCAGGAAACATTTGATAGCAAAAGTAGAGCTCGATTGACTCAAGCTATGGCACTCCATAATTGCAAAAAAGGGCATGGATGGATAGAGCAAGACATGTTTTACAAAACACCCTTACTGAAGTATCTCAAAATATGCATAGATCTCTCGGTAGCATCAAGTTAACATGGCAACAAAATCAGCTAAACAGGGCTGAAATCAGCAACATCAGGACACCTACTTTGCATGCTTGTGCTAGTCACCACATAGATCACAAAAATACATGGCATACACCCCTGGAAAGATGGCATGGCATATTTCAAAACACATGTAGGACTCAAATTCATAGGGTGCACACATCAATCATGGCAAAAATAACAAAAGTGCAAGTTCTGTTAAGAAACAGAAACTAACATCACATAGCACTCTTCCAACAGCATTTCGGGCATCAAGATGAGCTCAAATGAAAATGATTCAATGAGATGAAATGATCTACTCTTCGAGGCGAACATTTTGACATATTATACGCGCAGAATGGACCTACAGATGCAAAGATACACTACCGAGAAAATGCAACAAAATAACAATAATAGAAAAGACTTAGGGAAAAAAAAGGAGGGGAAGAGAGGTCAACGGGAGCGCGCGAACCGAGGCCGGATCGGGCCGGCCGGATCGGTCGAGGGCGGCTCGGCTCGGCTCGCCGGAGGAGGCGGCGAGGAGGAGCGCGCGGCCGGGTCGGGCCGACGGGCGCGAGGAGGCAGGCGGCGGCGGGGGGGGCGCCGGCGGGCGCGGGCGCGGGCGAGAGTGGGCGCCGGGCGCCGGCGGGCGGCTGGCGGGCGAGGTCGCTGGGGCGCCGGGCGGCGGCGGGCGCCTGAGGCCGGGCGAGGAGGCGCGGGCGGCGGTGGCGCGGGGCGTGGCGCGGGGTGGGGCGGCGCCGTGGAGAGGCGGCGGCGAAGCGGGTGGCCGGAGTGTGCGGGCGGGCGGCGTAGGCCGGCCGGTGGCGTGGAGGCGGCGGTCGGGCGGCGGAGAGGCGGCGGGCGCTGGCCGCTGGGTGCGGCGACGGGCCGGAGGGCCGCGCGGATGCGGCGGTGGGGACTGGCGCTGCCACGTGGCACGCCCCGGTTGGCCGGCGGCGGCGGGCGGACGTGTCCGGTCCGAATCGGACACGTCCGGCGGCGCGGAGGGGAAATTTGCTAGGGTTTCGGGGAGGATGATCCGGGATTGGAAAGGGGAGGTGTTTAAATAGGCATAGAGGGAGCTAGGAGAGTCCAAATGAGGTGTAGTTTTCGCCCACACGATCGTGATCGAACGACGGAGAGCATGGAAGTGACTTAGATGGGTTATTGGGCTGTTTTGAAGGGGTGTTGGGCTGCAACTTAAAAGAGGCCTTTTGCGAGAGCGGTTAACCGTTGGAGTACCAAACGAGCTCAAATGACCGAAACTTGACCGGTGGTCTACGGGTGGTATACCAAGGCCACTAGACAAACCTCGGTCCATTTCGAGAAGGTTTAGTACCCGCACGGAAAAACGTAAAAGGGACGCCGGGGAGATAGGAGTGCCGGATTCCAAAACGGACAACGGGAAAAATGCTCGGAATCAAGAGACGAACACGTATGCAAATGCGATGCACATGATGACATGATAAAAAAATGCATGACATAGACAAAATGCAAAATGAAGAAAAACCCAACCACGGAGGGAATATCATATCACAATGCCGAAAATGGCAAGAGTTGGAGTTACAAATATGGAAAGTTACTTCCGGGGTGTTACAAAGACGCTCCAAGCAAAACACATATCATGTGGTGAATAAAAATATAGCTCCAAGTAAATTACCGATGGAAGTAGACGAAAGAGGGGATGCCTTCCGGGGCATCCCCAAGCTTTGACTTTTTGGTGTGCTTGGTTTATCTTGGGGCTGCCATGGGCATCCCCAAGCTTAGGCTCTTGCCACTCCTTGTTCCATAATCCATCAAAAGAATTTACCCAAAACTTGAAAACTTCACAACACAAAACTCAATAGAAATCTCGTGAGCTCCGTTAGAGAAAGAAAACAAAAGACTAATTTAAGGTACTGTAATAAACTCATTCTTTATTTATATTGGTGTTAAATCTACTTTATTCCAACTTCTATATGGATTATAAACTATTTTACTAGCCATAGAATCATCAAAATAAGCAAACAACACACGAAAAACAGAATCTGTCAAAAACAGAACAGTCTGTAGTAATCTGTAACTAACGCAAACTTCTGGAACTCCAAAAATTCTAACAAAAATCGGATGACCTAGAAAATTTGTTTAATGATCAGCAGCAATTGGAATCAGTATTTTATCACGTTCTGGTGATTTTTAACAATTGTTTTCGTGAACACAAAGATTCTGGAAATTACAGCAAGATCAAATAACTATCATCCAAGAAGATCCCATAGGTCGAACTTGGCACAAACACTAATTAAAACATAAAACCACATCTAAGCAGAGGCTAGATGGATTATTTATTCATAAATAGAAGCAAAAGCAAAAAAAAATAAAAAAAATAAAATTGGGTTGCCTCCCAACAAGCGTTATCGTTTAATGCCCCTAGCTAGGCATAAAAGCAAGGATAGATCTAGGTATTGCCATCTTTGGTTGGCAAACCATAGGTGGCTCTCATGATAGATTCATATGGTAATTTTATTTTCTTTCTAGGAAAGTGTTCCATGCCCTTCTTTAAGGGAAATTGGAATCTAATATTCCCTTCCTTCATATCAATAATTGCACCAATCGTTCTAAGGAAAGGTCTACCAAGAATAATAGGGCAAGAAGGATTGTAATCTATATCAAGAACGATAAAATCTACGGGCACATAATTC
This sequence comes from Aegilops longissima, assembly GCA_021605205.1. Classification (NCBI taxonomy): domain Eukaryota; kingdom Viridiplantae; phylum Streptophyta; class Magnoliopsida; order Poales; family Poaceae; genus Aegilops; species Aegilops longissima. The sequence goes on along the minus strand of CM038678.1, from coordinate 695,182,036 downwards.
CTATTTGCAACAATAAGAACATCATTAATTCTTCCCATAGGCTTTTTAATAGTGGAATCCTCAAGATGCAAGTTTAGAGAGCAATCATCAAAGTCACGGAAATCTAGCAAATAACACAAGGTTTTGGGGATAGTAGAAACACTAGCACCCAAATCACACAAGGCATGAAACTCATAATTTTTAATTTTAATTTTAATAGTAGGTTCCCACAACTCATAGAGCTTTCTAGGGATAGAGACCTTCAACTCAAGTTTTTCTTCATAACATTGCATCAAGGCATCAACAATGTGTTCGGTAAAGGCCTTATTTTGACTATAAGCATGAGGAGAATTTAGCACAGATTGCAACAAGGAAATACAATCAATTAAAGAGCAATTTTCATAATTAAATTCCTTGAGATCCAATATAGTGGGTTTAGCAACATCTAGGTTTTTATTTCTTTCAATCCCACATTTATCAATTTAATCATCAAGATCTAAAAACTTCAAATTCTTAGAACGCCTTCTAGGTGAATGAAGATCATATTCAGTTTCATCAAGATTCATATTGCAAAACAAAGATTAATGGGGGACACATCAATAAATTTTAGATCTTCATCTTGATTTTCATAGGAATTGGAAGAACACGCATAAAGGAATCTTTGGAAGCATGCATCCTAGCGGTTCTTTCTTTGCACTCATCAATGGAAATTCTCATAGCTTTGAGAGACTCATTGATATCATGCTTAGGAGGAATAGATCTAAGCTTTAAAGAATCAATTTCAAGAGAAATTCTATCAACGTTCCTAGCCAAATCATCAACTTTAAGCAATTTATCCTCAAGCAAAGCATTAAAATTCTTTTGCGAACTCATAAATTCTTTAACACTAGTCTCAAATTCAGAGGGCACCTTCTTAAAATTCCATAAGAATTGTTGTAGGAATTTCCATAATTATTAGAGGAATTACTAGCATAAGGCCTAGGATTAAAATTCCCTCTATATGTGTTGTTACCAAAATTATTCCTACCAACAAATTCACATCCATAGATTCATTATTGTTCTCAATCAAGGTAGATAAAGGCATATCATTAGGATCATAAGAAACACCCTTAGTACCAAATAATTTCATAAGTTCGTCCATCTTTCCACTCAAAACATTAATTTCTTCTATCGCATGCACTTTTTTATTAGTAGATCTTTCGATATGCCATTGAGAATAATTAACCTGTAGCGACCAGACCCGAATGGATCAAGTCTCTGTGCTCAGTGTCATCCCTGGATCAGAATCGACACCACACATGCTTGAAGGATTTATAGCAGAGTAGCAATCACACACTTATTACATCGTTGTCCACAAGGGAACTTATTACAATAATATGGCTTAAGGCCATCTAATAATAACAGAGGAAGGCTTGGAAGATAAGTGAGTCCATCAACTCCAACGGCATCATCGAGTATAGAACCACGAGCTAACACATTACTCGTAAATCGAAAAGTCGCAACATGAAAGTTGCAGCCCAAAAACGGTCAAGACATGGAATATCTTGGCAATGTAACACATAGAGAGCAATGAAAGAACAAGCCTATACTACATGCATATATGGCTGGTGGTAAAGCTCTACGGTTACATTTTTGCATAAAGCTAATTTTCCCTACAACAAAGGAATAATTTTATTTAACTATCATGGTGGTTGTTAAACATTGAGAATGGTTGATGCATCCTCAATCCCAATTAAAAGTACTCATCAAATCCCAATAACATTTATTAGAAGTAACATGTTGAGATTCACATGATATTCAATTACAGATACTCAAAACGTCCATAACAGGGACACGGCTAATCATGATTAGTTTATAGACTCGCAGAGGTTTATGACTTTTCCCCACAAGACTCGATCGCCTCCGCTTGGTTCTCGACTACATGGTGTTTGAGAAATGGATGACCGAGACATAGTCTTCGTAAGCGCTAGCACCTTACATGTGGGTAGACCGTACCAACCTACATCCCCTACATCAGCTAGCCTACCCGTAAGAGTTCGCACAACTTAGTCAACTACGCCAGAGCCCATAATTGGCTTGTGGCTGCACACGGAAGTTTCAGTTTGAATAAACTTATGATCCCTTAGAGCACAGGTGGCGGTCCGAAGAAATCAGCAAGTCTGATAGAAACCAGGTGCCTCAATCCACCCAGATGTGTGTTTAGGTTGCCACCTTAGATAAACCATTAATTAACAATCTCACATCTGTCATGGATATTCACTCACCCAATCCACGCCTACTAGCATAGCATGGCATAAAGCAAACGAGAAGTGACTCCCAAGGTTTCATAAGTAAAACAGGTAATAGGTACTACCTCGTCTACTTCCCAATCCCACAATTTAATTAGATCCTAAACATGCAAGTGTTTGAGGGTTTGATCTAATGCAATAAAACTGGGTAGTAGAAAAGGTATGATCAAGTGTTACTTGCCTTGTCGATGATCCATGAGACCTAGAGATTCAAGTAACAAGCGGCGACCGGGTGATCTAACGCAGACAAACAACAAGCATACAATAAGTACTCATCTAATGCACGGGGAAATCTCAAATAAAAGATCTAACCAGAGAGTTCAACTTAAGAACCCTGGTTACAAAAGAATCAAATCAAATAAAACATCGAAAGTCGAAAGTGGAGAGAGAACGACTCGGTTTTAGCAATTTAAAACTAGGTCAAAATTTTACAGTAACAAAACTTTGTTTAAGTAGGTTAGTCGGAACGGCGGTTTCGTAACGAAACTCCAGGCGCTTGAATCACCTGATTCCGATAAACGAGCGAGAAAATAAACAGATTTGAAAATTGAATCAGAAATCAATTCGGAAAAATAACGGATTAAATCCGATTAAAAGAAAAACGACGAACGGATTAAACGGCGGACGTTCGTTAACAGATCTAATCCGACGAACACGTTCATCGAAACGAACGGGTCGGTGAACGTTCACTAAATAATAAAACCGAAAAAATAAATAAACCAATCTAGGGTTTTTTTTTAAAAAAAACCGAACAACGAAAAAAAACCGGATCGGTTTTAAAGCAAAACCAGATCGGGGGTGGTGGCGGCTACCTCCGTGAGTCGCCGGGTGGGCTCTGAGGCGGGCGGGCGGGCGGCGGGTCGGGCGAGGGCGGCGAGGGGGCGGGCGGCGGCGGTGGGTGAGGAGGGGGGGGGCGGGGTTATAAAGGAGGGGGTGCCGGTTGCCTTGGGAGGGGGCACGGCGGGCGTCCGTGGTCCGAGCCGACTCGGGCGGCTGGCGGAGGCTCCTCCTCAGCGAGGAGGAGGGGGAGTTGGGCAGCGGTGGGCTGGTGGGCCCTTGGCCCAAAGTGGGGGCGTGATTTTTTTAAAACAAATCTAAACGAATTTAAAATAAAACCAAACGAGCTCCAAATTAAATAAAATTAATTTTCCCCGACTCCTAAAAATGAGTCGAACAAAATGAACTTTAAAACGGGCAAAAAAATGCATATTTTTAAAATACTCATTTTTTCCCTAAAGCAAATAAACTTTGAAAAACCAAACTTTGATTTATTAATTAAATCTTCATTTTTCCTAAATGTTGGGAAAGTCATATTATTCCCTCTCTTATTTTTTTATAGGAAAAAAAATTATGAAGATAATTAAATAAATCCAATGATCTTATATTTTCAAAATTTGAGAAATCCCAAATATGAAAATAATGAAATCTCCAACTCTCTCCGAGGGTCCTTGAGTTGCGTGAAATTTTCTAGGATCGGAAAAATGCGAGAAAAATATGATATGCATGATGACCTAATGTATAACATTCCAAATTGAAAATTTGGGATGTTACAAACCTACCTCTTAAGATGAATCTAGCCCTCGAGATTCGGGTTGGCTAGAAAATAGGTGAGGTGGTCCTTGAGCAAAACTTCCTCTCTTTCCTGGTGGCTTCATCTTGATGTGGTGGCTCCAATTGAACCTTGCAAAACTTGATAACCTTGCTGCGAGTAACTCACCTGGCATAATCGAGAATCTTAACCGTTTTTCCTCATATGTTAAATCATCCTTCAACTGAATTGCTTCAAAGGGCACTGTGTCTCTTAACTGTACCTCTGCTATCTCGGGGTGACATTTCTTCAGCTGAGAAACATGGAATACATCATGAACTCCTGACAGTCCTTCTGGCAATTCCAGCTTATAAGCAACTTCTCCCATGCGTTGCAAAATCTTATATGGTCCAATGAAACGTGGTGCTAATTTTCCTTTAACTCCAAATCGCTTAACTCCTCGAAGCGGGGATACTCTAAGATATACTCTGTCTCCAACTTCATACTCAATCGCTTTGCGCTTTGAATCTGCATAGCTCTTACGTGCTGGACTGGGCTACCTTGAGCCTATCTCGAATCAGTTTAACCTTCGCTCAGACTCCTTAATCAAATCTGGTCCAAACAATCGACGATCTCGGTTTAGTCCCATGACAACGGTGTCCTGCATCTTCTTCCATCTGAGCCTCGAAGGTGCCATCCTTAGGCTGGTTTGGTAACTGTTGTTGTAAGAAAATTCTGCATACGGCAAATTATCATCCCAACTAGATCCATAATCTAGTGCACAAGCTCTCAAAGATATCCTCCAAAATCTGATTGACCCTCTCGATGTCCATCGGTCTCGTGGGTGGAAAGCTGATGAATTCCATCTGGTTCCCAATGTTTCATGCAACTGGTTCCAAAATTTTGAGGTAAATTGGGTCCTCTCATCGATACGATGCTCCTCGGAACTCCGTGTAAACACACAATTCTGGTCATGTATATCTTTGCCAACTTAGCACTGCTATAGGTAGTCTTGACTGGAATAAAATGAGCTACCTTCGTCAAGCGGTCGACTATGACCCAAATCGAGTCATATCCTGAAAGGGTCTTTGGCAATCCTGTGATGAAATCCATGCCTAGTTTGTCCCACTTCCATTCGGGTATCGGCAATGGTTGTAACAATCCTGCTGGCTTCTGATGCTCCGCCTTTACCTTCTGACATACATCGCAAACTGCTACATACTCCGCAATATCCTTCTTCATTCTGGTCCACCAGAAAGTATTCTTCAAATCCAAATACATCTTGGTATTTCCTGGGTGAATCGAATAGGGGGAATCATGAGCTTCTTGCAAAATCAACTTCCTAATCTCTGGGTTATTGGGCACATAAACACGGTCCTCAAACCATAGGGTATCGTGCTCATCCTCACGAAATCCTTTATCTTTTCCTTTGCTCATTTTCTCCTTTATAGAGGCAACTTCCTTATCTGCCTTTTGGGCTTCTCTGATTTTGTCCATCAGTGTTGACTGAATCTCCAATGCTGCTACATAGCCTCTCGGAACTATTTCCAAACTTTGCTCTCGAAGGTCCTCGGCTAACTCATTGGGTATTCCTCCCATCATTAGGGTATTGACGTGGCTCTTACGGCTCAATGCGTCTGCTACGACATTAGCCTTTCCGGGGTGATAATGCAATCTCATATCATAATCCTTGATAAGCTCTAACCATCTCCTCTGTCTGAGGTTTAATTCCTTCTGTGTGAAGATGTACTTCAAACTCTTGTGATCCGTATATACTTCACAATGATTTCCAATGAGAAAATGTCTCCATGTCTTTAAGGCATGCACAACGGCTGCTAACTCCAAATCATGTGTGGCATAATTCAACTCATGGGGCTTAAGTTGTCGTGAAGCATACGAAACAACTCTTCCTTCCTGCATAAGCACGGCTCCAAGTCCTCGACGTGAAGCGTCGCAATCCACCTCATAATCCTTGGTCTGATCCGGCAATATTAAAACTGGTGAGGTAACCAATCTTTTCTTCAACTCCTGAAAACTTGCCTCACAGTCCTCAGTCCATATGAATTTGTTATCCTTCTTCAACAATTCTGTCATAGGCTTTGCAATCCTTGAGAAATTCTCAATGAACCTTCGGTAGTATCCTGCGAGTCCAAGGAAACTCCGAATCTCTCCAACTGTCGTGGGTGCTTCCCATTTGGTTACGGTCTCCACCTTTGTGGGGTCAACTGCTATTCCTTCTCCGGATATAACATGTCCAAGAAATCCAACTTCCTTTAGCCAAAACTCACATTTGCTGAACTTGGCATACAACTGGTGTTCCCTCAGTTTCTCCAAAACCAATCTCAAATGTTCCTTATGTTCCTCTTCATTCTTCGAGAAAATCAAAATGTCATCAATGAACACCACGACGAACTTATCCAAAAACTCCATAAACACTTTGTTCATCAGGTTCATGAAATAGGCTGGTGCGTTAGTCAGTCCAAATGACATAACGGTATACTCATACAATCCATATCTCGTGGTAAACGCTATCTTGGGTATGTCTTGCTCCCGAATCTTCAACTGATGATACCCTGATCGCAAATCAATCTTGGAAAACACCTTAGCTCCTTGCAAACGATCAAAGAGATCATTTATCATAGGTAGTGGGTACTTGTTCTTGATTGTTACTTCATTCAATCCACGATAATCAACAACCATTCTTAACGATCCATCCTTCTTCTCCACTAACAATACGGGTGATCCCCAAGGTGAAGAACTTGGGCGAATAAAACCTTTATCCAATAGTTCCTTAATCTGCTTCTTGATTTCCGCCAAATCCTGTGCGGGCATCCTGTACGGTCGCTTCGATATCGGGCCTGTTCCTGGCAACAGCTCGATCAAAAACTCAATGTCTCTATCCGTGGCATTCCCAGCAACTCTTAGGAAATACATCAGAAAATCCTTCACCATCGGTACTTCTTCCCGCACCACTCGATAAGCAATTTACTTGCGCTCTCCTCGGCTCGTGTCGTGATACATACTTGATCCTTCTTCCCTCTGGGGTGGTGAGTAAAATTGACTTTGTGGTGCAATCTATGTTCCGTCCATACTTTGATAACCAATCCATTCCTAATATCACATCCAATCCTTGGGATTCCAGAACTATTAGGTCTGAGGGGAAAACATAGTGTCCAATCCTCAATGGCAGTCGATCACACCATTTACTAGCCATGTATTCTGCTTCGGGAGAGGTTACTAGCATGGGTGACCTAAGGGCTTGGGTCGGTAATTTGTACTTATCCACAAATCCCCTTGATATGTATGAATGCGATGCATCAGTATCGAAAAGAACAACTGCAGTAAATGACTTAACCAAAAACTTACCGATTACTGCATCGGGCTGATCTTCAACCTCCTCCACATCAATGTGGTTCACCTGTCCTCTGTTGAAAGGGTTGGGCTTCTTTCAAGAGCTTCCATTGCCATTTCCATTCTGGCCTTCTGGACAGTCATTGGCATAATGCCCAGTCTTGCGGCACTTAAAGCAAGTGATGTGACTCAGGTCTACCTTGGATGGTGTTGACGGGTTGGTGCGGTTCTGTCCATTGCTTCCTCCATTCCCGTTCCCATTCTTGGTGCCATTATGGTTGTGCGAATTACCTCCTCCATGAGTATGCTGAAATTGAATTCCTGATTTAGGGGTATAACGAGGCTTCTACTGGGCTCCAGAGTTATACTTCCCTTGCCCATACTTCCTCTTGCGGTTCTCAATTTGCTGCTGCTTTCCTTCAATCATGAGGGCTCGGTCTACCAACTCCTGGTAGTTATTGAAACTTGCTACCATCAACGGCATGTGAACTCATCATTCAGTCCTTCTAGAAACTTCTCCTGTTTAGCGTCAGAGTAACGCTATCCGGGGCATAACGTGCTAACTTACTAAAATCATCCACATCCGCCAACATCCTTCCTCCTTGGCGTAATTTGCGAAACTCACGCTTCTTCATGGCCATAGCTCCTGCTGAAACACGGGCAGTGCGAAAAGCTTGCTGAAACTGATCCCATGTGACAGTGTCTACGGGGTAAGTGGCTGTAAAATTCTCCCACCATGCTGCTGCGGGTCCTTCAAGCTGATGTGTTGCAAACTTCACTCTTTCTCCATCTGTGCATCCTGCAGTGGTCAACTCCCTATCTTGCGGAGCCAATCATCTGCCACAATCGGCTCGGTGCTACTGGAATACACCGGCGGATTCAGTCTAAGGAAACGAGTCAAATGATCCGCAGGTGGTGGTGGTGGTGGGTTGTTGTTGTTGTTGTTGTTGTTGTTGTTGTTGTTGTTGTTGTTGTTGTTGTTGTTGTTGCCCTGGTTCTGCACCAATGTTTGAATCAGGGTATTCTGCTGCTGAATCAATTGGGTGATCTCTGGCGGGAAAACAAACCCGGGGTCGCGTCTCGGAGGCATCTGATGGGTTTAGAAAAGACGAGAATTAAGAATAGATTGAGGTCTAAGGGGAATCACTACCCAAATGCACATGAGCAAATGCACACAAAATCACTTCATTCAATCAAACAAGGGCTTACAACGATCTAACTATCGCAAAAGTGCGGTACTAAAATGTTTACATGGAGGAATACTACTAATATGTGGGGACTTCTACTAATTTGAACCGGTGGAAGACTCCATGATGTCTCGCTCCAACTTCGTCTTCAAAGTAGGGTTCACTTGGATCCGATTCGGTGTCGTCGATGTTGATGTAGTCGCTTGGGCAACCGACATACTGGTCTTCATTCCTGAGCGCCAACTTCTTCTTGAGTTCTTCGATCTCGTACTTAAGATCGTTATTGTGTCTTGCTAGAGCTACGATCTCGTCCATGTAGTCCTTGCGTGTAGTTTAGTTCTTCTTCAAGTTCGATGACCCTTCCCTTTGCGTTCTGCAACTCCAACATATCGTTGCACATCTGGTTCTCCAGGCGTCGAATGTGCTGGTTTAACTCCTGGATGAAAGCTGCAATGGATCTATCCTTCTTGGTGCTGATTATGTCCCATTTGTCATCTCGGCGTCCGCAAATCTGGTAGATAGTGTCCTTGAGGTCTTCTTGATAAACTTCTCCAATGCGTCCCATGGTGATGTGAGCTGCCATGCTCTTTCCCAGACTCCAAGTTGGTGCACTGAAAACACTATCTATAGGCTTGGTGATTGGGGCGAATGTCCTTCCTGGAACGTGAGCTTGAATCTTCCAGCGCTCCTCTTCAGGCAGAGTGGCGTTGAAAGTTCCGGTGAAGCTGGGTAGTCCAATGTTCAGGTACTTGGTGACTTCCTTCAAGTGAATTCCAAAAGGTGCGCCTTCATCTGGTTGGGTGTACTTGATCTTCGCGTCCGTCATCCTAAGAGTAGAAAAGATGAGGAGTTAGAAAATGGGAAGAGAGTAGTGATCTATGGCTTTAACTTAGTGGTCGTGTCCTCAACAACGCGTGTGCTCGATACCATCTCAGAGCGACCAGACCGAATGGATCAAGTCTCGTGCTCGAGTGTCATCCCTGGATCGAATGCTGACACCACACAGTGCCGAAGGATTTATAGCAGAGTAGCAATCACACACTTATTACATCGTTGTCCACAAGGGAACTTATTACAATAATATGGCTTAAGGCCATCTAATAATAACAGCGAAGGCTTGGAAGATAAGTGAGTCCATCAACTCCAACGGCATCATCGAGTATAGAACCACGACCTAACACATTACTCGTAAATCGAAAAGTCTGCAACATGAAAGTTGCAGCCCAAAACGGGTCAACACATGGAATATCCTGGCAATGTAACACATAGAGAGCAATGAAAGAACAATCCTATACTACATGCATATATGGCTGGTGGTAAAGCTCTACGGTTACATTTTTGCATAAAGCTAATTTTTCCCTACAACAAAGGAATAATTTTATTTAACTATCATGGTGGTTGTTAAACATTGAGAATGGTTGATGACATCCTCAATCCCAATTAAAAGTACTCATCAAATCCCAATAACATTTATTAGAAGTAACATGTTGAGATTCACATGATATTCAATTACCAGATACTCAAAACGTCCATAACCGGGGACACGGCTAATCATGATTAGTTTATAGACTCTGCAGAGGTTTATGACTTTTCCCCACAAGACTCGATCGCCTCCGCTTGGTTCTCGTGACTACATGGTGTTTGAGAAATGGATGACCGAGACATAGTCTTTCGAAGCGCTAGCACCTTACATGTGGGTAGACCGTACCAACCTACATCCCCTACATCAGCTAGCCTACCCGTAAGAGTTCGCACAACTTAGTCAACTACGCCAGAGCCCATAATTGGCTTGTGGCTGCACACGGAAGTTTCAGTTTGAATAAACTTATGATCCCTTAGAGCACAGGTGGCGGTCCGAAGAAATACAGTAAGTCTGATAGAAACCAGGTGCCTCAATCCACCCAGATGTGTGTTTAGGTTGCCACCTTAGATAAACCATTAATTAACAATCTCACATCTGTCATGGATATTCACTCACCCAATCCACGTCTACTAGCATAGCATGGCATAAAGCAAACGAGAAGTGACTCCCAAGGTTTCATAAGTAAAACAGTAATAGGTACTACCTCGGTCTACTTCCCAATCCCACAATTTAATTAGATCCTAAACATGCAAGTGTTTGAGGGTTTGATCTAATGCAATAAAACTAGGTAGTAGAAAAGGTATGATCAAGTGTTACTTGCCTTGTCGATGATCCATGAGACCTAGAGATTCAAGTAACAAGCGGCGCACTCCGGGTGATCTAACGCAGACAAACAACAAGCATACAATAAGTACTCATCTAATGCACGGGGAAATCTCAAATAAAAGATCTAACCAGAGAGTTCAACTTAAGAACCCTGGTTACAAAAGAATCAAATCAAATAAAACATCGAAAGTCGAAAGTCGAGAGAGAACGACTCGGTTTTAGAAATTTAAAACTAGGTCAAAATTTTACAGTAACAAAACTTTGTTTAAGTAGGTTAGTCGAACGGCGGTTTCAGAATGAAACTCCAGCGCTTGAATCACCTGATTCCGATAAACGAGCGAGAAAATAAACATATTTGAAAATTGAATCGAAATCAATTGAAAAAATAACGGATTAAATCCGATTAAAGAAAAACGACGAACGGATTAAACGGCGACGTTCGTTAACAGATCTAATCCGACGAACACGTTCATCGAAACGAACGGGTCGGTGAACGCTCACTAAATAATAAAACCGAAAAAATAAATAAACCAATCAGGGTTTTTTAAAAAACCGAACAACGAAACCGGATCGGTTTTAAAGCAAAACGGATCGGGGGTGGTGGCGGCCTCTAGTGAGTCACCATGAGTGGGCCTCAAGGGCTCGGGGTCGGCGGGTCGGGTGAGGGCGGCGAGGGCGGCGAGGGGGCGGGCGGCGGCGGGTGAGGGGAGAGGGGGGGTTATAAAGGAGGGGGGGGGTGCTCGGTTGCCTTGGGAGGGGGCACGGGGCGGCGTCCGTGGTCCGAGCCGGACTCGGCGTCTTGATGTGAGGCTCCTCTGGGTATGTGAGGAGGGGGAGTTGGGCTGCGGCGGTGGCTGGGGCTGGGCAGTGGGCCCTTAGCCCAAAGGGCGAGCGCGAATTTTTTTTTAAAAACAAATCTAAACGAATTTAAAATAAAACCAAACGAGCTCCAAATTAAATAAAATTAATTTTCCCCGACTCCTAAAAATGAGTCGAACAAAATGAACTTTAAAACGGGCAAAAAATGCATATTTTAAAATACTCATTTTTTCCCTAAAGCAAATAAACTTTGAAAACCAAACTTTGATTTATTAATTAAATCTTCATTTTTCCTAAGTGTTGGGAAAGTCATATTATTCCTCTCTTATTTTTTATAGGAAAAAAATTATGAAGATAATTAAATAAATCCAATGATCCTATATTTTCAAAATTTGAGAAATCCCAAATATGAAAATAATGAAATCTCCAACTCTCTCCGAGGGTCCTTGAGTTGCGTGAAATTTTCTAGGATCGGAAAAATGCGAGAAAAATATGATATGCATGATGACCTAATGTATAACATTCCAAATTGAAAATTTGGGATGTTACATAACCATAATATTATCTAGAAGTTTAGTAGCATCTCCTAGAGTGATTTCCATAAAAGTGCCTCCCGCGGCCGAATCTAAAAGATTTCTAGAAGCAAAATTCAATCCGGCATAAAAGTTTTGTATAATCATCAACAAGTTCAAACCATGAGTAGGACAATTACGTATCATTAATTTCATTCTCTACCAAGCTTGTGCAACATGTTCATGATCAAGTTGCTTAAAATTCATAATATCATTCCTAAGAGAGATGATCTTAGTGGGAGGAAAATACTTAGAGATAAAAGCATCTTTGCATTTGTTCCAAGAATCAATACTATTTTTAGGCAGAGATGAAAACCACACTTTAGCACGATCTCTAAGCGAAAAAGGAAATAGCTTCAATTTAACGACATCATTATCGACATCTTTTTTCTTTTGCATATCACATAAATCAACGAAGCTATTCAAATGAGTAGCGGCATCTTCACTAGGAAGGCCGGCGAATTGATCTTTCATAACTAGATTCAACAAAGCAGTATTGATTTCACAAGATTCAGTATTGGCAAGAGGAGCAATCGGATTGCTAAGGAAATCATTATTATTGGTATTGGTGAAGTCACACAATTTGGTAGTATCTTGAGCCATCGCGACAAACAAGCAATCCAACACACGAGCAAACAAAACGCAAGAGAGAAAAAGGCAAACGGGAAAAAGAGGAGGAGATTGGGAAAGAGAGGGCGAATAAAACGGCAAGGGTGAAGTGGGGGAGAGGAAAACGAGAGGCAAATGGAAAATAATGTAATGCGGGAGATAGGGATTGTGATGGGTACTTGGTATGTATACTTTAACGGTGCCAGAAGTGGCTTGTTGTTAGGAGTCCAAGTCTTCACTTGCTCTTGCGTAAGCCTCCCCGGCAACGGCGCCAGAAATTCTTCTTGCTACCTCTTGAGCACTGCGTTGGATTTCCCGAAGAGGAGAGGATGATGCAGCAAAGTAGCGTAAGTATTTCCTCAGTTTTGAGAACCAAGGTATCAATCCAGAGGAGGCTACGACAAGTCCCTCGTACCTGCACAAAACAATAGCTCCTCGCAACCAACGCGATTAGGGGTTGTCAATCCCTTCATGGTCACTTACGAGAGTGAGATCTAATAGACATGATAGATAATATTTTTTGTATTTTTGGTATAGAGATGCAAAGTGAAAAGTAAAAGGCAAAGTAAAAACAAAGCAAGTATTAAAGTAATGGAGATTGATATGATGGGAATAGACCCGGGGGCCATAGGTTTCACTAGTGGCTTCTCTCAAGAGCATAAGTATTCTACAGTGGGTGAACAAATTACTGTTGAGCAATTGACAGAATTGAGCATAGTTATGAAAATATCTAGGTATGATCATGTATATAGGCATCACGTCCGAGACAAGTAGACCGACTCGTGCCTGCATCTACTACTATTACTCCACTCATCGACCGCTATCCAGCATGCATCTAGAGTATTAAGTTAAAAACAGAGTAACGCCTTAAGCAAGATGACATGATGTAGAGGGATAAATTCATGCAATATGATAAAAACCCCATCTTGTTATCCTCGATGGCAACAATACAATACGTGCCTTGCTGCCCCTTCTGTCACTAGGAAAGGACACCGCAAGATTGAACCTGAAGCTAAGCACTTCTCCCATTGCAAGAACTACCAATCTAGTTGGCCAAACCAAACGGATAATTCGAAGAGACTTGCAAAGATAACCAATCATACATAAAAGAATTCAGAGAAGATTCAAATATTGCTCATAGATAATCTTGATCATAAACCCATAATTCATCGGTCTCAACAAACACACCGCAAAAAGAAGATTACATCGAATAGATCTCCACGAGAGAGGGGGAGAACATTGTATTGAGATCCAAAAAGAGAGAAGAAGCCATCTAGCTACTAGCTATGGACCCGAAGGTCTAAAGTAAACTACTCACACTTCATCGGAGGGGCTATGGTGATGATGTAGAAGCCCTCCGTGGTGGATGCCCCCTCCGGTGGAGCTCCGGAACAGGCCCCAAGATAGGATCTCGTTGATACAGAAAGTTGTGGCGGTGGAATTAGGTTTTTGGCTCCTGTTCTGATCGTTTGGGGGTACGTAGGTATATATAGGAGGAAGGAGTACGTCGGTGGAGCAACAGGGGCCCATGAGGCGGGGGCGCCCTAGGGGGCGCCCCCTCGTGACCGCCTCTGTTGCTTCTTGGAGTAGGGTCCAAGTCTCTGGATCACGCTCGTGAGAAAATCACGTTCCCGAAGGTTTCATTCCGTTTGGACTCGTTTGATATTCCGCTTCTTCAAACACTGAAATAGGCAAAAACAGCAATTTCGGGCTGGGCCTCCGGTTAATAGGTTAGTCCCAAAAATAATATAGAAGTGGAAAATAAAGCCCAATATAGTCCAAAACAGTAGATAAAGTAACATGGAGCAATCAAAAATTATAGATACGTTGGAGACGTATCAGTGAGCTGCACAAGGTAAAAAATAATGGCTTATTACCATAGTTGTTGTTTTTGATTATTTGCAATGTGCTTGCTAATATGTTAGGGTTGTGCAGGTGCCGGTGGTTGTCCTTGATGATTCCAATGTCGTGGCCCGTCCTGTTTGCATCGCCCCGGAGATCGATTCCGATGCCGCTATCCATCCTGTGGACATCGCCCCAGAGATCGATTCCGATGTCGCGGTCAGTCCTGTGGACATCGCCCCAGAAATCGATTCCCATGCCGCTGTCCGTGCTGTGGCCATTGCCCGAGAGATCGATGACAAGAAATAGTTGGTCGCGCTAATCCTTCAGGGTAGTTTGCATTGCCCTGTGTTTAATTACCAGAACGATGCATGTTATCAAACCATCTTAGGGCTAGTGCACTGTCTTGTGTGGGCGGATCTTGCTACTTATGTTTGATAGTGAATCATGCGATGAATCATGTGAACCCTCTCCGAGTTATGGAAACAGATGTATCCTCACCAGCTTTTGATGTAATATATGGCATGCTTAGATGTAAGTTTGAACTGTTTATCATATCACCGTGGCTTGTTTGATGATTCTTGGTGTTAGTAGGCTAGCTCTTTGTGCGAGCTATAGTACTTGCAAAACACTCACCAAGAGAAATGTTGGGGCTGATGAGCTCGTGGTACACTTATACTTATCCCTCGTCGATCGACCAATAGCCCTAGCTCCTAAAATTGTAGGCTTAGCGATCGATCAGACAATAGTCGACATACATTCATGCCTCATTTGGTTCATAGGGTAGGAAAATCGTAGCAAAAGTACAGAGAACGTGCAACACAAAATCATAGCAGTGTAGAGACGTACTCCCTCCGTTCCAAAATAGATGACCTAGGCGGGCTAGTTTGGCCTAGTGGGTTTCAGTGATATGACGTGGTACAGTGCCCTCCAGTCTTCGCATGTGGTAGCAGTATTGCGGGTACATTAAGTTTTCTTGAAGAAGCGGAATTCAACGAAGTCATGATGGTTCCTTCGTCCGAACAACTTACAGTGGGAAAGGTTGGGCCTGCGATACGACCGGGGTAGACCAAGATATTGTGCATGGCAGGTGGACCAGGATGGTCGACGTCCCACATGTCGGCGAATGAAAGTATTCTTTCCGATATAGAGGACGAGCAACGAGTATTCATTGTTTATTTTTGATGAAAGCTATTGTCTCCACTGTTACTCCTTGACTTTGTCAATGCCTCTCTCTCCTCCACATAAGCGGGGACTACTTGCTATGCATGTAGCGGGCAGCTGGCTTCTTGAGGGGCCAGGACGGTGAGAGCGGGCTCCGGACTCCAGCATGGCCCACCTCACATTATCACCATATATTTCTTGGAGTTCGTGCGCAGCGGGCGGGCGATCTCTTCTCCCTCCCCCGTTTCTCTATTCTCAGATGACGCCCGCCGAGCGATTAGATTTCGTCTATCGACGGTTTATTCAATTACGGTCCCACATGTCAGTGAAATTGCAAGACAACGCGTGTCCCCTCTGGTGAGCGGCATGCGAGCCGGAGTGTCGGGTTATGCGCGCGTCTGAGTCGTAAGTGTGCCGCTTTTCCTTTAGAACTTGCGAAGCGTAACATTTTCGCGCGATCGATCGATAGAAATCCAGAACAAAATGACGAGGGTTGTGCTTTCCCGCTCGTTAGGCGGGCTAGTTCGAGTGATATAACGTGTTACAGTGTCGTCCACTTGCTCCATTTTTATGTAAGCAAGAGTTTACACTCTTACGCGGGAGGAGTGCGAAACACCGCGGATCTGATTTTGATCGAGGCATAACTGTTCCCTGCCAAATAATGGAGGATTGTTAGTGATTATAGCATGATAGTTATGGCATCTCTAGCGCTGGCCCACAAATTTACACCGGCATCTGTCCGAGGACATTGATGGATGCCATCCGATGCTACCCGCATACCTTTCGACAACTATATGAACTAACCGGACGTAATTCGTGCAAACAATGCAAATTTCAAATTAACCGGATGAAATTCATTACATTTCGAAAACTTTTCCTACAAACTGGACGAAATCCATTACATATTTCGCACAAACCGTACTAAAACCCATCGTAAACCTAATCTAAACGATCGTGGCGCCGACCACCATGTCCGGCCATGAACCCGAGAAAGCCGGCCATTGCCTTTGCCTCCTCCTCATCCACCTCGATAACCTCCTCCTTCTGAGCACAAGGTTCTGAAGATTTCCGCCTCCACGTCGCTGTCAAGCGGCTAATCGGCCGCCGATGTTTACCCCACCAAGCTTGGTGTCGACTGAGTGGAGTAGCGATGGCCTTCCCGAGACCAGAGCGGCGACGACCTACCGTGTACTACTCCTCCTCGCTGCCGGCTGCGCACGCGCATGCGCGCCGGCTTCATGGTCGTGGCGGCAGAGGGCCGCCGGGGGGGGGGGTGTGCCGGCGATCACCTTCGTTTGCTCCTGCGACAGTACGTCAAAGAGAGCTTTGGAGCGCGCCAGAAGCGGAGCCACCGATGTCCCTTGTCTGCTCCTGCGACAGTACGTCCAAGAGATCTTCAGAGCGCCAGGAGTCCATGGTTGAAGTGGTGCCGACAGAAGGAAGGGACCGGAGGAGAATAAGTGTGGGTCTTTGGCTATGGCTGGGAGCTGGGGCTCAAGTTAATATAGCGGGCGAATGGCAATGAGCCGCGGCAGACGGATGGACAACTGGCACCGGAGTAGGTTTGTCAGGCGTGAATGCGGAGTAAATACTATAGCTAGCAGTACTGCTGGTATAGTAGTTTTCTTCAAGAAGCGGAATTCAACGAAGTCATGATGGTTCCTTCGTCCAAGCAACTTCAAAGTGGGAAGTGGGCCTATGATTTGACGGCTCATTAGTCATTGTTACTGCGGCGCGACAACCTGGGTGACTCTCCCTTGGAGTTCTGCGTGCATGGCAAGTGGACCAGGAAGGCGACGTCCCACATGTTGGCGAACGGAAGTATTATTTCCGATATCGAGGAGCAAGGAAACCGCGTGGTATAGTATCACTGCTGATTGGTTCGCAAAAAATTAGTATCAGTGCCGATTTATAATTATTTTTTATTTCTGATGAATGCTAGCGTTTCAACTCTTACGACGAAGGATGCCAAACACGGCACGTGCTGGATGTCCCACACGTCAGTGAAAGGAGTGGGACATGAACAACGTGGTAGAGCCCAGCGTAAAAAAACAGCGTGGTAGAGTGTCTCCACT
Source organism: Aegilops longissima (assembly GCA_021605205.1). Classification (NCBI taxonomy): domain Eukaryota; kingdom Viridiplantae; phylum Streptophyta; class Magnoliopsida; order Poales; family Poaceae; genus Aegilops; species Aegilops longissima. Next base: position 695,164,434 of record CM038678.1, on the reverse strand, counting down.
TCTTCCACTTCTGGGTCGGAGACCACACGTAGTAGAACTTAGTGGTATGAACGATACAAAGATCGACCTGGAGAGAAAGACACGTCTAGTTGGAAGGTCTCGGGGCATACACGTAAACAAATATAAAAGTTAATATGTGCCTCCAACTAATATAGTAGTAGTAGAGTACTTAGGCACGTACTTCATAACATCACCGTGCATTGCACGTACAACATTTAGTGGTACTACGTAGTAAGAGACAAATGCCGCCTAAGAGTTCCCTTCTCGACCTACTTTTGGGTGTTTGGTAGAGTGTATGGAGGGTGCATGAGTCCACACTAGTTTAGCACAAATACACTAGAAGCATGCATGAAGAGAGCATGCATGAAGAGGGGTGTTGAGTTGAGCATGCATGAAGAGGGAACAACTATCTTTGAGACGAGAACGCAACCAAACACACCCTATATGCCATGCATGTTCATACCATTTGTGCCTTTCTACTTCACTTCTGCGCTACATTACTCAGGTTCAGACGTCCACTCCACGGGTACATGTCCGTCTCATAGTTCGATCCCACATGTTCTTCATATAGATGGAGCGATCCTTGCCTAACACATGCACCTTGATGCTAGATGTCTCGCGTGTTGGCAAAAGGATGAACAAAGCTCACGTAAAATAAAATAGAGTGGAAGAACATAGATTTTGGATGACAGAGAAGGAGCAAGGAACCTCGTGGTGGAGTGTCTGCACTCATAATATTTAATATTATTCAGCGATATAAAATTAACCAATCATCTCCACGGTGGACTGGAAGAGTACGAAACACGGCAGCCCAGTGTAGTTACATCATACTAGTACATGGCTAACCCACGCTATCACCATATTTCTTGGCTTCCGTGCAACACCTATCTCTAGTAATCCAGCAGCCTGTATCGCTTCTCCCTCCTCGTCTCTATCAAAGTGCGGCGGGCTGGCGTTTCTGCTGTCTATTGAGGTCGGTTAACTATCACATGGTAGCGACATGCCAGGAGCATTCTAAAAAAAATTCCTTTCACGTTCCGTTTTCAAAAACAAAAAAATCCTTTCACGTACGAATTTGCATGTATGCTTTGAGCAACTTGCATGTCCTATACTGCTCCTGTTTGATACTCTAACTTAGCTAGAGGTTAGACTAACTCATGACTAACCGTGAACTAACTGTAGCCAAAGACGTGTTTGGGTGACAGGGTTAGATTGACAATAAATGCACTTCATGGAGAGAGAAAAGTGATTTTTTAGTGGTCCCAATGAGAACTATCTCCAGTTAGCACCTCTTGGGTGGGATAGTTTTTTTTGGTGGGTTCGGTGCAACTTTCTCCAATTTAAACCCTCATGCTTGGATACTTTAGGCCTATTTGAGCCCCAACTAGCTCAAACTAACTCTAACCCATGGATCCAAACAGGGCCTATGGCCAGTCTCGACGCGGAGCAGTCGCGTGCCCCGGGAAGCGGCGCTCTCTCGGCCGTCGTGCCACTTCAAAGTCGGCGCCAGTGAGAGGTCGCCTCCGCTCTGGCCGGCATTAATGCGGCACTGACGCTTTAGGGCGACGCTGACTGTTTCACGCGGGAAGCGCGCGCTAGCAAGGGAGTATAGGTTTTGAACCATTTCAGGTGTTGTACTGGTAGTTTGCAAAACTACTCAATTATTGCACTCAGTTTCCTGAGAAATTGTGGTAAAAAACGTTACTCCACAGCCCGCTTCCCTTCTCCTTCCTCTTCCACCGCACGCGCACGTCCGTGGGAAGCGACCGGTCAACCCTTATATAGGAGTGCTAGCACAAAAAGATGCATGCATGACCACTAAAATTTCCATATTAAAGCATCGCTCCGGCGGGAGTATCGCGTATGTTGTTACCTTCGGCCGGCCCATGGCTACCGGGCGACAGCGACCAGAGAAGAGGCGGCGGGAGGGGAATGAATGCAGCTACTGTTTGGGTTCGCCTTCTGGCTTAAATAAATGCGCAACATCATGTGTACCTGCGGGTGCACAAATTGTAACATACTCGTGTCTGCTTAAGTGGGCGTCACGTAACTGGTGTGTGTGTGTGTGTGAGAGATTCTGAGAGACAGAGTGCGTGTGTGCGACTCTACTCTTCGGACATGTACTCAACCTTTTGCATCGGGATATAAGTATAATGGTATTTACTTTAGCTAGTGATTTACGTGGCCAGGTTAACGTGGTTGTGTTAAAAAAATGTCACTTCCTGCTCGTGATTTGCGTTATATAATTACAAGCAAGATTCTTGTGCATTGCACGGAACATCAATATGCATTTTTTTACAAAACACCTGTTGTGAGTGACCCATGCATGAGTAATCCCATGTGTAAAAACTAATGATATCTCGAGAATTTTATTGGAAAACTGGTATCTCGAGAATGTCATCAAAAAAATGAAAGATGAGAGATAAGGCGAGGAGGAGTGGAGCGTGGTGGTGACTGGTGGTCGGAATGGGCGGAGGCATGGGGATGGACGGCGCCGGCAGGCGACAGCGGCCACCATGCATGCTAGATTGTTCCAGAGACTTATTCCTTATTTAATTGCTTAGCAATGAGGTTGCGGGAGATAATGATGTGGAGATATGTGCGGGTATCTTTTGTCAAATTATCATAGTTTGCTTTCTATCTGTCAGATATAGATCATACGGTCTGTATTACAAGATGGCAGGCACACCATCATTGCCAACTCATTTTTTTATAAGGGTACAGATGATAAGTTTGCTGACTACTAAAGTAAAGTGGAATTTGTCCATGTTATGCATGTAAATAAAGGTGATTGTTTATCATACAGGTAAGGTTGGATGAAGGGTGGTAGGAACAAATGCTCCGCCTAGAGCATGTGTGTGTGAGATGGAGTCTTAGTGTGTGTGGGGTGTGTGTGTGTGTGAGAGAGAGAGAGAGAGAGAGGAGAGAGAGATGGAGTCTTAGTTTGTGTGTGTGTGTGTATGTGTGTGTGTGAGAGAGAGAGATGGAGTCTAAGTGTGTGTGTGGGGGTGCGTGCGTGTGTGTGTGTGTTTGTGTGTGTGTGTGAGAGAGAGAGATAGAGATGGAGTCTTAGTGTTTGTGTGGGGGGGTGTGCATGCGTGTGTGTGTGTGTGTGTGTGTGTGTGTGTGTGTGTGTGCGCGTGTGTGTGTGTTGCGGGGTCCTCTGTGTCAGATGTAATTTAAGTGTGCATGGCTTCATCATAGAGAGGTGATGTGTATGGCAGAGGCCACCAACGATGGGGTGCGAGAGAGAAAATGCCCATAGAGAGGGAAGAGAAGGTGCGTGCGCGTGAGAGGAGTCGATATCGAGAGAACGTGTTTGTTCGAGAGACACCGAGGAAGACTACTATATATCGATGGTGCATGTAGGCGGGAATTAAACAAAGGGATGGTCTTATTGGTTTCGGGGATATAGGGGAAGAGTGAGAGGCGCGGGGAGGGGGGTAGCTGAAGGAAATATGCCCTAGAGGCAATAATAAAGTTATTATTTATTTCCTTATTTCATGATAAATGTTTATTATTCATGCTATAATTGTATTAACCGGAAACATAATACATGTGTGAATATATAGACAAACAGATGTCACTAGTATGCCTCTACTTGACTAGCTTGTTAATCAAAGATGGTTATGTTTCCTAACCATGAACAAGGAGTTGTTATTTGATTAACAAGGTCACATCATTAGTTGAATGATCTGATTGACATGACCCATTCCGTTAGCTTAACAGTTGATCGTTTAGTATGTTAATGCTTTCTTCATGACCCATACATGTTCCTATAACTATGAGATTATGCAACTCCGTTTACGGAGGAACACTTTGGTACTACCAAACGTCACAACGAATCGGGTGATTATAAAGGAGTACTACAGGTGTCTCCAAAGGTACTTGTTGGGTTGGCGATTTCGAGATTAGGTTTTGTCACTCCGATTGTCGGAGAGGTATCTCGAGCCTTCTCGGTAATGCACATCACTTAAGCCTTGCAAGCATTACAACTAATGAGTTAGTTGTGAGATGATGTATTACGGAACGAGTAAAGAGACTTACCGTAACGAGATTGAACTAGGTATTGGATACCGACGATCGAATCTCGGGCAAGTAACATACCGATGACAAAGGGAACAACGTATGTTGTTATGCGGTCTGATCGATAAAGATCTTCGTAGAATATGTAGGAGCCAATATGGGCATCCAGGTCCGCTATTGGTTATTGACCGAGAGGTGTCTCGGTCATGTCTACATAGTTCTCGAACCCGTAGGGTCCGCACGCTTAACGCTTCGATGCAGTTATTATGAGTTTATATGATATTGATGTACGAAGGTTGTTCGAGTCCGGATGAGATCACGGACATGACGAGGAGTCTCGAAATGGTCGAGACATAAAGATTGATATATTGGAAGCCTATGTTTGGACTCGGAATCACTCCGGGTGAAATTGGGAATTTTACCGAGTACCGGGGTTACGGAACCTCCGGGGGTCAATGGGCCTTGATGGGCCTTAGTGAGAAAGAAAAGGGGCCATAGTGCTGGTCGCACCTTCCCCCTTCCCTAGTCCTATTAGGACTAGGAGAAGGCGCCTCTCTCTCTCTTCCCACTTGGGAAAACCTAGTTGGACTAGGATTGGGGGAATCCTACTCCTAGTAGGAGTAGGAAACCCCTGGCGCCTCCTCTCTCGGGCGGCCAGCCCCTCCCCTTCCCTCCTTTATATACAGGGCAGGGGCACCCCATGACACACAAGTTGATCATTGAGATCGTTCCTTAGCCGTGTCGGTGCCCCTTCCACCAAACTACACCTCGAATATACCGTTGCGGAGCTTAGGCGAAGCCCTGCGCCGGTGGAACATCATCATCGTCACCACGCCGTCGTCTTGACGAAACTCTCCTCAACACTCGGCTGGATCGGAGTTCGAGGGGCGTCATCGAGCTGAGCGTGTGCAGAACTCGGAGGTGCCGTGACGTTCGGTACTTGGATCGGTTGGATCGGGAAGAAGTACGACTACTTCCTCACGTTGCGTCAACGCTTCCGTTCTTTGGTCTCGAGGGTGCGAGACAACACTCTCATCTCGTTGCTATGCATCACCATGATCTTGCGTGATCGTAGGAAAATTTTGAAATTACTCGTTCCCCAACAGTGGTATCGAGCCTGGTTTTATGCGTTGATGTCATGTGCACGAGTAGAACACAAGTGAGTTGTGGACGATACAAGTCATACTGCCTACCAGCATGTCATACTTTGGTTCAGCGGTATTGTGAGATGAAGCGGCCCGGACCGACATTACGCCAGACGCTTACGCGAGACTGGTTTCACCGCCCGAGCACTCGTTGCTTAAAGGTGACCGCGGTGTCTCTCTCTCTCACTTTAGTTGAATCGAGTGTGGCTCGCCGGTCCTTGAGAAGGTTAAACGGAGTCTATTTGACGAAATATCGTTGTGGTTTTGATGCGAGGTAAGAACGGTTCTTGCTCAGCCCGTAGCAGCCACGTAAAATTTGCAACAACAAAGTAGAGGACGTCTAACTTGTTTTTGCAGGGCATGTTGTGATGTGATATGGTCAAGACATGATGCTGAATTTTATTGTATGAGATGATCATGTTTTGTAACGAAGTTATCGGCAATCGGCAGGAGCCATATGGTTGTCGCTTTATTGTATGAAATGCAATCGCTCTGTAATGCTTTACTTTATCACTAAGCGGTAGCGATAGTCGAGAAGCATAAGATTGGCGAGACGACAACGATGCTACGATGGAGATCAAGGTGTCGCGCCGGTGACGATGGTGATCATGACGGTGCTTGGAGATGGAGATCACAAGCACAAGATGATGATGGCCATATCATATCACTTATATTGATTGCATGTGATGTTAATCCTTTATGCATCTTATTTTGCTTTGATTGACGGTAGCATTATAAGATGATCCTTACTAAATTATCAAGAAGTGTTCTCCCGAGTATGCACCGTTGCGAAAGTTCTTCGTCTTTGAGACACCACGTGATGATTGGGTGTGATAGGCTCTACGTTCAAATACAACGGGTGCAAAACAGTTGCACACGCAGAATACTCAGGTTATACTTGACGAGCTATGCATATAAGATATGACCTCGAACACGGAGACCGAAAGGTCGGCGTGAATCATATAGTAGATATGATCAACATATTGATGTTCACCATTGAAACTACTCCATCACACGTGATGATCGGTCATGGTGTAGTTGATATGGATCACATAATCACTTAGAGAATTGAAGGGATATTTTTCTAAGTGGGAGTTCTTAAGTAATATGATTAATTGAACTTTAATTTATCATGAACTTAGTCCTGGTAGTATTTTGCAAATTATGTTGTAGATCAATGGCTCGCGTTGTTGCTTCCTGTGTTTTTATATGTGTTCCTAGAGAAAATTGTATTGAAAGATGTTAGTAGCAATGATGTGGATTGGATCCGTGATCGAGGTTTATCCTCATTGCTGCACGTAAGAATTATGTCCTTAATGCACCGCTAGGTGACAGACCTATTGCAGGAGCAGATGCGACGTTATGAGCGTTTGGCTAGCTCAATATGATGACTACATGATAGTTTAGTGCACCATGCTTAACGGCTTAGAATCGGGACTTCAAAGGCGTTTTGAGCGTCATGGACCATATGAGATGTTCCAGGAATTGAAGTTAAATATTTCAAGCAAATACCGAGTTGAGAGATATGAAGTCTCCAACAAGTTCTATAGCTAAAAGATGGAGGAGAATCGCTCAACTAGTGAGCATGTGCTCAGATTGTCTGAGTACTTCAATCGCTTGAATCAAGTGGGAGTTAATCTTCCAGATAAGATAGTGATTGACAGAATTCTCTAGTCACCATCACTAAGTTAGTAGAACTTCGTGATGAACTATAGTATGCAAGGGATGACGAAAAAGATTCTCGAGCTCTTCGCGATGCTAAAATCGGCGAAGGTAGAAATCAAGAAAAACATCAAGTGTTGATGGTTGACAAGACCATTAGTCTCAAGGAAAATGGCAAAGGGAAGAAGGGGAACTTCAAAAGGAGCGGCAAGCAAGTTGCTGCTCGAGTGAAGAAGCCCAAGTCTAGACCTAAGCCCGAGACCGAGTACTTTTGCTGCAATAGAACTGGTCACCGGAAGCGGAACTACCCCTGAATATTTGGTGGATAAGAAGGATGGCAAAGTGAACAAGGTTATATTTGATATACTGAGTTATTGATGTGTGCCTTACTAGTGTTTATAGTAGCCCCGAGTATTTGATACTGTTCGGTTGCTAAGATTAGTAACTCAAACAGGAGTTACGAATAAGCAGAGACTAGTTGAAGGGAAGTGACGATGAGTGTTGGAAGTAGTTCCAAGATTGATATGATCATCATCGCACACTCCCTATACTTTCGGGATTAGTGTTAAACCTAAATAAATGTTATTTGGTGTTTGCGTTGAGCATGAATATGATTTGATCATGTTTATTGCAAAACGGTTATTCATTTAAAATCAAAGAATAATTGTTGTTACATTTAAATGAATAAAACCTTCAATGGTCATACACCCAATAAAAATAGTTTGTTGGATCTCGATCGTAGTAATACACATATTCATAATATTGATGCCAAAAGATGCAAAGTTAATAATGATAGTGCAACCTATTTGTGGCACTTGCCGTTTAGGTCATATTGGTGTAAAGCGCATGAAGAAACTCCATGCTGATGGGATTTTGGAATCACTTGATTATGAATCACTTGATGCTTGCGAACCATGCCTTATGGGCAAGATGACTAAAGACTCGTTCTCCGGAACAATGGAGCGAGCAAATGACTTATTGGAAATAATACATCTTGATGTATGCGGTCCGATGAGTGTTAAAGCTCACGGCAAGTATCGTTATTTTCGACCTTCACAGATGATTTGAGCAGATATGGGTATATCTACTTGATGAAACACAAGTCTGAAACATTTGAAAAGTTCAAAGAATTTCAGAGTGAAGTGAAGAATCATCGTAACAAGAAAATAAAGTTTCTGCGATCTGATCGCGAAGCGAATAATTGAGTTACGAGTTTGGCCTTGATTAAAACAATGTGAAATAGTTTCACTACTCACGCCACCTGGAACACCACAGCATAATGGTGTGTCCGAACGTCGTAACCGCACTTTATTGGATATAGTGCGATCTATGATGTATCTTACCGATTTACCACTATCGTTTTTGGGTTTATGCATTAGAGACAGCTGCATTCACGTTTAATAGGGCACCATCTAAATCCGTTGAGATGACACCGTATGAACTATGGTTTAGCGATAAACCTAAGCTGTCGTTTCTTAAAGTTTGGGGTTGTGATGCTTATGTGAAAAGTTTTCACCGATAAGCTCGAACCCAAATCGAGAATCGTCTTCATAGAATACCCAAAGGTAACTATTGGGTACACCTTCTATCACAGATCCGGAGGCAAGTTTTTCGTTGCTAAGGTGGATCCTTTCTAGAGAAGAAGTTTCTCTCGAAAGAAGTGAGTGGGAGGAAAGTAGAAACTTGATGAGGTAATTGTACCTTCTCCTTATTGGAAAGTAGTTCATCACGAAATCAGTTCGATGATTCCTGCACCAATTAGTGAGGAAGTTAATGATGATGATCATGAAACTTCAGATCAAGTTGCTACCAAACCTCGTGAGGTCTTCGAGTAAGATCCGCACCAAAGTGGTGCGGTAATTCTATTCTAGAAGTCATGTTACTAGACCATGATGAACCTACGAACTATGAGGAAGCGATGATGAGCCCAGATTCGCGAAATGGTTTGAGACCATGAAATCTGAGATGGGATCCATGTATGAGAACAAAGTATGGACTTTGATGGAGTTGCCGATGTTCGGCAAGCCATGTTATATAAATGGATCTTCAAGAGGAAGGCAGATCTGATAGTAGTGTTACTATCTACAAAGCTCGACTTGTCGCAAAAAGGTTTTCGACAAGTTCAAGGTGTTGACTACAATGAGATTTTCTCAAGCTGTAGCGATTCTTAAAGTCTGTCCGAATCATGTTAGCAATTGCCACATTTTTGAAATCGGCAAATGGATATCAAAACTACATTCTTTAATGGATTTATTAAAGAAGAGTTGTATATGATGCAACCTGAAGTTTTTGTCAATCCTAAAGGAGCTAACAAAATGTGCAAGCTCCAGCGATCCATCTATGGACTGGTGCAAGCATCTCGGAGTTGGAATACACGCTTTGATAAGTTGATCAAAGCATATAGTGTTATCAGACTTACGGTGAAGCCTGTATTTACAAGAAAGTGAGTGGGAGCACTACAGCCTTTTCGATAAGTATATGTGAATGACATATTGTTGATCGGAAATAATGTAAAATTATTCGCAAAGCATAAAGGAGTGTTTGAAAGGAGTTTTTAAAGAAAGACCTCGGTGAAGCTGCTTACATATTGAGCATCAAGATCTATAGAGATAGATCAAGGCGCTTGATAAGTTTTTCAATGAATACATACCTTGACAAGATTTTGAAGTAGTTCAAAATGGAACAGTCAAAGAAAGAGTTCTTCTGTGTTACAAGGTGTGAGATTGAGTAAGACTCAAAACCCGACCACGGCAGAAGATAGAAAGAGAATGAAAGTCATTCCTATGCATCAGCCATAGGTTCTATAAAGTATGTCATCTTGTGTACCAGATCTATTGCATACCCTACCACTAAGATTGGCAAGGAGTGCAATAGAGATCTAGGAGTAGATCAATGGACAGCGGTCAAAATTATCCTTAGTAGAATAAGGATATATTTCTCGATTATGGAAGTGAAAAAGGTTCGCCGTAAAAGGTTACGTCGATGCAAGTTTTAACACTAATCTAGATGACTCGAGTCTCAATCTGGATACATATAGAAAGTGGGAGCAATTAGCTAGAGTAGCTCCGTGCAAGAGCATTGTAGACATAGAAATTTGCAAAATACTTACGGCTCTGAATGTGATGACCGTTGACTAAAATTATCTCACAAGCAAAACATGATCACACCTTAGTACTCTTTGGGTGTTAATCACATAGCGATGTGAACTAGATTCTGACTCTAGTAAACCCTTTGGGTGTTGGTCACATGTCGATGTGAACTATGGGTGTTAACCACATATAGATGTGAACTATTGATGTTAAATCACATGGCGATGTGAACTAGATTATTGACTCTAGTGCAAGTGGGAGACTGAAGGAAATATGCCCTAGAGGCAATAATAAAGTTATTATTTATTTCCTTATTTCATGATAAATGTTTATTATTCATGCTATAATTGTATTAACCGGAAACATAATACATGTGTGAATATATAGACAAACAGTATGTCACTAGTATGCCTCTACTTGACTAGCTTGTTAATCAAAGATGGTTATGTTTCCTAACCATGAACAAGGAGTTGTTATTTGATTAACAAGGTCACATCATTAGTTGAATGATCTGATTGACATGACCCATTCCGTTAGCTTAACAGTTGATCGTTTAGTATGTTAATGCTTTCTTCATGACCCATACATGTTCCTATAACTATGAGATTATGCAACTCCGTTTACGGAGGAACACTTTGGTACTACCAAGCGTCACAACGAATCGGGTGATTATAAAGGAGTACTACAGGTGTCTCCAAAGGTACTTGTTGGGTTGGCGTATTTGAGATTAGGTTTTGTCACTCCGATTGTCGGAGAGGTATCTCCGGCCTTCTCGGTAATGCACATCACTTAAGCCTTGCAAGCATTACAACTAATGAGTTAGTTGTGAGATGATGTATTACGGAACGAGTAAAGAGACTTACCGTGCGAGATTGAACTAGGTATTGGATACCGACGATCGAATCTCGGGCAAGTAACATACCGATGACAAAGGAACAACGTATGTTGTTATGCGGTCTCGACCGATAAAGATCTTCGTAGAATATGTAGGAGCCAATATGGGCATCCAGGTCCCGCTATTGGTTATTGACCGAGAGGTGTCTCGGTCATGTCTACATAGTTCTCGAACCCGTAGGGTCCGCACGCTTAACGTTTCGATGGATGGTTATTATGAGTTTATATGATATTGATGTACCGAAGGTTGTTGAGTCCCGGATGAGATCACGGACATGACGAGGAGCCTCGAAATGGTCGAGACATAAAGATTGATATATTGGAAGCCTATGTTTGGACTCGGAATCACTCCGGGTGAAATTGGGAATTTTACGAGATGCAGGGGGTTACGGAACCTCCCGGGGTCAATGGGCCTTGATGGGCCTTAGTGAGAAAAGAAAAGGGGCCATAGTGCTGGCGCACCTTCCCCCTTCCCTAGTCCTATTAGGACTAGGAGAAGGCGCTCTCTCTCTCTCTTCCCACTTGGGAAAACCTAGTTGGACTAGGATTGGGGGAATCCTACTCCTAGTAGGAGTAGGAAACCCTGGTCGCCTCTCTCTCGGGCGGCCAGCCCCTCCCTTCCCTCCTTTATATCTGAGGGCAGGGGCACCCCATGACACACAAGTTGATCATTGAGATCGTTCCTTAGCGTGTGCGGTGCCCCTTCCACCAAACTACACCTCGAATATACCGTTGCGGAGCTTAAGCGAAGCCCTGCGCGGTGGAACATCATCATCGCCACCACGCCGTCGTCTGACGAAACTCTCCCTCAACACTCGGCTGGATCGGAGTTCGAGGGACGTCATCGAGCTGAGCGTGTGCAGAACTCGGAGGTGCCGTCGTTCGGTACTTGGATCGGTTGGATCGGGAAGAAGTACGACTACTTCCTCTACGTTGCGTCAACGCTTCCGTTGCTGGTCTACGAGGGTACGTAGACAACACTCTCATCTCGTTGCTATGCATCACCATGATCTTGCGTGATCGTAGGAAAATTTTTGAAATTACTACGTTCCCCAACAGTAGCTAGAAGGAGATTGTTAAGTGTGAGTGTGTGTTTTACCCATCCAGGCGGAAGTTATGTGCACAAAAGAGGAGAATGATTCGATGTGGCGTTGGGATTGAGGGTTATTAACTACGTATGGAGACATAGAGACCTTGAACATGCATGTGTGAGAGGTATACATGTATACGTGGGATGTGTGTGTCTTGTGCCAGCAGCATGATCGAGATAAAAGAAAGAAGACATAAGTCATAAGATCAATGACATGGGAGAGACGGATCGGTATGACAATATGCATGCATGTGAGAATGCAGGGAAGAAGGCCCGACAATTGAGCATGTGTTTTTGTCTTTAAGAGATAGTGGCGTGGGCTAGAGCATGCATCTATGGCGAGTAGAGGGAGTGAGGCACAACGATTGTGCAAAAGAGACAAACCTATAAATGCATATGTATGGAGAGACATATATAGTGTGGGTGATAGGAAGGAAGACTCCGTGCGAGAAAGAAATGTTGACGGAGAAACTACAGATAGATACAGAGATGGAGATGCTAGCTAGAGGGACATCCGCTAGTTTGGGTGTTGGAGATGACCGTCGGGTGGTTCAAAGGGTGAAGTTGTATATGTGTGTGAGAGGGCACTTGACTGCATTTAGAGAGAAACATATGTAGTGTGCGTGATAGGAATCAAGAGTGAGGGCGAGAAAGAAGGTTGATGGAGAAACAGATAAATAGAAAGATAAAGATGCTAGCTAGTGTGCGTTAGAGATAGGAGTCGAGTGGATCGGAAGGCTGGGTTATGTGTGTGGGTGTGAGAGAGAGAGAGAGGGTGCATGCGAGTCACATACAAACAGATATCGAGAGAAATGAGATCCGAGAGAGCAGAGTTTTGTGTCTCATGAGAGAGAAAGATATTTCACAACGAGAGTGATAGCTAGAGAGACATACGAGGGAGCATAAGATATCTCTAGGGAGAGAGGGTGTGTGTGAGCGACATACAAGAGAACAATGGAGAAATATGAGACCACAGGAGACAGAGTTTGTGTTTGTGTGTGAGAAAGAGATATTGAAGAGGAAGAGTCATAGGTTCTCATATCTAAGGAGCGAAAGACATCTCAGATGAGGGGTGTCTGAGTGGCACACATGGGAATAGTAGAGAGAAATGAGACCCCGGAGACAAAGTTTTGTGTTTGTGTGAGAGAAAGAGATTCCACATGGAGAATCATAGTTAGAGACACATAGCAGGGAGCGAGATATACTTAGAGAGAGATAGAGTGATGAAGGTCGAGGAGAGAGTACCGTCGGTGTGTTACGAAGATAAAAGATCATTGTCGACATACAGGTAGCACGAGAGATACGAGAGGCGATGAACAGCGTATAGGTCCGAGAGATAGTCCTATATAAGCATGAGTGATGGCTATATGAGACGAATATCTGGATTAAAGGGGATTCAAATATTTAAACTGGAGATCACGACATCGATAATATCATAACGCAAATTGGTCTATCAAACATGCATATTCATTTGAATTTGGGCACACGTGTAATGTTATATAGTTTATCAATATTGGTGATCCATAGATTCTTCAATTACAAACAATGCATGGTTTATATGCAATTAATGTCTAAACGGGATTACACTATATGTTGCGTGTGTGAAACACATTATACATGTTTGAGAAGTTAAAAAAACCCCCACATGAAACACACATTAATTGGAGACAGTTAGCGAGGAATGCATACATTGGATTTCAACATAAAGTGGTTTCAAATATTTGAAAATCCAAAATGATGGATACAACCTTATGAATCCGAGATCATGCCATTTGTAAACCATATTTATGTATAAATGGTGTTGTGCTTTTGAAAGTATATATAAAAAAATGATGTATATAGCATGTAATTCCAATTGAAAATGGATCCCGTCCGAAAAAAAATAGAATACAAACGGGATTCGAATTGAGTTGGCACGGTAAACGTGCACTCTGCAAAATTTGAACGAAGCGGGGAAAGTCGCAGTAACCGCCCGAAACCAAAATCTGCAAGATGGAAATCACTACTGCCTATCCCTGCCACGCAAAGCCTATCTGCTGGATTTCTATAGGTTTCGATAGGGGTAGGTTTGTAATTTCACCCAAACGTGACGTAACCGCCTCTCACCCGGATTCATACACGGTGGGCGCCAAAACACAGTGTGTCCTCGGCCGAAATCAACTCCCTCCCCGATTCATATTCATACACGGTGGGCGCCAAAAACAAACTCTCGTCGGCAAATATTCGGTGTATGCGGTATTAACGTCCTATCCCCAACCGACTAATGTTGCTGTTATGTAGTAGAAATTTGAAACGGGGGCTAAGGGAGTCCCGGATTAGGGGGTGTCCGGATAGCTGGACTATGACCTTCGGCCGGACTCCTGGACTATGAAGATACAAGATTGAAGACTTCGTCCCGTGTCCGGATCGGACTTTCCTTGGCGTGGAAGGCAAGCTTGGCGATACGGATATGTAGATCTCCTACCATTGTAACCGACTCTGTGTAACCCTAACCCTCTTGGTGCCTATATAAACCGGAGGGTTTTAGTCGAAGAGGACGAACAACAATCATACCATAGGCTAGCTTCTAGGGTTTAGCCTCTCGATCTCGTGGTAGATCTACTCTTGTACTACCCATATCATCAATATTAATCAAGCAGGAGTAGGGTTTTACCTCCATCGAGAGGGCCCGAACCTGGGTAAAAACATCGTGTCCCTTGTCTCCTATTACCATCCGCCTAGATGCACAGTTCGGGACCCCCCCTACTCGAGATCCGCCGGTTTTGACACCGACAGGGGCTAAGTTTGTAAATTTCCTCGCATTCGAGACAAGCGCGCCCTGAATACATGGTTCCCCCCTTCCTCTCTACCTCCCTTTTCCCCATTCGTACTCCGTGGGCGCCAAAACACCCTCTCCACCCCACCTCCTCCGTCCGCCGCCGTCCGCCACCCCATCCACCGCCGTCCTCCTCCACCATAGCGGAGCTGATACCCCGACGCTGTCGTCCATTACAAGAGATCGACCTGTCTCATCCACGCCTCCGGACCGGGATCCTAGCATCCCGTCCTCTCGCTTCATCCCCGCCATCGTCCACCGCGCCCCGCCGCCACTGTCTACCCTCCTAGATCTGCTTCCACGCTGCCGACAGCCATCGCTACCGCAGCACAGTCAAATTCTCAGCAGATGCGTACACGGCGCCGCACCAGAGGCGGTACTCTTTCGTATCTGCTCAACTTATTTATCGCAACAAGAAAATAGATCGCCACTGCTTTACTCTGATTTCTTGTCTTGGTTGTGAAGTTGCCTTTGTCCGGTTTGCACCTTCAGATCTGCCATGGCACGCTCAACACTATACTCCCAATGCTTATGGTTTTCCCCTTTTATATTCCACACTAGTTAAATCACAGTAGACTAAATTTCAAAATTGGGTCAGTCGATTTTTCAGAGCTCACTGGAGTTCGCCGGTGCGATCGATGGGCTCGGGTGGTTGTGGGGCCTCACGAACGAAGAAAACTCGATCGCGGGTGGGGGTTGGGGCGCGGGTGGGGTGGGGGTGGCGGAGGAACACAGCGGTGAGGGCCGTGGTCGGCCCGGCAGGCCCATGCGGTGTTCTGTATGGGAAGAATCGAGATGAGGAAGAAGAAGGGTTAGGAGATGTAGGATCTTCATCCAACCGCCTGAAATGGTCGAGAGACAGCTGGGAGTTGCATTCTTAATGCGCTCTGGTTGATCATGTGTGGGCACTGCGCAACCAACATTTTATTATCCAAAATCTGCTTGCTCTTCTTTACCATGTTCGGTAGAGCTGATCCTAATGATATGCCTTTGTCTACTTTGATTGAGAATAATAATGAATCTATGGATGTGAATTTTGTTGGTAGGAACAATTTTGGTAACAATGCTTATCAAGGAAACTTTAATCCTAGGCCGTATCCTAGTAATTCCTCTAATAACTATGGTAATTACTACAACAACTCTTATGGAAATTTTAATAAGATGTCCTCTGATTTTGAGACTAGTGTTAAAAAATTTATGATTTCTCAAAACAATTTCAATGCTTTGCTTGAAGAAAAATTGCGTAAGATTGATGTATTGGCTAGGAATGTGGATAGACTTTCTTTTGATGTTGATTCTTTGAAACTTAGATCTATTCCTCCTAAGCATGATATCAATGAATCTCTCAAAGCCATGAGAATTTCCATTGATGATTGCAAACAAAGAACCGCTAGGATGCGTGCTAAGAAAGATTGCTTTGTAAAAGCGTGTTCTTCTAATTTTCATGATAATAGGGATGAAGATCTAAAAGTGATTGATGTGTCTCCTATTAAATCTTTTTTTGCAATATGAATCTTAATAATGATGGGACTAGAGATGAGTCAACTTTGTTTAAAAGGCGTCCCAATAATTTGGAGTTTTTAGATCTTGATGCAAAAATTGGTAAAAGTGGGATTGAAGAGGTCAAAACTTTACGTAGCAATGAACCCACTATATTGGATTTCAAGGAATTTAATTATGATAATTGTTCTTTAATAGATTGTATTTCTTTGTTGCAATCCGTGTTAAATTCTCCTCATGCTTATCGTCAAAATAAATCTTTTACCAAACATATCGTTGATGCTTTAATGCAATCTTATGAAGAAAAGCTTGCATTAGAAGTTTCTATCCCTAGAAAACTTTATGATGAGTGGGAACCTACTATTAAAATTAAGATTAAAGATCATGAGTGTTATGCTTTGTGTGATTTGGGTGCTAGTGTTTCCACTATTCCAAAAACTTTGTGTGATGCATTAGGTTTCCGTGAATTTGATGATTGTTCTTTAAACTTGCACCTTGTGGATTCCAACATTAAGAAACCTATGGGAAGAATTAATGATGTTCTTATTGTTTCAAATAGGAATTATGTGCCCGTAGATTTCATTGTTCTTGATATAGATTGCAATCCTACATGTTCTATTATTCTTGGTAGACCTTTCCTTAGAACGGTCGGTGCAATTATTGAGATGAAAGAAGGAAATATTAGATTCCAATTTCTGTTAAGGAAAGGCATGGAACACTTTCCTAGAAATAAAACAAAATTACCTTATGAATCTATTATGAGATCCACTTATGGATTGCATACCAAAGATGATAATACCTAGATCTATTCTTGCTTTTATGCCTAGCTAGGGGCGTTAAACGATAGCGCTTGTTGGGAGGCAACCCAATTTTATTTTTTTCCTTGATTTTTGGTTATGTTTAGTATAAATAATTCATCCAGACTCAGTTTAGATGTGTTTTCATGTTTCAATTAGTGTTTGTGCCAAGTAGAACCTTTGGGAAGACTTGGGTGAAGTCTTTTTGACCTTGCTGTAAAAAACAGAAACTTTAGCGCTCGCGAGATAAGCTACAACTTTTTACTGAAGAGTGATATTTAGTTGATTATTTTTGAAGATTATTAATAGAAAAATTCCTCACGTCCATCAGTTTATTTTAGAATTTTTGGAGTTACATAAGTATACGTTTGATACAGATTACTACAGACTGTTCTGTTTTTGACAGATTCTGTTTTTCGTGTGTTGTTTGCTTATTTTGATGAATCTATCGCTAGTATCGGAGGGTATGAACCATAGAGAAGTTGGAATAAATTAGGTTTGACACCAATATAAATAAAGAATGAGTTCATTACATTACCTTGAAGTGGTGGTTTGTTTTCATTTGCTAACAGAGCTCATGAGATTTTTCTGTTAAGTTTTGTGTTGTGAAGTTTTCAAGTTTTGGGTAAAGATTTGATGGATTATGGAATAAGGAGTGGCAAGAGCCTAAGATTGGGGATTCCCAAGGCACCCCAAGGTAAAATTCAAGGACAACCAAAAGCCTAACCTTGGGGATGCCCCGGAAGGCATCCCCTCTTTAGTCTTCGTCTATCGGTAACTTTACTTGAGGCTATATTTTTATTCACCACATGATATGTGTTTTGCTTGGAGCGTATTGTATGATTTGAGTATTTTCTTTTTATTTTACCACAATCATCCATGCTGTACATACATTTTGGGAGAGACACACATGAATCGGAATTTATTCGAATACTCTATGTGCTTCACTTATATCTTTTGAGCTAGATAATCTTGCTCTAGTGCCTCACTTATATATTTTAGAGCACAGTGGTGGTTTTATTTTATAGAAATTATTGATCTCTCATTCTTCACTTATATTATTTTGAGAGTCTTTTAGAACATCATGGTAGTTTGCCTTGGCTATAAAATTAGTCCTAATATGATGAACATCCAAGATAGGTGTAATAAAAACTATCATATAAAGTGCATCGAATACTATGAAAAGTTTGATACTTGATAATTGTTTTGAGATATGAAGATGGTGATATTAGATTCATGCTAGTTGAGTAGTTGTGAATTTGAGAAATACTTGTTCTAAAGTTTGTGATTCCCGTAGCATGCACATATGGTGACCGTTACGTGATGAAGTCAGAGCATGATTTATTTATTGATTGTCTTCCTTATAAGTGGCGGTCGGGGACGAGCCATGGTCTTTTCCTGCCAATCTATTCCCCTAGGAGCATGCGCGTAGTACTTCGTTTCAATAACTAATATATTTTTGCAATAAGTATGTGAGTTCTTTATGACTAATGTTGAGTCCATGGATTATACGCACTCTCACCCTTCCACCATTGCGAGCCTCTCTAATACCGCGCACCTTTCACCGGTATCATAAACCCACCATATACCTACCTTAAAACAGCCACCATACCTACCTATTATGGCATTCCCATAGCCATTTCGAGATATATTGCCATGCAACTTACCACCGTTCCGTTTATTATGACACGCTTCATCATTGTCATATTGCTTTGCATGATCATGTAGTTGACATTGTATTTGTGGCAAAGCCACCTTTATAATTCTTTCATACATGTCACTCTTGATTCATTGCATATCCCGGTACACCGCCGGAGGCATTCACATAGAGTCATATTTTGTTCTAAGTATCGAGTTGTAATATTTGAGTTTTAAGTAAATAAATGTGTGATGACCATCAGTATTAGAGCACTGTCCCAAGTGAGGAAAGGATGATAGAGACTATGATTCCCCCACAAGTCGGGATGAGACTCCGAACGAAAAGAAAAAAAAATAAAAAAAAAAGAGGCCATAAAAAAAGGGCCCAAATAAAAAAAGAGAGAAAAAGAGATAAGGGACAATGTTACTATCCTTTTACCACATTTGTGCTGCAAAGTAGCACCATGATCTTCATGATAGAGAGTCTCTTATGTTGTCACTTTCATATACTAGTGGGAATTTTACATTATAGAACTTGGCTTGTATATTCCAATGAAGGGCTTCCTCAAAATGCCCTAGGTCTTCGTGAGCAAGCGAGTTGGATGCACACCCACTTAGTTTCTTTTGTTGAGCTTTCATACACTTATAGCTCTAGTGCATCCGTTGCATGGCAATCCCTACTCACTCACATTAATATCTATTGATGGGAATCTCCATAGCCCATTGATACGCCTAGTTGATGTGAGACTATCTTCTCCTTTTTTTCTTCTCCACAACCACCATTCTATTCCACATATAGTGCTATGTCCATGGCTCACGCTCATGTATTGCGTGAAGATTGAAAAAGTTTGAGAACATCAGAAGTATGAAACAATTGCTTGTCTTGTTATCGGGGTTGTGCATGATGAAAGAAATTTGTGTGACGAAAATGGAGCATGACCAAACTATATGATTTTGTCGGGATGAACTTTCTTTGGCCATGTTATTTTGAGAAGACATGATTGCTTTGTTATTATGCTTGAAGTATTATTATTTTCATGTCAATATTAAACTTTTTTCTTGAACCTTTCGGATATGAACATCCATGCCACAATAAAGGAAATTACATTGAGAAATATGCTAGGTAGCATTCCACATCAAAAATTATGTTTCTATCATTTACCTACTCGAGGACGAGCAGGAAATAAGCTTGGGGATGCTTGATACGTCTCCAACGTATCTATAATTTTTTATTGTTCCATGCTATTATATTATCTGTTTTGGATGTTTAATGGGCTTTACTAAGCACTTTTATATTATTTTTGGGACTAACCTATTAACCGAAGGCCCAGTGCAAATTGATGTTTTTTTGCCTATTTCAGTGTTTCGCAGAAAAGGAATATCAAACAGAGTCCAAACGGAATGAAACCTTTGGGAGAGTTGTCTTTGGAACAAACGTGATCCAGAGGACTTGGAGTGGACGTCAAGAAAGAAGCAATGAGGCCACAAGGAAGGGAGGCGCGCCTGCCCCCCTGGGCGCGCCCCCACCCTCGTGGGCCCCTCGCAGCTCCACCGACCTACTTCTTCCTCCTATATATATCCATATACCCCGAAAACATCCAAGAGCACCACAAACCCCTATTTTCACCGCCGCAACCTTCTGTACCCGTGAGATCCCATCTTGGGGCCTTTTCCGGCGCTCCGCCAGAGGGGGAATCAATCACGGAGGGCTTCTGCATCAACACCATAGCATCTTCGATGATGTGTGAGTAGTTTACCACAGACCTTCGGGTCCATAGTTATTAGCTAGATGGCTTCTTCTCTCTCTTTGGATCTCAATACAAAGTTCTCCTCGATCTTCTTGGAGATCTATTCGATGTAATTCTTTTTTGCGGTGTTTTTGTCGAGATCCGATGAATTGTGGGTTTATGATCAAGATTATCTATGAACAATATTTGAATCTTCTCTGAATTCTTTTATGTATGATTGGTTATCTTTGCAAGTCTCTTAGAATTATCAGTTTGGTTTGGCCTACTAGATTGATCTTTCTTGCAATGGAAGAAGTGCTTAGCTTTGGGTTCAATCTTGCGGTGTCCTTTCCCAGTGACAGCAGCGGCAGCAAGGCACGTATTGTATTGTTGCCATCGAGGATAAAAAGATGGGGTTTATATCATATTGATTGAGTTTATCCCTCTACATCATGTCATCTTCCTAATGCGTTACTCTGTTCTTATGAACTTAATACTCTAGATGCATGCTGGATAGCGGTCGATGTGTGGAGTAATAGTAGTAGATGCAGAATCGTTTCGGTCTACTTGTCACGGACGTGATGCCTATATACATGATCATGCCTAGATATTCTCATAATTATGCACTTTTCTATCAATTGCTCGATAGTAATTTGTTCACCCACCGTAATACTTATGCTATCTTGAGAGAAGCCGCTAGTGAAACCTATGGCCCCCGGGTCTATTTTCCATCATATAAGTTTCCAATCTATTTTTACTTTGCATTCTTTACTTTCAGTTTATATCATAAATATACCAAAAATATTTATCTTATTATCTCTATCAAATCTCACTTTTGCAAGTGGCCATGAAGGGATTAAAAACCCCTTTATCGCGTTAGTTGCAAGGTTCTTATTTGTTTGTGCAGGTATAATGTGACCTGTGTGTAACCTCCTACTGGATTGATACCTTGGTTCTCAAAAACTGAGGGAAATACTTACGCTACTTTGCTGCATCACCTTTTCCTCTTCAAGGGAAAAACCAACGCAGTGCTTAAGAGGTAGCAGTCATCCGGCCCACAACATATCCCTTGATCCCTGCGAAGTTGCCCTTAAGAACTCGAAATCGCCGTGCACTAGCCCCACAGTGGGCGCCAACTGTCGTGGAATTGTCACGGCAGATGTCCTAGTGCAAGGACTTAGGTGTGGAGCCATCGCAACTAGGTCAGCTTAAAGGGGTCAATCGGGACAAAGGACACAGAAAGTTTATACTGGTTTGGCCCCTTGCAATGAGATAAAGGCTTACTCCAGTTTGGGGTTGTATTGCTTTGGTTTCGATTACCAGGGAGCGAATCCGCTCGACCTAGTTCTCGACTTGTTGTTTCTTGAGTTAACCCACCGCCGGGTCACCCTTTTATATACACAGGTTGATGGCCGACGGCTTACAGAGTCCCAGCCGGCTCATACACAATGTGTCCAGCTCGGTGACTGACTAAGCTTGCCTTACAATACAAGTTACACATATGGCGGTTCATCCCCTTGGGCTTCAAGTCACCTGGGTCTTGGGCCTTTAATAGGATTCCTTCATGACCTGCCATCTTCATCTTCAAGTCGCCATTGGTATGACCCGGCCCCTCCTGGGCGGGTTATACCCGATAGTTATATCCCCAATGGATGACAAAGGGAATAACGTATGTTGTCATAACGGTTCGACCGATAAAGATCTTTGTAGAATATGTGGGAGCCAATATGAGCATCCAGGTTCCGCTATTGGTTATTGACCGAAGAGGTGTCTCGATCATGTCTACATAGTTCTCGAACCCGTAGGGTCCGCACGATTAACGTTCGATGACAATTTGTATTATATTAGTTATGTGATTTGGTTACCGGATGTTGTTCGGAGTACCGGATGAGATCAAGGACATGACTAGGAGTCTCGAAATGATCAAGAGGTAAATATTCATATATAGGACGATAGTATTCGGAAACCGAAAGTGTTCTGGGGTTACCGGGTATGTATCGGGTCACTGAAAGGGGTTCCGGGCTACCCCCGGCAAACTATATGGGCCTTATGCGCCCGCCACCCCATATGGGTTGGCCAAATTGGGGAAGGAAAGGGGAAGGAGGAAAGGGAAAAGGGAATAGGATTCCCTCTTCCCTTCCTACTCCGAATAGGAATAGGAAAGGGGGAGGCCGAATTGGGAGGTGCCCCCTTGGCTGCCTCTCCGCCCCTCCAACCTATATATATGGGGGGGGGGGGGGCACCGCTAGTACAGACAACAAATATTGTTAGCCGTGTGCGGCGCCCCCCTCCCCAGGTTACGCCTCCGGTCATATTCACGTAGTGCTTAGGCGAAGCCCTGCGCGGATCACTTCACCATCACCGTCACCACGCCGTCGTGCTGATGGAACTCTCCCTCGACACTTTGCTGGATCAAGAGTTCGAGGGACGTCATCGAGATGAACGTGTGCAGAACTCGGAGGTGTCGTATGTTCGGCGCTTGATCGGTCGGAACGAGAAGAAGTTCGACTACATCAACCGCGTTGTCAAACGCTTCCGTTTCCGGTCTACGAGGGTACGTGGACACACTCTCCCCCTCTCGTTGCTATGCATCTCCTAGATAGATCTTGTGTGAGCGTAGGATTTTTTTTGAAATTGCATGCTACGTTCCCAACAGTGGCATCCGAGCCAGGTCTATGCGTAGATGATATGCACGGGTAGAACACAAAGAGTTGTGGGCGATAATAGTCATACTGCTTACCACCAGCGTGTTATTTTTATTTGGCGGTATTTTTGGATGAAGCGGCCCGGACCAACCTTACATGACCACGTTCATGAGACCGGTTCCACAGACACACATGCAACTTGTTTTGCATAAAGGTGGTTGGCGGGTGTCTTTTTCTCCAACTTTAGTTGTATCAAATTAGACTACGGCCGGTCCTTGTTGAAGGTTAAAACAGCAAACTCGACGAAACATCGTTGTGGTTTTGATGCGTAGGTAAGAACGGTTCTTACTATAAGCCTGTAGCAGCCACGTAAAACTTGCAACAACAAAGTATAGGACGTCTAACTTATTTTGCAGGGCATGCTGTGATGTGATATCGTCAAGACATGATGTGCTATACGTTATTGTATGAGATGATCATGTTTGGTAAAAGTTATCGGCAACTGGCAGGAGCCTTATGGTTGTCGCTTTATTGTATGAAATGCAATCGCCATGTAATTGCTTTACTTTATTACAATGCATTAGCAACAGTTGTAGAAGCAATAGTTGGCGAGACGACAACGACGCTACGATGGAGATCAAGCTATCAAGCCGGTGATGATGGAGATCATGATGGTGCTTTGGAGATGGAGATCAAAGGCACAAGATGATGATGGCCATATCATGTCACATATTTTGATTGCATGCGATGTTTATCTTTTATGCATCTTATTTTTCTAGTACGGCGGTAGCATTATAAGATGATCCCTCACTAAAATTTAAAGGTATAAGTGTTCTCCCTGAGTATGCACCGCTGCAACAGTTCGTCGTGCCGAGACACCACGTGATGATCGGGTGTGATAAGCTCTATGTTCACATACAACAGGTGCAAGACAGTATTGCACATGTGGAATACTCGGGTTAAACTTGGAGAGCCTAGCATGTACAGACATGGCCTCAAAACACTAGAGATCGAAAGGTCGAACGTGAATCATATAGTAGATATGATCAACATAGAGATGTTCACCATTGAAGACTACTCCATCTTGCGTGATGATCGGACATGGTTTAGTTGATATGGATCACGTGATCATTTAGATGACTCGAGGGATATCTATCTAAGTGGGAGTTCTTAAGTAATATGATTAATTGAACATTATTTATCATGAACTTAGTCGTGATAGTATTTGCATATCTATGTTGTAGATCAATAGCTCGCGTATAGCTCCCCTATTTTATTTTGATATGTTCGTAGAGAAAATTAAGTTGAAAGATGATAGTAGCTATGATGCGGATTGGGTCCGTGATCTGAGGATTATCCTCATTGCTGCACAGAAAAATTAGGTCCTTGATGCACCACTAGGTGACGAACATGTTGCGGGAGCAGATGTAAACGTTATGAACGTTTTTGCAAGCTCGGTGTGATGACTACTTGATAGTTTAGTGCACCATGCTTTACGGCTTAGAACCGGGACTTTAAAAATGTTTTGAACACCATGGAGCATATGAGATGTTCCAAGAAGCTGAAAATGATATTTCAGACTCATGCACGTGTTAAGAGGTATGGGACCTCTGACAAGTACTTTGCCTACAAGATGGAGGAGAAATAGCTCAACTAGTGAGCATCTGCTCAGAATGTCTGGGTACTACAATCGCTTGAATCAAGTGGGAGTTAATTTCCATATAAGATAGTGATTGACAGAGTTCTCTAGTCACTATCACCAAGTTACTAGAACTTCGTGATGAACTATAATATGCAAGGGATGACGAAAACGATTCCCAAGCTCTTCACGATGCTGAAATCAATGAACGTAGAAATCAAGAAATAGCATCAAGTGTTGATGGTTAACAAGACCACTAGTTTCAAGAAAAAGGGCAAGGGAAAGAAAGGGAAACTTCAAAAGAATGGCAAGAAAGTTGCCACTCCCATGAAGAAGCCCAAAGCTAGACCCAAGCCTGAAACTGAGTGCTTCTATTGCAAAGGAAATGGTCACTGGAAGTGGAACTGCCCTAGATACTTGGCGGATAAGAAGGATGGAAAAGTGAACAAAGGTATATTTGATATACATGTTATTGATGTGTACTTTACTAGTGTTCATAGTAACCCCTGGGTATTTGATACCGGTTCAGTTGCTAGGATTAGTAACTCAAAACAGGAGTTGCAAAATGAATAGAGACTAGTTAAGGGCAAGGTGATGATGTGTGTTGGAAGTGATTCCAAGGTTGATAAGGTCACCATCGCACACTCCCTATACCTTCGGGATTAGTGTTGAACCTAAATAAATGTTATTTGGTGTTTGCATTGAGCATAAATATGATTTGATCATGTTTATTGCAATATGGTTATTCATTTAAGTCAAAGAATAATTGTTGTTCTATTTACATGAATAATACCTTCTATGGTCATACACCCAATGTGAATGGTTTATTGAATATTGATCATAATGATACACATATTTATAATATTGATGCCAAAAGATGCAAAGTTGATAATGATAGTGCAACATATTTGTAGCACTGCCGTTTAGGTCATATTGGTGTAAAGCGCATGAAGAAACTCCATGTGGATGGAATTCTGGAACCACTTGATTATGAATCATTTGATGCTTGCAAAACCATGCCTCATGGGCAAGATGACTAAGACTTCACTCTCCGGAACAATGGAGAAAGCCACTGGCTTATTGGAAATAATACATACCGATGTATGTGGTCCGATGAGTGTTGAGGCTCACGGCGGGTATCGTTATTTTCTAACCTTCATAGATGATTTAAGCAGATATGGGTATATCTACTTGATGAAACACAAGTCTGAAACATCTGAAAAGTTCAAAGAATTTCAGAGTGAAGTGGAGAATCATCGTAACAAGAAAATATAGTTTCTACGATCTGATCGAGGAGGCGAATATTTGAGTTACGAGTTTGGCCTTCATTTAAAACAATGTACAATACTTTCACAACTCACGCCACCTGGAACACCACAGCGTAATAGTGTGTCCGAATGTCGTAACCGTACTTTATTAGATATGGTGCGATCTATGATGTCTCTTACCGATTTACAACTATCGTTTTGGGGTTATGCATTAGAGACAGCTGCATTCATGTTAAATAGGGCACCATCTAAATCCATTGAGACGACACCGTATGAACTATTGTTTGGCAAGAAACCTAAGCTGTCGTTTCTTAAAGTTTGGGGTTGTGATACTTATGTGAAAAAGCTTCAGTCTGATAAGCTCGAACCCAGATCAGAGAAGTGCGTCTTCATAGGATACCCAAAAGAAATTGTTGGGTACACCTTCTATCACTGATCCGAAGGCAAGATCTTTGTTGCTAAGAACGAATCATTTCTAGAGCAGGAGTTTCTCTCAAAAGAAGTGAGTGGGAGGAAAGTAGAACTTGATGAGGTAATTGTACCTTTTCTCAAATTGGAAAGTAGCTCATCACATAAAAGCGTTCCCATGATGCCTACACCAACAAGAGAGGAAGTTAATGATAATGATCATGAAACATCAGATCAAGTTACTACCGAACCTCGTAGGTCAACCAGAGCACGTTCCGCACCAGAGTGGTATGGTAATCCTATTCTGGAAGTCATGTTACTAGACCATGATGAACCTACGAACTATGAGGAAGTGACGATGAACCCAGATTCCCGCAAAATGGCTTGAGGCCATGAAATCTGAGATAGGATCCATGTAGAACAAAGTATGGACTTTGGTTGACTTGCCCAATGATCGGCAAGCCATAGAGAATAAATGGATCTTCAAGAGGAAGATGGACGCTGATAGTAGTGTTACTATCTACAAAGCTAGACTTGTAAAAAAAGGTTTTTGACAAGTTCAAGGTGTTGACTACAATGAGATTTTCTCACTCGTAGGGATGCTTAAGTCTATCCGAATCATGTTAGCAATTGCCACATTTTATGAAATCTGGCAAATGGATGTCAAAACTGCATTCCTTAATGGATTTCTTAAAGAAGAATCGTATATGATGCCACCAGAAGGTTTTGTCGATCCTAAGGGTGCTAACATAGTGTGGAAACTCCAGCGATCCATCTATGGACTGGTGCAAGCATCTCGGAGTTGGAATATACGCTTTGATAAGGTGATCAAAGCATATGGTTATACAGACTTGTGGTGAAGCCTGTATTTTCAAGAAAGTGAGTGGGAGCACTACAGCCTTTCTGATAAGTATATGTGAATGACATATTGTTGATCAGAAATGATGTAGAATTTTCTGGAAAGCATAAAGGAGTGTTTGAAAGGAGTTTTTCAAAGAAAGACCTCGATGAAGCTGCTTACATATTGGGCATCAAGATCTATATATATATAGATCAAGAGGCTTGATGAGACTTTCGATGAGTACATACCTTGATAAGATTTTGAAGGAGTTCAAAATGGATCAGTCAAAGAAGGAGTTCTTGCCTGAGTTGTAAGGTATGAAGTTGAGTAAGACTCAAAACCCGACCACGGCAGAAGATAGAGAGAGAATGAAAGTCATTCCCTATGCCTCAGCCATAGGTTCTATAAAGTATGCCACGCTGTATACCAGACCTATTGTGTACCTTGCCATTAGTTTGGCAAAGGGGTACAATAGTGATCCAGGAGTAGATCACTGGACAGCGGTCAAAATTATCCTTAGAAGATTAATGAGATATTTCTCAGTTATGGAGGTGATAAAGAGTTCGTCGTAAAGAGTTACGTCGATGCAAGCTTTGACACCGATCTGGATGACTCTGAGTCTCAATCTGGATAAGTATTGAAAGTGGGAGCAATTATCTAGAGTAGCTCTGTGAAGAACATTGTAGACATAGAAATTTGCAAAATACATACGGATCTGAATGTGGCAGACCCGTAGACTAAACTTCTCTCACAAGCAAAACATAATCACACCTTAGTACTCTTTGGGTGTTAATCACATAGCGATGTGAACTAGATTATTGACTCAGTAAACCCTTTGGGTGTTGATCACATGGCGATGTGAAATATGGGTGTTAATCACATAAAGATGTGAACTATTAGTGTTAAATCACATGGCGATGTGAACTAGATTATTGACTCTAGTGCAAGTGGGAGACTAAAGGAAATATGCCCTAGAGGCAATAATAAAGTTGTTATTTTATATTTCCTTATATCATGATAAATGTTTATTATTCATGCTAGAACTGTATTAACCGGAAACTTGATACATGTGTGGATACATAGACACAACAGAGTGTCCCTAGTAAGCCTCTACTAGACTAGCTCGTTAATCAAAGATGGTTAAGTTTCCTAACCATAGACATGTGTTGTCATTTGATGAACGGGGTCACATAATTAGGAGAATGATGTGATGGACAAGACCCATCCGTTAGCTTAGCATAATGATAGTTAAGTTTTATTGCTATTGCTTTCTTCATGACTTATACATATTCCTTTGACTATGAGATTATACAACTCCCGGATACCGGAGGAATACCTTGTGTGCTATCAAACATCACAACGTAACTGGGTAATTATAAATATGCTCTAATAGGTATCTCCAAGGTATTTGTTGGGTTGGCATAGATTGAGATTACGATTTGTCACTCCGAGTATCGGAGAGGTATCTCTGGGCCCTCTCGGTAATACACATCATAATAAGCCTTGCAAGCAATGTAAATAATGAGTTAGTTATGGGATGATGCATTACAGAACGAGTAAAGAGACTTGCCGGTAACGAGATTGATCTAGGTATGAAGATACCAACGATCAAATCTCGGGAAAGTAACATACCGATGACAAAGGGAATAACGTATATTTTCATAACAGTTCGACCGGTAAAGATCTTTGTAGAATATGTGGGAGCCAATATGAGCATACAGGTTCCGCTATTGGTTCTTGACCGCAGAGGTCTCTCGGTCATGTCTACATAGTTCTCGAGCCAGTAGGGTCCGCACGCTTAACGTTCGATGACAATTTTGTATTATGTGAGTTATGTGATTTTGTGACCGAATGTTGTTCGGAGTCCCGGATGAGATCATGGACATGACGAGGAGTCTCAAAATGGTCGAGAGGTAA
Source organism: Aegilops longissima (assembly GCA_021605205.1). Lineage (NCBI taxonomy): Eukaryota > Viridiplantae > Streptophyta > Magnoliopsida > Poales > Poaceae > Aegilops > Aegilops longissima. The sequence goes on along the minus strand of CM038678.1, from coordinate 695,135,333 downwards.
AGATTCATATATAGGACGATAGTATTCGGACACCGGAAGTGTTATGGGGTTACCGGGTACGTATCGGGTCACTGGAGGGGGTTCCGGGCTAGCCCCGGCAAACTATATGGGCCTTATGGGCCAAGAGGGGAAACACGCCAGCCACAAGGGGGGCTGGTGCGCTCTCCCCCCCCCCCCATATGGGCTAGCCAAATTGGGGAAGGAAAGGGGAAGGAGGAAAGGAAAAAGGGAACAGGATTCCCCCTTCCCCCTCTTCCCTCCCTACTCCAATAGGAATAGGAAAGGGGGGAGGCCGAATTGGGAGGTGCCCAAGTAGTATTCCTCCTACTTGGGGCTCCTCCTTGGCTGCCTCTCCTCCCCTCCAACCTATATATATGAGGGGGGCACTGCTAGAACAGACAACAAACATTGTTAGCTGTGTGCGGTGCCCCCCTCCACAGTTTACGCCTCTGGTCATATTCACGTAGTGCTTAGGCAAAGCCCTGCGCGGATCACTTCACCATCACCATCACCACGTCGCCGTGCTAACGGAAATCTCCCTCGACACTTTGATGGATCAAGAGTTTGAGGGACGTCACCGAGCTGAACGTGTGCAGAACTCGGAGGTGCCGTACGTTCGGTGCTTGATCGGTCGGAACAAGAAGAAGTTCGACTACATCAACCGCGTTGTCAAACGCTTCCATTTTCGGTCTACGAGGGTACGTGGACACACTCTCCCCCTCTCGTTGCTATGCATCTCCTAGATAGATCTTGCACGAGCGTAGGAATTTTTTTGAAATTGCATGGTATGTTCCCCAACATGCGACACCTCTCTGGCCAATAACCAACGGCGGAACCTGGATGATCATATTGGTTCCTACATATTCTACTAAGATCTTTTATGGGTCATACTGCAATGACAACATACGTAATTACCTTTGTCATCGGTATGTTACTTTCCTGAGATTCGATCGTCAGTATCTTCATACCTAGTTCAATCTCGTTACTGGCAAGTCTCTTTACTCGTTCCGTAATACATCGTCCCGCTACTAACTCGTTAGTCACATTGCTTGCATGGCTTATTATGATGTGCATTACCAAGAGGGCCTAGAGATACCTATCCGATACTCGGAGTGACAAATCCTAATCTCGATCTATGCCAACCCAACAAACACCTTCGGAGATACCTGTAGAGCATCTTTATACTCACCCAGTTACGTTGTGACGTTTGATAGCACACCAGGTATTCCTCCGGTATCCGGGAGTTGCATAATCTCGTAGTCAAAGGAATGTGTATATGCCATAAAGAAAGCAATAGCAATAAAACTTAACGATCATTATGCTAAGCTAACGGATGGGTCTTGTCCATCACATCATTCACCTAATGATGTGATCCCGTTCATCAAATGACAACACATGTCTATGGTTAGGAAACTTGACCATATTTGATTAACGAGCTAGTCTAGTAGAGGCTTACTAGGGACACTATCTTTTGTCTATGTATCCACACATGTATCAAGTTTCCGGTTAATACAATTCTAGCATGAATAATAAACATTTATCATGATAGAAGGAAATATAAGATAACAACTTTATTATTGCCTCTACGGCATATTTCCTTCACCTGATCCATATCCGGAGCTTGTTTACTAGTGGGAGCCATAGGAGCTCGCTAACGAGTGGAACCCTAAGGATCCTCCGGAGTATCAAGGGGAGGGTTATTTCTAGCCGTGGCCATAGACCAACTTAGGCCAAAAGTCCTAAGCTTGGGGGAGTATGTATTTCTCACTGACATTACATTCATGTTCACACACTCATTTCCATTTGTTAGTGTTCATACTTTTTCCTTGTACCATCCATGTTTGTTTATTTTCCCGCTTTATTCTTGTGTATTTGAAAAACTTTGAGAATATCCAAAAAAAACTAGTTCTCGCTTCTTTTTAGTTTTCCTTCTAGTTCTTATTGGTAGTAGTATTAAAACAAAACCCAAGAAGATTTATCGTTCTTCTCTTGCGTGTTGGGAGCTTTCCCGTGTAAATAGTTTTTCTCGTTTTTGTTTTCTCTTTGTTAATTTGCTTTCTTCAGAAAAACAAAAACTCCAAAAGTATTTCAGTGTGTTTCTCTGAATTTCTTTTCTTTTCTTTGGGTCGTAAGGAGAAGACCAAGATGAAAATGTTGAGTGACTCTCATATGCATTATTGTTGATCTAACAAAGAGCCCGTATTACCTTGTCTTCTCCTCTGAATAAATGTTTGCAGATTCCAGCTTAGTCCGATGCACGTGCACTCTTATTATTATTATTATTATTATTATTATTATTATTATTATTATTATTATTATTATTATTATTATTATTATTATTATTATTCACACCATTCGGTCGTGCAAGTGAAAGGCAATAATGACGATATTTGATGAAATGATTGAGATGAAGAAAAGTTGGTATGAACTTGACCTGTTTTGTTTCTGTAAATATGATTAGCTCATCGTTCTTGATTCAGCCCATTATGAATGAAACATGTTTGCAATGAAAATTAGAGATTATAGTTACTCATGCCATGCTTAATTAGCTAGGAGTGTATAATGGTTTGTCTTGTGTGCCAACATGTATTTTAAAATGATTATGATGTGGTATGATAGGATGGTATCCTCCTTTGAATGATTTAAGTGGCTTGACTTGGCACATGTTTACGCATGTAGTTGAAACAAAATCAACATAGCCTCCACAATATTTATGTTCATGGTGATTTATATCCTACTCATGCTTACATTCAATGTTGGTTAATCTCAATGCATGTTTATGACCGTTGTCGCTCTCTAGTTGGTCGCTCCTCAATCTTATGCTAGCCTTCACTTGTACTAAGCGGGAATATTGCTTGTGCATCCACTTCCGTAAACCCAAAGTTGTTCCATATGAGTCCACCATATCTACCTATATGCGGTATTTACCTGCCGTTCCAAGTAAATTTGCATGTGCCAAGCTCTAAACCTTCAAATAATAATCTATTTTGTATGCCCGAATCGCTCATGTAGCGACTGGGGGCTGTCAGTATCTTCCATGCTAGGTGGGTTATTCTCACGATGAGTGTTTATTCACTTATCATTCACGAGAAAGTGGCTGGTAATCGGGATGCCCAGTTCCATGCTCGCAATCAAATCAAAATATAATCATAAAACAAAACTCCCCCAGGACTGTTGTTGGTATGGACGGTACCCGCGGATTCAGCTAGTCGTGTGTGACGCCCGGATAATTAGGCTACAGTAAACCTCTGTTCATGATGCCACGTCATCATAATTAAATCTTTGCTAATCATCGCGTTGTCCCAAACCGACCTCAAATTCAAATTCCAAAAACAAGTCAAATTATTATTTCTTCAAACTGGCTAGGGAAAATGTTCGATGGGTTGAAAATATTCCCTAACTATTTATCATGTAGGAGCCAACCTCTTTTGAATAATTACAGTGGTCCTAACCTTTTTTAAAACTAAATCATTAGTATTTATGTGACCCTTTTTCTTTTAAACAAATAGTTAAATTATTCAAAATATTTTGGAACTTTGTGTTCTGCTACAAAACCTTACCTAGTATTTATGTGCTAAGTGGCACATTTAACTATACTCATTTATTAGTTCAACAAAAATACAAAACTATAAGGAAAAGCAAAACAGAAAAATAAATATAAAAAAAGGGAAAAGGCCTATCGACTACTGTGCATGTGAGCCCACTAGCTATTGTGCCTAGCCCAGCCCAGTTCCACCTCTCCTCTCCGCTACAGTGGAGGCAGAGGACGTGGAGGCCATCCACCATGGCCACCGGCCACGCGCTGGCCATCCCGCGGCCCTCCCTGGAGGTTAAGAGCATCGTCCCGCACTCTCCCGAAAAACCTAGCCCCATTCCCCCTTCCTCGCGCCGTTTCCCTCTCCCACGCGCATCGCCCGAAGCTCCCCACCATGGCCACTGTCGTTCGCACGCTCCCTGTCCTCCCCGCTCCGTGGGACTGAGTCTGGGAGCCCCGCCGTCGTCTTCTACGTCTTCCTCGCCCACTGAATCAAGCCGGGACCCCTGCATCGCCTACATCAACTCCTTCTTCAAGCTCCGGCCACCGCTCATCGTCGCTTCGATCCGCCGCCGTTCGACCCGCTCCGTCGTCACCAAGTTGCTCCTCGTCACCGATGTGAGCACCACATGGTTTCCCCTCTGTTCTCGCCATCGATCTCGTCACCTAGCACTCATCCTCGCTAGTTCCGGCTCGTCCGTCCACCACGGCCGGCGGGCTCATCGCTGCCGTGTCCCCTAGCTCCCTCTGTCGATGCGTGCGTGCTCCAGGAGCTGCGTAGATGCCGCCTAGTCGCTCGGTTCGTCTAATCCGAGCCCATGGGCTCGAGCTTGATCCCGTCGAGCGCCACCGCTGTTGCCGCTCGGCCGTCGACGTCGTCGTCGTTCTTGGCCACCCCCATCCAGGCCAGCACCTGGATCGATGCACCGTGCAGCCCAGCGCTCACCCGTTGTCGTGCCTCCGCCTCACGGACGCGTTGGCCGTGGCCGCCATCGCCGTCCGCGCGCGCGACACTATGCCTGGCGCTGTTGACCGCCCCTCCCCTCGCGCTCATGGCCACGCCCCGGCACGTCCTCATCCCCATGCCCGTGCACTGCTGCTCGTTACTTGCTTCTTGCCGCTGTAGCTGCCGCTACTGCCGATGCTCGCCGCTGCTATGCTACTGCTGTTGTCGTTGTTCTGTAGATGATGTTAGCCGCCGTTGTTGCTTAGTTGCCGCTGCCACTGCAGGCCATAGCCATGGCCAAGTGCGGATATGTGTGTGGTGTGTGCGTACGCCACACTCTGCTGCTCTGCTACAGTAACTGAATGTTACTGTAGCAGTAGCTAGCTTTGCTACGTTTACACTGATTACCCGTCTGTAATGCAGAAAAACAACAACAAAATGACTTCTAATTTGGGTAAAGATAATACTCGTAGAAACTGTCTACCTGAGACTGTCCCTTGGCCCGCGGGTCTGACACAGAACACTTGACAAACTCCGTTTTATCCCATTGGTTCAAATTCAAAATATGTAACGATTAAATCCTATGAAGATCACAAAATCCTATGTTCATATATTTTAACAGTTTCTAGAATTAACTTCAAGTGGCACTTTTCAAATACAATTTCGATCAAGCAACTGAACTCTAAAATGAATGTCAACGATACTGTCATGTAGATCACATAAAGATGATAAAATTTGGTAAAATGCACTAATTTATAGGATGTACAGAACACTAGCTATAGCCTTTGGAAAACAGCTAAGTGATGCTCAAAAACTGATCAATTCTCAGACTTGGCCAATTTTCAGGAAATTCCAAAATATTGTTTAAACTTTGAAAATTAATATAAAATAATCCGTAACTCGGGTGGAAAAACTTTGTACATGAAAGTTGCTCAGAACGACGAGACGATTCCGGATACGCAACCCGTTCGTCCGACACACCCCCCTAACCTATCGAACTCGCAACCTTTCCCCTCCGGCTCCTCTGCCCGAAAACGCGAAACACCGGGGATATTTTCCCGGATGTTTTCCCCTTCACCGGTATCACCTATCCCTGCGTTAGATCACCTCTAGCACCGCATTTGTCATGTTATGCTTTGATTGCTCTGTTATTTATTATGTTCCCCCTCCGTTTTTTCCGCTAGACCCCGAGGGCATTGTCGGTACCCCTCGTGATCGACTACGGTGTTGACGACCCTCTCTCTTGCCGGAGCAACCAGGCAGCCCCCCCCTTGATCACCAGATATCGCCTATTCTACTCTATACCGCTTGCATTAGAGTAGTGTAGCACGTTATCGCTTTTCGTTATACCTATCCCGATGCATAGACTGTCCTTGTTACTCTGTTGTTACCTTTACCGCAATCCTATATGCTTAGTATAGGATGCTAGTATTTCCATCTGTGGCCCTACATTCTTGTCCGTCTCGCCGTGCTATACTATCGGGTCGTGATCACTCGGGAGGTGATCATGGGTATATACTATATACTTTATACATGATACATGTGGAGACTAAAGTCGGGTCGGCTTGTGGAGCACCATGAGTGATTCACGGATTGGGGGCTGAAAGGACCTTTGTCCCGACGGCCCTCTGGATGGATCTTTGTGGCGGAGCGACAGGCAGGTTGAGACCACCTAGAGAGAGGTGGGCCTGGCCTGTTCGGCGTTCGCGGATACTTAACACGCTTAACGAGATCTTGGTATTTGATCTGAGTTGGCTCTGAGCTTATACGCACTAACCAACACGTGGGAAAGATATGGGCACTCGGCGTCGTGGTATCAGCCGAAGCACTTCAGACGTCAGCGACGGAGCGGCGCGCGCCGAATTGGACTGGAACGCCACTAGGCTAGGTCTGCTTTCGGCCGCCCTCGCAACGTGCAGGTGTGTTCAGGGCGATGGGCCCAGACCCCTGTGCGCTTAGGTTTAGACCGACGTGCTGGCCTCTCTGTTGTGCCTAGGTGGGGCTGCGACGTGTTGATCTTTCGCGGCCGGGCATGACCCAGGAAAGTGTGTCCGGCCAAATGGGATCAAGCGTGTTGGGTTATGTGGTGCACCCCTGCAGGGAAGTTAATCTATTGAATAGCCGTGATCTTGATAACAGGACGACTTGGAGTTGTACCTTGACCTTATGACAACTAGAACCGGATACTTAATAAAACACACCCTTCCAAGTGCCAGATACAACCGGTGGTCGCTTTCTCTCAGGGATATGAGGAGGGGATCGCCGGGTAGGATTATTGCTATGTGATGTTACTTGGAGGACTTCAGGCTGCCCTCTTCTACCTGTTGCAAGACAGTTGACCAGAAGCGTAGTCTTCGATAAGACTAGCTATCCCCCTCTTATTCTGGCATTCTGCAGTTCAGTCCACTGATATGTCCCTTTACACATATATCCATGCATATGTAGTGTAGCTCCTTGCTGGCGAGTACTTTGGATGAGTACTCACGGTTGGATTGTTTCCCCCTTTTCCCCCTATCTCTACTCGATTGCTGCAACCAGACGATGGAGCCCAGGAGCCAGACGCCACCGTCGATGACGACTACTACACTGGAGGTGCCTACTACTACGTGCAGCCCCCGACGGCGACCAGGAGTAGTTAGGAGGATCCAGCAGGAGGCCTGCGCCTCTTCGATCTGTATCCCGGTTTGTGCTAGCCATCTTATGGCAACTTGTTTAACTTATGTACGTACTCAGATATTGTTGCTTCCGCTGACTCGTCTGTGATCGAGCACTTGTATTCGAGCCCTCGAGGCCCCTGGCTTGTATTATGATGCTTGTATGACTTATTTTATTTGTAGAGTTGTGTTGTGATATCTTCCCGTGAGTCCCTGATCTTGATCGTACACATTTGCGTGCATGATTAGTGTAAGATTAAATCGGGGGCGTCACAAGTTGGTATCAGAGCCGACTGCCTGTAGGAATCCCCCTTTCCAACTCCTTGGCCGAAGTCGAGTATAGACATTACAAAACTTTTACTAACATGGCAGTGTGTCTTATGGGCCCACGTCGCCATTTGGGTGGAATTAGGATCTTTTATTCCTCGACCTATACTCTGGGACTCTGATCTCTCTTCTATACAGGTTAAATGAATTTTGCTAAATCTAACATTAGGATCTCGTTATCACTTTCACCCGGAGAGCCCCTTATTACTGATGATCGTCTGCTGCACGTGAAGACCCTGAAGATACTCTCCGCTGTTAACCCGAGAACTTGTGTTCATCGCGTTTGCAATTCCCCTTCCACCGTTAACCCTTATGGATAACTACTTGCAGTTGTTATTCTTACCTTCATCCCCAGTTGGTCTTGTTATTACAAGATACCCTGAAAAACTTTTCGTTGTTTCGATAATCCTTTGAGCTTACTGCCTTGCTGTTCTTTGTCACCTGAATACCCCTACGGTTAATTCTCGCACTTATCGAGTATCCGCTCATCCCCCAGTTGTTCATGTGTTATACAAAAGTCTTCAAATACCATTCGATATTCGAAAATCCTCGGCAACCTATTGCTCGAATTTCTTGTTTGCTTTCATTATGATTAATCCCATAAGTATAGTAATCATATTGGCATCCTTTGTCACCATCATTTTTGAGTCCGTTGATTCAATACGTTGTGAATGTTCACAATCATCAGTCGAGTCCTAGGATTATCTTTCCGGCTCGAGGCGTCATTTTTAACATGAGCTGGTTCTCGACCAAACTATCGTAAATCGATTGTGCCTCTGGTATATTCAATTGATCCATCCTCGATCAGAACGTCTGCTTCTGGTCCTTTGTTTCAGAAATCATAATTCAGTTGCATTTAAGCTTTGAATTATTCAGATGATTCCATAACCTGTTGCATTTGCATTCCTTCCTTTTCTGGTTGAGTATCAATACTCACATCAGATTCTTTGTGGACCATCAAGTCCTTTGTTGGATTGTTATCCGACAGTGTCCTTCACATTGGATCACTTTGTGAGTTCTTCCCATGATACATAATGCCTTTGTTAAGTTGTATCCTCTGCTTGGCCAACCATGCTCTGCTTTCGGGCTTGTGTTATTTACTCTTGAAACTTGTGGTATATGTTTCTAAGAAGCCCCTATGGGTTGAACATATGCTTTCTCTAAACCGTGTGAACCCGAAAGTTTTCACGAGTCATACTCTTCTGGTGCTTCACCAGATAAAATTTCAACACTGCAACTTCATCGAACGTGAGAAGTGAATGAAAGGTTATGTATTGGAGAAGTGGGAGTCGACCTTGAACTTGTGTTCATGCCCATGGACACGATGTAGATCTTATCGTTAAAGCTTCTCTTAAATTAATTATTCCTTTGGTATAAGTTCATCTTATATCTGGGATCTCGCCTTTTGCAATCGTGGTTCCGACCATGTTCTCTTTTAAATACCATTTCTCGTGCAAGTTTAAGCACTTGTCTTCTGTAGAACAATACCCCCAGTCCAACCTCTACTTTGATCTGTCATCGAGTATTACCCCCCTGGTATCTCGAGATTATCATGGAACTGCATAACATCTTATGAGTTCTTCATCAAGTGCTACATTCCCACTGATTCCAATTTTTCACGGGCTCTGAGTTATTAAACACTCAAAGACACCAATAACTGAACCGAGTCCGCACTACGGTTCAACAACTCTTCAGTAGGCTTCTATAAGTACGAGTTTGTACCCGATCACGCCATTCCTAGCCTGTTTGGCTATATCATTGTCGTGATGATTCTAACTGTGCTACCTGGTCCTTATTCTCGGAGCACCAATTTGCGACGATAGCTAAGCTTACGTCGATTTTCCTCATCATACCCTTTCACCTTAAACAACAAGCTTGATTTCGAGTTTGTGTCGTAACTGTGGTTCCAATAACCTCTTGCTTCATCATTCCTTTGACTTAATGTCGTCGCTGATTGATTACATCTGCATGAAATCTCTCGACAATTGTGTCATGATCATCATCAACCTTATGAGCTCTTCCAGGACATCAACCGGATTCATGAAGAGAAATACCACCCTTGCCCTCGATGAGTTGTGTTATCATCGGCCACTTTATTGCCTTCCCTCCAACACAAACATGTTCGTGTTTTGCGTTATACCTTGAGATCCTTGCTACCCAGCATTGTTCTTCTTTACCTTGGAGAATTACCACCTTTTATGTCAAGAATGTCGTGGGAATTTCACCACCTCTTAAGAATTCTTGGTATGGTGATACTTCTCACCATCACCATTATTTCTTGGGTCCTCGTGTTGATTCCAACCAGGGTACCAACAAGTGAGCGGTGCTGTTTGGATTCCACCCTTCTAGCAACCCTATTGCTTTGAAGTTAATGGTCGGCCGTTCGTTCTTAGAACTATTGATAATTGAAACACCATTCCAATATTGGCCGTGCAACCCAGCCCATATTTTGGGTGCACCTTTTCAACCAATGTTTAATTGCGTATGTTTTCCTCGAGCATACATCATTATATCATTTGATCTGACTAATGTTATCTCCTTGTTCACATGATTGTGGAAATCCATCTTTCTGGAAATTTTGATGGGTTGTCGCTGAGTCCATCAGCCACCTCCTCATCCTCTCCTTGGTTAAATGATGAACTCTCCTTTCGGAACTCACTCCCATAGTTCATTCCCTGAGTCTGAGATATCCTAACACCAACCAGATTTGAATCTCTGTCAGATTTGATGGTTGGAACATTTTTCCAAGAGTTATAACATTGGTCTTATTATGACCCAGTAAGGTGGTGTCATGCCTAGTACACCTGACCGGACCGGAGGACCTATTGTTATAGTTCTTCCTTTTAGCAATGTTAACCATTCTTCCATGAGGAAATTGAAAGACTTATTCTATAAGTTCTTCCTGATGAATCCATTGAGTATCCAAGGTCCGACCTTTGCTTGAAGACCATGTCAATGCTATCTCGAAGCTTGTTTGTGGTACTCCGATTTTCAACAAGAACATTTGAAGCCCAATGCTAAATGTTTCCTGCTCAATTATTCAAACACCGTTGTATGGGTAATGTCATGAAATTCCTCTCCCCTACCTAAAGAGTTTTTCTACATTATATCCTGCCACGGATATCATGCTCCGCTTGTCCTTGGGAAGGATATACCCTTGAAATATATGTTTAAACACATTTTCCTTTCCATTGTTCTGTTAATCTGATGATCACTTTTCCCTTACATTGGTTTGTTTAACCTTTCCGGTGATCTATATGATCTAGGCAGTAATATTCTTCTGCTTATGTAAACACCTAGGTGTACAATCGTGTCGGTAAGACCCTGTTACTATTGTTGATGACATTCCGGTAACCACCGATGGACGAGAACTTTGCCTACTGGTCCGCCTCGTTTAACGAGCAAGAAAATGGTTCCCTTCGTCCCTTGCCCTTGGTACCGATGTTGTTGTCGACATAACCGACAGACTATCCTCCGACATGCCTAGCTTACATGATCGTACAAGATATCATCGACCTTCCTACCTTTAACACATGGTGGGCCCATAATCCACAGTTCCACAGGATCGAAACCTGACTCTCCTGTACACCCCCTGTTCCCAAAGTTATTCCTCGCGCATGGCCCCGTATGTAATTCACGGGCCACCTGCCTAGTGATCTATTCTGCTATCAGATGCAATGCTAATTCCATTGCTCTAAACCCCTTTTACACTTCGTTTCACGCAACAAACGATTGCCTATGCGCTAGAAACTTCCATTTTGCACCCTCTTACTCTGCTCTCGATATTTTCTTAAGTTTCAATTCGAGAGTTACTTTCCACCACCTTTCCTGTTGTTATCTACCAGGTAGTCAACCTTGTAGAGGTCCGTTCTTCCAGAATAACCACCCTTTATTTTTTTCGTAAGTACGAAGGAAATTCCCGAAGACAGGATGACGACTTCATCATGATGATCTGAAGCAGACAAATGAAGACATCAATGTAATGGATCGACCTCTTCGAGAAGAGCCACTAAGACCGAGAAGACTCATCAGAATTTTCCCCTTAGTCCCCCTCGTAAATCTCGAGACGAGATTTCTTGTAGTGGAGGAGATTTGTGACGCCCGGATAATTAGGCTACAGTAAACCTCTGTTCATGATGCCACATCATCATAATTAAATCTTTGCTAATCATCGCGTTGTCCCAAACCGACCTCAAATTCAAATTCCAAAAACAAGTCAAATTATTATTTCTTCAAACTGGCTAGGGAAAATGTTCGATGGGTTGAAAATATTCCCTAACTATTTATCATGTAGGAGCCAACCTCTTTTGAATAATTACAGTGGTCCTAACCTTTTTTAAAACTAAATCATTAGTATTTATGTGACCCTTTTTCTTTTAAACAAATAGTTAAATTATTCAAAATAATTTGGAACTTTGTGTTCTGCTACAAAACCTTACCTAGTATTTATGTGCTAAGTGGCACATTTAACTATACTCATTTACTAGTTCAACAAAAATACAAAACTATAAGGAAAAGCACAACTGAAAAATAAATATAGAAAAAAAAGGGAAAAGGCCTATCGACTACTGTGCATGTGAGCCCACTAGCTATTGTGCCTAGCCCAGCCCAGTTCCACCTCTCCTCTCCGCTACAGTGGAGGCAGAGGGCGTGGAGGCCATCCACCATGGCCACCAGCCACGCGCTGGCCATCCCGCGGCCCTCCCTGGAGGTTAAGAGCATCGTCCCGCACTCTCCCGAAAAACCTAGCCCCATTCCCCCTTCCTCGCGCCGTTTCCCTCTCCCACGCCAGACGCTCAAGCTCCCCACCATGGCCCTTGTCGTTCAGACGCTCCTGTCCTCCCGCTCCATGGGGTGAGTCTGGAGCCCCGCCGTCGTCTTCACGTCTTCCTCGCCCACTGAATCAAGCCGGGACCCCTGCATCGCCTACATCAACTCCTTCTTCAAGCTCCGGCCACCGCTCATCGTCGCTTCAATCCGCCGCCGTTCGACCCGCTCCGTCGTCACCAAGTTGCTCCTCGTCACCGATGTGAGCACCACATGGTTTCCCCTCTGTTCTCGCCATCGATCTCGTCACCTAGCACTCATCCTCGCGAGTTCCGGCTCGTCCGCCCACCACGGCGGCGGGCTCATCGCTGCCGTGTCCCCTAGCTCCTCTCGCCGATGCGTCGTGCTCCAGAGCTGCGAGATGCCGCCTAGTCGCTCGGTTCGTCTAATCCGAGCCCATGGGCTCGAGCTCGATCCCGTCGAGCGCCACCGCTGTTGCCGCTCGGCCGTCGACGTCGTCGTTGTTCTTGGCCACCCCCATCCAGGCCAGCGCCCTGGACTGATGCACCGTGCAGCCCCGCGCTCACCCGTTGTCATGCCTCCGCCTCACCTGGACGCGTTGGCGTGGCCGCCATCGCCGCCCACGCGCGCGTTTCTTGTGCTGGCGCTGTTGACCGCCCCTCCCCTCGCGCTCATGGCCACGCCCCTGCACGTCCTCATCCCCATGCCCGTGCACTGCTGCTCGTTGCTTGCTTCTTGCCGCTGTAGCTGCCGCTACTGCCGATGCTCACCGCTGCTATGCTACTGCTGTTGTCGTTGTTCTGTAGATGATGTTAGCCGCCGTTGTTGCTTAGTTGCCGCTGCCACTGCAGGCCATAGCCATGGCCAAGTGCGGCTATGTGTGTGGTGTGTGTGTACGCCACACTCTGCTGCTCTGCTACAGTAACTGAATGTTACTGTAGCAGTTGCTAGCTTTGCTACGTTTACACTGATTACCCCTCTGTAATGCAGAAAAACAACAACAAAATGACTTCTAATTTGGGTAAAGATAATACTCGTAGAAAGAACACTTGACAAACTCCGTTTTATCCCATTGGTTCAAATTCAAAATATGTAACGATTAAATCCTATGAAGATCACAAAATCCTATGTTCATATATTTTAACAGTTTCTAGAATTAACTTCAAGTGGCACTTTTCAAATACAATTTCGATCAAGCAACTGAACTCTAAAATGAATGTCAACGATACTGTCATGTAGATCACATAAAGATGATAAAATTTGGTAAAATGCACTAATTTATAGGATGTACAGAACACTAGCTATAGCCTTTGGAAAACAGCTAAGTGATGCTCAAAAACTGATCAATTCTCAGACTTGGCCAATTTTCAGGAAATTTCAAAATATTGTTTAAACTTTGAAAATTAATATAAAATAATCCGTAACTCGGATGGAAAAACTTTGTACATGAAAGTTGCTCGAGCAGCGAGGCGATTCGGATACGCAACCCGTTCGTCCGACACACCCCTAACCTATCGAACTCGCAACCTTTCCCCCGGCTCCTCGCTTGAAAATGCTAAACACCGGGGATATTTTCCCGGATGTTCTCCCCCTTCACCGGTATCACCTATCCCTGCGTTAGATCACCTCTAGCACCGCATTTGTCATGTTATGCTTTGATTGCTCTGTTATTTATTATGTTCCCCCTCCGTTACTTTTTCCGGTAGACCCCGAGGCCGCTGCCGGTACCCCCCTGTGATCGACTACGGTGTTGACGACCCCTCTCTCTTGCCGGAGCAACCAGGCAAGCCCCCCCCTTGATCACCAGATATCGCCTATTCTACTCTATACTGCTTGCATTAGAGTAGTGTAGCACGTTACTGCTTTCTGTTATACCTATCCTGATGCATAGACTGTCCTTGTTACTACTGTTGTTACCTTTACCTGCAATCCTATATGCTTAGTATAGGATGCTAGTATTTCCATCTGTGGCCCTACATTCTTGTCCGTCTGCCGTGCTATACTATCGGGCCGTGATCACTCGGGAGGTGATCACGGGTATATACTATATACTTTATACATGATACATGTGGAGACTAAAGTCGGGTCGGCTTGTGGAGCACCCGCGAGTGATTCACGGATTGGGAGCTGAAAGGACCTTTGTCCCGACGGCCCTCTGGATGGATCTTTGTGGCGGAGCGACAGGGCAGGTTGAGACCACCTAGGAGAGAGGTGGGCCTGGCCCTGTTCGGCGTTCGCGGATACTTAACACGCTTAACGAGATCTTGGTATTTGATCTGAGTTGGCTACGAGCTTATACGCACTAACCAACTACGTGGGAAAGATATGGGCACTCGGCGTCGTGGTATCGGCGAAGCACTTCAGACGTCGGCTGAGCGGCGCTACCGAATTGGATCGAACGCCACTAGGCTAGGTCTGCTTTGGCCGCCCTACTTAGCGTCTTGTGTGTGTTGAGGCGATGGGCCCAGACCCTGGCGCTTAGGTTTAGACCGCGTCTTGGCCTCTCTGTTGTGCCTAGGTGGGGCTGCGGCGTGTTGATCTTTCGCGGCGGGCATGACCCAGAAAGTGTGTCCGCCAAATGGGATCAAGCGTGTTGGGTTATGTGGTGCACCCTGCAGGAAGTTAATCTATTGAATAGCCGTGATCTTCGGTAACAGGGCGACTTGGAGTTGTACCTTGACCTTATGACAACTAGAACCGGATACTTAATAAAACACACCCTTCCAAGTGCGGATACAACGGTGGTCGCTCTCTCTCGTGGATATGAGGAGGGATCGCGGGTAGGATTATTGCTATGTGATGTTACTTGGAGGACTTCAGCTGCCCTCTTCTACTGTTGCAAGACAGTTGACCAGAAGCGTAGTCTTCGATAAGACTAGTTATCCCCTCTTATTACGGCATTACGCAGTTCAGTCCACCGATATGTCCCTTTACACATATATCCATGCATATGTAGTGTAGCTCCTTGCTTGCAGTACTTTGGATGAGTACTCACGGTTGCATTGTTTCCCCTTTTCCCCTATCTCTACTCGATTGCTGCAACAGACGATGGAGCTGGGAGCGACGCCACCGTCGATGGCGACTACTACACTGGAGGTGCCTACTACTACGTGCAGCCGGCGGCGGCGACCAGGAGTAGTTAGGAGGATCCTGCAGGAGGCCTGCGCCTCTTCGATATGTATCCCGGTTTGTGCTAGCCATCTTATGGCAACTTGTTTAACTTATGTACGTACTCAGATATTGTTGCTTCCGCTGACTCGTCGTGATCGAGCACTTGTATTCGAGCCCTCGAGGGCCCCGGCTTGTATTATGATGCTTGTATGACTTATTTTATTTGTAGAGTTATGTTGTGATATCTTCCGTGAGTCCTCGATCTTGATCGTATACATTTGCGTGCATGATTAGTGTACGATTAAATCGGGGGCGTCACATCGTGGAGTGTGATTGTTGGTGGAGGGGAGTAAAAACTTTACCATTCTGTTCAGGAACTGCCTATAATGTGTCTAGCATGGAAGATAGTGAGATCTCTTGGTTGTTATGGTGACAATGAAAGCAAACCGCTCAAAATTATATTCATCTCTGTTTTAAAAGCTCTAAGCTCTGGCACCTCTGCAAATCCCTGCTTCCCTCTGCAAAGGGCCTATCTATTTACTTTTATTGTTGAGTCATCATCCTCTTATAAAAAGCACTAGTTGGAGAGCACCACTGTCATTTATATGATTTGTTATTAATTGATGTTGAGTATGAGTGTGACTGGATCTCTTTTGCCATCTTATCTTATATCTTATCTTATATTTACTAATTGGAGGCACCATACGAGGTTCCACGTTAATCCTCATAAAGAAAGAATATTGTCCGTCCAATCTCTAGATTAGTTATCTACAACCATCAGATGAAATACCTTTTATTAGGAGTCCAAGGCTGCTATCCCACGTGCACCCCATTAGGAAAAAAACATCTCTCATTGAGATTTCTTCCGTGTGACTTAACCTTGATGCCTTCCTCACGTGACCTCTCCTTCTCTTCTACTTCTCGCGGTCCTGATTCTAGCACTGTTTTCCACACCGTGAATTCACAATCGAACTCGCCTTCTCCTGCCACATCATCTTCTTCGTCCATGTCTTCATCCAATCGACCTTCTCCCTCGCTTCTCCAAGAGGTAGAGCGATAATATAGTCATATTCTGCAGATCGCTGCCCATCACCGAACCTGCTCAACTCCCTATAAATCTTACCACAATCAAATGTTCTTCCAGATGAGCCAGCCTCTAGGAAATACGCTCCATCCAGTTCGCCCCAGTCGCCTAAAGTGCCGCCGGCTGTAATACGTTGGCTGTTTTTCTTCTACTCAGGCATCTGGGGCTATGGGCAGAAGCTTCTCGACCTATCCATCTTAACAGAGTGTGAGGAAGATCCTTAATTTAAAGAATAATAGGATGGATGTCTCCCTCCTTTGACGCATGATGCATGTCTCCCTCTCGGCATGGTCTTATAAATACGGCATATGGAGTCATGCATAATGAAAAAAAAGAAGTTGATACAACGGTATGTTGGTGTTATCCTCCTAGACATGGGGAAGAAGAAGCCAGCTAATGAGGTGGACCTGAACGCCATTAGCGCACGACCAGCTGTGATGATGTCGAGTGGCAACCATGCAACTGAGGGGGAAGGCAACATTGAGCAGTGGCAAGGTTGATGGCTGATTGTCCGCAGCAGCTTCTGGACTTTTGCATACCGACGTTTCGCCATCCCGTCGGCGGCAATGGCGGACACATTAACATGAAACAAACTTCCCTCGGCATGCTGCTGTATGAGTGTGGGATCCAAGATTGTTCGACAGTGGTTAAATAGCAACTCAATGGACGAATTCATCAGCTATACAGAACTACAGAGGCATGTATATTGGACAAGGCACATGGCAGCAAGTTCACGTGCAGACTAAAGGCCTTCACCGTGTGCAGGCGTGGTGGCGTTCGGTCTTCTTCAAAGCCTCTGAAGTATGGCAGCAACTTCACCTGCGGCCGTGAAGGCATCCTATAGTCCCATTGGCAGCAGAACCAGGTTCTGGATCAAGATACAGTGAATTAGGCGTACGTACGCACAGCTTTGGATAAAATAGTTCTTTTTCTTGAATCTTTCGGATCTGAATATTCATACCACAATTAATAAGAGTTACATTGAAATTATATAGCACTCCGCATCAAAAATTCTCTTTTTATCATTTACCTACTCGAGGACGAGCAGGAATTAAGCTTGGGGATGCCTCGTCTCCAACGTATCTATAATTTTGATTGCTCCATGCTATATTATCTATTGTTTAAGACTATATTGGGCTTTATTTTCCACTTTTATATTACTTTTGGGACTAACCTATTAACGGGCCTAGCCGAATTGCTGTTTTTGCCTATTTGGTGTTTCAAGAAACGGAATATCAAACGTCCAAACGGAATGAAACCTTGAGGAACGTGATTTTCTCATCGGATAAGACCCAGAGACTTGGACCCTCCGTCAAGAAAGCCACGAGGCGGTCACGAGGTGGGCGCCCTCTAGGCGCGCCCTGCCTCGTGGGCCCTCAAGCTCCACCGACGCACTTCTTCCTCCTATATATACCTCACGCACCCCCATCGATCAGATATGGAGCCAAAACCTAATTCCACCGCCGCAACTTTTCAGATCCACGAGATCCCATCTTGGGGCCTATTCCGAGTTCACGGAAGGATTCCACCACGGAGGGCTTCTACATCAACATCATAGCCTCTCCGATGAAGTGTGAGTAGTTTACCTCAGACCTTCGGGTCCATAGTTAGTAGCTGGATGGCTTCTTCTCTCTTTTTGGATCTCAATACAATGTTCTCCCCCTCTCTCGTGGAGATCTATTCGATGTAATCTTCTTTTTGTGGTGTGTTTGTTGAGATCGATGAATTGTGGGTTTATGATCAAGATTATCTATGAGCAATATTTGAATATTTTCTGAATTATTTTATGTATGATTGAGTTATCTTTGCAAGTCTCTTCGAATTATCCGTTTGGTTTGGCCAACTAGATTGGTAGTTCTTGCAATGGGAGAAGTGCTTAGCTTTGGGTTCAATCTTGCGGTGTCCTTTCCCGGTGTGATGAGGGGCAGCAAGGCACGTATTGTATTGTTGCTATCGAGGATAACAAGATGGGGTATTTATAATATTGCATGAGTTTATTCCTCTACATCATGTCATCTTGCTTAAGCGTTACTCTGTTTTCATTAACTTAATACTCTAGATGCATTTGGATATCGGTCGATGAGTGGAGTAATAGTAGTAGATGCAGGCAGAGTCGGTCTACTTGTCTCGGACGTGATGCCTATATACATGATCATACCTAGATATTCTCATAACTATGCTCGATTCATCAATTGCTCAACAGTAATTCGTTCACCCACCGTAAAATACTTATGCTCTTGAGAGAAGCCACTAGTGAAATCTATGGCCCCCGGGTCTATTTTCATCATATTAATCTTCCTACGCTTTATTATTGCTTTGCTCTTTACTTTGCCTTTTTATTTTACTTTTCATCTTTATACCAAAAATACCAAAAATATTATCTATCATCTCTATCAGATCTCACTCTCGTAAGTGACTGTGAAGGGATTGACAACCCCTATTCGTGTTGGTTGCGAGGAGCTATTTGTTTTGTGTAGGTACGAGGGACTTGCGCGTGGCGTCCTTCTGGATTGATACCTTGGTTCTCAAAAACGGAGGGAAATACTTACGCTACTCTGCTGCATCATCCTCTCCTCTTCGGGGAAAACCAACGCAAGCTCAAGACGTAGCAGTGTCATGCAAGTTCTTTTCCATAAGCACGCGTATGACTATATACGGAACACATGCCTACATTATATTGATGAATTGGCGCTAGTTCCGTGTCACCCTAGGTTATAACTGTTGCATGATGAATGCCATCCGACATAATTATCCATTATTGATCCAATTCCTACGAGCTTTTCACATATTGATCTTTGCTAAGTTACTTTGCCGTTGCTACTGCTGTTACAATCACTACAAAACTGCTACTGTTACTTTTGCCACTGTTACCGCTACTATCATACTACTTTGCTACTAAATACTTTGCTGCAGATATTAAGTCTTTCAGGTGCGGTTGAATTGACAACTCAGCTGCTAATACTCGTGAATATTCTCTGGCTCCCCTTGTGTCGAATCAATAAATTTGGGTTGAATACTCTACCCTCGAAAACTGTTGCGATCCCCTATACTTGTGGGTTATCAGGCTTCTCTCTTGAGCACATAACTTATGGTGGGTAAACAAATTACTTTTGGGAAATTGATAGAAAAACGCATAGTTACGGAGATATTCAAGGCAATGATCATGTATACAGGCATCACGTCCGAGACAAGTAGGCTGACTCCTGCCTGCATCTACTACTATTACTCCACCCATCGACCTCAATCCAGCATGCATCTAGAGTATTAAGTTCATAAAAAAATAGAATGACGCCTTAAGCAAGATGACATGATGTAGACAAAGTAAACTCAACTAATATGAATAGACCCCATTATTTTATTCTTAATGGCAACGATACAAATGTGTGTCTTATCCTTTTCTGTCAATGGAATAGAGCACCGCAAAATTGAACCCATCACAAAGCACCCCTCCCACTGAAGATAAATAATTCTAGTTGTCCAAACCAAATAGATAGATTGGAGAGAAATACAAAGCTATAACAATCATGCATAAATAAGTTCAGAACAAACTCAAATATTTCTCATGAATATTCAGATCATAAACCCACAATTCATCGGATCCCACCGACACTGCAAAAGAAGATCACATCGGATAGAACTCCAAGAACATCGAGGAGAACATGGTATTGAAGATCATAGAGAGAGAAGAAGTCATCTGGCTACTAGCTATGGATCCATAGGTCTGTGGTAACCTACTCACGCATCATCGGTAGGGTGGCAAGTTTGATGTAGGGCATGGGTGAGACCCCCTATGGTTTTGACCACCCCTAGTAGAGATGAGGCAATTTTGTAATTGAACATCTTCTCGATTCCTCCTCCCCCTATATGGGCTGCACAACACAACATGCAAGCCTCCTAGGGGCGAGGGGCCATGCCCCACCCCAACCCATTTACAAAGAGACAGTAGACCAAAATCTAGCAAATGAAAAAGATCACAATCTAGCAAATGAAAAAGCTCACAATCAGTTTGGTTTGGCCTACTAGATTGATCTTTCTTGCAATGGGAGAAGTGCTTAGCTTTGGGTTCAATCTTGCGGTGTCCTTTCCCAGTGACAGTAGGGGTAGTGTCGTGGAATTGTCACGGCAGATGTCCTCGTGAAAGGACTTAGTCGCAGGGCCATCGTACGGGTTAACTTAGAGGGGTTAAGGTGGACACAAGACACGGGAGTTATACTAGTTCGGCCCCTTCGATGAAGGAAAGGCCTACGTCTAGTTGTGATGGGATTGATGTGATTTCGGCGACTAGGGAGCAATAGCTTCGCCTGAGCCTCGAATTGTCTGTCCCTAATCCGTCGCTGGTCGTCCCCTTATATACACGGGTTGGCCCGGCGGTCTCAGAGTCGATCCGGCTCATACAAGTGTCCGGCTCGGTCTCTTCTCTCTTATCTTACAGCTCAAGTTACAAGATTAAGGCGGTTTACATGACTGGACCCTAATCCGTCTCTGGGCTTTGGGCCTCCTCCGTGGGCCCTGATCATGGACGAGGGTAACCCGGCCCCTTCAGGGCGGTTTACACTCGGTAGTTATTTCCCCAACATTAGGCCCTAGATTGACTTGAACCGGTTCATGTTAATCTTCAACATCTTCAGGAAACTCTTGATCTCCCTTCATATTTCGTAAACCGCCATCTGCTTGAACCGCCGTGACGTCATCCTCCGATCCCCGTGTCAGGGCGCCTTGACGTCATCTTTAATAAAGAAATCCAAACAGTAAGATTCCCTTTCATTTAATGCTATCCCGGAAATCGAGGCGACCGCTGCGCCGTCCGCCGCTTTTGACTCCTCGATTCTCGTCCTTGTTAATTGCTTTGGTTCCTTATAAATAGACCGGCAGGCCCCTTTCTCTTCTTATTCCGCTCTTCTCCTTCCTCGCGACGCTCCAGCCCTGAAGCTCCGCCGTCGCCTCCGACCTTCCAACGCTGCGTCAGCACCGGGCCGCCGCATCAACCTGATCATACCAGAGGTTCTCGGCGCTCCTCCGCGGTTTTTGCTCATCAGGTGAGGTCCCTCTTCAAACCCTAGATCTCATCTGAAGGTCCTGTTCATCTCGTAGTTCATAAGTGTTTCATTGCAGTTTCTTCATGCCTGCTCCGCCATGGCCGTATAACTCAACCGTACCATACATCCTGTGCGGGTGACTGCCCCGCCGTCAATTTGACTCTTTATGCATCTTTTCCTTTTTGTTCAGATCCTCTAGTTTAGCACGCCCGAACCTTCCTGCTTTTTATGAGGCTTGCATAGGTCGTAGAAATTTTTCTTACTGAAACTTCGGTAGATGTAGATTACTTGCATTCGCATGTGAAAACTGTTTCTGTCCATACTTAGTAGATTTTTCAGTTCTGTCTCGTTTGGCGGTTTGACTTTTGATAGCTAATCCGTCACTCCATTAGTCCTCAGTTAAACCGGAATTGGAAGCTAGCTGCCGAATGGCCGGTTTAACATTGTATAATGTGCCTGAACCCTTTAACGGCGAGCCGTTTTTCCTTTTCTTTCGCAGTTTAGTCTTCCGGAATGGCCCCTCAATTCTCAGCTTGCAATTGGGTCCGTTCCAAGATCACTGAAACGCAACTCAACGGATACGTCACCACTGGCGCTTTGGCTTCAAAAAATGTCCTCCACTGGCGTATTCCGGATGGCGAATTCCCTCCCGAGCCGCAAGAAGGAGAAATAATTGTGTTTATGCAGCACTTAGACCGGGGATTCTGCCCGCCCGGTTCAAAATTCTTCCGGGACGTCCTCGCAAGTTTTCAACTCCATCCGCAGGATATTGGCCCGAACTCTGTGTCAAACATATGCAATTTTCAAGTCTTCAGCGAAGTCTATCTTCAAGAAGAACCATCTATAGAGCTGTTCCGGGATTTTTTCCACTTGAACCGTCGTACAGAATTTTCTGATGGTCCCAACACAGAGCTGGGCGGCGTTTCAATCCAGAAGAGGAAGGAAGTGGACTTTCCTCATGCCAAACACCACAGCCATCCAAAAGATTGGAACCAAACCTGGTTCTACTGCCGGAACACTGCTCCTGCCAACGAGAATCCTTTGCCGGGTTACCGTCCTCACCGGCTCAGCAACCATCATCCGCTGCCTTTACGCTTAACCGCCGCGGAACGGAAGAACTTCGCGCCTCAAATTGTCAAGCTCCGGGCTCTAATGGCCAATGGCTTAACTGGTGTGGATCTTGTGCGGTGTTGGGTTTCTTGGGGCGTCTTGCCACTAAGCCGCCGGCCCGGATTGATGCACGAGTATACTGGCAGACTCAAAGACCCTCAAAGACGTCACGAGCTACCCATAACTGAACTTGAGGTCACAGAGACTGTAAAGAAGATGCTTGATGAACCGATCTCCGTCGCAGCCTAACGGGTTGGCTCCATTACGTGTTGCCAACAAACCGCTGCATGTAAGGCTCTACTCACCGTTTTCGGGCCTTTTAATACTTTGTTGATATACATTAATCCTTGTTACTTCTCGGTGACAGCTCATACAGAAGCGTACCAAACCGGCTCGGGCGCCGCGTGTAAAGTCCAAGGCCACCAAGAAGGCAGGCAAGAAGAAAACCGCCGAGTCTTCTGATCCGCCGGAGGACGAAGAATCAGAAGCTGAGGTAAAACTTGATATTCTTACGAGGGAGTCGCTGTAAACCGGCTTTCCTCTTTGTGTTTCTTCTTTGCTTGTGATTTGTCCTTTGTGTTCCTTTTCTTGAAAAATTTACCTCCGGGATGATCTTTGAAGCCATCATGCCGACCTGTTGAGGTAATCTTTCTTTCTTCGAATCCGACCTCGTGCGGTTAAAAGAATTAAATAGCGCCGTCCGGAAAGTGAAAAATATCATTCTGTGCTTACTTGAATCAAACCTTTCCTTGAAGACACAGCAGGCTGAAGAGTGCCGTCGACCCGCACGATGGTCAACGGATTACCTCATCCGGTTTACGGACACGCCAACCAGGCGTCGCCCGAGGTGACTTGTTCTCGAAAAGCGTTATCCCTTAAAAGGTTTCTTCCGATGTCCTCTCAATCCGTCTGACCCGAATTATCAGGCCTCTTCCAACTCTTTTGGCGGTTCATCAACCACGCAACTGCCTCCGCTTAAAGTTGCCGCAGGTACGCAACTGCTGTCCGCCAATTCGGTTTACAATTGCCTTGGTCGATTTGTCTTAATCCAATTCTGAATATTGCAGCGCCAAGGCTCGCTTGAGTAAGAAAGCGAAAACCCTTGATCCTCTGCGGATGTTGATCGGAAAAGACCCCGAGCAAACCCATGAAAATCTGAAGTCGCCAAAAATAGCTCGGCGAGTTGTACCGAGACGACATTGCTGATCCGCCAGAAACTGAACGGAGGCCCAAGTGGAAACCTCGCATCCTGCTCCACGAGTCCGCCACAGAGCGGGTCGTAACTATTGAACCGCCGAGCCAGAGTATGAAGGCACCAAGCCCAAAGAAGACCGCCAATCCGGCCAGCCCAGTCAAAAATGATGATGTTATTGTGACGGGCACTGGCTACACCACTCTCGCCAACCGGTCGCTTTAGCAAAACACAGCGCCAAGGGCGAGTACGCCACTATGAGTAAAGATAAGGGAAAACTGATCTGTCGACTTATGACAACTTCTCGCCCAAGAACTTCACTCCGGTTTCGAACCGGCTCTATACCAGCCGTGACTTTGAAGCTGGTGCAGTAAACCGTATGAAGGACCGCTATGAGGTAATGAGTTATGCCTTTCTTGTACTTTGGTTGTATAGTTTCTTGTACTTTGGCTGTATAGTAGCCCCCAAGGGTCGGTTCAACTTAGCATAGTTAAACCGGGACTTAATTTCTGTATCCTCATAGCAAACTGAGATCAACTAGCCATTAGCCCCCAAGTGCCAAGTTGAATATTTATATTGAGCTTGGGACTTTATAATGAAACAACTAACGTGCTCCCTTTGTTATCAGAATGAAATATACCAGCAAACCGTGCAACTCAAGGACCTTGAGCCAATCTGGAAACTCAACAAGCGAAACCACCAAGGCCAAGGGCTAATTGAAAACTTCCTTGGCCACTATGGAACACTGAAGGAGTGGTATAAACCGAGCAGGCCAAGCTGGGACACCGAGAAGGCCGGTTTGAAAAAACGGGCGGAAGAAGCTGAAGCAGCTCTTAAACCGGTGACTGAAGAGCTTACCGGACTCAAGCGCCAAGTGCATGCCATGACCTCTGCCATCTTTGGTAAGAAAATTTGCACTGATTATCTCAATTTTGATATTTCCGCCGGTTTAACCTGAGCTGTCTGAAACTGGTACAGGCAAGCGTATTGCGCATATGGGCTCTGATGTGCGGAAGAAGCTCAAGGCCGCTTATACGCTGATTGAGCAGCTGTATACCGGCGCCCAGCGAGTCATATGTGCCACATCATATGACAACACGGCGCCGTCCCTGATCAGAGATACACTGGACCGGCTGTCCATGTTGCCGGGGCAGCTTGAAGAGTTGAAGCGATCCGCGGCCCGGGCTGGCACCCTACTGGCTCTGACTCGTGCCAAGGCGTGGATAGCAGATCTTGATCCGGCTGACATAGCCAAGGGTTTCCCCAGCGCTCAAGAGAACGGTGAAGCCTTTGACAACGGCGCCTAAAGCGGATAACAAAGGAGATCGTCATTGGCGAGTCAAGCGGCAGCGAAGCCAACTGGCGGTTCACCGCTCTTTTTATGACACAAACAACAAGCGGGTGGAATTTGTCATTCCTGAAGTGCAGAGCCTTGTTCCTCCAATCCGTAAGCACACTTATGCCCCTGACGTTGATCCGGCTGAGCTTATAAGTGAAGAGGCTGTCTTCGGGCCTTAACCGGATTGATTGGTCTACCAATGACTTAGGGCTTTGGGTGATGAAGAGGAAGAAGTTGAACCGACGCCGGGCGCCCCCTCTACCTCACGTCAACCTGGCGAAGAAGCATAATCCGTCAAGCCGGGTGACGCCTCCGGAACTGCTAGTCATAACGCCGCGCGAAACACCGGACCTTGGAAGGCTTTGTAATAGGATAGTCAGCATTTTGTTTTGAACAATGCCTTTATGACCTCAGTCTGTATCCTTTGCATGGTGATATCGATCATCGTGGATTGATGAACCGTCAACTTAGTTCGCCTGTAATCACAAATTCTTTAAACCGCCACGGCGGCTTGTGTCGCCAGCCGGCTTGTGACGCTTATATATTTATATAAGAAAATATGGATGTATATGACCAAACTTTTATGATAAAAAAAATACCTGCCAGAGTCGGGCACGCAGTTGACTTAGCCAATCTTGAGGCGGAGGTTGTATAAACCATGACCGTCAAAGGAGAAAACAACTCTTGTGCTTAGAATGCCGGTTTACCGTGTAAACCGTGTCGGGCATAACAAGCCCCCTGTTACCCCATAATGGGATGTTAACAGAAAAAAAAAATCAAACCGGAACAAAATCGCCGGATTAAAAAATGGACTGAATTCCGTTAACTGACAACTTGAATCCGGTTTAAAAAAGGTTGTCGGTTTAAGAAGGCAAATAAAACTCAAATAACTGGTACGAAAACCACATGGAAGCAAAGGCAATGATAAAAACCATTTGCAAGAAGAGGCTGTACTGAGCCTGATCAGATGGTGTTACCATGGTCGGACAGGACCAAGCTACCCATAAGGTGTAGCGATGGTTCAAGGCAGCCAGGTCCCCAACTGAAATCATGGCATTATGCCGATCAAGTGGCATGGCAATGGTTCGGGTTCGACCAAGCCCCCAAGTGATTCTATGGCCTTAGGCCGACCAAGAGGCGTGACTGGTTCAGACGTGACCATGTCCCCAAGTGATCTGGTGGCTTTCACCCATCAAAAGGTGTTGCATTGGTTCGGACACGACCAAGCCCCCAAGTGACAAAACTTCTGAAAAGCAAGACCAAGGGTTAAACCGGAGGCCGCTTTGCAACAACATCTCCATGTACCCAAACCGGACTTTTTACTGAGCGGATACCCGCTTTAGCCGAGGATCGGTTTATTGCTTTAATTCATAATATATACATTGTCTTAATATGTACATAAGTGGAGCCGATGGCTCGGTATAATAAGGTCAAGATGAGCTATGTTCCATGGCTCGT
Source organism: Aegilops longissima (assembly GCA_021605205.1). Classification (NCBI taxonomy): domain Eukaryota; kingdom Viridiplantae; phylum Streptophyta; class Magnoliopsida; order Poales; family Poaceae; genus Aegilops; species Aegilops longissima. Next base: position 695,108,753 of record CM038678.1, on the reverse strand, counting down.
TGGTCTCCTCTTCGACGCGGCGTGAGTCTTTTCGCTCTCGAACATCGATCAGATAGTATGACCCGTTGTACAGATTCTTGCTGACCACAAAGGGCCCTTCCCAAGGTGGGGATAGCTTGTGCATATCTGTCTGGTCTTGAATGAGCCGAAGCACCAAGTCTCCCTCCTGAAAGGTTCTTGTTCTAACCCGCCGACTGTGATACCGACGAAGATCCTGCTGGTAAATCGCCGAACGAGCAGCCGCCATATCTCGCTCTTCATCCAGTCGATCCAAATCGTCCTGCCGTGCTGCCTCACTATCGGCCTCAACATAAGCCGCCACGCGGGGCGAGTCATGACGGATATCGCAGGGAAGGACCGCCTCCGCTCCATAGACCATAAAGAACGGTGTGTATCCAGTGGATCTGTTAGGGGTAGTATTGATACTCCATATCACAGATGGTAGCTCTTCTACCCAACAACCCGGCGTCCTCTCCAAAGGGACCATAAGCCGGGGTTTAATACCTCTCAAGATCTCCTGATTAGCTCGTTCCGCTTGACCATTGGACTGCGGGTGGACCACTGAAGAAACATCAAGCCGGATGTGCTCTCGTTCACAAAACTCCTTCATGGCTCCCTTGGACAAATTAGTGCCATTGTCCGTGATGATGCTGTGTGGAAACCCAAACCGAAAATCACCTTTTGATGAACTGAACCGCCGTGGCGCATCACACTTGCTAACAGTGCTCGCCTCTACCCACTTTGTAAATTTATCAACCGCCACCAACAGGTGGGTCTTTTTGTCCTTGGACCTTTTGAAAGGTCCAACCATATCCAGCCCCAAGTCGCAAACGGCCAAGTAATTGGAATCATCCTCAATTCTTGGGCCGGTACATGAGCACGTCCCGAAAACTTTTGGCAACCATCACATCGCTGACCAGCTCTTACGCATCAAGCATGGGCAGTCAACCAATAGAAACCGTGGCGGAACGCTGGCCACCAAGGACTTTGAACCGGCGTGGTGACCACAATCCCCTTCATGGATCTCACGCAATATCTCACGGCCTTCTTCAGGGGACACACAACGCTGAAATGCCCCAGACACGCTGCAATGATGCAACTCGCCCTTATATATGGTCATAGACTTAGACCGCCGAACTATCTGTCGGGCCAGCGTCTCATCTTCTCGTAACTCGCCCCGGTTCATATATGCCAAATAAGGGCCCAATCCGAATGACATGCAAGGCTGCCACCAAGTGAGCCTCCGGATCAGAATAGCCAAATCAACTTCATCAGAAGCTAAAGCGGCGGATTGTGCAGTACATCAAGGAAAACATTGGGCGGGACCGGTTTACGTTGAGAACCCAGCCGGCTTAGAGCATCCGCCGCTTCGTTCTTCCGACGATCCACATGGTCCACCTGATATCCTTTAAAGTGTCCTGCAACAATATCCACCTCCCGACGGCACGCAGCCATGAGTGGATCTTTGGAATCCCAAGTACTGATACTTCTTTGGGCTACCAAGTCCGAAGTCACCAAAACACTTAACCCGCTTAAATTCATCTCCTTAGCCATCCGGAGACCATGTAGCAAAGCCTCATACTCAGCTGCATTGTTAGTGCAGGGAACATTGCGAAGAACGAATAGAACTTGTCACCTCGTGGGGAAGTTAATACGACTCCAGCCCCCGAGCCCTCCAATTGCTGGACCCATCAAAGTGGATGGTCCAATAGGTATGATCCGCTTTTCCTCAGCGCTTGCAACTCTGTCCAATCGTTAATGAAATCCACAAGTGCTCGAGACTTTCTGCCGTCCGAGGCACATACCTTAAACCGTGTGGCCCAAGTTCTATAGCCCACTTAGCAATCCGCCGATCGCTTCCGGTTACAGTATGATATCGCCCAAAGGAGCTGAATCGACCACTCGATGGGGTGCCCTTGGAAATATTGCTTCGCTTCGGCTTGCCATAAAGACTCCATATACCAGCTTACGCCAATGCGGATATCTTTGTTTAGACTCAATGAGGACCTCGCTGATGTAATAAACCGCCGTTGAACGGATACTCCTTCCTGCCTCCTTCCGTTCCACCACAATGGCTACGCTGATCGCCCGGCATTAGCAGCAACATATAACAGAGCGACTCCTTGTCAATGGGAGCGGCGAGAACGGCGGGTTGGCCAACCGCCGCTTTAAGTCCTCCAATGCTTCATCAGTGGCAGAACTCGCATTTAACTGATCCGTCTTCTTCAAAGATCTGGTACAAGGAATGGCCTTCTCTCCTAGGCGGCTGATAAACCGGCTTAGCGCAGCAATCCGACCCGCCAAACGTTGGACATCATTGATACACTTTGGCTTAGCCAGGGAGGTGATAGCTGTAATCTTCTCCGGATTAGCTTCGATCCCCCTGTTGGACACAAGGAAACCCAATAACTTGCTCGCGGAACACCAAAACACACTTGGACGGGTTAAGCATCATCTTGTACACCCGCAAGTTGTCAAAGGTTTCTCTCAAATCCTCAATCAGTGTTTCCTTCTCCCTTGACTTAACCACAATATCATCCACATAAGCATGCACATTACGGCCGATCTGTTTATGTAAGCAATTCTGTACGCAACGTTGATAAGTTGCTTGGGCGCTCTTGAGCCCAAAAGGCATAGATACATAGCAGAAAGCTCCAAAAGGGGTGATAAACGCCGTCTTCTCCTGGTCCTTAACCGCCATCTTAATCGATGATATCCGAATATGCATCCAAAAACTCAAACGCCACAACCCGCCGTAGCATCAATAATCTGGTCAATACGGGAGGGCGAAGGATCTGCTGGACAAGCCTTGTTAAGATCTGTATAATCCACACACATGCGCCAAGTGCCATTTTTCTTAAGGACCAACACCGGATTAGCAAGCCACTCTGGATGGAAAACTTCAACGATAAACCCTGCCGCTAAGAGCCTGGCAACCTCCTCTCCAATGGCCTTGCGCCTTTCCTCGTTAAACCGGCGAAGAAACTGCTTTACCGGTCTATACTTGGGATCGACATTAAGAGTGTGCTCAGCGAGTTCCCTCGGTACACCTGGCATGTTAGAAGGCTTCCATGCAAAAATGTCCCGATTCTCACGGATGAACTCGATGAGCGCGCTTTCCTATTTAGGATCCAAGTTAGCACTGATGGTGAACTGCTTGGACGAATCGCCGGGCACAAAATCAACAAGTTTAGTCTCAGCCGCCGACTTAAACTTCAAATCCGGATCGTGCTCTGTAGTTGGCTTCTTCAACAGGGTCATATCCGCCGGATCAACATTGTCTTTATAATACTTTAACTCTTCGGTGGCACAAACCGACTCGGCATAAGCCGCATCACCTTCCTCGCACTCCAACGCAATCCGGCGGCTCCCATGAACCGTTATCGTCCCTTTGTGACCCGGCATTTTCAACTGCAAATAAACATAACAGGGCCGTGCCATAAACTTAGCATAAGCGGCCGCCCAAACAGGCGTGGTAAGGGCTTTGGATTTTCACCACCTAAAACGCCAATGTCTCCGATCCGAGTCATGTTCATCTCCAAAGGCTACCTCCGAGCTATCTTACCAACGGGTATGCTGACTTGCTGTGCACCACACCGTGAAACATTTGTCTTTGGACGGCCCGAGATGCCTATCCGTCAACCCCATACGTCGGAAGGTCTCGTAGTACGTGATGTTGATGCTGCTTCCTCCATCCATAAGAACTTTGGTAAACTTGTATCCTCCCACCTGAGGTGCCACCACTAGGGCTAGCTGACCCGGATTGTAAACCCGGGGAGGATGATCCTCTCTGCTCCAGACAATAGGCTGCTCCGACCAGCGCAGGTAATGCGGTGCAGCCGGTTCAACAACACTGACCGCCCGCTTCTGAAGTTTCCGGTCTCGTCTGTCCAAGCTGGTGGTAGAAACATGGTACTGTCCGCCGTTCAACTGCTTTGGATTACTTTGGTAACCCGACTGCTGCTGTTGTTGATTGTAACCCCCTTGGTTCTGATTATTCTGATTGTTTTGATTGTTCTGATTGCCTTACCCGCCCGAATTACCACGAACCCTCGGGCCGAATTTCCTCCATCAGAACCGGGCGGACCACGAACCGCCGCCGGCCCTTGATCATACTGGAAAGCATTAGAATTTTGAACTCCTGCATAATATAACAATCTTTCCAGAGGTGGTTCGCCGGTGTCTCCTTCGTCCCATGCTTCGGACAAGGTTGATTCAATAGGTAATTCAAACGCTCCGGATTGTGACCTTGTGCACCGCCCCGGTTTGACTGCCTACCTTTGCGCCGCTGACCCTTGTCCTGCGCGTTGGTGTTGGCTATGAAGCCCATGTTACCGTTAGCCTTACGCTTGTTTCCCCATTGCTGCCGAATGATCTTTGCTGGCCTCTGGAGTTGCTATTCTGCTTTCCCTTCCCTACTTCGTCATTCTCAGACTCGGGATCCTTGGTACTATCAGAATCAGCATACTTTACCAAAACGCCCATGAGTGTGCCCATGTCATTGCAAAAACGCTTCATGCGACCCAGCTTCAACTTCAACGGTTCGAACCGGCAGTTGGCTTCTAGGGTTAAGATAGCAGAATCAGGGTTGATCCGTCCGATGAATGCAAAACCTCCAAAGCTGGCGCACCCAATGTGTTGTAGATTCTCCCTCGCTCGACACAAGCTGCCAAATCCACCACAGATATGGGCTGCTTACAGGTGTCTTTGAAATTTTGAATGAACCGGTCCGTGAATCGGGTCCACGAACTAACCGAGTTGGGTGGCAAATTTTTCAACCAAGTACGGGCCGTACCTTCCAACATCGTGGTGAAATACTTCACACACGCAGCTTCGCCCACATCCAAAGCATCTCCATGGCCATCTCATAGCTTTCTATCCACGCTCGAGCCAAATCGGCGGTATAATTGGGCACCTTGCGTGGCCTTTGAAGTCCTTGGGCAAACGCACATTGCGTAAAGCGGGGCGAGGCAAGGCACCCCAATGAGCCGGACGTGACCCCGGTTCGAAGATGGTCAGACGAACCGGCGCGAGCGGATGGTCCTCATGTTGTGCTGTTAACTTGGCCTCCCTACGTGCCCTTGCCCGGTCCACCACCACTTGAGCGCCCTCGAAGCCACCGGCCGGGTTGTTGCCTCGAGGCGGACCGCGCTGCGTTGCTTGACACGGCGGTTCATCTGCTGCGCGGCTATAAGTCCGGCTGGGGCGGGGGGTGGAGTGGATCCGGTCCCGACTGTATGAATACGCTTCCTGCTGAGCCAGGGCCGTCCTGAGGAGCTCCTTGACCCGGCGTGTTTCTATCGCCTGTGGTGAATCGCCCTCGATCGAATCGCCTCCAATCGTGCCGCAGCCGCGACAAGGTTATCCATCGGGTTGGAGTAGTGACCCGGAGGTGTCTCAGACAGGGGCGCGCCGGTATGATGGCGAGGCTGATCTATCACACGGGCTGAACGCGCGCGCCGCCCCAGTGCTTCCGGCGGTTTACCACCGGTGGCGGATTATCGTCCCCCTGCCTCGGGTATTGAAGAGCTCTCTTCCTCGAAAACTGAAGGCAAACGGATCTGTACTTCCTTTTCATGACTTCATGTGATGCACTCGATCCAAAGATGAGCCTATAAGCATGTGCATCCAAAGCGCGTGCGCCGCCATCCTCACGTCCGCGGCTGCCAGATCCGCTTTAGCTTTAGCGATCTGTTCCTTCACCCTTGCAATCTCTGCGTTGTGCAGGTCCTGATCCGCCGGGTTAGCCTCCGCCATGAGCGTAGCCACGCGCCAAATAACTCGATAGAACTTGAGCGGCGGGCGACGGGGCCTCCTTCGGCTGCCACCGCCGTTGCTGAACCGACGACGATGGGCGCCGCGGTCAAGAGTGAGCGCCGCTTGTGTACCGCCATGAAAATTCCAACCCGGCTGGGTAGATCAAAGGAGTCCGGAATACTCTCTCCGTCGGAACAGCCCGATCCGCCATCTTGCAGCTGGTACAAAGACTTCGGTTTCTCCGGCGGATGACTCGTCGCCGAGTAGACAACGGTTTCGCCGCGGATGCTGATCCGCCCTCATAGTCTCCGTGGATGACTCCACTAAAGCACGCTTGATAGCCGGTTTGGCAGGGCAGGACTCTTCTTCGTCCGTGAGCCGTCTCAACGAGGTCGGTGAAGATGTCCGCCCAGCCCTGGCTCGCCGATCTTGCCGATGAACACGTGTATGCCACCAAAGGGACCCGGTACCCGTACTCAATCGAGCCGCCTCGGGGCCCCATCCACATCGTCGATGTAGAGTTTGCCGCGACGACTCTTGGTCATCCGCCCACAGCATAGCCTTCGAGTCCTTGAACTTGCCCTCTAAGATCATCAAACCATCGTGCGATAGCCCCACCGTGGCGCCAACCGTCGTGGAATTGTCACGGCAGATGTCCTCGTGAAAGGACTTAGTTGCGGGGCCATCGACGGGTTAACTTAGAGGGTTAAGGTGGACACAAGACACGGAGTTATACTAGTTCGCCCTTCGATGAAGGAAAGGCCTACGTCTAGTTGTGATGGGATTGATGTGATTTGGCGACTAGGGAGCAATAGCTTCGCTGAGCCTCGAATTGTCTGTCCCTAATCCATGCTGGTCGCCCCTTATATACACGGGTTGACGCCCGGCCGGTCTGCAGAGTCCCGATCCGGCTCATACAAGTGTCCGGCTCGGTCTCTTCTCTCTTATCTTACAGCTCAAGTTACAAGATTAAGGCGGTTTACATGACTGGACCCTAATCCGTCTTGAAGGAAATATGCCCTAGAGGCAATAATAAAGTTATTATTTATTTCCTTATACCATGATAAATGTTTATTATTCATGCTAGAATTGTATTAACCGGAAACATAAAACATGTGTGAATACATAGACAAACAAATAGTCACTAGTATGCCTCTACAAGACTAGCTCATTAATCGAAGATGGTTATGTTTCCTAACCATAGACATGTGTTGTCATTTGATGAATGGGATCACATCATTAGGAGAATGATGTGATTGACATGACCCATTCCGTTAGCTTAGCACTTGATCGTTTAGTATGTTGCTAATGCTTTCTTCATGACCCATACATGTTCCTGTAACTATGAGATTATGCAACTCCTGTTTACGGAGGAACACTTTGGTAATACCAAACGTCACAACGTAATCGGGTGATTATAAAGGAGTACTACAGGTGTCTCCAAAGGTACTTGTTGGGTTGGCGTATTTCAAGATTAGGTTTTGTCACTCCGATTGTCGGAGAGGTATCTCTAGGCCTTCTCGGTGATACACATCACTTAAGCCTTGCAAGCATTACAACTAATGAGTTAGTTGTGAGATGATGTATTACGGAACGAGTAAAGAGACTTACCGGTAACGAGATTGAACTAGGTATTGGATACCGACGATCGAATCTCGGGTAAGTAACATACCGATGACAAAGGGAACAACGCATGTCGTTATGCGGTTTGACCGATAAAGATCTTCGTAGAATATGTAGGAACCAATATGGGCATCCAGGTTCCGCTATTGGTTATTGACGGAGAATGGTTCTAGGTCATGTCTACATAGTTCTCGAACCCGTAGGGTCCGCACGCTTAACGCTTCGATGACAGTTCATTATGAGTTTATAAGTATTGATGCACGAAGGTTGTTCGAGTCCCGGATGTGATCACGGACATGACGAGGAGTCTCGAAATGGTTGAGACATAAAGATTGATATATTGAAGCCTACATTTGGACATCGGAAGTGTTCCGAGTGAAATCGAATTTATCGAGATGCCGGAGGTTACGGAACCCCCGGAACTACATGGGCCATAGTGGGCCTTGGTGGAAAGGAGAAAGGGCCAGCCCTAGGTGGCGCGCCCCCCTTCCCTAGTCCTATTAGGACTAGGAAAGGTGGGCGCCCCCTCTCTCTCTCCCCCTCCGGAATCCTAATCCAACTAGGATTGAGGGGAATCCTACTCCCGGAGGAGTAGGACTCTCGGGCGCGCCCCTCTTGGCCGGCCAGCCCCTCCCCTTGGCTCCTTTATATACGGGGCAAGGGCACCCTAGAACACACAAGTTGATCTACGGATCGTTCCTTAGCCGTGCGGTGCCCCTTCCACCATATTCCACTTCGGTCATATCGTCAGAGAGCTTAGGCGAAGCCCTGCGCGGAGAAGTCATATCGTCGCAGAGCTTAGGCGAAGCCCTGCGTCGGTGGAGCATCAACATCGCCACCACGCCGTCGTGTTGACGGAACTCATCCCGACACTTTGCTGGATCGAGTCCGGGATCGCCATCGAGCTGAACGTGTGCAGAACTCGGAGGTGCCGTGACGCTCGGTGCTTGGATCGGTCGGATCGTGAAGACGCACGACTACATCAACAGCGTTGTTATAACGCTTCGCTTTCGGTCACGAGGGTACGTGGACGGACACTCTCCCTCTCGTTGCTATGCCATCACCATGGTCTTGCGTGTTCGTAGGAATTTTTTGAAATTACTACGTTCCCCAACAAATGGCATCCGAGCCTGGTTTTATGCGTTGATGCCATATGCACGAGTAGAACACAAGTGAGTTGTGGGCGATATAAGTCATACTGCTTACCAGCATGTCATACTTTGGTTCAGCGGTATTGTGAGATGAAGCGGCCCGGACCGACATTACGCCAGACGCTTACGCGAGACTGGTTTCACCGCCCGAGCACTCGTTGCTTAAAGGTGACCGGCGGTGTCTGTCTCTCTCACTTTAGTTGAACCGAGTGTGGCTACGCCGGTCCTTGCGAAGGTTAAAACAGCACCAACTTGACAAACTATCGCTGTGGTTTTGATGCGAGGTAAGAACGGTTCTTGCTCAGCCCGTAGCAGCCACGTAAAACTTGCAACAACAAAGTAGAGGACGTCTAACTTGTTTTTGCAGGGCATGATGTGATGTGATGTGGTCAAGACGTGATGCTATATTTTATTGTATGAGATGATCATGTTTTGTAACCGAGTTATCGGCAATGGCAGGAGCCATATGGTTGTCGCTTTATTGTATGAAATGCAACGCCATGTAATTGCTTTACTTTATCACTAAGCAGTAGCGATAGTCGAGAAGCAATAGTTGGCGAGACGACAACGATGCTACGATGGAGATCAAGGTGTCGCTACGGTGACGATGGTGATCATGACGATGCTTGGCGATGGAGATCACAAGCACAAGATGATGATGACCATATCATATCACTTATATTGATTGCATGTGATGTTTATCCTTTATGCATCTTATCTTGCTTTGATTGACGGTATCATTATAAGATGATCTCTCACTAAAATTATCAAGAAGTGTTCTCCACGAGTATGCACCGTTGCCAAAGTTCGTAGTACCCGGACACCACGTGATGATCGGGTGTGATAAGTTCTCGTCCATCTACAACGGTGCAAAACAGTTGCACGCGCGGAATACTCAGGTTAAACTTGACAAGCCTTGCATATAACAGATATGGCCTCGGAACACGGAGACCGAAAGGTCGAACGTGAATCATATAGTAGATATGATCAACATAGTGATGTTCACCATTGAAACTACTCCATCTCACGTGATGATCGGACATGGTTTAGTTGATTTGGATCACGTAATCACTTAGATAACTAGAGAGATGTCTATCTAAGTGGGAGTTTTAATATGATTAATTAAACTTAAATTTATCATGAGCTTAGTACCTGATAGTATTTTGCTTGTCTATGTTTCTTTGTAGATAGATGGCTCGTTTGTTGTTCCGTTTAATTTTAATGCGTTCCTTGAGAAAGCAAAGTTGAAAGATGATGGTAGCAATTACACGGACTGGGTCCGTAATTTGAGGATTATCCTCATTGCTGCACGTAAAAATTACGCCTGGAAGCACCGCTGGGTGACAGCCTGCTGTAGGAGCTGAGCCGAAGTTGTGAACGTCCGCAAAGCAAAGCTGATGACTACTCAATAGTTCAGTGTGCCATGCTTTACGGCTTAGAACCGGGTCTTCAACGACGTTTTGAACGTCATGGAGCATATGAGATGTTCCAGGAGTTGAAGTTAATATTTCAAGCAAATGCCCGGATTGAGAGATATGAAGTCTCCAATAAATTCTATAGCTGCAAGATGGAGGAGAATAGTTCTGTCAGTGAGCACATACTCAAAATGTCTGGGTATAATAATCACTTAATTCAGCTGGGAGTTAATCTTCCGGATGATAGTGTCATTGATGAATTCTCCAATCACGCCACCAAGCTACAAGAGCTTCGTGATGAACTATAATATGCAAGGGATGACCAAAACAATTCTCGAGCTCTTCGCAATGCTAAAAGCAGCGGAGGTAGAAATCAAGAAAGAGCATCAAGTGTTGATGGTCAACAAGACCACTAGTTTCAAGAAAAGGGCAAAGGAAAGAAGAAGGAAACTTCAAAAGAACAGCAAGAAAGTTGCTGATCAAGAGAAGAAACCCAAGTCTGGACCTAAACCTGGCGAGTGTTTTTACCGCAAGCGATCGACACTAGAAGCGGAACTGCCCCAAGTATTTGGCGGATAAAAGGATGGCAAGGTGAACAAAGGTATATGTGATATACATGTTATTGATGTGTACCTTACTAGAGCTCGTAGTAGCACTGGTATTTGATACTGGTTCATTGCTAATATTTGCAACTCAAACAGGGACTACGGAATAGACGAGCATCGCAAAGGACGAGGTGACGATGCGCGTGGGAAATGGTTCCAAAGTCAATGTGATCGCGGTCGGCACGCTACCTCTACATCTACCTTCGGGATTAGTTTTAGACCTAAATAGTTGTTATTTGGTGCCAGCGTTGAGCATGAACATTATATCTGGATCTTGTTTGATGCGAGACGGTTATTCATTTAAATCAGAGAATAATGGTTGTTCTATTTATATGAGTAATATCTTTTATGGTCATGCACCCTTGAAGAATGGTCTATTCTTGTTGAATCTCGACAGTAGTGATACACATATTCATAATGTCGAAGCCAAAAGATGCAGAGTTGATAATGATAGTGCAACTTATTTGTGGCCTTGCCGCTTAGGTCATATCGGTGTAAACGCATGAAGAAACTCCATACAGATGGACTTTTGGAATCACTTGATTATGAATCACTTGGTACTTGCGAACCGTGCCTCATGGGCAAGATGACTAAAACACCGTTCTCCGGTTATATGGAGAGAGCAACAGACTTGTTGGAAATCATACATACAGATGTATGTGGTCCGATGAATGTTGAAGCTCGTGGCGGATATCGTTATTTTCTCACCTTCACAGATGATTTGAGTAGATATGGGTATATCTACTTAATGAAACACAAATCTGAAACATTTGAAAAGTTCAAAGAATTTCAGAGTGAAGTGGAAAATCATCGTAACAAGAAAATAAAGATTCTACGATCTGATCGTGGAGGAGAATATTTGAGTTACGAGTTTGGTTTACATTTGAAACAATTTGGAATAGTTTCAGCAACTCACGCCACCCGAACACCACAGAGAAATGGTGTGTCCGAACGTCGTAATCGTACTTTACTAGATATGGTGCGATCTATGATGTCTATTTCCGATTTACCGCTATCGTTTTGGGGTTATGCTTTAGAGACGGCCGCATTCACGTTAAATAGGACACCGTCAAAATCCGTTGAGACGACGCCTTATGAACTGTGGTTTGGCAAGAAACCAAAGTTGTCGTTTCTTAAAGTTTGGGGCTGCGATGCTTATGTAAAGAAACTTCAACCAGATAAGCTCGAACCCAAATTGGAAAAATGTGTCTTCATAGGATACCCAAAGGAGACTGTTGGGTACACCTTCTATCACAGATCTGAAGGCAAGATTTTCGTTGCTAAATTCGGATCCTTTCTAGAAAAGGAGTTTCTCTCGAAAGAAGTGAGTGGGAGGAAAGTAGAACTTGATGAGATAATCAGATCTGCTCCCTTATTGGAAAGTAGTTCATCACAAGAAATGGTTCTGTGACAACTACACCAATTAGTGAGGAAACTAATGATGATGATCATGAAGATTCAGATCAAGTTACTACTGAACTTCAGAGGTCAACCAGAGTAAAATACGCACAGAGTGGTACGGTAATCTTATTCGGAAGTCATGTTACTTGACCATGGCGAACCTACAAACTATGAAGAAGCGATGGTGAGCCCAGATTCGCAAAATGGCTGGAAGCCATGAAATCTGAGATGGGATCCATGTATGAGAACAAAGTATGGACTTTGGTTGACTTGCCCGATGATCGGCAAGCCATTGAAAATAAATGGATCTTTAAGAAGAAGACCGACGCCGATGGTAATATAACTGTCTACAAAGCTCGACTTGTTGCGAAAGGTTTTCGACAAGTTCAAGGGGTTGACTACGATGAGACTTTCTCACCCGTAGCGATGCTTAAGTCTGTCCGAATCATGTTAGCAATTGCCGATTTTATGATTATGAAATTTGGCAAATGGATGTAAAACTGCATTCTTGAATGGATTTCTAGAAGAAGAGTTGTATATGATGCAACCAGAAGGTTTTGTCGATCCAAAGGGTACTAACAAAGTGTGCAAGCTCCAGCGATCAATTTATGGTCAGTGCAAGCCTCTCGGAGTTGGAATAAACGCTTTGATAGTGTGATCAAAGCATATGGGTTTATCTGAGACTTTTGGAGAAGCCTGTATTTACAAGAAAGTGAGTGGGAGCTCAGAGCATTTCTAATATTATATGTGGACGACATATTATTGATTGGAAATGATATAGAATTCTGGATAGCATAAAAGGATACTTGAATAAAAGTTTTTCAATGAAAGACCTCGGTGAAGCTGCTTACATATTGGGCATCAAGATCTATAGAGATAGATCAAGACGCTTAATTGGACTTTCACAAAGCACATACCTTGATAAAGTTTTGAAAAGTTCAAAATGGATCAGCAAAGAAAGGTTTTTACCTGTATTACAAGGTGTAAGATTGAGTCGGACTCAATGCCCGACCACAGCAGAAGATAGAGAGAAAATGAAAGATGTTCCTATGCTTCAGCCATAGGCTCTATCATGTATGCAATGCTGTGTACCAGACTGACGTATGCTTAGCTGTAAGCTTGGCAGGAAGGTACCAAAGTAATCCAGAGTGGATCATTTGGACAGCGGTCAAGAACATCCTGAAATACCGAAAAGGACTAAGGATATGTTTCTCGATATGGAGGTGACAAAGAGCTAGTCGTAAATGGTTACGCCGATGTAAGCTTTGACACTCGATCCGGACGATTCTAAATCACAAACCGGATCGTGTTTTTATTAAACGGTGGAGCTGTCAGTTGGTGCAGTTCTAAACAAAGCGTCGTGGCGGGATCTACATGTGAAGCGGAGTACATAGCTGCTTCAGAAGCAGCAAATGAAGGAGTCTGGATGAAAGAGTTCATTTCCGATCTAGGTGTCATACCTAGTGCATCGGGATTGGAATACTGGTGCAATTGCCTTGGCAAAGGAATCCAGATTTCACAAGAGGACCAAGCATATCAAGAGACGCTTCAATTACATTCGGGACCAAGTCCAAGTGGGAGACATAGAGATTTGCAAAATACATACGGATCTGAATGTTGCAGACCCGTTGACTAAGCCTCTTCCACGAGCAAAACATGATCAGCACCAAGACTCCATGGGTGTTAGAATCATTACTATGTAATCTAGATTATTGACTCTAGTGCAAGTGGGAGACTGAAGGAAATATGCCCTAGAGGCAATAATAAAGTTATTATTTATTTCCTTATACCATGATAAATGTTTATTATTCATGCTAGAATTGTATTAACCGGAAACATAATACATGTGTGAATACATAGACAAACAAATAGTCACTAGTATGCCTCTACAAGACTAGCTCATTAATCAAGATGGTTATGTTTCCTAACCATAGACATGTGTTGTCATTTGATTAATGGGATCACATCATTAGGAGAATGATGTGATTGACATGACCCATTCCGTTAGCTTAGCACTTGATCGTTTAGTATGTTGCTAATGCTTTCTTCATGACCCATACATGTTCCTGTAACTATGAGATTATGCAACTCCCGTTTACCGGAGGAACACTTTGGGTACTACCAAACGTCACAACGTAATCGGGTGATTATAAAGGAGTACTACAGGTGTCTCCAAAGGTACTTGTTGGGTTGGCGATTTCGAGATTAGGTTTTGTCACTCCGATTGTCGGAGAGGTATCTCTAGGCCTTCTCGGTGATACACATCACTTAAGCCTTGCAAGCATTACAACTAATGAGTTAGTTGTGAGATGATGTATTACGGAACGAGTAAAGAGACTTACGTAACGAGATTGAACTAGGTATTGGATACCGACGATCGAATCTCGGGTAAGTAACATACCGATGACAAAGGAACAACGATGTCGTTATGCGGTTTGACCGATAAAGATCTTCGTAGAATATGTAGGAACCAATATGGGCATCCAGGTTCCGCTATTGGTTATTGACCGAGAATGGTTCTAGGTCATGTCTACATAGTTCTCGAACCCGTAGGGTCCGCACGCTTAACGCTTCGATGACAGTTCATTATGAGTTTATAAGTATTGATGCACGAAGGTTGTTCGAGTCCGGATGTGATCACGGACATGACGAGGAGTCTCGAAATGGTCAAGACATAAAGATTGATATATTGAAGCCTACATTTGGACATCGGAAGTGTTCCGAGTGAAATCGAATTTATCGGAGTACCGGAGGTTACCGAACCCCGGGAACTACATGGGCCATAGTGGGCCTTGGTGGAAAGGAGAAAGGGCCAGACCTAGGTGGTCCCCCCTTCCCTAGTCCTATTAGGACTAGGAAAGGTGGGCCGCCCCCTCTCTCTCTTTCCTCTCGGGAATCCTAATCCAACTAGGATTGAGGGGAATCCTACCCCGGAGGCAATAGGACTCCTGGCGCGCCCCTCTTGGCCGCCAGCCCCTCCCCTTGGCTCCTTTATATACGGGGCAAGGGCACCCTAGAACACACAAGTTGATCTACGGATCGTTCCTTAGCCGTGTGCGGTGCCCCTTCCACCATATTCCACTTCGGTCATATCGTCAGAGCTTAGGCGAAGCCTGCGCGGAGAAGTCATATCGTCGCGGAGCTTAGGCGAAGCCCCGCGTTGGTGGAGCATCAACATCGCCACCACGCCGTCGGTTGAAGGAACTCATCCCGACACTTTGCTGGATCGAGTCCGGGATCGCCATCGAGCTGAACGTGTGCAGAACTCGGAGGTGCCGTGACGCTCGGTGCTTGGATCGGTCGGATCGTGAAGACGTCGACTACATCAACAGCGTTGTTATAACGCTTCGCTTTCGGTCTCACGAGGGTGCGTGGACGGACACTCTCCCCTCTCGTTGCTATGCCATCACCATGGTCTTGCATGTTCGTAGGAAATTTTTTGAAATTACTACGTTCCCCAACACGTCTCTGGGCTTTGGGCCTCCTCCGTGGGCCCTGATCATGGACGAGGGTAACCCGGCCCCTTCAGGGCGGTTTACACTCGGTAGTTATATCCCCAACAGGTAGCAAGGCTTGTATTGTATTGTATTGTTGCCATCGAGGATAACAAGATGGGGTTTATTTCATATTGCATGAGTTTATCCCTCTACATCATGTCATCATACTTAAAGCATTACTCTGTTCTTATGAACTTAATACTCTAGATGCATGCTGGATAGCGGTCGGTGTGTGGAGTAATAGTAGCAGATGCAGGCAGGAGTCGGTCTACTTGTCTCGGACGTGATGCCTATATACATGATCATACCTATATATTCTCATAACTATGCTCAATTCTATCAATTTCTCAACAGTAATTTGTTCACCCACCATAATACTTATGCTCTCGAGAGAAGCCACTAGTGAAACCTATGGCCCCCGGGTCTATTTTCCATCATATTAATCTTCCAACACTTAGCTATTTTTATTGCCTTTTATTTTACTTTGTCTATCAGATCTCACTTTCATAAGTGACCGTGAAGGGATTGACAACCCCTTTATTGCGTTGGTTGCGAGGTTTTTATTTGTTTGTGTAGGTGCGAGGGACTCGTGCATGGCTTCCTACTGGATTGATACCTTGGTTCTCAAAAACTGAGGGAAATACTTACACTGCTTTACTGCATCACCCTTTCCTCTTCAAGGGAATACCAACGCAGTGCTCAAGAGGTAGCAAGAAGGATTTCTGGCGCCGTTGCCAGGGAGTCTACGCAAAAGTCAACATACCAAGTACCCATCACAAACTCTTATCTCCCGCATTACATTATTTGCCATTTGCCTCTCGATTTCCTCTCCCCCACTTCACCCTTGCCGTTTTATTCGCACTCTTTTTCCGTTCGCTTCTTTTTCGCTTGCTTCTTGTTTGCTCATGTATTGCATTGCTTGCTTGTCACTATGGCCCAAGACAATACTAAATTGTGCGACTTTACCAATACCAACAACAATGATTTCCTTAGCACTCCTATTGCTCCTCTTAACGACACTGAATCTTGTGAAATTAATGTTGCTTTGTTGAATCTTGTTATGAAAGATCAATTCGCCAGCCTTCCTAGTGAAGATGCCGCTACCCATCTAAATAGCTTCGTCGATTTGTGTGATATGCAAAAGAGGAAAGCTGTGGACAATGATATTGTTAAATTGAAGCTATTTCCTTTTTCTCTTAGAGACCGTGCTAAAGCTTGGTTTTCGTCTTTGCCAATAAATAGTATTGATTCTTGGAATAAGTGCAAAGATGCTTTTATCTCTAAGTATTTTCCTCCCGCTAAGATCATCTCTCTTAGAAATGATATTATGAATTTTAAGCAACTTGATCATGAACATGTTGCACAAGCTTGGGAGAGGATGAAATTAATGATACGTAACTGCCCTACACATGGTTTGAATTTGTGGATGATTATACAAAAAAATTATGTCGGATTGAATTTGGCTTCTAGAAATCTTTTAGATTCGGCCGCGGGGGGCACTTTTATGGAAATCACTTTAGGAGAAGCTTCTAAACTCCTAGACAATATTATGGTTAATTATTCTCAATGCCACACTGAAAGATCTACTAATAAGAAAGTGCATGCGATAGAAGAAATTAATGTGTTGAGTGGAAAGATGGATGAACTCATGAAATTATTTGGTAATAAAAGTGTTTCTTCTGATCCTAATGATATGCCTTTGTCCACTTTGATTGAGAATAATAATGAATTTATGGATGTGAATTTTGTTGGTAGGAATAATTTTGGTAACAACGCGTATAGAGGAAACTTTAATCCTAGGCCGTACCCTAGTAATTCTTCTTATAATTATGGTAATTCCTACAACAATTCTTACGGAAATTATAATAAGATGCCCTCTGAATTTGAAACTAGTGTTAAAGAATTTATGAATTTGCAAAAGAATTTCAATGCTTTACTTGAAGAAAAGTTGCCTAAGATTGTTGAATTGGCTAGGAACATTGATAGAATTTCTCTTGATGTTGATTCTTTGAAACTTAGATCTATTCCACCTAAGCATGATATCAATGTGTCTCTCAAAGCCATGAGAATTTCCATTTATGAGTGCAAAGAAAGAACCGCTAGGATGCGTGCTAAGAAAGATTGCTTTGTGAAAGCGTGTTCTTCTAGTTTCTGTGAAAATAAAGATGAAGATCTAAAAGTTATTTATGTGTCTCCTATTAAATCTTTGTTTTGCAATATGAATCTTGATAATGATGGGACTAGAGATGAGTCAACTTTTTTTAAAAGGCGTCCCAATAATTCGGAGTTTTTAGATCTTGATGCAAAAATTGGTAAAAGTGGGATTGAAGAAGTTAAAACTTTAGATAGCAATAAACCCACTATTTTGGATTTCAAGGAATTTAATTATGATAATTTCTCTTTGATAGATTGTATTCCTTGTTGCAATCCCTGCTAAATTCTCCGCACGCTTATAGTCAACATAAAGCTTTTACTAAACATATGTTGATGCTTTGATGCAATCTTATGAAGAAAAACTTGAGTTGGAAGTTTCTATCCCTAGAAAACTTTATGATGAGTGGGAACCTACTATTAAAATTAAAATTAAAGATCATGAATTCTATGCTTTGTGTGACTTGGGTGCTAGTGTTTCCACGATTCCAAAAACTTTGTGTGATTTGCTAGGATTCCGTGAATTTGATGATTGCTTCTTAAACTTGCACCTTGCGGATTCCACTATTAAGAAACCTATGGGAAGAATTAATGATGTTCTTATTGTTGCGAATAGGAACTATGTGCCCGTAGATTTTATTGTTCTTGATATAGATTGCAATCCTTCATGTCCTATTATTCTTGGTAGACCTTTCCTTAGAACGATTGGTGCAATTATTGATATGAAGGAAGGGAATATTAGATTCCAATTTCCGTTAAGGAAAGGCATGGAACACTTATCTAGAAAGAAAATAAAATTACCTTATGAATCTATTATGAGAGCCACTTATGGATTGCCTACCAAAGATGGCAATACGTTAAACGATTGCGCTTGTTGGGAGGCAACCCAATTTTATTTTTAGTTTTTTGCTTTTTGCTTCTGTTTAGGAATAAATATTTGATCTAGCCTCTGTTTAGGTTTGTTTTTATGTTTTAATTAGTGTTTGTGCCAAGTTAAACCTATAGGATCTTCTTGGATGATAGTTATTCGATCTTGCTGAAAATTCCAGAAACTTTCTGTTCACGAAAACAATTCTTAAAACTCACCAGAACGTGATAAAATATTGATTCCAATTTATTCTGATCAATAAACAAATTGTCCAGGTCTTCCTATATTGGCTTAATTTTTGGAGTTCCAGAAGTTTGCGTTAGTTACAGATTACTACAGACTGTTCTGTTTTTGACAGATTATGTTTTTCATGTGTTGTTTGCTTATTTTGATGAATCTATGGCTAGTAAAATAGTTTATAAACCATAGAGAAGTTGGAATACAGTAGGTTTAACACCCATATAAATAAAAAATGATTTCATTACAGTACCTTGAAGTGGTGTTTTGTTTTCTTTCGCTAACGGAGCTCACGAGATTTTCTGTTAAGTTTTGTGTTGTGAAGTTTTCAAGTTTTGGGTAAAAGATTTGATGGATTATGGAACAAGGAGTGGCAAGAGCCTAATCTTGGGGATGCCCATGGCACCCCAAGATAATCTAAGGACACCAAAAAGCCAAAGCTTGGGAATGCCCCGGAAGGCATCCCCTCTTACGTCTACTTCCATTGGTAACTTTACTTGGAGCTATATTTTTATTCACCACATGATATGTGTTTTGCTTGGAGCGTCTTGTATGATTTGAGTCTTTGCTTTTTAGTTTACCACAATCATCTTCGCTATACACACCTTTTGAGAGAGACACACATGATTCATAATTTATTAGAATACTCTATGCGCTTCGCTTATATCTTTTGAGCTATATAGTTTTTGCTCTAGTGCTTCACTTATACTCCCTCCGTTCCTTGATGTAGGGTGTATAGTTTTCTTGCACGAATATTAACACATGGGCTGGGAGGGGAGATTTTGTTTGTTTTGGACGTAAAAGCCCCTGGTGCAAACATGTGAGACTAGAGAGAAAAATAGGGAAATCACGATCCTCTCTATCCTGGGCAGTTTACTTCCTTATTTAGCCTAACAAATCCCACAATATCCTCTGTGACCATGTTTTCTCCATAAAACTAAAGCCCGACGTGATATGTAGTAGTACATGCAATCTTCTCTTTCCAAACAAACCTACAGGGCATGCACAACATATACTACGAGATGGGGATTTGCCATCTTATTTTCTAGGAAGGTCATGCGTGGGCTGTAGCTTTGGTAGGGGTAAAAGTGTCAACTAAATATATACACTTTATAATATGAACTTTTCCACAAAAAACTATACACCCTATATCAAGGAACAGAGGGAGTATCTTTTAGAGCACGGCGGTGGTTTTGTTTTATAGAAACTTTTATTCTCTCATGCTTCAGTTACATTAATTTGAAAGTCTTAAACAGCATGGTAATTTGCTTAAATATTAAAATTAATCCTAATATGGTAGGTATGCAAAACTAGTAAAAAAGTTTCTTATGAGTGTGTTGGATACTAAGAGAAGTTTGATGCTTGATGATTGTTTTGAGAAATGGAGGTAGTAATATTAAAGTTGTGCTAGTTGAGTAGTTGAGGAATTGAGAAATACTTGTGTTGAAGTTTGCAAGTCCCGTAGCATGCACGTATGGTAAACGTTATGTAACAAATTTGAAACATGAGGTGTTCTTTGATTGTCTTCCTTATGAGTGGTGGTTGGGGACGAGCGATGGTCTTTTCCTACCAATCTATCCCCCTAGGAGCATGTGCGTAATGCTTGGTTTTTGATGACTTGTAGATTTTTTCAATAAGTATGTGAGTTCTTTATGACTAATGTTGAGTCCATGGATTATACGCACTCTCACGCTTCCATCATTGCTAGCCTCTTCGGTACCGTGCATTGCCCTTTCTCACATTGAGAGTTGGTGCAAACTTCGCCGGTGCATCCAAACCCCGTGATATGATACACTCTATCACACATAAGCCTCCTTATATCTTCCTCAAAACAGCCACCATACCTACCTATTATGGCATTTCCATAGCCATTCCGAGATATATTGCCATGCAACTTTCCACCGTTCCGTTCATCATGACACGTTCATCATTGTCATATTGCTTTGAATGATCATGTAGTTGACATCGTATTTGTGGCGATACATGTCACTCTTGATTCGTTGCCCATCCCGTTATTCCGCCGGAGGCATTCATATAGAGTCATACTTTGTTCTAGTATCGAGTTGTAATCATTAAGTTGTAAATAAATAGAGGTGTGATGATCGTCATTCATAGAGCATTGTCCTAATAAAAAAAGAGAAAAGAAAGGCCAAATAAAAAAAGGGGAAGGCCCAAAAAAAGGACAATGCTACTATCCTTTTTCCACACTTGTGCTTCAAAGTAGCACCATGATCTTCATGATAGAGAGTCTCTTGTTTTGTCACTTTCATATACTAGTGGGAATTTTTTTCATTATAGAACTTGGCTTGTATATTCCAACAATGGGCTTCCTCAAATGCCCTAGGTCTTCGTGAGCAAGCAAGTTGGATACACACCCACTTAGTTTCTTTTGTTGAGCTTTCATGCATTTATAGCTCTAGTGCATCCGTTGCATGGCAATCCCTACTCCTCGCATTAACATCAATCGATGGGCATCTCCATAGCCCGTTGATTAGCCGCGTTGATGTGAGACTTTCTCCTTTTTTGTCTTCTCCACATAACCCCCATCATTATATTCTATTCCACCCATAGTGCTATATCCATGGCTCACACTCATGTATTGCGTGAAGATTGAAATGTTTGAGATTACTAAAGTATGAAACAATTGCTTGGCTTGTCATCGGGGTTGTGCATGATGAGAGAATTCTTGTGTGACGAAAATGGAGCAGGACTAAACTATATGATTTTGTAGGGATGAACTTTCTTTGGCCATGTTATTTTGAGAAGACATGATTTCTTAGTTAGTATGCTTGAAGTATTATTTCTTTTATGTCAATATTAAAATTTTATCTTGAATCCTTCGGATCTGAATATTCATACCACAATTAAGAGGGTTACATTAAAAAATTATGCCAAGTAGCATTCCGCATCAAAAAATTTGTTTTTATCATTCACCTACTCGAGGACGAGCAGGAATTAAGCTTGGGGATGCTTGATATGTCTCCAACGTATCTATAATTTTTTATTGCTTCATGCTATATTATATTCTGTTTTGGATGATTAATGGGCTTTGTTATACACTTTTGTATTACCTAAATGCTAAAAAGCAACTGAGTGCTGGTTGTCACGTTTCAGCACTCACCTTTTATCACCGTCCGATCGGCGCGATCGAGCCCATGTATTCCTGGTCGGCACGAACGGTTCGTCCTCCCCCGCGGACACGTATTCACCTGGGAGGCCCACCACTACCCACATGCCCCGTCCGTTGGCTCACTGTTCGAAACTGCCGAGACCACCGCCCCAATCCTCCCAATCCGCCCCCCATTCTCTCCTTCTCTCCCTTCATCCTCGACGCCAAGCCCCCCAAGCCGCAGTTCAACCGCGGCCCCCAAGCCGCCGACGGCTGCCGGAGAGCGGAGGGCGTGCGCGGCGGCGGTGTTTGAGCGACAGAGCTCCGCGAGTGTGCATTGGTGCGGTTGGCCCCCGGAGAATAAGGTGGAACGGGTTCAATCTCGCTGCGTCCAGGGCCAAAGGGGTGCGTGGTGAAGGTCGCCGACGGCGCTGCCTGTCCGGTGGCCTAGTATACTGGAGGATTCTAGAATCCTGAGGTATGCACCCATCGCCGCCGTTCTCTCTGCTTTCTGTGTGTCCTCGATTGCGGAGGGATTCATGCGAGCATGGAGGTGGATGTAATCACACGCCCATAGGTTGTAGTGGTTTTGCTTCACTTAGGGACGAATCGTGGTGCCTTGTGGTGGGGAACCATGGGGTCATGCCGTGAAGGATTTGGTGGTGTGCTGTCAGTTCTCGTCCCAGATCTGTTTGGTCTGAGATGGGCATTTGCTTTTGGCAGATGTTTGGTGAACTTCGTTTAGGATTTTTTAAGGAGTTGCTTCAATTTTTGCACAGGAGTTGCCTGATTGAGGCTATGTGAGTTGGCGAAATAGAGCTGTCTGAAGAGTTGCTTCGAACAGCTTATGGAGTTGCTTTGACTTTGTGCAGGAGTTGCCTGATTGAGGCTATATGAGTTGGCAAAATTAGAGCTGTTTGAACTACTAGGCGTGGGGGCATTCACCGAGTTGATTTGACATTGTATACAAGTTGCTTGTTCAATGTTGATTAAGTTGCCGAAACTTTTTTAGAGCTGTCTGAACTACCTGTACTGGGGCTGTTAACCGAGTTGCTTCGACATTTGTGCATTGGTTGCTTGATTGAGGCTGGATGAGTTGTCAAAACTTAATACTTGATTTTTGTTTAGCCTTGTGTTTGGCACCACACATGGTGCTCCCTGAACCGTGTCTCCCCGTTATACTAATGATAACAATTCATAGCTGTGTTTGACAAGTGTTTTTGTTTGTTATTTTCTGGACATCTATTACTGTGTTGTATATTTCCATCACAATTTTCTCGAACTGCAAAATTGCCAATGATGGTGTAGTTTGCTGAAATTTACATATTTTGGGGCAGCGTTCAAAACAGAATTTGTTGGACTTGTTTTTCTAGATTTTTGTCAGGCCCTTTTTTTTCTAGTAACTTGCCACAAATCAGCATAGAAGTTGTTCGTTAGTTTGAATCAAAGTTGCCTAATCAGTAGCTGTGTAAGTTTGTTTTCGTTGCCTAAATCAAGTTTGTGTTGCTTTAATGGTTCATCAGCGAGCTCTAGGAAATGTCTTTTTTCATGTGTTATAAGCAACCTATAGTGTTACAAGTAGTGAAGTCCCTTTTTTTATCAGCAACCTGAAAATAATGTATTATGTGTTTGTAGTGTCCAAAATGTCCGAGGCAAGGAAGGAAAGTGATGGTCAGGGTTTACAAGCAAACCAAGAGGGTGTACGAGGAGCAGAGGTAAGAGCTTTGAGCGTCGCACGGTGGAGCATCTGTCACGTTTGCCATGTTCGAGTTTCGTGACTTTTTCCAATGCGAAACAGATGAACACATTTTTCCCCAATGCAGGCACACTCATTACAGCAACAGAACCCAACTATGATTGGCTACAAGCATATGCGCACTAAAGGAATAATTTGTCATGGGAATCGCCCGTCAGACATAGATAGCAATGCCAGTGCACAAGATGATGATTCAGAAGGCAAGGAGGTCACAGAGGAGGGTGAATCAAAGCCAAAACGCCGAAAAACATGCGGAAATGAGGTATTCATGCATCATGAATCGTAGTTTTCAGATTCCATTTTTTTCAAGGCTGTATGGATTTTGTGCGTTCTTTTTAGAAGTTGTGAGATGGATGTGTTATTTTTTTAGCAATTCTAGGTATGGTTTTTGGCTGTTAAATCGTGCGTAAGCAAGGCCACTAGAAGTTTTGAGCATGTTGAAGTTGTAAGAACAAATGATGGTATTATGTATAGGACAAACATCGCATCATCATGGAAACAATATTGATACTTGCTAATTTCTGTCACACAAAGTTTAACTTAGCCCATTTTTTCGTGCTTGTAGGGTCGCAGGAACAGGGCATCACCAGCAAGGTTGTTCAAACTAAACAAAGATTTAGTGCAATTTCAGAAGGACGAGGTAATTCGAATTGAGTTTGGAGGTCTGTTGCAGATTGCAACATGTAGCATGCCAGGAGACTTAAGTAAGTGGGTTATGAAGCATTACGACCCTGAAATTTCCTAACTTGTCATCCCAGAGAGGGGCAAGATTCCAGTAGATGCAGCAAGTGTTCACAGGATATGGGGTCTGCCAAACAGGGGGAGGAAGGTTTGCTACGAGAATAGAGCAGATTACACATCCAAAATGTACAAAATCTTCAAGATCAATACGAAAGGCTCACCAACACTAACATCTTGGTGCAAAATGATCAAGGATATGGCTGGGGCAGCAGATAATAATTTCCTGCGTGCTTGGTTGGCGGTCGCCTTCTCATGTTTCCTTGCTCCTACCACAAGTTTGAACATATCCCCACGGTGTTTTCCTGTTGTGATGCATGTGGATGCGATAACGGAGACCAATGTATGCCAGTTTGTAGTTGATCAATTAAAATTGGCATTCGCGGAAGTAGGTGATAAAAACGCAGTCTGCTGTTGCGTCATGCATTTAGTTGTAAGTCTATCTTGCTCTTTGTCCTTTTTTCCATAGTTTTTCATCTTCCTGCTCTTGTTGTTCATCTACTCATTTTCCCCCTTTTTGTTTTTGATTTGCCTCATGTAGCTGCTATACCTGGACTCATTGGATGTGGACGAACCGATCGCAAGCACGGTTCCAAGAGCGTCGGTTTGGGATTCTGATCTTATTTCCAAGGTCATTAAGAAGGACAAAAAGGGCCGGGGGGAGTTTTGCAAGTTGCGGGTAAGTTTCCTCTTATGTTTGTGAAGCACGCGATCATTCAGTCACTTTAGCTTTCTTTCAGTTTTGTAAGGAGGTCATATAGAAGTCAGGCAACTTGCCAAGCAACTATCAGGCAACACACTATCCTTAACTAGGCAACCACATTTTTGTTCCTAAGCAACTCACCAGATGTGTGTTATCCCTAGGCAAAACATGTGTTGTTATTTTGTTAAACCAATCATAGGCAATACAGACTTATACTTTCAGGCACCCACACATTTAATGCTTGGCAACTCACAAATAGCCTGAGTAGAGATAGTTACATACCCACCAGGTTTTTTCCCCTTTTTTGGCTTTTTCTTTTGTTTGCATTTTTCTCACACTTCAAACTATAGCTCAAGACCGAGTTCGCTCACTTTGCCAATGAAAGCTTATTTGGCAGTCTTGATCACGTCACAAAGTTCGTGGCAGCAAGGCTCCCCAATTCATACGACTCAAATGTGAGTTGCCTTATACATTTTCGCTTGCCTTTTTTGTACCTGTTCTAATATACGTGACCCCAATGTCCTCTCTCTCCCTCTCTTTTGGTGTGCACAGAAACAAAAGAAGCTTGTTGGGTTGGTGCATGAAATATGTTCTGAAATATCACACTCAATGGGCAAGCTCGTACAGGGAATTGGGAAACTTGACGATGATGGCGACACAACTAGCATGCCAGCAGCTGACAATGTTGCTCGTCCAAGCAGTTCACGTTCAAGGGAAAGGCGCGACGCCGGTGTGAATGACCCCCACACACTTCCCAGTGATGAAGAATCTTACCAGTCGGGGAGTGACACAGACGATGGCCACGAAGACGAGAGTGAAGAATCAGATGGTGGTGAAGGTGACTCCGACAGCGAAGATGATGATGGTGATGGGAACATGCATGGAGAGACCAACAGTGGCGGTGATGATGCACAGGACCAGGAGGATGAGCAAGAAGAAACAAGACGGGAGGAAGCAGAGGTAGATGTTGGAGACCTTGAGACGGAAGATGAGAAGGAGGATGAAGATGGGGACGAAGAAGAAGATGAGGAGGATGACATGAACAAACATGAGGAGGACAAGGAGGGCGACGATGGCAACGATGGTGGCGGCGGGAATGGGGCGTCTGGTGACCAGACCACTGGCAGAGGTCATAGTGGTGGCACTAATGAAGATCGGGCCAAGGATGGGAGTCATGAGCCAGCTGAAAACGACTCCGAAAGTGAAGAGGGTGCATCTATGCAGTATTGGATTAATAGGAAACAAAACAGTCAAAAGATTGAAAGCCCAGAACCATTTTCATTGTTGGATCTTGTTAAGCTAGATGTCAGAAAGGAGGGCACCCCTCCTGACATCCCGATGCTGGAAGTTGCCTATGTGTCAGATGGTTTACCTGTTGGTTGGGAAATGAAATGGATTTTTAAAGAGCTGATTGATAGTCTGGAATTTAAGAAAATATTTGAATTCAGACTGGAAGATATCTGCCCCCGGAAGACATGAATCGAACTGATGCAACAAGTTTGTGGTTTAAGTCATACGGCCACAACAGCCGGACCTGTGCATCAAGTCGCTGTAGCAGCAACAAAAGGCCATCCACCAAAGCCACCGAAGAAGCAAAGGAAGGTGACCTTCATAGATCAACCAACCGTTGTAACATGTGATGTTTTAGATCAGCTGGGAGCTGAGTACATGAGTAGGAATGAAGCAAGAGGTCAAAGCGTGCAAATGCCAGGAACCAGGCAGGTGGGTATAGCTCAGAAGGCAACTACAGTAGAGAATCAGGCAACCACCCTTGAAATGCAAGCAACCATGACCAACAGCAAGGCAACCCCTGGGTTTGATCATTCAAGCAAACCAAGCATGCCAAGGGAGGACCCAGTTGCACATTCAAGAAACTCAGGACCAGATGCAAGGAAATTGTCTGTTGATGTAAAGGAATCATATGTAAAGCAGTTGCAGGCAAGTACCAGTGCAGACTGGGCAATGCAGAACAAGAGTAGTGCAACTCATTGCCATGTCCAGGGAAGTCTGTCAGGGAAGTCAGCTGGCCCGCTTGTTACAGAAAACGGTGTTCAAAACAAACCTTATGATGGAGGAAAGGAACACGTAAGGGAAATTCACACACATATAGTGGAGCAAACTGCAAATGAAACAATCCTTCCAGTTTTAGCTAGTCAGGGCAATAATGAGGCCAGTGAGGGGCACATTCAACCAAAGATTACAGTGAAACAACCTGCCTCTGCCCCAATTACTATTTTGAAGAAGTCACCAAGCACTAAGCATCACGTAGCAATGGTACACAAGAGGGAAACACTTGGCGATCTCAATGGTTGTGGCCAACAAAAACAACATGTCATCGAGAAGAAGGAAAAGAGTATTACAAACAGCAAACAAGGAAAACCAGCCACCAGAAATGTCTAGGGTAGAATTGAGTGAAGCATCAAAAATTGATGATATTCGTACAAAGTGCATTGTTACAAGCAGCAACTTGGAGCAAGGTCAGCTGGGCAGTACCATAGGCATGGGGGATAGCAAATCTGGATGCCAACAACCAGAAATACCACTTGCACACCAAGATCATGATGCACCTGATCAAACACATTCTCAAAGGCCGCAAAGCTCGTGGAATGAATATTGCCCTACACCTCCTTTCAGTATAAGGCTTGATGAAATTTTTGGATCAAGCATGGTTAAAGAATTGGCAAGGCCTGCAGGGATTTTTGATGACTGTTGCCAACCAAATGGTTATGAGTTGGGGTCTGTTGATATTCCGGTAACAAGCATCGATGAAGGTGTGTTGGAAGTTGAACTATCGAAGCAACTCATCGGGGCAAGCAGTGGCAATGTTGACATGTGTCCTGAAGCAAAGGGGAAAACACCCGTGGTCATCGAAATCCCTGATGAAGGTGTGTTGGAAGTTCAACTGTCACAGCAAATCAACGGGGCAAGCAAAAGCATTGTTGACATGTACCCGGAAGCAAAGGAAAAAACATCCATGGTCATCAAAATCCCTGATGATGATTTGCTTTGGGACTTAGAAGAAATTGACTTAGCGTGTGAAGAAGCAGAGAAAGGGGCTCAAGGCAGAAGGACACAGTATAGCATGGAGAACTTATCACCTACCAACTTCCAAACGCCAGATAAAACATGTTGCAAGGATGGAGAATTTGGTTCCAGTAGCAGCTCAGGAGAAATCATGAACAAATTTGAGAGACGCATCATCAGGCCACCAACATGCAAGAGGTCACCTTTTGTGGATTACAAAGAGAATAGGCTTTCTCACTGCACCCCAGCAGTAAACAAGCTGTATGCTGCAGTCCTTCTACACGCAAGGTTGAGTGAGGAGGAGACTGGACTTGAAGACAAGAGGTACAGTGCTATCACTGCCTGTCTTACACTCACTATCCCTTTTTATTTACGGGAAGGCAAGCAAACAAATATATGTTGCAGGCAACCACCAAGCAAAATTCTAGGCAAGTGATGTATAAACTTTAGGCAACTTTTCTGTACACCATATATGATTGAAACATAGGCAGCTAAAAGGGAGAGTGAAATAACAACTCTTATGTAGTTTTTGTTCTTTACACCACCTAATTACCCATACTCTATATGACTTATATGAGTTCCTTTTTTTCATGCAGCCCTACTATTGTTGATTACGACGGTTACCATGTTTCACTCAGAGATCTCGCTAACTCAATGAAGAAGACCGGTCATGTCAAGTCGCACGTGTTCGAGCTAATTATCAACGCTATAATGCGGGACTTTCCTGCAAATTCCAAGAAGATAATCATGCCCGTCAGATTTTCTGTACATAATCTTTTATTATATATTGACCTTTTACATAACCTCTTTCTCTTCTTCGCTGGTAGAACTACCACTTTGCTCTTAAGCAGTTTGAGCAGCATTTTTTCACTTAAACCAACTTTTTTTCATTATAAATTGTTATAACCCCTTTCTTTTTTTGCATTCTGTAAGAATTTGTAGAAGTTTTTCTTATTATCTTTACACACTCTAGCCAATTTTCTTAAGATATCCAAAACCCCTCAGATTGAAAAAACTGACTCCCTCCCATTTTTTGCTAGACCTTTACTAACAGGTTGCCCACAATACCAACAAGCTCAACAAAACTGGCCACTAGCTCCATTTTGCTAGAACCTTAACAAACAAGTTGCCCTCTTTTGATGTGCTTTTGCATTTTTATTTTATTTATATATTCTTCATAATTATGGCAGATAAGGCTTCAGCAAATGATTTGGAACAATCAAGAGATAAGTGCCAAATTCAACAAATCAAATCATTTGGATCGGAAAGATATGGTCAGTAGCAAGTACAATGTTGTTTTCTTGTTTACATTTGGCATATATATAGCAAAATGTTTCCTGACTTGATCTTTTTGCTTTGATCACACACTCATCATGCAGATCATGTTCCATATTCTAGAGAATCTAGACAGAGCAAATCGTGTATCAGCGAACCACTAATGGCTTTTCAATGTCAATATTAGGGACCGCAGGTTCGAGGTGTTTGATTCATGGAGGAGCCTGGCATAGAGCAAAACTCTTGACGACAATGCTAGATTGATTGCTGAAACATTGCGTTCATTGTGGGACTAGCACTATCATGAATCACACATAAGCTTGGATGTTTTTCGCTTGAAGGAAATTGATGTTCCAAAACAAGATAACGAGTGAGTTCCTTTCATCGTTGCACTGTCTCCATCACAGAAACATGACTTCTTCGTGCTTCTACATATGCTTTTCATAAAATGGTCAGAAGTTTACACCCATGTTTTCCATATGTTTTTGCAAGTTATGATTGTGGCATTTTCACTTCGACAATAGCGAGTGTGTGGGAAGCGAGGAACTTGCCAAACTTCGGTCCGAAAGACATCCCCAACATCAGGAAGAACATCAAGCGTGCTTTAATTAACACAGTTGCCAACAAAGCACCATGGCAGGCTATTTTGAAGCTTTGACTTGGTAGAGGTTTGTCACACAGCAGCATATATTTCTTTAGCATTAATAAGATAGTATGTAGTACCTTTTTAAAAAAATTTACACTGTCAACTTATTGTCTTGAAAAAATAAGGAATCAAAGCTCCAAACACCGAGACAGGAATTAGTACAAAGGTCACAAAAATTAAATATTACAGCTCATACGGCACAAGAGTTGCCTGACATCCAAGCTTAAATTGTCTGACACCCATATATGAGTTGCCTAACAGGGGGGGATATGATCTATGGTAATTGCAGAAGAAGACATGAATCTAGTTCTTGATTTAGGAAAAGTTTGCCCCAAACACCAAGACAGGAATCTAGTTGTTGTCCTCTGTTTTTTCTTCTTCAAACCAAACGACCAGGGCAATTTGCAGCATTGTGTTCACATGAATTGCAGAAGGAGCATTTGTTCTTCCTCTTCGGATGCAACTCCAGTGCTGACTGCAACCGTTTACTTTCCGCACGACCTTTAGTTGTTGATTTAGGTGGATCCTTAGGAACCCCCGCAATTGGTGTAGACCACCCTGAGCCTGGTGTTGCTGGAGCAGCTGAATTGGCTGCCATAGGACCAGTGGTAGTTGGTGCTATGTGACCAGGGTGTGCCGTACCACGACTCTGAGGTGGTGCAGGACCAGCCATGGGCAGAGCAGTCACCTTTTGTTTTTTTCTTGGTCTTGTTGAAATGATTAAGCTCTGTACGTGCCGCCCTCATGTGCTTCCTCAAAATTGCCGCACCAGCATCTGACCCAGAGGCAACTCGAGCTAGACTAGCAGAATCCATTGACAAGTTCGCTTGACGGACTAGCTTCTTCGATTGCGGTGGCATCTCATCCGGCTCGGCCTCAATAGAAGGTGTAGCACCTAGTATTGCTTGATGTGTCCACCTTCTCAGTATGTATTGGGCAGGAATTGCATCGACACCAATGTGTGTAAATTTTTTCAAAATATGGCAACACAACATTCCATCTTTGGACATCTTGCAACAGTCACATTTGTAGTCACCAGCTTCGACTTCTGCTGTCACATAATAGCTTATAGAACCATACTTAGCAACCCATCCTTCTCTGTTTTGGTAAAGCTCAAACAAACTAGCACCATGCGGACGGACATTGTATTTCCCAATTAGTTTAAACTCGGTTCGGAACTTGAGGTAAATGTTCGTAGTGTAGGCTTTATAGGCTTGTTTCTCAATTGGGAAATCAGACCACAACTCAACCTCCAAGTTGTCTGTCCTATAGTCATTTCCGCCCTCACGGACAAGCACATGTGTCTGTATTTTCTCATACTACTTAACAAAGTTCAACACAGAGTTGTGCGGGTTCACATAACGCTTAAGAACTGCATTAAAACCTTCGCTTCGCTGGGTAGACTGCAAGAAGGGAAAAAACCGGTGTTTGAAGTAACACGACACCCATGTTGCCCGGTACTCATACAGCTTATCAAAGTGGGTTCCAACAATAAACGACCACTTATCCTTCAAGCCTGTCCATTTTGTCTCAAATTCTCCTGGAGTGAAGCTAAAGTCAACTATATCATTGAAATCTTTCGACAATCCTGGGTTCCTTCCAACTAAGCCGCCAAGTTTTTCCTGAGCCTTCTTCATTATGTGCCACCGACATCGACGATGCACAGAAGTAGGGAAGATGTTTTCAATGGATTGTGCCATCGCCCAATCTTGGTCGTGATTATGTTGTCTGGTGCTAGACCATCCATTGCTTCAAGGAATGTACCAAATAACCAATCAAAACTTGTCTCTAACTCCTGCCTAACAAAGCCACACCCCAACATGAACGTCTGCCCATGACGATTTATCCCAATGAATGGAGCAAATGGCATGTTATACATGTTAGTCATGTATGTCGTGTCAAAGCATATGCAATCATGATAGGCTTCTTTGTAGGATTTTCGTGCTGGTCCATCTACCCAGAATATATTCTCAACCTTGTCTTCTGCATCATACTTGACCTTGTAGAAGAATTCGGATCATCTTCTCAGATATCTTTGAAATAGGCAACTGTCTCAATCATATCACCTTCTTTAGTTGCATCCCTGTTCAAGCTTGACTTCAGGTTCGTGATGTGCTTGTCAGTATAAGGAACAATCAACTCTGTGCCATAGTAATCCGACATGATGTGCATCATTCGGCCTGCTCAAAAAATAAAAACAAGATTGGGCGATTTAAAATCTTCCCAATAGGAAAATGATAGGCAAATTAAAACCCAAGGGCACAAGACACGCTGAAATGGAGACCACTAGTATTTTTTCAGGCATTTTTAGTTCAATTTGTTTTATTAACAACCAAGGTTAGCACATGTAAAGCTTTTTTTATTCCAGAAGTAGCAACATGGCATGATATGTAAACGCAATCAAATGCATGTCTCTGCTCACAGCATATGTAGGCAATCAGAAACCATTTTTTTACGACATTTTGCTTACCACCCCTGACACACACTTTTTTGAATTCAAGCAGTTATCCCAGTAGGAAATATATAACTGCCACCAAATTTTTTTTAGTTGTTTGCATATGTGCCAACAGTTGCCTACTCATGCTAGTTCTTGATGCTCAAAATAGAAAAACAGAAACGTTAGTAAGAAATATATCTACCTTTTCAACCACGTCTAGTTGCTTGAATTTTTTTACAATAGTTGCTAGAAATCTTAAAAAACTTAGAGCATAAAGAACCAGCCAATAGTCGTCTACCATCCACAATAGCCTGCCTCAACAATGAGAAACTTGTGTAACTAGTTTTTTGTCGCACTACTATTGTTGTCGCCTACCATATGCAAAGCAATAAAACACTGAATTTTTTTAGTTGCTTGCATTTGTGACAACAGTTGCCTACTCATGCTCCATACTCATGCTCAAAACAGAAAAACAGAAACGTCAATAAGAAATATATCTACTTTTCAACCAAATCTAGTTGCTTGCACTTTTTTACAACAGTTGCTAGAAATCGTGAAAAAGACAGAGCATCAAGAACCAGCCAATATTTTTTCTACCATCCACAATAGTCTGACTTAATAATGAGAAACTTGTGTAACTAGTTTTTGTCGCAATAGTATTGTTATCGCCTACCATATGCAAAGCAGTAAAACACTGAATCCAAGCAATAAAAACTATTTTCTACTGCCACCCACTCACCTGTAGTTAGGTTGCAATTATGAAGGTTTTTTAGGAACAACTTCTCTTCCGGGGGTATGCCTTGGTGCGATCGCAAATATTTAGTCAATGAAGGTTTCTCAATCAATGGATGGTTATGCTCAGCAATAAAATAAGTGACCTCCCAACGGCCATCAATCAATTTTACTATCATCTTGGCTTTGCACCCAGTCTGTATTATCTTTTCTCTTTTCCGTTTCTTCCTCTTCTTCTTTTTGTCAGCAGCATCATCATCAAACACAATGACATTGTCTTCTCCATCATCAGCATTCCCACCTTCAGAAGGATCTTCTAGCATTTCAACGCTAGGTGCGGTCATAGTACCGTGGTCATCATTTTTGGGCTTGCGAAACTTGTTGCAAACAAACTGGTACTTGTCTATTTCGCTAGTAACAGTAGACCGTCTGGAAGTGTTCATCTTGATTGAAAAACCCACATGCTGAGCATAAGCATTATAGTGTTCTCTTGCACCTTGCAAAGTGTAAAACCTTGTACCTAATGAAGGTTCCTTTGGCTGGGACCACACTTCATCATCGTTGTCAGCGTCTCCCCCTGCACCCTCATGCCCAGCAGTCCCACCTGTTGCACCCAAAGTATTTGTGTCATCAAGTGTGTGCTCTTCTGTGTGCATTGCTTGCATGGCAGGGTCAGCAACATTCTTCATGGTTGGAGGGTTTGGAGATTCAGACACGAACTCATGGATATTGTTCAGTAGGGGTGCCTTTTGCGTAGAAGGTTGTGTGCAGTACATGGGCTCAATGTTGTCCACTCCAACATTGGCTGGCAAGTCCCAATTAAGGTCATCCGGCAATTCATTAAGGTCAATCATCTCCTGCATAATTGGCAAATAATAAACACACGAGTTAGAAGATGGAATCAACTACTGACCAAATAAGTAGGAATAATACATCAACTTCAGGCAACAAAATCAATCAAAACACAATGTCTTATGGATGTCTTATTTCATATTTGCATGCACCAATCAATACAACAGAATCTGACATGACAAATAACCATTTTTTTCAGGTGGAGAAATCAGGGTCAGGGGGAAAGAGGTGCAGATGAATGTTGAGTGGAAGTGTTATCAGAAGAACATAAGATGACAATTCCAGTGAATCTCTAGTTTGCAAATGTATTGGAAAGTGTTGATATATTTGTAGTAGTATAACTACTAAATGACTTGTTTTGTGTTTTGTTCCTCAAATTATGACCAGTTCTGCTTTTTTAATTGGGGTTCTTCACCCCAGGTGTTTCAATGTCATGAGCACAACCGTCCCATGGTATTCGCCTCGTTTTTTTCCACTTCTTACACACTTGCAGGCTAATAGGGGTCGTGAGCTGGAGCAGCAGAAGGTGGCACCAACCACAAGCTCAAGGTACTGTTATCACAATCTTTGAACATAGCATTTTCCATCATAGTTGGGCAGCACAAGCACAAGCACAAGGTGATAAACAACAAACACTTTGCTCACCATGCACATTACTTTTGCCTAAGCACGGAACTCTTTAGTTGCGCAGCACATGCATAGTTTCCATGAGTAATGTGGCAACAGGTGGCAAGTCTGGACAGTCTTGAACTTGCTCATACTGACACATTTTTTATAGTTGCTTGCATTATTGGCAACAGTTGCCTACTCACCTGACACACACTTGCTTGAAACAAAGATGCTAGTAAGAACATGAACCTAGTTGCTTGCATTTTTAACAACATTTGCCCACCAACCTGACATGCTCTTCCCATGTTCTTTTTTTACTCGAAACAAAGACGCTAGTCCAAATATTTTTTCTAGTTGCTTACATTTTAAACAACAATTGCCTACCATTGATGCATACTCTTGCTCAAAAACCCTAAGAAATACATCTACCACATCTAGTTTGCCTTCAAGAATTAGAAAACTAATCTGGGTTTTGCACTTTCTGTGTTTGTTGCCTACAATGTGCACCAGTTTTGTTGCCCTAAACATGTTGAACTTGTTTGCTCGTGTTTTGCAATACATTTGCCTACTCATCACAGATCTCGTTGCTTACTTTTTTATCCTCTTTCTCCTTCTCTACAGAAGAACAATAGAGCATAGAGAAGACTCATCTTGGACATATGGTAGGGGGAGGGGAGGGGCAGGGGGATGGGGGTGGAGATTGGGGGAGATCCACCATGAAGAAAGAACAGGGAGAAGGGTAAAAAATGCACCTCTATTCACAGAAAACAGATCTTTCAGTTGATCTTTTTCGAAGCTCTAGTGTTTCAGATCCATGGCGATGTGTAGGCAGGAGGTTTCCTTGGGGTAGAAGAAGGGGAGATATGGGGAGCAGGTGGAGAGAATGGTTCCTTGGGAGAGAAGGATGGGCAGAGAGGAGGGGAAGCACGTGATTGTGAGGGAGGGGCAGGTTGGAGGAGAGATGGTGGCCACCAGTCTCGTCCTCCCATCGCAGCGTGGGATCGTGCGCGTAGACACTGGGGGGACCAGAACTTTCCTTTTTTGCTTGGGGGACCAGAACTTTCCAAATCTAGCAGGTTGCCAGGGATCCTTACCCAGCACTCAGTTGCTGCCTAGACGCTTCCTTTGTATTATTTTTGGGACTAACCTATTAACCGGAGGCCCAGCCCAAATTGCTGTTTTTTGCCTATTTCAGTGTTTCGCAGAAAAATAATATCAAACGGAATGAAACCTTCGGGAACGTGATTTTCGGAAGAAACGTGATCCAGAGGACTTGGACCCTACGTCAAGAAAGCAACCAGGAGGGCACGAGGTAGGGGCCGTGCCTACCCCCCTGGGCGCGCCCTCCACCCTCGTGGGGCCCATGTTGCTCCACTGACGTACTTCTTCCTCCTATATATACCTACGTACCCCCAAACCAACAGAAGCATCCACGAAAACCTAATTCCACCGCCGCAACCTTCTGCCGTGAGATCCCATCTTGGGGCCTTTTCCGCGTCTGCGGAGGGGGCATTGATCACGGAGGGCTTCTACATCAACACCATAGCCTCTCTGATGATGTGTGAGTAGTTTACCTCAGACCTTCGGGTCCATAGTTATTATCTAGATGGCTTCTTCTCTCTCTTTGGATCTCAATACAAAGTTTTCCATGATTCTCGTGGAGATCTATTCGATGTAATCTTCTTTTGCGGTGTGTTTGTTGAGACCGATGAATTGTGGGTTTATGATCAAGTTTATATATGAACAATATTTGAATCTACTCTGAATTCTTTTATGTATGATTGGTTATCTTTGCAAGTCTCTTCGAATTATCAGTTTGGTTTGGCCTACTAGATTGATCTTTCTTGCAATGGGAGAAGTGCTTAACTTTGGGTTCAATCTTGCAGTGTCCTTTCCCAATGACAGTAGGGGCAGCAAGGCACGTATTGTATTGTTGCCATCGAGGATAACAAGATGGGGTTTATTTCATATTGCATGAGTTTATCCCTTTACATCATGTCATCATACTTAAAGCATTACTCTGTTCTTATGAACTTAATACTCTAGATGCATGCTGGATAGCGGTCGATGTGCGGAGTAATAGCAGTAGATGCAGGCAGGAGTCGGTCTACTTGTCTCGGACGTGATGCTTATATACATGATCATACCTAGATATTCTCATAACTATGCTCAACTCTATCAATTGCTTAACAGTAATTTGTTCACCCACCGTAATACTTATGCTCTCGAGAGAAACCACTAGTGAAACCTATGGCCCCCGGGTCTATTTTCCATCATATTAATCTACCAACACTTAGCTATTTTTATTTCCATTTATTTTACTTTGCATCTTTATCATAAAAATACCAATAATACTATCTTATCATATCTATCAGATCTCACTTTCGTAAGTGACCGTGAAGGGATTGACAACCCCTTTATTGCGTTGGTTGCGAGGTTTAATTTGTTTGTGTAGGTGCGAGGGACTCGTGCGTGGCCTCCTACTGGATTGATACCTTGATTCTTAAAAACTAAGGGAAATACTTACGGTGCTTTACTGCATCACCCTTTTCTCTTAAGGGAAAACCAACGCAGTGCTCAAGAGGTAGCAGGGGTTATCAGGGGAAGCATCACCACCGTGAGCGACCATGGGACTAACGCCGCACAAAGCCTTCTCTATGGCATGTCTGCTCTCATGGTTAACCTATACCCAATCCTCTATTTTTTGTTATCTAATATGGATGAATTGATTGACATGAAAATTGGATTTGAAATCAACTAGTTACAATAGGTAAAAAAATACTACTTGGAAAAATAATCTTGTCTCGTTAAATACGTACAATTTGAGTTCAGGCTTACAATTTTTTGCATGCTCTGATATTTTTTGTGGTTCGACCTGTGTTTATCCATCTGTAAGAACTCAAGTGTGAATCTCGCTCCCCGCCCCACACACATATACTAAATTGTTGGCCCTATCCTTGGTCTCACTCTTACTATATGACACCATGGATTGAGCCCTGATAGTCGATGCATCATGATGTCTTTTTAAGTGGCCAAATCACATTGTCTCAGTTCCAGACCTCCAGCAAACCGACAGACATTTAGGGACTATTGGGTAGAATGCCAACACACACTGCTTGTGGTGGTGGTGGTGAGGCAAAGGGTGAATAATGTTTGAACTAGATTGTTTTTCTTATTTGTTGCCCATTGGTACTATTGTTCCTTAATTATGATGCACTAGTCACCGACCCGTGCATATCTGCACGGGCTAGGCGATGACTACCATGTGGCTGAATGGAATTTATGAAGTATCTGCTTTGCATATATTTTCAGGTTTTCCCATAAATAAAGTGTCAAATATATAATTTCCAAATATAAATTAGATCTCCGAGGAACTCAGTTAGTAAATATACAAAGAATATTGTTAATACTCATTTATTCCTTCTCCTTCAATTACATAGTGTGTGTTAAATCTCATGTACTTGTATAATTTTATTATACATCTAAACTTTCCAACGATAAGGTATGATGATATTATGCAGAAACCACAAAATGGTTCCTAATCTTTACTGAGCTCGGATAAAAAAAGTAACCACATCTCAAATTTAAGAAAATTCGAAATGTACATGTAGATGTTTATTACATATTGGTAAATTTTCACTAAGAAGTTTTAACCACATACTCATTAAAAGGTGGCTTGCGAGAAATGTAATTCATTATAACTGATCTTAAGTTGTAACCACATAATCGTTAGTATAGTATGAGCCTAATGCACATTTTTGTCAATTTATCATTATTTGTAGTGATTGGTTATATCGATAAAATGATGAAATATAAAGCAAAATGCACATTTTTCCGTGTATGCAGTGCAAGAATATTCGATAACTTCATTTCACATAATATTCGAGAACAACCTTGGACGCGACACAAAAATGGGATGTACAAACGCAGTATAAAGATCTAGGTGGGATGTACAAACGCAGTAAAAATGGGATGTACAAACACCGAAAAGGCTGCTGAGCAGTATAAAGATCTAGGTTGAAAGTAAAATACAACATGGCTATGTCCTATTTATCATAGCGTCAACATCCTAATTTGTGAATTCATGATGGGAAAAGAAGTTAGTCCAAGGTTGCTAGGTAGAATAAAGAGCTAGCAGTACCTCTAGCGAAACATTCTTTCAGCAATAGCTGTTCTGAATTTTGGGAAGCCTCCATTCCTCATTTTAATTCTCATCTCATTGTAAAAGACCTATCCATTATTTGAGAAATAGAGTCCTAAGCCTTAAAAAAAAAGAGCTAGCAGTACCTCTAGCCTAGAAAGCCTGAGAATGATTAAGAAACCTATACGATTAGACCAAACATAAAATTCCACTAATTTATCTACTACTTTGGAATGAACTGAACTTATTTTGGTTCAGGCCAAGTATAAATATAACACTGGTATATATATCCCACCATAGAAAACCAGAGGCAACCGCAATAACACTGTAATATAAGAAAAATATTAGAAAAACTCACAGCTTGGGTCCATAGTAGAAATGCTAGAAAATATTGTAGAGCCCTTTTGCTATAAATTACTGGAAACCATGGGCAAACGAACATGTGCATCACAAATACTACTTACAGCTTCCTGTATGTAAATACGCTACCTCATCTAAAGGCAAATCCTGACACAAAGAACGATTAGATATACCATGTACATAATCGGAGATTTAGCAATGTACAAAGAAAAAACACGTACAACACTGAACCATGCCCTTCATGTTGTCGCTGATCGACGTGTGGTCCTAGAGGTCCCCACATGCCATGCCCTGGCATATTGGTTGTGTCCAAGCCCATTGCTTTCAGTCCACACAACCAAGCGTTCAATTAATTGCCGTCTATTTACCTGTCAAGACACGCATGAGGACTCTCCTGACTATGCAAATGATCATACTAATAAACCTCAAAATAAACCAGCTTGCTGGTGTTTCAATTGTTAATGTAGTGAACACAACCCTGCTGATGGGATTGCAAGCAGCTTCTGGAGGAAATGCAGACCACCCCTAGACAATACTTCAACCTGTTTTGCCAGCCTTAGGGATATGTGAAGAAGAAACAGAGATTGACCACTTAACAACCATACTTTTTAGAACGATAATTACTTTTACTGAACAACGGGGTACTATAATAATTATAATCTTTAGAAGAAACATTATAGCAGATCCATCATATATACTCATTTTGTTCTAATCTTCAGTTCCACCATCTTCAAGCTTGCACGAACCAAATGAAATAATCCAATTTTGTTAATTCTGTGGTATCTTATATTAGCCTGCGTTGCTTGATATACTTCAAGCTCCGAAATCACATGAATTAATGTTATACCAATCATGAATAGTGGTGATTGATGGACAATGCTCCTGCAATGCAATTCCATCATCCGTGATTGTAGATTGCGTGTAGGCGAATAAATGATAGTGTCCACCATGTGATTCACGGTCTCATAATCTGACGTTTTCTAGATCAAATTAGTAAATACATGGACCTGATATGGAAAAGGTGATCAAGTTGCTTACCTGAGATCAGTGGAAGTGGTGTGAAAGCCGAGTAGTGGGTGCAAGGTGCTGATCAATGATATGGTAGATGTCTACACCAACATCGAATCGATGACTCAAACTTCAGTTGCTGCGGCAGGGCAGGGCAAGGCGACTTCTCCATGTTGCCATGGCTGAATCTAAAAAATATGGCAACATGAACATAGAGCTACAATAATTCTGGGTTTCAAGACAAACCTTGCAGGAGCAGGAGTACACGTAATTTAAGATACTAAGAATACACAGTGGCGGAACAATGGAATAAAACATGTGTGCCATTGGCTGCCCCTCAAAGCCTCATGATGCTACGTCACTGGCTGTTGCACATCCTCTCATCCTCGTTATTATGTTTAGCGCGACCTACCTAGGGCAGTTGATCTATTGTTAATTTGCCATCCTACCAATCTGCACCTCCTTCAGTTTCTCTTTCATCTCTGGTAAAAACCAAGAAAACCATCCATTACATCACATGTGGTCTCTCAAACCATTGACAGGAGGAGGGCGCAAATACCTTGAGGAGTCGAGGACGGCCTATCTGCATCAAAGTTCCATTGGTATACATCTCCACCGGTGAGCCAACCATCATGCAAAAATTGGCCTAAAAGCACAAAGAGAACAATGAGCATGATCCATGCCTGTGGCAATCCAATTAATTTTGCTTGCTTGCGAATTAGTATTTCCGGCTGACAGT
The DNA here is from genome assembly GCA_021605205.1 of Aegilops longissima. Taxonomy (NCBI): domain Eukaryota; kingdom Viridiplantae; phylum Streptophyta; class Magnoliopsida; order Poales; family Poaceae; genus Aegilops; species Aegilops longissima. The sequence continues at coordinate 695,067,919 of CM038678.1, read as the reverse complement.
GCAGAAACAATCAGTCAAGGTTGTGTACATGGTGTGCATATTTAAGTTATGGAGCCAGCTCTGTTTAAGGATTAACGTGTTGCTGCTGTACTAAGCGTCTAAGCGTCGTCCATAAGTAATTCGTGAACTGAATTGAGCTTGCTCCATCATCGTTTTCATCGGAAGTACTCGATGGCTTGGGGTTGTGCTAACATATTGTACACATCAACTAATTTCACCAGTTGAAAAGCAACTATCATCTAAACAGAAATATTATTTGGCATCAAACTGATGAAGAACAAACCTGAAATTGAGTATGGAGGCATTAGAGTTTGGAAGACTCCTCGATTCCTCCTAATATATGGTCCAGCGGCATGATTTATGCCTTCTTGCGTTGATATAGCCTCAAAGGGAGCATCACAGGACAGAGCTGCAGCGGAAGATAGCTTGCTTGGGCAGAGGTGTTTTATTGGCCGGAGAGCAAGGGGATCCGGGAGAAGTTGCAGTTTAGGACAGGAGAGGAAGATGATGATGAGGAGCGGCGCTAGGGTTCTCTCCCTGACGGGGACGTGCATCAAGCGAGATGATTTTCCTTGGGCTAAGCGAGATGTTTCTTGGCAGCCCGTGGAAGAGTTTCTTTTGCAGGTCAAGGGCAGCCCGTGGAAGAGTTTTTTGCAGGTCAAGGGCGTGGAGGTGGGATATCCGGCCAGGACTCTTTGGGAACATCATCAAACGGCTGTAAATAGCTACAGTTTGATCTGATGGTTAATTTCTTTAGTTCTTGACGATTAACGTGGAGCCTCGATTAGTGCCTCCAATTAGTATATATATATATATATATATATATATATATATATATATATATATATATATATACTAGATACTAGATAGACTAGATAGATAGATAGATACTAGACAATACCCCGCGCGTTGCAGCGGGACTTTGCTAAAAAAATCCTTTAGTATTATAAGAGAACTGAATTAGAATCATTGGATGCATATGTCATCTTTGCTAAGAAGAAAATGTCCTAAGCTATATCATAGTTTAAAAAACCGGACCGGACCGGTGGTCGAACCGGAAAAAAACCGGAACCGGTGGCCTCAACGGTTTTTTAAGCTAATAAGACCATTCAGTAATCAGACCGAAGAAAACCGGTCGAACCGGCCGGTTTTTTGAAAAACCGGTAAAAAAACGGGCCATTGAACCGGGAAAAACCAGGAAAAAGTTTTAATATAAATTGGGATTTGATTCCAGGTCGTGTGAGCAGTACGCGGGGCTTGCCCACGGCCCGATAACCAACTCGAATGTGCTACTTTATTGTCCACTACATGAAAATAATTTTATTTGACCATTGTTTCACACTATATTAGCACATATATTACTCAACATATATTATTTTCTTGGTTAAAAAACCGACAATCGAACTGGTGAACCAGCAGTCCGAACGGTAAAAATCTGAACCGACAACCTTTCCGGTTCGGTTTTTTAAACTATGAGCTATATGTTGTTAGAGACATATAATTGGTAAATCATGTGGCTAGTAAACTGATTTCATAAATGAGTATGGTGCAGAAAAGGCATGATTCTATGCTGGTTCATGAAGTAGAACAAATTTCAACTCAAAAAAAGTTATAACTGTGTTAGTAACCAAGTGCTTTTCTCCAAAAAATAGTGTACCCGAGCTGATCAACTTGGTGATGGGATTTAAAGTGACTCGAATAGTTCGATACTGGGAATTGTACCAAATTCAGCCTGCACAATCACTGCAAGAAGATTATAAATCATAAGCCTTTCATCCAGAAAAACAAAATCATCATATTTAACTCACATTACAGTGCTTACCAAGGCCACAACGTGAGGCCTTTTGGAGATAATCATGCGAGCAACAAAAGCATTGATAAACTGAGCCGAAGCGGTGTGCTGCTTACGGTTGATGTGATCTTTTCTTCATAAGAAACACTTGCAGCAAAAAAAAAAGAAACTGAAGAACCGAGTACATGAAGAAGTCTGAAGTTGGAGTTCCGAATGACCATGACGACTTCCTTCCCAACTGCAGAAGGTCAGCTTGACAGAAAAAAACTACCATTGCCGCATTAGATCTTCGCTCAGAGCTGTCGCTAAATATCCAACTGCTCGGCTGAGTGCTTACCGCAGGAGATGGATCGAGTTTTTTTCTGAATAGTGGCTGTCAACCTGGACGCCATGGCTGAGGCCTCACCGGCGTCGCCAACAGCCACCATGTTGTTTCTTCTAGGCTGAAAAGAAAGCTAGCCTCTCGAGCGGACCGGTGGTCCGCCGTGATGTAATCGTGCTGGGACAGAGATGAGCGGACCAGGTTTCACCTGTGCTCGTGTTGGGACGGAGGTGAGCAGACCAGTGGTCAGCCGTGTCCTACATCTTGGCTCCGTAGCGACCTACGTGAGGGCAGGGGCAAGGAGTGAGATAGAGGGAGGGGAAAAACTGAGGATAGTGGGATAGACGCATGTGAACCTGGAGAGGCCTAAGGGAGGCAGGCGGACCGGCAGGCGCGCCGGAGTATGCCCTGACATGGAGATCAGCTATGGTAGACAGGAAACGATTGGTTTCTCTTTGATTTCTTCGAGGGACAGAGAGCAGTCGATCGGTTGAGAAAGGGGGTAGCTAGATCGTCTCTTTTTTATGGGGTGAGGGGCTCCATGGTTTAGGGCTGAAAACTGAGAGAGATTCTTCAGTTACGTACGTTTTGAATGCCAGTAATGTGAAACCGATTGAAGTGGAGGAGGGATGTGAAACTCCGGGAGAGTAAAATCGGTGAGGAGGGCAACACATTGTTGTTCTCCAATTTCCACCGCTGTGACCACGTGGGGAATCACACCATTGGCTGCTCTTTGCAAAGTGAATGATGACGTGGCATACAGCTGATGTGGATAGTGTGCATGATGAGAGAATTGGTAGTAGTGGGGATCAACTTTTTAAGAATGTAAGATAAGATTTTTTGATTGCTTATCGAGTTTATTGGTTTAGTAATTAGTTGGACATGATCTTCTTACATTCAGACTCGTCACTCTTAAGAAACAGGTATCATGGCTTAATGTGTCTAGGCCTCTACCTAGGGTAAGTAAAACTTGAAATCATCCACTTGCACCTGCCTTCATGGGAGACCAAGGGAGCAATGGTCCCTTGGAGTTGGAAAAGACGCAGTGCGATTGTGAACAAACTTGAAGCGACATTGCACGATGAAACAGAAGGCGGAGGCAAGGGTTGTGCGGAGAACATGAATACCTAGTTCATGGTTTACGCAGAAGGAGATGCAAAGGAGAAGGTGTGAGCAATAGAGATGCTAGATGGTGTCTGAAGATTATAGCGTGAATTACACTTCAACCATGCACCCAACACTCTTCACGTGCTTTACACATGCAGTTGTAAAAAAATGTAACAACCCTTTTATATTTGACTTAGCAAGATCCAATTTATTGCAGCCACCTTCTACCCACTCACGTTGCTCCAGGCGAAACCCCAGATCCGAGTATCCTGGATCGGACGATGGCGGCGCTTTCGGTGTCGCTCTCCCTCATGAGGGCATTGTTTTGGAGCAGCTGCTGGATGGAGAATGCAGGGAGTGGAGCGGTGTACATCTACCGTGTCGACGACGGTGAGTCTCGGCGGAGTGGCGCAGTTGGGTCTCGGTAACGGACGTGAGATGATGACACGAGCGGGGGCGCTGACTGGCGTCGACGACATGCCTGGCAAGGTCGATGTTTCAGTACCTGCTCTGAAGATGGATAGGTGGAAGACGGTGGTGACGGCCTCAACAGCGTGCGCGTGCGGTGCCCGCTGAGAGTGTATCGGACCGGTGTGTGCCCCAGACCTGGCATTGCAGCTTGGCCGGGGTCTCCGACTTTAGATGTTAGGTTTGGTGCGAGGTATGTTTGGTATTCGGCTCGGACTTTCGGCACCCCTTCATCAAATGGTCAGGAATTGCGACATATGTTGCCATGATGGTGGCTTCAGACTTACTGATGTGTTATTTTGTAAGGTCTTTGTGAATAATTAATAAAATGGCTACACGCGTCGCCCAGACGAAGAGGCCGGGAGTCATCCTCCTTTAAAAAACTATACACGAATATCATATTAATTTCACAATATTATAAGTATTATGGTCAAGGGATATTGGCCAAGTCAAATGCATCAAGGACGAGGAGATTAAGCATAGATGGCGGGAGTACTTTGATAAGTTGTTCAATTGGGAGAACGAGAGTTCTACCATTGAACTGGACGACTCCTTTGATGAGACCAGGAGTCTGAGGTCAAGAAGGCTTTAAAAAGGATGAAAGGATGCAAGGCGATGGGCCTGTTTGTATCCCCATTGAGGTGCGGAAAGGCCTCGGGGACATATCGATAGTATGGCTAATGAAGCTTTTCAACCTCATTTTTCGGGCAAACAAGATGCCAGAAGAATGGAGACGATGGAGTATATTAGTACCAATCTTCAAGAACAAGGGGGATGTTCAGAGTTGTACTAATTACCATGGAACTAAGCTGATGAGCCATACAATGAAGCTATGGGAGAGAGTCATTGAGAACCGCTTAAGAAGAATGACAAGCGTGGCCAAAAATCAGTTTGGTTTCATGCCTGGGAGGTCGACCATGGAAGCCATTTTCTTGGTATGACAAATTATGGAGAGATATAGGGAGCAAAAGAAGGACTTTCATATGGTGTTCATTGACTTGGAGAAGGCCTATGATAAGATACCGCGGAATGTCATGTGGTGGGCCTTGGAGAAGCACAAAGTCCTAGCAAAGTACACTACCCTCATCAAGGACATGTACAATAATGTTGTGACAAGTGTTCGAACAAGTGATGTCGACACTGATGACTTCCCGATTAAGATAGGACTGCATCAGGGGTCAGCTTTGAGCCCTTATCTTTTTGCCTTGGTGATGGATAAGGTCACCAAGGGATATTCAAGGAGATATCCCTTGGTGTATGCTCTTTGCAGACGATGTGGTGCTAGTTGACGATAGTCAGACGGGAGTAAATAGGAAGTTAGACTTATGGAGGCAAACCTTGGAATCGAAAGGGTTTAAGCTTAGTAGAATTAAAACTGAGTACATGATGTGTGGTTTCAGTACTACTACGTGTGAGGAGGAGGAGGAGGAGGTTAGCCTTGATGGGCAGGTGGTGCCTCAGAAGGACACCTTTCGATACTTGAGGTCAATGCTGCAGGAGGATGGGGGTATTGATGAAGATGTGAACCATCGAATCAAAGCCGGATCGATGAGGTGGTGCCAAGCTTCTGGCATTCTTTGTGACAAGAGAGTGCCACAAAAGCTAAAAGGCAAGTTCTATAGGACGACGGTTAGACCCGCGATGTTGTATGGCACTGAGTGTTGGCCGACTAAAAGGCAACATGTTCAACAGTTAGGTGTGGCGGAGATGCGTATGTTGAGATGGATGTGTGGCCACGCGAGGAAAGATCGAGTCCAGAATGATGATATACGAGATAGAGTTGGGGTAGCACCAATTGAAGAGAAGCTTGTCCAACATCGTCTGAGATGGTTTGGGCATATTCAAGCAGGCCTCCAGAAGCTCCGGTGCATAGTGGACAGCTTACACTACAAAAAAAAAGACACATCCGTGAGATTTTGGGCCGAACGAATTTTTTTTCTGTCATACTTATGACACTTCTATGACGATAATTATGAAAAAACCCGGTATCATCATAGATGTGTAGGGCTCCTACTTCTATGACAAAAAATCATGATAGAAAATGGGCTTTTCATCCTGGGCGGGCCGGAGACGCAGCTGCATGACATTCTTTGAGCCGTCCATGATGGAAAAAATCGTGGTAGAAGCGAGGGCGAGGAAAATATCGGGGAGTTCCCGTTTACGGTGGGTGGTTGGGGGCCGAGCGATGCGCATTTCTCTCGTACGTACGCGCGTGTGTGCGAGGCGTTGCGCTCTACATGAACCCGAGCGAGGCGTTGGGCTCTAACTGAACCCGAGCAATTGCACTAGCTACGTTATTGAACCTGAGCTATCAATCCCTTGTTGTTAACTGAACCCAAGTGATTCCTTCGCTACTGCTGGTAACTGAAGCCGATCGATGCTGCCTCTGGATGAACAGTGAGCGTTGTTGGGGGAGGGTTTGATGAACAGTTCCTGACGGGGGGTTGGATGAACAGGAACCCGTGGTAGTAGAGGCCATTGCCGCTGGATGAACAGTACCCCAATCGATCGAGCCGGTGGATGAACAGGACCCCGTGGAGGGCTGGATGAACAGGACCCCGTGGAGGGCTGGATGAACAGGACCCCGTGGAGGGCTGGTTGAACAGTAGACGTTGGAGGGCTGGGTGAACAGTACCCTGTGGAGGGGTGGTTGAACAGGACCCCGTGGAGAGGGCTGGTTGAACAGTAGCCGGTGGAGGAGCGCGCGGTGGAGGCTGGATGAACAGGAGCCCGTGGATGAACAGTCCCAGGTGGAGGCTGGAGGAGGTCGACAGTGGATGAACAGTAGCCCGTGGAGGCTGGAGGAGGTCGACGGTGGAGATGAACATTATCCCGTGGAGTCCCATTTTGCGGTACGTCATGAAGGAAATATGCCCTAGAGGAAATAATAAAGTTGTTGTTTATATTTCCTTATATCATGATAAATGTTTATTATTCATGCTATAATTGTATTAACCGGAAACTTAGTACATGTGTGAATACATAGACAAACAGAGTGTCACTAGTATGCCTCTATTTGACTAGCTCGTTGAATCAAAGATGGTTATGTTTCCTAGCCATAGACATGAGTTGTCATTTGATTAAGGGGATCGCATCATTAGAGAATGATGTGATTGACTTGACCCATTCCATTAGCTTAGCACTTGATCGTTTAGTATATTGTTATTGCTTTCTTCATGACTTATACATGTTCCTATGACTATGAGATTATGCAACTCCCGAATATCGGAGGAACTTGTTGAGTGATCATAAAGGTGCTCTACAGGTGTCTCCGATGGTACTTGTTGAGTTGGCATAGATCGAGATTAGGATTTGTCACTCCGATTGACGGAGAGGTATCTCTGGGCCCTCTCGGTAATGCACTTCACTATAAGCCTTGCAAGCAATGTGACTAATGAGTTAGTTGCGGGATGATGCATTACGGAACGAGTAAAGAGACTTGCTGGTAACGAGATTGAACTAGGTATTGAGATACCGACGATCAAATCTCGGGCAAGTAACATACCGATTGTAAGTGCATCTAGTGCCCCTTAGTGATTTTGGTGTATTGAAGACTTATAGGTTAAGGGATTAATGTGTTTATGAGTGTACACAGGTCTATAAGTCTATGAGGAGTTTGATATTTACATAGAAAGTCGACCCCTAAAAATGAAGTTCTTCATCTGAAGACTTTCTGAAGACTTTGAAAGTGAAGAAATTGGTGTGACCTTGAAGACTTGGTATTCATTTGAGGAACATGAAGCGTGACGATTTTTGTTTTCGTAGTTTCATTTTCTCTTTCTTGAGTCATAGGAAACACCGTACTGTTAAAGGGGGTCGAGGAAATACTAAGGAAATCCCTTCGAGTGAAGCCATTGGAAATCTCATACAGTTCAGTCAATTTCTTCAAATGATGAGACGAAGTTCTTCCGTCGCCGAGAATTTGTTTTGACTGAGGAGTTAGGAATTCGCCAGTGGGGATTGCCTACACAGTGAGGAACATGATAGCCCTGAGGAATTTGATACTCAAATTTCCGACTGTTGCTGTGCTATGCGCCAGCTGTCCCAAAATATTTACCCACCTAACGGTCATATCATTTAAGGGCATTTATGTCTTATCATGTCGGGCTTCTCCCTAGGCTATAAATAGCCGCCCCGTACAACCACTAGCTGGTTGGCTGCTCCAAGAGAAACTGATACTTGTCATTTCAGAGCATCCCATCCTCCGAGGACTTTGAGCGAAAATCATCAAGTGAGGAAAACCCAAACCCAAACACCTAGAAACCCAAAGTGATTGAGCATCACTGAAGAGATTGATCTTGCGTGGATCTGACGCTTGTTACCTTGGAAGACCGTGCTTCTTCCAGACGGTTAGGCGTCATGGTCTAGAGCATCCAAGAGGAAATTGTGGATCGCCGAGTGACCGAGTTTGTGAAGGTTCGGAAGTCACCTGAAGACCTACCACGAGTGATTGGGCGAGGTCTGTGTGACCTTAGCTCAAGAGAATATGGTGAGGAATGTGTGTCCTCAGGTTTAAATACCTAGCCGCTCCAACCAGATGTACAACTGAGACAGCAGTTGGAACTGGTCTACCAAATCATTGTCTTCACCAAGCTTACTGGTTCTATTTCCTCAACTCTTTCATTTCCTCATAACTGTGTTGTGCGCTTGTTCATATCTGGGTTTGAAGAATTTTACTGAAGACTTTCTCAATTTCCGTAGTTCAATTTCTTCAGTATGTTTGTCTTCATCCTGTGTTATCCTGTGTTTACGCTTTCTGTACTCTGTGCTTGTCTTCATTTCATCATGATGATCATGCTTGTGTTCTGTTATGTTTACTTTTGAGTACTTATTCTGCTGCAAGTAGTTCTTCGCTAAGGAATTTCCTCACCTGCAAATTCCTCAGTGAAGAATTCATAAAAATCGCCTATTCACCCCCCCTCTAGTCGATATAACACACTTTCAATTGGTATCAGAGCGAGGTACTCCCTTGTTCTATGTGATTTTGGTTTAACCACCTGGAGTTTTAGTTATGTCAACCGCAGGTATGATCAAGGTCTCTGCTAGATGTCCTACCTTTGATAGGACGGACTACCCCTACTGGAAGAATAAGATGTGAATGCATCTTGAGGCAATTGATAACGATCTTTGGTATGTTGTGAAAAATGGTGTTCCCTCAGTTACACCTTCTCTGAATGCTACTGATGTGAAGAGATTCAAGCAACTCGATTCTCAAGCAAAGAATATCATATGTGGCCATCTGAGCAAAGGACAGTATGGAAGAGTGAGTGCTTTGGAAACTGCTAAGATTATCTGGGATAGACTGTCCAAAGTGAATGAAGGAGTCTCAACTCAACGTGACTCTTGTGTTGACGTTCTTCGCAATCTCTTCAACCACTTCAAAAGACCCGACAATGAAAATGTTCAGCAAACCTTCGATCGCCTCATTGACATCTCAAATGAGCTTCAAGCACTTGGTTCCACTGACATCACCGACCATGAGGTGGTGAAGAAATTGCTGAGATCGCTTGATTCCTCATTTGATACTTTGGCGTTGATGATACAAGAACGTGCTGATTACAAGTCACTTGATCCCGCTGATATCCTCGAGAGGCTAAATACTCATGAGTTCTAGCTTGCTGAGAAGAGAGATCTCTATGGTTCGAGCTATGGCAGATCATGTGCCCTGAAAGCCAAGGTCGTCTCTAAATCTGAAGGTGAAGATTCTGGTAGTAGCCTTGGTGATCCTGAAGAACTGAGCCAGGAGCTAGCACTGCTCATGAAGAAATTCCAAAGGTTCTCAAGACGTGGTCGCTTTGGAAAATCCTCAAGGAGCAATGACTCCTCATCCAGTGACTACAAGAAGAGGCTTTGTCACAAATGCAAGAAACCTGGACACTACATTCAAGATTGTCCTCAATGGGAAAAGGAATCAAAGAAAAATAATACAAGGATCACAGTTCTGATGATGCGAAGAAAAAGAAGAAATCCTCAAAATCTTCATCATCAAAATCCTTGAAGTCTTCGTCTCACAAGAAGAGAAGCTCCAAGAAGGCTCGGGCATTCATTGGCAAGGAAATGGACTCTGAGGCTGAATCTGAGGAACATGAGGAAGAGGAGGCATCTGAGGAGTCCGTGTCCGATGTGGCGAGCCTAGCCCTCACTACTGCATTCGTCAGCAAGTCTATCTTCAACTCTGAAGAAAATGACCTCACCAACAAGGCTGATGAAGGCAATGATGACTACACTCCCACCTATTGCTTCATGGCAAAGGGTGCCAAGGTACTCAAATATACCTCCTCTGAATCAAGTGAGAATGAATCTGATGAAAACCTCAAGCCCAACTACTCTAAACTTGCTAAGATTGCTGTGAAACAACAAAGAGCTTTTGAAAAGGTTCAAAACATGCTAGATAAAAGTGATGATATGTTGGGTGAGGAAATGGATCGCACTAAAACCTTGACTGAAAATCTTCAGAGACTTCAGTCTAGGTTTGACAATCTTCAAGGTCATCATAACACTCTCTTATCTAATCTTGAGAAGCTTTCTTATGAATTCCTTCCGAGAAAGCAAGATCTTGAGAAGCTAAGAGTGAGTTATGAAGATCTTCAGAAGGAGCGCGATTCATTACTTGCTCAACAAATCAGCGCTGCTCAGGAAGAATTTGTCCTCCATGTTTGAAATGCATTGAACGTGAATCTGCTAATTCTTCACCTGAATGTTCAAATGCTTCTAATGCTACAAATTCTTCAACTGTCTATGCTATCACTAATTCCTCATCGGAGGACATTGCTAGTATCATTGATGATGCAGGGCTGAAGGAATTGTACATGACAGGCATGTACAAAAGCCTCAAAGGGCATCAGACTCTTTGTGATGTGCTTAAAAAGCAGATCCTCAACAGGAACCCTAGGAAAGAGGGTATCACCTTTGAGAGGAAACTCAATGCTGATGGTACATATTGGAAGCCTGAGCAGTACCCCAAAACCTCATGGGTTGCTGCAAAGGGACCTCCAGTTGATGCATCTAATCTATCTGGCTTTACATGTGAATCTCCTCATTCTTCTGATGAGTCATTTGACTACAACTATAAACTGTTCAAAAATCAGAATGGTGAAGTATTTGCTAGATATGTTGGCACTAACTACAGGAACGGTTCCCCTATGAAGAAAATCTAGGATTCCAAAAGGTGCCTTGAAAGTCTTCAGGTGAATGTCCTCATGACACCACCTGTGAAGAATAGGAACCCCAGATCAAATTCTTCATATGGATCCAAGTCCTCATACGGACCAAATTCCTCACGGGGATCAAATTCCTCAAAAGGATCAAAGTCCTCATATGAATATCATCGTGCTAACAACTCTGTTTCACAGGGAAGAGCTAAGGGCTATGAATATGAGCATTATTCTTCTAACCATTATGTTCATAAGTCCTCTAAGAATTTCTCTGCTTATTCATATGCTTATCCTAGCTCCTCTTATGTGAAACGAAATGGACTGGCTTCTATGCCACCTTTCTCGTATGGAGCTCGCAGAGTGATGAACTCTTTGCCACCCCTTCAGATGTGGGTGGTGAAGAAAAGTAACTAATCTCTTCTGCAGGGTCAGGTCTCCAGACGTGCCCAAACGTCTGAAGAATTTGCTGAAGACCTGAAAAGTGCCTGAAAGGACGCAGGCTAATCATGAAGAAATCAACTCTCATTTCTCACGTCCTCATATTGCTTTATCTATTCTGTTGCTTGATGAAATTGATCTGATGAATTGTGATGTCATATTCTTCACTGATGAAGTATATGAGTTCGTAAGCTACACTAATTCATCTGCAAGATGATCAACCCAAAGCCACCGAGTGGGTCCTCGATAGTGGATGTACAAATCACATGACTGGTGACAAGGATCTATTGATGGATGCTCCCTTATCTCCACCGCATCTGAAACATATCATCTTCGCTGACAAAGGCGAAAGTCAGGTATTGGGTCTAGGTAAGGTTGCGATCTCAAAGGATCGACACATGGACAATGTCATGCTTGTCGAGTCCTTAGGATACAACCTCATATCTGTCTCAATGCTTTGTGATCTTGATATGGTTGTTGTCTTTGGCAAGTATCATTGTGTTGTGGTCATGGAAGCTGACAATTCCAAAGTCTTCGAAGGCTTTAGGAGAGGAGACTTGTATATTGTTGATTTCTCTACAGGACCATAACCAGTTGTGTGCCTACTTGCAAAAGCTTCAGAAGGCTGGCTATGGCATCGACGACTTGGTCATATAGGCATGAGGAATTTGCACACGCTTGCGAAGAAGAAGCATATCATTGGCATTGAGAATGTCAAATTCCTCAAGGATCACTTATGCGGAGCCTGTGAAGCAGGGAAGATGATAAAGGCTAACCATGCAGTGAAGACTATCATAACCACTACTCGACCATTTGAATTGCTTCACATGGATCTCTTTGGTCCTAACCATTATTCTACAGTTTCAAATGATGCATCTCAATATGGCTTTGTTATTGTTGATGATTAATCTCGATACACATGGGTACACATTGTTACTTACAAACATGAAGTGCAGGAAGTCTTCAAACGATTTTCCTCGAGGGCTTCAACCAACTTTGGTGTGAAGATCAAGCACATCAGAAGTGACAATGGAACTGAGTTCAAGAATTCCGGTCTTGATGACTATCTTGATGAACTCGGTATTACTCATGAGTTATCTGCTCCTTATACTCCTCAGCGGAATGGCTCGTGGAGCACAAGAACAAGACTCTTGCTGAGATGGCTCTCACTATGCTTGATGAATACAAAATGCCTCGTCGTTTCTGTACTGATGCAATTGATACTGCGTGCCACATCATCAACAGAGTATATCTTCACAAATTCTTCAAGAAGACTGCCGATGAACTCCTCACTGACAAGAAACCCAATGTGAGTTATTTCAAATTCTTCGGTGCTAAATGCTGGATTAGAGATCCTCATCACAACTCAAAATTTGCACCGAAAGCACATGAAGGTTTTATGCTTGGTTACGGAAAGGACTCGCACACCTACAGAGTCTTCAACAACGTTCTTCACAAGGTTGTTGAAACTGTAGATGTGAGGTTCGATGAAACTAATGGCTCGCAAAGAGAGCACCTACCTTCTGTGATAGATGAACCAGCACCTGAGGAATCAATCAAGTTCAAGGCTACTGAGGATGTCATTCCTACCTAGGAATCTGCTGAAGAATTCATTCCAGAACATGAAGAATGTCGAGCTAATGCACCTGAAGAAAATGGTGCTGAAGAAAATGCTGATCAAATTCCTCGACGACAACCAGCTCATCCTCGCGTTGCAAAAGAAGTGCAAGTTGAAAATATCATCGATGACATTGAAGCACCAGGTCCTCTCACACGCTCAAGAGCTTCACATTTATCTAACTTTTGTGGGCACTATGCTTTTGTCTCTATCACAGAGCCCACTAAGGTAGATGAAGCATTTATGGAGCCTGAGTGGATTCAAGCTATGCAAGAAGAATTACATCAATTCGAGCTCAACAACGTCCGGGAACTGGTCAAACGTCCAGATCCTCGCAAGCACAATATCATTGGCACAAAGTGGATCTACCACAACAAGCAAGATGAAAATGGCCTTGTGGTGAGGAATAAGGCACGGCTAGTAGCTCAAGGCTACACACAGGTTGAAGGAATTGATTTCGGTGAAACTTTTGCACCTGTTGCTAGACTTGAGGCTATTCGCATATTACTTGATTATGCTAACCATCATGATATCACTTTATATCAAATGGATGTGAAAAGTGCATTCCTCAATGGTAAGCTTGAGGAAGAAGTATATGTAGCTCAACCCCCAGGTTTTGAAGATCCAAAGCATCCTGACAAAGTCTTCAGACTCAATAAGGCCCTCTATGGCCTCAAGCAGGCCCCTGGGGCTTGGTATGATACTTTGAAGGAATTCCTCATGAAGAAAGGCTTCAAACCCGGTTCACTTGACCCTACTCTTTTCACTAAATCTTATGATGGTGAACTATTTGTGTGCCAAATATACGTTGATGATATTATCTTTGGCTGTACTGACCAACGTTATAGTGATGAATTTGCCTATATGATGAGTGAAGAATATCAAATGTCTATGATGGGATAATTGAAATTCTTCTTAGGTCTTCAAATTCATCCACAGCGCAGTGGCATATTCATATCTCATGAGAAATACCTCAAGGATGTACTGAGGAAATTCAGCATGCAAGATTGCAAAGGCGTCAAAATTCCTTTGCCCACAAATGGCCATCTGTGCACTGATAAAAATGGTATTGACTTCGATCATAAGGTATACCACTCCATGATTGGTTCTTTATTGTACTTATGTGCATCTAGGCCAGATATAATGCTTAGTGTTTGCATGTGTGCCCGATTTCAAGCTACACCAAAGGAATCACACCATAAGGCTGTGAAACATATTCTTCGATATCTAGCTCACACACCAACACTTGAATTAAGGTACCCCAAGGGCTCGGCTTTTGATCTCATTGGATATTCTGACTCTGACTATGCTGGTGATCGTGTGGACTGCAAGTCAACAACTGGTACATGTCATTTCCTCGGACGATCTTTGGTCTGTTGGTCCTCGAAGAAACAGAACTGCGTATCACTGTCTACTGCTGAAGCTGAGTACATTGCTGCTGGTTCTGTTGACACACGAACACGTCACGTGTACCCTCGACGCCGAGGGTGATTCACCGCAGCTCACGTCGAAGGAGACCCGGCCGGAAGCGCGGTACGCAGGCAATCCGGCGGGTGCTTTTGAGGACCCGAAACCCCACACGCCCGGGAGGGACCCGTCTGGCTGCTGGCGGCTATGGGCTGCCCTAGGTCGACCTGATCGCCCCTAGGGCCTCGAGGTTCGCCGCCCTGCAATGAAGAAGAACGAATGAAGAACGAGGAAGAAGAAGAACTAGGGTTAAGGAGAAAAGATAAAAGATAAAAAGTGGTAAATTGATTGATCGATTGTGTGTTGTTAAATCGGCCATCACCCCTCAGGTATATAAGAGGCGGCTGGACTTCCCTTGCAAGGAAAAGGCTTGAATTCACGTCCAAAACCCTAGTCAAATTCGGATTGGTTTTGTCCGACTTTCCAAAACTGTTCGGTTTAAACTGGCTGCACCTTGCGGGTAACTTTTGAGGTGGTAAACGACCTCGGATGGAAACGAGCCAAAAAGCAATCTTGACCGTTTCGACGAGGCGAACAACTTTTATATTGAATGTTTTCTGATTCGACGCCATCTTCTGGGGCAAAACACTCACGCATTACGTCAGACACTTGCCAAGACATGTCTGGTCTCCCGCGTCATATTTCGCCTCTTGACAGGGCTGCATTCAGATAGCTCTAACTTTTGCATACGAACTCGGATTGAGATGATTTTTATAAAAATCGACCGATTTGATGAGACGAAGAAAATTCATGTAGAGCATTCCTCCATCCGAGGGTGATGCACCGCAGCTCACGTCGAAGGAGACCCGGCCGGAAGCGCGGTACGCAGGCAATCCGGCGGGTGCTTTTGAGGACCCGAAACCCCACACGCCGGGAGGGACCCGTCTGGCGGCGGCGGTTATGGGCTGCCCTAGGTCGACCTGATCGCCCCTAGGGCCTCGAGGTTCGCCGCCCTGCAATGAAGAAGAACGAACGAAGAACGAGGAAGAAGAAGAACTAGGGTTAAGGAGAAAAGATAAAAGATAAAAAGTGGTAAATTGATTGATCGATTGTGTGTTGTTCAATCGGCCATCACCCCTCAGGTATATAAGAGGTGGCTGGACTTCCCGTGCAAGGAAAAGGCTTTAATTCACGTCCAAAACCCTAGTCAAATTCGGATTGGTTTTGTCCGACTTTCCAAAACTGTTCGGTTTAAACTGGCTGCACCTTGCGGGTAACTTTTGAGGTGGTAAACGACCTCGGATGGAAACGAGCCAAAAAGAAATCTTGACCGTTTCGATGAGACGAACAACTTTTATGTTGAACGTTTTCCGATTCGAGGCCATCTTCTGGGGCAAAACACTCACGCATTACGTCAGACACTTGCCAAGACATGTCTGGTCTCCCGCGTCATATTTCGACTCTTGACAGGGCTGCATTCAGATAGCTCTAACTTTTGCATACGAACTCGGATTGAGATGATTTTTATATAAAAATCGACCGATTTGACGAGACGAAGACAATTCATGTAGAGCATTCCTCCATCCGTGGTTGTCCTGGAGGCTTAATTGACCAAAAAGCACTCAGAACACCTAAACATGACAATCTGAGTGTAGTTTTGGTCTTTGATATGATGCCGAATAATTATGGTCCAAACATTAAAGTTGTTCCATTCGGTGATGTGAAACTTTTCATGCTGAAAACCCTTTCACTCTGTATCTTGCCAAAATCAGGCGTCAACACATGCCCCCCTGTTTTTCGGCAAAGCTTGCACGCCGAAAAATAATATGCATGGTGTTCGTTCTAAGGACGATGTCAACACTCCATCGGCCATTTATTTTCCTCAGGGCGATAATTATGTATCGGCCATGTTTGTGCTAAGAGCGATAGTCGCATATCGGCCATTGCCTACTCAGGCTTCCTGCCACACACTCGGGTGGTACTTCTTCAAATATTTTCCGTTGAGAGCTCGTGGTAATAATGCCCCTTGTATTGATTCCACCAAATATGAATTTCAGGAACAACCCTTGTAATTCTAAAGGACCTTCCCAACCCGGAGACCACTTCCGAACTTCCTATCTCTTGAACCAATCGCAGAATCACCTTCAGACGAGATCACCAACTTGAAAATTCTTCAACTTAACTTTCTTATTGTAAGCTCTTGCAACCCTCAACTTGTCTCTCTCTATGTACTTCAAAGCAACCAAACGCTTATCGGCAACTTCATCAATATTGTCCATCATCAAGTTATAAAAGTCTTCTGCCGATAAATCATTTTGTTTGGCTATTCTCAAAGCATTCAAATTTACTTCTTTGGTAAAACAGCCTCTTGGCCATATACAAGCTCATATGGAGTCACCTTGGTAGCACCATGCCTTGAAATTCTATGTGCCCACAAAGCTTCAGACAACAACTCATGCCATCTCCTCGGTTTATCCTCAATCCTCTTCTTGATGAGCTTGATTAAAATTTTATTGCTAGACTCAGCTTGTCCATTAGCTTAGGCATAATACGGAGAGGAATTGAGCAACTTTATGTTACAAGATTCGGCAAACTCTCTGACTTGGTGTGACATGAAAGATGAACCTTGATCCGTAGTTAACGTTTGAGGAATACCGAATCTATGAATAATGTGCTCGGTGATGAACTGAATTACCTCCGTATGTGTCATGTTCTTGAGAGGTACTGCTTCAGACCATTTAGTGAAATAATCAGTTGCCACCAATATGAACCGATGCCCTTTTGAAGAAGACGGGTGGATTTGTCCAATGAAATCTAAACCCCAACCTCTGAAAGGCCACGGTTTGATAATAGGATGTAACATAGCAGCAGGAGCCAATTGAATATCACCAAACTTTTGACAAGCTTCACATCCTTTATAATATCTAAAGCAATCATTAATCATAGTCGGCCAATAAAACCCAGCACATCGCAATAACCATTTCATCTTGAGAGCCGACTGGTGAGTGCCACAAATACCTTCATGTACTTCCCCCATAGCAACTCTTGCCTGGTCCTCATCCAAACACTTTAGAAGAATATCATCGACTGTTCGGCGATAAAGACCATCATCTCTCATTGTATACTTAAAAGCCATACGCCGAACAGCCCTGTCCACCCTTTCACTCGGATTGCACAAGTAATCAACAATGGGCTTTCTCTAGTCGGAATTATCACCTGCACTAGATTTTTTTGTTAATGGCCGAATTAGTGGGTTCAGGTTCGGCCTCTCCCATATTGGCAAGACAAGACATCGATTTTTGAGAGATATGAAACATGCCACGATCAACATGATATCCAGATTCTTGCTGTGCCAACTCATTTGCTTTCCAGTTGTCATGTCTAGATATATGTGCAATGCTAAAACAATCCAAAGTAGAAATTATATCTAGACATTTATCAAGATAAACATTAAGTGATTCGTCCAAACACTGAAAGACTCTGGATATTTGCTGCACCACCAGTAACGAATCACCGGAGGCCTCAATATGTATAGCACCTATATCAAGGCAAAGCTCCAATCCGAATGACAATGCATATTCGGCTTTGATGATTGTGCAAAAATATTATAAGCGGCCTGAGAATTCACAAAATAGCTCCATATGAAGATAAATAAGCAACACCAACACCTTGGCCATTGCCACAAATTTACCATCGAAAATAATCTCCATAGTACTAGAAAGACAAGGGCAATATCAATGAACATGTACCTCGTTTTGGCCTCTACTTGAACTAAGGACGATGTTAGGACACTACATCAGCCATGCTTTGACATATTCTTAGGGCGATAGATAAATACCGGCCATCAACATAATGCCCATGTCGAATTCATTCACCAAATCATGTATAGCCGAAATAAACTAATGAAATAGCAATCAAATATTTCGGCCCTTTGGATTAGCAAGAAAAAATGTAGCTAATAAAATGTATAGAGATTTGGTAATACCCTCTCATGATGCAGAAAATTATGTCGCTTCCATGGATTAAAATAAATCCAGGGAGGGTAATTTATCATACCTGATGACGAATTCCATGGCAAAGGCATCAATGGTATGGTTGAAGAATATGGATGATGTGCTAACCGAAGATTTTGATGGGGTGATGCAAACCTTCGGCTTAACTGTTTTTGGCTTCCATCCTTCTCTTTCTTCACTTTTGTAACGCTTGTTGCAATATAAACATGCACATCATTTTTGTTTTGATTGATCTTCTTGGGAACCCATGCCATGTTCTTCTTTCTCAGCTCTTGTGCACTAAGATTTTGTAATTCCTTCTTTTTCCAATATGATAAGCCGAGTGAGCAGCTCGACTGTGATTTTGTTTCAACCAATGGCAACTCTTTTTGGGCCTTGTGCACCCTCAACTTCTTTTCTTCAGATTTGGCACTCTGATTTTATCCATTGATTGTTTCACTTCTTTGCCTTTTGTAGCCAATGTCAACACTTTAATTGGCTCTTTGTTATTTGAGATCAAATCTGAAGCAGCACACTTACGACCATCTCTTTTCACGCGGTAAACTTGCTTTACCACCTCTTTCTTCTTTCTTGAGCTCTGGACCGATTCCTTATGGTTGAAACGGTCTTTGACGCGTGATTGTTCAAATGTTGATCTCCTTGGAGCTGCATAGTATTGGTGAGATGGTCTAGAATAAGATGGAGAATGTACCCTTGTATCATACCTGTCCCATGATGAATATGTATCTATATGAGCATAGGGAGGTATCCACGGCATTGGCATCGGCCCAAAATAAGGATATAAATATGTTGCATTAAAATTATCACTTTGCCAATACCGATCCTCATATTTGCGCCTTGGGGGTGATCTTGGTTTCTTTGCATGATTTGGCTGATAAGCATTCTTCTCTTCACTCTTCTTTTGATATTTATCCAATAGTTCAGCAAAGGTGATTTTTGATCTCTTACACTTGCGCTTATTCCGGCCTTTATTTTCTTTTGGTTTGCTTTCATCGATCATTAGATTTGCTTGCTGCCCCCAGTCCTTAGCGTCTCCATTGTAGCTTCGATGGAACTCCCGCCCTCAAGATTATGCTCGTTATGCTCTTCAACAACTTCTTTACTTGAAAGCTTGATCCCATCACCTGCAGCTTTTACATTCTTTTTAAATGGATCGGCTTGAAGCAGCCGATGTAAAAACTTTTTGTCATCGGGACCAATCGGAATAGACTGGTCATCTCTTGGTGTTTCAACAAACTTCAATCGTCCTTTTTCAATGGCCGATTTAACTATTTGACGAAACTTGTTGCAATCCTCAAAATTATGCTTGGACGAATCATGCAACTTACAATACATTCGTCCTTGGATTGATGGCTTAACATGGTGATCAAGAATTGTAATGTAATTATTTTTCAGCAACAAATCAAATATTTTATCACACATGCTTGAATTGAAAGTATACTTCTTGTTTCCTAGCCGATCTTGCTGTTTGAACGGCTTTGGAGAAAAGCAAATGAATGGTTCAGATTTGGAATCTCCCCATTCGGCTATGTATTGTGTTTTCCACTCTATCTCCAATGTCTTTGGATATGATATTATATTAACATCGATTTTCTCAATAGAATTTAACCTTGGCTTCAAATTTCTCTTCAAATATGTTGGGAGAGCATGATAGAGGTGCCATTTGAAGAACATCTTGCTCCGTCTTTGGATGGCTCCCCAACAACTTGTCATCATCTTTTTCTTGAATCCGTGCATCATTGCTTTGAAGATTTTTGTCGGCCGAACTTTGTTCGGCTACTTGTTCTTGTCCTTGAAGCTTGTCAATTTCTACGGCTCGGAACTCATAGGGCAGGAAGTAGGTTCCATTAACTTCAGAAAAATCAAGCACCGTTGTTTTCCTATGCTTGCCATGCCCTTTCTCAATAATGCTTGCCTCGTTGGATTTGATGGATTCAGAATATATACTACTTGATTGGCTTTTTCAACGAAGCACTTTCATGTTCTGAATCATCCTTCTTTTATTGATAGTACCAATTGGCAATGCTTCTTTTATCTGAGCCAATTCTTTTTCTATTTGTTTCGACGCGAGCGGCAAAATTAGCTTTAAGCTTTTCTCAATTTCAGCCCACTCGGATATGATTGCCCCCAATGCTTTTAGATTCTTTCGCAATGACACACGTGTGTTGCCGAAATTTTGCAATTGTGTAGGGGGTGTATAATATGATGTAGTACTAGGTGAAGGCATATGCATTGTTGTAAGACCATCCTTTTGCTCGCCAATTTTATCAATTGGCAAAGATTCATCTTCTTGCAAAACTCTAGCTTTTATTGCGGCATAATCAGGAAATAGCCCCTTTTCATGTTTGTTCAAGGCAAAGAGCACTAATTATCTTATTTTGGGCTAAACTCTTCAATGCAGCCACCACTACCTCATCTTCTACAATGTTGGGCACAACCGCTCCTGTAAAATTTACATTCATTCGGCTATAACCAGGAAGGTGTGAAGCCGAATTATGAGCATCTACAGTTGTGTATGGTGCCGAAGAATTAGTAACATTAGGTGTAGCATATGACGGTTGGGAGTAACTGGCCGAATAGCCACTAGTAGCATGGCCAATTCTCTCATTCATCGGCATGGTTGGATTACTATATTGCACATTAGCTGCCGATGAATAAAAGGGTGAAACACTTTCTTGTATGGCATTGGAAATTCTAACTTGGGGTGTTTCAAAATTGATTAATCGAACTCATCATGTTGCTCATCGACATATGAATTTGCTGGGTTTGTCGATGCGTGTGAGTTGGGATACATATGTTGCATGTTGCTAAATTTATAAGAATTTGAAACATGAAGATTGTTTTGCATCGGCCCTTGCACATAATTAGATGCATGATTGATAAAACTAGGGCTAGCCGATACATTATGCTCAATAGGTGATCCAGCAACAACATATGGATTATTTGCATCTACAAAGGGGAATTGGGTATTCATATTACCTTTGTAGATTGCAGCAACTTGATGACGATCTCTTCGTAGCAAGAACGGGCTGGAGACCGTTCAAAGCTTCGTCCCCAGCAGAGTCGCCAAAAAGTGTGTTGACACACGAACACGTCACGTGTACCCTCGATGCCGAGGGTGATGCACCGCAGCTCACGTCGAAGGAGACCCGGCCGGAAGCGCGGTACGCAGGCAATCCGGCGGGTGCTTTTGAGGACCCGAAACCCCACACGCCCGGGAGGGACCCCGTCTGGGCGCGCGGCGGCTATGGGCTGCCCTAGGTCGACCTGATCGCCCCTAGGGCCTCGAGGTTCGCCGCCCTGCAATGAAGAAGAACGAACGAAGAACGAGGAAGAAGAAGAACTAGGGTTAAGGAGAAAAGATAAAAGATAAAAAGTGGTAAATTGATTGATCGATTGTGTGTTGTTCAATCGGCCATCACCCATCAGGTATATAAGAGGCGGCTGGACTTCCCGTGCAAGGAAAAGGCTTGAATTCACGTCCAAAACCCTAGTCAAATTCGGATTGGTTTTGTCCGACTTTCCAAAACTGTTCGGTTTAAACTGGCTGCACCTTGCGGGTAACTTTTGAGGTGGTAAACGACCTCGGATGGAAACGAGCCAAAAAGCAATCTTGACCGTTTCGACGAGACGAACAACTTTTATGTTGAACGTTTTCCGATTCGAGGCCATCTTCTGGGGCAAAACACTCACGCATTACGTCAGACACTTGCCAAGACATGTCTGGTCTCCCGCGTCATATTTCGCCTCTTGACAGGGCTGCATTCAGATAGCTCTAACTTTTGCATACAAACTCGGATTGAGATGATTTTTATATAAAAATCGACCGATTTGACGAGATGAAGACAATTCATGTAGAGCATTCCTCCATCCGAGGTTGTCCTGGAGGCTTAATTGACCAAAAAGCACTCAGAACACCTAAACATGACAATCTGAGTGTAGTTTTGGTCTTTGATATGATGCCGAATAATTATGGTCCAAACATTAAAGTTGTTCCATTCGGTGATGTGGAACTTTTCATGCTGAAAACCCTTCACTCTGTATCTTGCCAAAATCAGGCGTCAACAGGTTCTTGCTGTGCTCAATTGTTGTGGATGAAGCAAACTCTCAAGGACTATGGCGTCAACGTGAATAATGTGCCTCTCTTCTGTGACAATGATAGTGTCATCAAGATTGCTCACAACCCAGTTCAGCACTCGAAGACAAAGCACATTCAGATTCGTCATCATTTTCTTCGTATGTGTTGAAGGGCGACATTTCTATTGAGCATGTGAAGACTGAAGAACAGCTAGCCGATATCTTCACAAAGCCCTTGGATGAGAAGAGATTTAGCAAGTTGCGGTGTGAGCTAAATATCTTAGAATCTTCGAATGTTCTTTGAAAAGGACACTCATCCTAACACTTATGCAAAATTGATGACTTAGATGTGCAACACATGAAGAAACGTTTTTCTTCAATCAATGAAGAATAACAATCTAAGTGTGAAGAAATTAACGAAGAATTTGATTCTCAGAACCCTGTGACAATTGTACGCGTTGTCTGAAATCATCATTCTTATACGGTGGGTCACGCCACCACCAAAAGTTGAAAATATTCAATCTGAGTTTTTCCTCAGTTTTGAAATTCCTCAGTTGTTTATGTCCTCTACACCATTCACTTATGGCTAATTTTTCAAGTTGGTTTTTCTGCTAAGTGAATGTGATCAGACCCTTCCCCCTCTATGCTAAACTCAACCCATTCTATTCACAAATTCTTCATGTGTGTTCTATTTGAAACTCGTTCAAAATCTTCACTGTGTCCTTGTCAGCTGAAGAATTTGCGAACGGAACTTTTAACTTATCTTATCCAAATTTTCGGCTTTGCCGCTCAAACCAATCCGCATCTCACGAAATACTTATCTATTCACCCATGATCTCACACGATCTCCACTTCTCAGTACGTGGGTGACACATGTCAAGCGAATGAGAAGGGTCAGGGGCACGTTCGTCCAAATTCTTCGGGCAAGCAGTTTTTCACCGTGGCTATAAATACCCCCTTCCCTTCCTCACTTCACTTTCACTCCGCTCGTTCTCTCGCCAGCTCGAGCTTCTCAAACCCTAGCACCGCCGCTACTTCATTGTCGTCGGTGAGGAAGAACTTCACTGCCTCGACCTCGTGGCCATCGTACTCGCGCCGGCTCCGGATTTCTTCACTCCGCCGCCGCTGTAGCTGTCTTCCTCTGTCGAGTTAGGGCGTGGAAGATCTGAACTGACGAACTTCACATCTACACTTCCCAGTTCGTCGTGTTCTTCGTCCAGGGTAATTAAAAGTTACTTTTACTGCCCTCTTTGATTCAAATGATTTCTACAAAATCCTCAAAGGTGTTTTTCTTCAAATCTTCACACACTAAACACTTCACATGTCATCTGTTCTTGATTCATTTCTCTAAGCTATATTTTTCTTCAAGATTCCTCAATTGTGTGGATTTTTGATCTATACAACTCTGGAACCTAAGATAAAGAACGTTTAGTGAAATTCTTCAAGACTCATCTGGTCAAATTCCTCAAACTTGTTCTTTTTACAAAACCTTTTGAGAACGCATATGACCTCTCCAAATTCCTCGCAACTATACTTTGTTCACAGGTACTCATGTCCGCTACTGAATCACTAGGTTCTCATCAACTTAACTCATTTGCAGCGTTCCTCGAAGAAAAGTTGCATACATCTTCAGAGAATTCCATTGTTCAAATTCCTCAGCTGAAGAAAATGGCTGATGGAAAGAAGCCACAGAAAGGAGGAAAGAGGCCTGAAATCAATACTGCCTTTGAGATCCCTGATGACATATACAAAGACTATTGCACTCCTGAGGAGGCCAAGTTTGGTAAGGAGGACAAGAATCAGCGTAAGGTGCGCATACAGAGGATAGAGAGGAGATGGGCTAGAGAGTGGAGGGAGTACAGATATGTTACTCCCAAATACATGAAGAAATTCGCACTCAATCCTCCATGCCCAAGACCTCCATTGGCACCTGGCCAAGAAGCAGATCCCACCAGCCTCAAGCGCGGTGAGGATTATTCTGATGAATGGGCCAAGCGCCAGGCCAAGTTGGCTAGAAAAGACAGAGAAGCAGTGAGGAAATTCAACAAAGACTCTGCTGCTGCTGATGCTAAGGCCTGTGTAAAACCAAAGAAGGCCAAGCCAAGTGCTTCTTCTTCTATGCCCTCACGGCCGAGTTCCTCGGCTATGCCCTCACGGCCAGAATCATCAAAGCCCTCACGGCCAATTCCTCACGCTGCTCCTGCTCCTCCAAAATCCTCAGCTCCTCCGCTCAAGTCCTCAGCTGCTCCGACCAAATCCTCTACACCTGTGCATCTTGCCACGTGCCAAAGGACTATAGGCATCTCTATTGCCTCAGGAGCTTCTGCTAGTTCCTCAGCTGCACCAAATTCTTCAACTGGCCCCTCTCTGCTGAAGACAAAGGCCACTGCTGGACGAGGTTCTGTCCCAAGTCCTCACAAGAACTAGGTCACCTTCCAAGTGCCGTCTAATGAAGACGAAGCTGATGATGAGGAACTTGCCGAAATCATCAGAGACAGGCAGGTCAGGGCCGCTAGAGCCAAGGGCACAAATGTGCCTCTGCTTTTGGATCCGAAGTTGATCCTCGACTACATTGATCTCTGGCACAAGGACCCAAACACTCCTATGCCTGATTTCAAGTTGACTCCTGGCCAAAGTCATATGTTGACTGCCTTCATACAAGAAGAGAAATGGAAATTTGAAAAGGCCAGGCAGATCAAGAAAGCGCAGTACAAGAAGGAGCGTTTTCTGAAGAAACACGTTGTCTCTATGACAACTGAAGAACTTGTCAATATTCAATCTGAGATCAAGAAACTCAATGATGAATTTGACGTATACCGCGCTGACTGGCTTGGAGCCAAAGTCCGTTTTGTGAAGTTGACAGAAAAGTTCACTCCAAATGTTGCAGCTCCATCGCAACCAGAAATTCCTCAGGCTGAAGCATCTGCTCAGCCGACTGAAGAACATGCCTGCACCGCTGATGACATTCATTTCTCTGAAGAAAATGTGAGTTCCAGGGCTGATGACTGCATTCCAGCCGCCGATGAAATTGCCAGGGCATCCACTAGTGGTGCGCCTGAAGAAAATGAAGAGGTCAGGGAAACTGCATCAGTTGTGCCTGAAGAAACTCAACGAAATTCCTCTGCTCCTCTGCGCCTACCCCAACTCTGATCCTTCCATCTGCTTCAGATGTGAAGAAGACTAAGGCAGCAGTGCAGCAGTGAAGAAAAGGAAGGCATCAACTTCATCAGATTCTTCAGCTCCGAAGAAGATGAAGTCTTTGACCAGCTCATTTGCAAACCCCATTGATGCTATTCCCATCTCAACCATGCCATCAAAGGACCTTGTTCCTTATGATGAAGAATATGTGATTCCTAGCGAATCCGATGAAGAAAATCCTTTTGCTGCATCGTCAGAGCAGTTGGATGAAGAAATTGAAGTGAATGCAATCCCTTCAACTCCAGTTGTTTCCTCGTCTATGCCTCAGTTTACTGCTGAAGAGGCTGGCGTCGAAGAAATGGAAGATGAGGATGTGGACATTGGCTGTACCACACATGTGCTGAATGATGACTTTTGGGAAAGTTAGCACCCCAACTCTCCACTGTTCACACCATTGCAACAGATTCCTCAGTCCCTAGTAACTACATTTCAAATGGGATCTGATGAACCACATCCCACACCGTCTGTCCATGAAGAAATTCCAGCCACTAGTGCTGAAGAAAATGTAAATGAAGAATTGAAGACCCGGGCTGTCACTGAAGAAGAAGCTGAAATTCCTCAGCCTGAGATTGCGATTCCTGTGGTAATAATGCAATTGACTGACACTCCTCAGCCCAAACCAAAGAATCCATTCTCAAAGAAGCATAAATTCAAGGCTGATGATTTCTTCGGCGAGCACGTGTTCTTCACTGACTACAATCCCTATGATTCTGCTCGTCTAAGAAGGAAGCACTTTTGGACCACCAGCCAGGTCAACTTCTATTCTTCACTGCTCTTCAACAAGGACAAAGTCTTCGACCACGAGCATATTCCTCATGTGGACATGGAATCACTGCCATGCTTCACACCTGTCCTCAGTGTGCTTCATGACACAGGCCTCCTCAACTTTTGCACAGACATAGTTGATTGGAATGAAGAGCTCATTCTTCAATTCTACGCAACACTGCACATCACAGGAGATGCTGACGATGTGAACTCCTGGGTTTTGGAATGGATGAGCGAAAACACTCATTATAAGGCACCGGCCTCTAAATTACTTCACGCCTGCCCATCAGTCCTCCACCTGAAGGAGCTCGCTGCCTGTACCAAGAGACTAAGCTGACTGCTCACTACATGCAAGTCTTGATGAAGCCGCTGAAGCCCAGTCAAGCCCCAAGGACCAAATTCCTCGTGAAGGAATTTCTCTATGTGCCAAGAACAGTCTATCGCATTCTGACGAAGACTATGAGTCCAATCAAAGGCCGCGACTCATCTGATGAGGAAATTGTTGGCATCATGAAGAATCTGGTATTCAACATCATTCATGGCATACCCGTCAACTATCATGATTTCTTCATGAGGACTCTAGCAACAGTTGCACTTTCTCCATTTGAGCTGAAGCCTTATGCACCTTGGATTATGAGATTCCTCAGGACAAGGTCTTCACTCAACTACAAGGCTGATTTTCAGAATCACCTCAGCTACTTGCCCCCGATTGAAGTCCTCAAGCGGACCTGTTCCTCACCTAATGAAAAGGGCAAGGCACCAGCTGTTATTGAAGAAGGCATTCGTCCATTGGATGGTCATTTTCGTAAAGCTGCATCTTATTCCACCAATGATGACTCTGCCACTCATGATTCTGTTGCCCATGCCTCCAAGCCAAATCCTCAAGCCACTGCTCCTCGTGTGATGACTGACCGTGAGCTTCTGCTAAGTCTTCACCAGAAGGTGGATCGAAACCATAACTGGGTTAAGCGTCAGTTTGATTCAATTCTTCACAACATGACTGCTACACATAATGCAGTGAAGAAAAACCATTACTACCTCCATGAAGTCTTCGGTCGCACATGGGCTATTCTGTCACATGTATATTGTGAAGAAGATCTGAAGCAAATGGGTCTCAAGGAATATTTTGACTGGTCTGCTCCTCCACCGAAGAAATACAAGAAGGTCAAGGTTCCTTCCTTGGTGGCCAGCTCATATTCTTCATCACGCGACATCGATGAGCATGAAGACTTGGACGACACTACAGCAGGCCCTACATCAACACACGACCCCAACAACGCTGGCGCTCCTCCAACATCATGATATTCTTCAGGGGCGTTAGTCCTCATTTTCAACCCTTTTGGTCATTCGATGACAAAGGGGGAGAAATTTGAGTTAGTCTTCAAGCGGGTCTATCTTATATGGGCGTTTTCTTTCTTAAGTTACAACTCACGTTCTTCTGATGACTTTGCTGGATCGAGTTGTAAACTTAAACTCTATGGTGACCTGATACTTTTGTTGTAGGTTTTCTGCATGCTTATTCCTCATTAATGTTTATGCATGCATGCTGAATTACATCAGTCACCATATTTCATCATGTATGTCAAATTCTTCATATATTATGTCAAATGCGTGTATGACTTACAAGATATAGGGGAGACCTCCATGATTCTACTCTTCACGTGTGCATTGCTTCAAAAGCAAATTCCTCACTATGCACATCTTCAGGGGGAGTTCTTCTATATCTTGCAATCAAATTCCTCAATATCAGTATTTACACTTCATATATTTATCCCCGTTGAAAACTTAACCTATATTGTCATCAATCACCAAAAAGGGAGAGATTGTAAGTGCATCTAGTACCCCTTAGTGATTTTGGTGTATTGAAGACTTATATAGGTTAAGGGACTAATGTGTTTATGAGTGTACACAGGTCTATAAGTCTATGAAGATTTTGATATTTACAGAGAAAGTTGACCCCTAAAAATGAAGTTATTCATCTGAAGACTTCGGATTTCTGAAGACTTTCTGAAGACTTTGAAAGTGAAGAAATTGGTGTAACCTTGAAGACTTGGTATTCATTTGAGGGACATGAAGCGTGAAGACTTTTGTTTTCGTAGTTTCATTTTCTCTTTCTTGAGTCATGGGAAACACCGTACTGTTAAAGGGTGTCGAGGAAATACTAAGGAAAAATTTCCATGTGATGATCAACTCAGAATCCTACACCTAGTAATCCCTTCGAGTGAAGCCATTGGAAATCTCATACAGTTCAGTCAATTTCTTCAGTGACAGAGACGAAGTTCTTCTGGTCGCTAAGGAATTTGTTCTGACTGAGGAGTTAGGAATTCGCCAGTGCGGATTGCCTACACAGTGAGGAACATGACAGCCCTGAGGAATTTGATACTCAAATTTCCGACCGTTGCTGTGCTATGCGCCAACTGTCCCAAAATATCTACCCACCTAACGGTCATATCATTGAAGGGCATTTATGTCTTATCATGTCGGGTTGCTCCCTAGGCTATAAATAGCCGCCCCCTACAACCACTAGCTGGTTGGCTGCTCCAAGAGAAACTAACACTTGTCATTTGAGAGCATCCCATCCTCCGAGGACTTTGAGCGAAAATCATCAAGTGAGGAAAACCCAAACCCAAACACCTACAAACCCCAAAGTGACTGAGCATCACTGAAGAGATTGATCCGGCGTGGATCTGACGCTTGTTACCTTTGAAGACTATGCTTCTTCCAGACGGTTAGGCGTCATGGTCTAGAGCATCCAAGAGGAAATTGTGGATCACTGAGTGACCGAGTTTGTGAAGGTTCGGAAGTCACCTGAAGACTTACCACGAGTGACTGGGCGAGGTCTGTGTGACCTTAGCTCAAGGAGAATACGGTGAGGACTGTGTGTCCTCAGGTTTAAATACCTAGCCGCTCCGACCAGATGTACAACTGAGACAGCAGTTGGAACTGGTCTACCAAATCATTGTCTTCACCAAGCTTACTGGTTCTATTTCCTCAACTCTTTCATTTCCTCATAATTGTGTTGTGCGCTTGTTCATATCTGTGTTTGAAGACTTTGACTGAAGACTTTCTCAATTTCCTCAATTCAAGTTCTTCAGTCTGTTTGTCTTCATCTTGTGTTACCTGTGTTTACGCTTTATGTACTATGTGCTTGTCTTCATTTCATCATGATGACCATGCTTGTGTTCTGTTATGTTTACTTTTGAGTACTTATTCCGCTGCAAGTAGTTCTTCGCTAAGGAATTTCCTCGCCTGCAAATTCCTCAGTGAAGAATTCATAAAAATCGCCTATTCACCCCCCCCCTCTAGTCGATATAACGCACTTTCACCGATGACAAAGGGAACAACGTATGTTGTTATGCGGTTTGACCGATAAAGATCTTCGTAGAATATGTAGGAGCCAATACGAGCATCCAGGTTCCACTATTGGTTATTGACCGGAGATGATTCTCGGTCACGTCTACATAGTTCTCGAACCCGTAGGGTCCGCACGCTTAACGTTCGGTGACAATCGGTATTATGAGTTTATGTGTTTTGATGTACTGAAGATAGTTCGGAGTCCCGGATGTGATCGCGGACATGACGAGGAGTCTCGAAATGGTCGAGACATAAAGATCAATATATTGGACGGCTATATCCGGACACCAGAAGTGTTTCAGGTGATTTCGGAGAAAACTGGAGTGCCGGAGGGGTTACCGAACCCCCCGGGAAGTATTGGGCCTTGGTGGGCCTTAGGGGAGAGAGAGGGCAGCAGCCCAGGAGGTGGCGCCCCCCCAAGGGGAGTCCGAATAGGACTAGGGGAGGGGGCACGGCCCCTCTTTCCCTCTCCCTCTCCCTCTCCTTCCTTCCCCCTTCCCCCTTCCTAGTAAGACTAGGAAAGGATGAATCCTACTCCTACTAGGAGGAGGATTCCTCCTATCCTTGGGCGCAACAAGGGCTGGTCGGCCTCCCCCCTTGCTCCTTTATATACAGGGGCAGGGGGCACCCTACAACATACAAAAGACATCGTTCTTAGCCGTGTGCGGTGCCCCCCTCCACCATAATCCACCTCGGTCATATCGTCGTAGTGCTTAGGCGAAGCCCTGCGCCCGTAACTTCATCATCACCATCATCACGCTGTCGTGCTGACGAAGCTCTCCCTCAAAGCTCTACTGGATCGTCAGTTCATGGGACGTCACCGAGCTGAACATGTGCAGATCGCGGAGGTGCCGTACGTTCGGTACTAGGATCGGTCGATCGTGAAGACGTACAACTACATCAACCGCGTTGTCATAACGCTTCCGCTTTCGGTCTACGAGGGTATGTGGACAATACTCTCCCCTCTCGTTGCTATGCATCACCATGATCTTGCGTGTGCGTAGGATTTTTTTTTTGAAATTACTACGTTCCCCAACAGTGGTATCATAGCCAGGTTTATGCGTAGATGTTATATGCACGAGTAGAACACAAGTGAGTTGTGGGCGATACTAGTCATACTGCTTACCAGTATGTCATACTTTGATTCGGCAGTATTGTTGGATGAAGCGGCCCAGACCGACATTACGCGTACGCTTACGCGAGACTGGTTCTACCGACGTGCTTCGCACACACGTAGCTGGCGGGTGTCAGTTTCTCCAACTTTAGTTGAATCAAGTGTGGCTATGCCCGGTCCTTGTGAAGGTTAAAAAAGCACATACTTGACGAAATATCGTTGTGGTTTTGATGTGTAGGTAAGAACGGTTCTTGCTCAGCCCATAGCAACCACGTAAAACTTGCAACAACAAAGTAGAGGACGTCTAACTTGTTTTTGCAGGGCATGCTGTGATGTGATATGGTCAAGACATGATGCTAAATTTTATTGTATGAGATGATCATGTTTTGTAACAGAGTTATCGGCAACTGGCAGGAGCCATATGGTTGTCACTTTATTATATGAAATGCAATCGATATGTAATTGCTTTACTTTATCACTAAGCGGTAGCGATAGTCGTAGAAGCAATAGTTGGCGAGATGACAACGATGCTACGATGGAGATCAAGGTGTCACGCCGGTGACGATGGTGATCATGACGGTGCTTTGGAGATGGAGATCAAAGGCACAAGATGATGATGGCCATATCATATCACTTATATTGATTGCATGTGATGTTTATCTTTTATGCATCTTATTTTGCTTAATACGGCGGTAGCATTATAAGATGATCTCTCACTAAATTTCAAGGTACAAGTGTTCTCCCTGAGTATGCACCGTTGCGAAAGTTCGTCGTGCCGAGACACCACGTGATGATCTAGTGTGATAAGCTCTACGTTCACATACAACGGGTGCAAGCCAGTTTTGCACACGCAGAATACTCGGGTTAAACTTGACGAGCCTAGCATATGCAGATATGGCCTCGGAACACTGAGACCGAAAGGGCGATCATGAATCATATAGTAGATATGATCAACATAGTGATGCTCACCATTGGAAACTACTCCATCTCACGTGATGATCGGACATGGTTTAGTTGATATGGATCACGTGATCACTTAGATGATTAGAGGGATGTCTATCTAAGTGGGAGTTCTTCAGTAATATGATTAATTGAACTTTAATTTATCATGAACTTAGTACCGATAGTATTTTGCATGTCTATGTTGTTGTAGATAGATGGCCCGTGCTGTTGTTCCGTTGAATTTTAATGCGTTCCTAGAGAAAGCTAAGTTGAAAGATGATGGTAGCAACTACACGGACTGGGTCCGTAACTTGAGGATTATCCTCATTGCTGTATAGAAGAATTACATCCTAGAAGCACCACTAGGTGCCAAACCCGCTGCAGGAGCAACGCCAGATGTTATGAACGTCTGGTAGACCAAGCTGATGACTACTCGATAGTTCAGTCTGCCATGCTGTAGCGACCCGACCTCAGACGGTCAAGCCGCTGTGTATCCGTGCCATCCCTGGATCAGTATGCTGGCACACACAGTACATCAATGTATATATCAAAGTGCAATCACATGTATAAATAACGTAAAACTGATATATACCTCATAAGTCACAATGAAACAAATAGTCGGGTATGGAGTCCCATCAACGCCATCGGCAGGTTGAGTGTAGACCGTAACCTGTATCGTAACTCTTACTCGTCAAGAAAATCCTGTGTATTCAAAACAGTAATCGACTCTTGTCCCTCTTTGCAGAAATTGGGTTGTTCGAGGGTGTGTTTGTTTTCTCTTCCGGTTTCTTCGCTCGATCAAACCTTCTATTCCCCGTGGATCAAACTCTATTGCTTCCGCCAGAAGTATCCAGAACACTCTTTTCTTTCCTTGGTGCAATCTTGTGAAAATGTCCTTCTTCTCCACATGAATAGCAGGCATTGGAGTAAAATCTGTTGAGGCCTTCTCCATCAGGGTCTTCAACACATTCCTTCATCATGTGTTCTTTCATAACTTCTCGGAGGGCTTCTTTCATTCCTTCTTCCTGCTCCTGAATAGTTTGTTGCACCATGGGGTAAATGTGACACTTGAGTCGGGTAGTGGGTGGTTCCTTCACACAAGAAACAAGTCACCGACTAGTTGGGCATTCCTCGGTGGGTGTTTCTCCTCACAATGAGGGCATCCATCCTTGTGTTCCTCCCGGTGTGTCCTATTTCTCCATAAATCTTGCAGGCACAAGGTTTATTTCTTGGTGTATCATGGTGCTTCCGGATAAGACGAGATCTTGTCGAGTCGTCTTGAATTCTTCCCAAGTCTTTGCTCCATTCCATCCTGATAGCTTGATGCATACGCCACCATGTTGCAGCACTTCCTTCAAAGTATCAAGAGCGACGATACTTCATTCTTCCTTGAAACCAAATTGCTCCCAAGTGACTCTCCATGTTCGAATCCATAGCTCGCCTCCGCTGGGTCTTCGATCCAGAGAATACCGGTCCAACTTCATTCATCATCTACTGGGTCCAAAAGTTTTGGGATGAGATATGAGAGAGGTGGGGAGGGAGATACACACAATACAAACAATAGTTTTGAAGAAACGAGTTTTATTTTGGGGCTGTCGGAAAACATCAAACAAATGACAGCTCACAAATCATCGATCTAACGAGGTGTATAACAGGGTTTGGTCTCTAAAGGTCAAATAATTCTTCAGGAACTTCAAATTCTTCAAGTCTTCAGAGTCTTCAATTGTTGCAGCTGCAATTCTTCCAACACATGGTGAAATCCTCTTTACTCTGAAATGGCTATCGGTTGTCCGATATCTTTAATTCTTGGAGTGACTTCATTGATCTTCCGTGTGGTCAAAAGGAAAGGTGTATATTCTAACTATTTGAGGTGAGAGTGTCTATTTGATAAAATCTGAAAAGATGAGAAGTAAGAGTCTTTTGAAAATAAAGTTTTAGAAATTTCCTGTCCAAGGGCTTTCCGATTTCTAGGGTCACGTCCTCACAGTCAACATGTGCTCGATACCATATCTCAGAAGCGACCCGACCTCGACGGCCAAGCCTCGTGTATCCGTGCCATCCTCGGATCAGTATCTTTGGCACACAAGACATCAATGTATATATCAAAGTGCAATCACATGTATAAATAACGAAACTGATATATACCTCATAAGTCACAATGAAACAAATAGTCGGGTATGGAGTCCCATCAACGCCATCGGCAAGTTGAGTGTAGACCGTAACCCTGTATCGTAACTCTTACTCATCGAAGAAAATCCTGCAACATGATACGTTGCAGCCGTTTAGGTCAGTACATTGAATGTACCGGCAAGATCACAACATGAGAAAACAGATGGTAAAGCTATACTATATGCAATTTGGCTTTGTGGCTCTGGGTCTGAGTTTTGTTTGCGTAAAAGCTGGTTTTATTTTCCCTACATCAAAGGAATAACTGGAGTCTGTACTATGGAGTTTTCTATCATGACATGGTTCCTCCAACCGATGTCTCATAGCCCAAAATCATCATAAGTTGCCCACAATTAAGTTATCAATCCGGTGTTGAGAGTTCCGAGATAGATCCAAGTCCAGATGCTCAAATTGTCCGTAACCGGGACACGGCTAATCGATTAGGTTTAAACCCTCGCAGAGGTTTGTACACTTTACCCGCAAGATTCGATCCTCTCTTTACGTTCTCGCACTTCGTGGTGTTTGAGAACAAGATGACCAAACATGGTCTTCCAAGAGTTCCTCGACCACCGTCCGTGCTCATCCCATCCTACCGTAGTTCTACATCTGCTAGCACCGCCCCAGCCAGAGTCACCACTAAGGTCAACCAAGCCGAGCCCATAATGACTTGCGGTTGCAGGTAAGCTTCCGGGCATGAAGTATTCTTCCGTCTCTTTGAGTCTGGGTGAAGCTTTCCGCAAGATGTCATGGCGCTTCTCCATGCATCCCGCCAACCTTGGTTTCTCCAGGTGCCCGTCAACCATCCTTCACCCAGTAGTGTGTATTGAATTCTTGTCTCGAGTCTTGAAGTCTTGAGGCCTTGAAGATGCAGTCCTTGCAGATTCCATCATGGAGTTGTCGTCATTGACGTAGAGCCTCCATTCTCACACCACTCCCGAGCACTCATACCAACCCCGTCTACTATAGCCTAGCATTAAAATAAATAACGTCCCGGGCTTGGTAACAGGGTGATGGGTTCCTACCTCATGCATACTACTCAACTACAAGGATTCAATATCACTATTGGAGGGATTGTTGCGAAGATGACACTAGATGCAATAAAATACATAGGTATGAAAAACATGGTCAAAGTGAACTTGCCTGGTAATACTTGATGAAGATAACAACGCTGTCAGAAAATGACTTGGTAGAACTAATCGTCACTCCGTTGAAAATCTATATAGTCAAACATAGCATTCACATAAGCAAACATCCTAGCAAACAATTTTAGCACTCGAAATAACAATCAAAACAGCAAGGAAAATCGATAATAAAACTCAAACAAAATCAAAAGAAACTTCAAATAAAACTATAAAGAAAAACTACTAGCGAAGATCTATGACTTTGCTACAAACATCTAATATAGTTTTGCCGTAAGTAAAAACTTAACAACAATTAAAATACTAAACTAATAAATTAACAGAAAATAAAATGTAAAATAACTAATTTAACAGAAAGTATTTTTTCCATAAAATTTTATTTGCAAAAGAAACAAATAAAAAGCTTTTATAAAACTCTAACTATGACCTATAGAAGGTTTCATACAAAACTTAGGAAAATAAATTTTTAAAATAAAATAAATTTTTTCCTGTTGTCTAACAGAACACAACTAATTTTGTCAAAAGTGACAAAAGAAATAATTTAAAACTAATAAAACAATAAAGAAAAAGCTAAAACAGAACTAATAATAAAACAGTACTGTTTTGCTAAAACCTAATATAAATTAACCTAGAAATAAAATACTAAATACTACTGGATAAACAAAGGTCCTAGAGACCAGGAGCAAAAAGAATTAATTAAAACCTATTTTTAAACTCAAGTTATGGCCAAAATACTAATCTGAACAAAATTTATCAAATTCAAATTTAAACTACTCAAATTTGAAATCCAGAGACACTAACAGAAACTTCAGCAAATTTGTGACACATAGCAATTGGAATCACTCAAAATACTAAAAATCTAAAAGATATGAATTTTCTAAGATTGCTATTTTTGAAAAAATGAATTACGGGATTTCGTGGATCTCACGGAGTAGTCGTCGAGTTGGGGAAGAAGATCGGATCCGATGTTGCGGTTGCTCCTAGAGGAAAGGAGATCACGGGACGGTGGAGAGGAGATCATATAAACCTCAGGAGAGGTCGAGAGGCGTGGCGGCACTTGGCGGGCGGTGGTGTTACACTGCTTCTGCTGCAATGGAGAGGAGCGGATAGGAGAGGAGAGGAGAGGTGTTGGTTTGATGTGTTGGAGGGGGGGTGGTTGGGTATTTATAGTGGGGAGGAGGGCTTTGCTTGGGTAGGGACAAGAAATAGACTAGGATTAGGAAACAAAAGGGAAAAGATCTAGAAACAAATCGGAATAAACGGAATAACGAAACGGGATCAAATCCTACTAGGATTTTTAAAAGAATAGGAAACCTTGGCTCCCTGGCTCCCTAGGTGCATGCGGTGGATGGCCTTGGCCGGCCGGCCGCTGGCTTGGCCTTGGGCCTTGGCCCTTGGCCAGGAGGGGCGCAGCAATTTTTTTTTTTGACAGAGACAACAAGACAGAAATAAATAAAAATTTTATATAGGCATATAATATATCAAAAATTTTAGAAAAAGATTTTCTACAACATGAACACTATTTTAGCTTCAAATAAAATACACACAAATTTTAATAATTCACACAGTGCTACCGGTCCAATAAAATCCAATAAAATCATTTTAAAATACCAAAATGACTTCAAATTAATTTCTCTCCAATTTTCTGATGTAGGGAATCATGTTACCCTATTTTCTATATATTTTGTTTTTGGAGAAAATAATTTGAATAAAACTCAAATAACTCCAATTGGAAATAAATTCAAAAGAACTTTGAATTTAATTCTTTTAAAACTCCCAACTCATATTTCATTTAATTTGAAGAAGTCATTTTATCTTCTCTCGTGAAAATCATTGAGTTGCATAAAGTTTCAGAATTGGAAATATTTTCCAAATGAAATTCAAATATTTTCAACACCCTTGTCATTTAAATAAATGGAAGAAGTCATGTCATCTTCTC
This sequence comes from Aegilops longissima, assembly GCA_021605205.1. Lineage (NCBI taxonomy): Eukaryota > Viridiplantae > Streptophyta > Magnoliopsida > Poales > Poaceae > Aegilops > Aegilops longissima. Next base: position 695,030,906 of record CM038678.1, on the reverse strand, counting down.
TCCAGGGTTTTGTGATGTAAAGAATTTGAATTCATGGAGATCATAAATGCAAGGTGGAAGTTTGGGAAAGTCATTTCATTCCTCTCATTCAACTTTCAGAAAGTTTCAAATTTCACTCAATTTCACACAATAAATCACACAACAAACAATCAATCAATCAAAACTATTTATTTATTATAACATTCCAAAATTTAGAATTTTGGGATGTTACAAACCTACTACACTTAAAATGAATCTCGTCCTCTAGATTCAAGAGGCAGCAAGAAAAGGTTAGGGTTTGGGGTCTTCCAGCAAATCCACGATCGAATGGTCTAGTGTGCTACCACACTTAAAAGCAGGGTTATGGTTCTAACGGAACTCGGTACTCCATCCCTAGGGTGAACACCATCGGTCTTCTCACAACTTCAAGTAACTCCTACATCGGGCTCTTCCGTAGGGTCAAAACCTTTTCCTCAAATACGTGTCCTTTCATCTGGTGAGGTTCTTCCGAGACTGTGTCTCCTTAGCTGACTGTGTCCGTCGCCAATAAACAACTATCGAGATCTCATGGTGGTCGACCATTACAGGTTTCTTCCGCAGGAATAATGGGTTGGGTTGGGTCTCACCGTATGACCTACGCTTGGCAACGGTTGCGGTACATGGATCAATCGTCCTACCATTCTAAGGTTTTGGCTTGTCGATCGACGCTCTTCTAAAGTTTTCAAGTCTCTCGATTTTCCATCAACATATGATAGTTCATGATAGAAGTCTCGGTATGGGGCCAATCCATCCCTGCATTTGAATCATTACCACGCACGTAAACAAAGTGAATCACGATTCTAACACTTGGGCATACTCAGAAGCATTGCAGAATTTCTCTTCTCAACGAACTTAGTTCGGATAATTCCATTGATTCTGCAAGCTTAACAAAACATCTATCGTTTCTTCACAACTCTCGGGTTTTTGCGTAACCTCCTATGAAACATCTGCTGATCAAATCGCAGTCTTCCCAAAATTTCTTCTTCCAGTGGGTACTTGACCCTTATTAATTCCTGGGCCTGTGGGTTATGAGCCCACTTCAACACTTGTACCAATTTCACTCATCCTTGGAGTTACAATTGCTCCATTTTCCAACATTACACCACTTTAAATCCAATAACATTTCATTTCTTAATACCATCATATCAAAGATAAAACTTCAACTCATTTTTTTCCAAACTCCAACCTGTGGGACACATTTCCATTTCCATTGGTCTAGTGTTCTTCATAGGGTACTATCACCCTTAAAATGAAATTCACAATCCATCCATAGACCATATTTCTCATATCCTCGAAAATGGTTAAAATCCGTGTTCATAGAGTAACAACTCATACAATTAAACATATGAAAACATGTCACCTTAACTTTATTGATTTCATGAATCCATTACAAACTCGAGCACCCATTACATAACTCAACTTATTGTACTCATGAAAAAATTGGTTTCTACCACTCTTATTATCCATATCAAAATTCCAACTACTCAACTCCAGCTTCCTTCTTGTAGGAGCATTTAGTAGCATAATGTCCTGCTTCCTTGCAATGAAAACACATAACTTTCGATAAGTCTTTGGGCTTCTTGGAGATGGTGCCTGCTCCTTGAGTTCCTTGCTTCCTTTCAAGACAATGATTGGCATAATGCCCGACGTCCTTACATTCAAAACAGGTAATACGACTCTTGTCCCTCTTTGCAGAAATTGGGTTGTTACGAGGGTGTGTTTGTTTTCTCTTCCGGTTTCTTCGTTCGATCAAACCTTCTATTCCCTGTGGATCAAACTCTATTGCTTCCGCCGGAAGTATCCTGACACTCTTTTCTTTCCTTGGTGCAAATCTGTGAAAAATGTCCTTCTTCTCCACATGAATAGCAGGCATTGGAGTAAAATCTGTTGAGGCCTTCTCCATCGTGGTCTTCAACACATTCCTTCATCACAGGTTCTTTCATAACTTCTCGGAGGGCTTCTTTCATTCCTTCTTCCTGCTCCTGAATAGTTTGTTGCACCATGGGGTAAATGTGACACCGAGTCGGGTAGTGGGTGGTTCCTTCACACAAGAAACAAGTCACCTGACTAGTTGGGCATTCCTCACCTGGGTGTTTCTCCTCACAATGAGGGCATCCATCCTTGTGTTCCTCCTGGGTGTGTCCTATTTCTCCGCAAATCTTGCAGGCACAAGGTTTATTTCTTGGTGTATCATGGTGCTTCCGGATAAGACGAGATCTTGTCGAGTCTTCTTGAATTCTTCCCAAGTCTTTGCTCCATTCCATCCTGTATAGCTTGATGCATCTGCCACCATGTTGCAGCACTTCCTTCAAAGTAATCAAGAGCGTCACGATACTTCATTCTTCCTTGAAACCAAATTGCTCCCAAGTGACTCTCCATGTTCGAATCCATAGCTCTGCCTCCGGCTGGGTCTTCGTCCAGAGAATACCGGTCCAACTTCATTCATCATCTACTGGGTCCAAAAGTTTTGGGATGAGATATGAGAGAGGTGGGGAGGGAGAGATACACACAATACAAACAATAGTTTTGAAGAAACGAGTTTTATTTTGGGGCTGTCGGAAAACATCAAACAAATGACAGCTCACAAATCATCGTGATCTAACGAGGTGTATAACAGGGTTTGGTCTCTAAAGGTCAAATAATTCTTCAGAACTTCAAATTCTTCAAGTCTTGAGTCTTCAATTGTTGCAGCTGCAATTCTTCCAACACATGGTGAAATCCTCTTTACTCTGAAATGGCTATCGGTTGTCCGATATCTTTAATTCTTGGAGTGACTTTGATTGATCTTCCGTGTGGTCAAAAGGAAAGGTGTATATTCTAACTATTTGAGGTGAGAGTGTCTATTTGATAAAATCTGAAAAGATGAGAAGTAAGAGTCTTTTGAAAATAAAGTTTTAGAAATTTCCTGTCCAAGGGCTTTCCGATTTCTAGGGTCACGTCCCCACAGTCAACATGTGCTCGATACCATATCAGAAGCGACCCGACCTCAGACGGCCAAGCCTCGTGTATCCGTGCCATCCTCGGATCAGTATCTTTGGCACACACAGACATCAATGTATATATCAAAGTGCAATCACATGTATAAATAACGTAAAACTGATATATACCTCATAAGTCACAATGAAACAAATAGTCGGGTATGGAGTCCCATCAACGCCATCGGCAGGTTGAGTGTAGACCGTAACCCTGTATCGTAACTCTTACTCATCGAAGAAAATCCTGCAACATGATACGTTGCAGCCGTGTAGGTCAGTACATTGAATGTACCGGCAAGATCACAACATGAGAAAACAGATGGTAAAGCTATACTATATGCAATTTGGCTTTGTGGCTCTGGGTCTGAGTTTTGTTTGCGTAAAAGCTGGTTTTATTTTCCCTACATCAAAGGAATAACTGGAGTCTGTACTATGGAGTTTTCTATCATGACATGGTTCCTCCAACCGATGTCTCATAGCCCAAAATCATCATAAGTTGCCCACAATTAAGTTATCAATCCGTGTTGAGAGTTCCGAGATAGATCCAAGTCCAGATGCTCAAATTGTCCGTAATCGGGACACGGCTAATCGATTAGGTTTAAACCCTCTGCAGAGGTTTGTACACTTTACCCGCAAGATTCGATCCCTCTTTTACGTTCTCGCACTTCGTGGTGTTTGAGAACAAGATGACCAAACATGGTCTTCCAAGAGTTCCTCGACCACCGTCCGTGCTCATCCCATCCTACCGTAGTTCTACATCTACTAGCACCGCCCCAGCCAGAGTCACCACTAAGGTCAACCAAGCCGAGCCCATAATGACTTGCGGTTGCATGTAAGCTTCCGGCATGAAGTATTCTTCCGTCTCTTTGAGTCTGGGTGAAGCTTTCCGCAAGATGTCATGGCGCTTCTCCATGCATCCCGGCCAACCACTGGTTTCTCCAGGGTGCCCGTCAACCATCCTTCACCCAGTAGTGTGTATTGAATTCTTGTCTCGAGTCTTGAAGTCTTGAGGCCTTGAAGATGCAGTCCTTGCAGATTCCATCATGGAGTTGTCGTCATTGACGTAGAGCCTCCATTCTCACACCACTCCCGAGCACTCATACCAACCCCGTCTACTATAGCCTAGCATTAAAATAAATAACGTCCCGGGCTTGGTAACAGGGTGATGGGTTCCTACCTCATGCATACTACTCAACTACAAGGATTCAATATCACTACTGGAGGGATTGTTGCGAAGATGACACTAGATGCAATAAAATACATAGGTATGAAAACATGGTCAAAGTGAACTTGCTCGGTAATACTTGATGAAGATAACAACGCTGTCGAAAATGACTTGGTAGAACTAATCGTCACTCCGTTGAAAATCTATATAGTCAAACATAGCATTCACATAAGCAAACATCCTAGCAAACAATTTTAGCACTCAAATAACAATCAAAACAGCAAGGAAAATCGATAATAAAACTCAAACAAAATCAAAAGAAACTTCAAATAAAACTACAAAGAAAAACTACTAGCGAAGATCTATGACTTTGCTACAAACATCTAATATAGTTTTGCCGTAAGTAAAAACTTAACAACAATTAAAATACTAAACTAATAAATTAACAGAAAATAAAATGTAAAATAACTAATTTAACAGAAAGTATTTTTTCCATAAAATTTTATTTGCAAAAAGAAACAAATAAAAAGCTTTTATAAAACTCTAACTATGACCTATAGAAGGTTTCATACAAAACTTAGGAAAATAAATTTTTAAAATAAAATAAATTTTTCCTGTTGTCTAACAGAAACACAACTAATTTTGTCAAAAGTGACAAAAGAAATAATTTAAAACTAATAAAACAATAAAGAAAAAGCTAAAACAGAACTAATAATAAAACAGTACTGTTTTGCTAAAACCTAATTTAAATTAACCTAGAAATAAAATACTAAATACTACTGGATAAACAAAGGTCCTAGAGACCAGGAGCAAAAGAATTAATTAAAACCTATTTTTAAACTCAAGTTATGGCCAAAATACTAATCTGAACAAAATTTATCAAATTCAAATTTAAACTACTCAAATTTGAAATCCAGAGACACTAACAGAAACTTCAGCAAATTTGTGACACATAGCAATTGGAATCACTCAAAAATACTAAAAACTCTAAAAGATATGAATTTTCTAAGATTGCTATTTTTGAAAAAATGAATTACGGGATTTCGTGGATCTCACCGAGTAGTCGTCGAGTTGGGGAAGAAGATCGGATCCGATGTTGCGGTTGCTCCTAGAGGAAAGGAGATCACGGGACGGTGGAGAGGAGATCATATAAACCTCAGGAGAGGTCGAGGCAAGCGGCGGCACTTGGCGGCGGCGGTGGTGTTGCTGCTGCTTCTGCTGCGGAGAGGAGCGGATAGGAGAGGAGAGGAGAGGTGTTGGTTTGATGTGTTGGGGGGGGTTGGGTATTTATAGTGGGGAGGGAGGGCTTTGCTTGGGTAGGGGACAAGAAATAGACTAGGATTAGGAAACAAAAGGGAAAAGATCTAGAAACAAATCGGAATAAACGGAATAACGAAACGGGATCAAATCCTACTAGGATTTTTAAAAGAATAGGAAACCTTGGCTCCCTGGCTCCCTAGGTGCGTGCGGTGGATGGCCTTGGCCGGCCGGCCGCTGGCTTGGCCTTGGGCCTTGGCCCTTGGCCCGGAGGGGCGCAGCAATTTTTTTTTGACAGAGACAACAAAACAGAAATAAATAAAAATTTTATATAGGCATATAATATATCAAAAATTTTAGAAAAAGATTTTCTACAACATGAACACTATTTTAGCTTCAAATAAAATACACACAAATTTTAATAATTCACACAGTGCTACCGGTCCAATAAAATCCAATAAAAATCATTTTTAAAATACCAAAATGACTTCAAATTAATTTCTCTCAATTTTTCGATGTAGGGAATCATGTTACCCTATTTTCTATATATTTTGTTTTGGAGAAAAAATTTGAATAAAATTCAAATAACTCCAATTGGAAATAAATTCAAAAGAACTTTGAATTTAATTCTTTTAAAACTCCCAACTCATATTTCATTTAATTTGAAGAAGTCATTTTATCTTCTCTCGTGAAAATCATTGAGTTGCATAAAGTTTCAGAATTGGAAATATTTTCCAAATGAAATTCAAATATTTTCAACACCCCTTGTCATTTAAATAAATGGAAGAAGTCATGTCATCTTCTCTCCAGGGTTTTGTGATGAAAAGAATTTGAATTCATGGAGATCATAAATGCAAGGTGGAAGTTTGGGAAAGTCATTTCATTCCCTCTCATTCAACTTTCAGAAAGTTTCAAATTTCACTCAATTTCACACAATAAATCACACAACAAACAATCAGTCAATCAAAACTATTTATTTATTATAACATTCCAAAATTTAGAATTTTGGGATGTTACACATGCTTTACGGCTTAGAACCGGGACTTCAACGACGTTTTGAACTTCATGGAGCATATGCGATATTCTAGGAGTTGAAGTTAATATTTCAAGCAAATGCTCGGATTGAGAGATATGGAGTCTCCAATAAGTTCTACAGCTGTAAGATGGAGGAGAATAGTTCTGTCAGTGAGCATATACTCAAAATGTCTGGGTATAATAATCACTTGATTCAACTGGGAGTTAATCTTCCGGATGATAGTGTCATTGACAGAATTCTTCAATCACTGCCACCAAGCTACAAGAGCTTCGTGATGAACTATAACATGCAAGGGGATGGATAAGACAATTCCTGAGCTCTTCGCAATGCTAAAGGCTGCGGAGATAGAAATCTAGAAGGAGCATCAAGTGTTGATGGTCAACAAGACCACCAGTTTCAAGAAAAAGGGTAAAGGGAAGAAGGGGAACTTCAAGAAGAATAGCAAGAAAGTTTCTGCTCAAGTGAAGAAGCCCAAGTCTGGACCAAAGCCTGAGACTGAGTACTTCTACTGCAAAGGGACTTGTTCACTGGAAGCGGAACTTCCCCAAGTATTTGGCGGATAAGAAGGATGGCAAGGTGAACAAAGGTATATGTGATATACATGTTATTGATGTGTACCTTACTAATGCTCGCAGTAGCACCTGGGTATTTGATACTGGTTCTATTGCTAATATTTGCAACTCGAAACAGGGACTACGGGTTAAGCAAAGATTGGTTAAGGACAAGGTGACGATGTGCGTGGGAAATGGTTCCAAAGTCGATGTGATCGCGGTCGGCACGCTACCTCTACATCTACCTTCGAGATTAGTTTTAGACCTGAATAATTGTTATTTGGTGCCAGTGTTGAGCATGAACATTATATCTGGATCTTGTTTGATGCGAGACGGTTATTCTTTTAAATTAGAGAATAATGGTTGTTCTATTTATATGAGTAATATATTTTATGGTCATGCACCCTTGAAGAGTGGTCTAATTATGTTGAATCTCGATACTAGTGATACAAATATTCATAATATTGAAGCCAAGAGATGCAGAGTTGATAATGATAGTGCAACTTATTTGTGGCACTGCCATTTGGGTCATATTGGTGTAAAGTGCATGAAGGAACTTCCATTCTGATGGACTTTTGGAATCACTTGATTATGAATCACTTAGTACTTGCGAACCATGCCTCATGGGAAATATGACTAAAACTCCGTTCTCTGGAACAATGGAGCGAGCAACAGATTTGTTGGAAATCATACATACTGATGTATGTGGTCTGATGAATGTTGAGGCTCGCGACGGGTATCGTTATTTTATCACCTTCACAGATGATTTGGGCAGATATGGGTATATCTACTTGATGAAACATAAGTCTGAAACATTTGAAAAGTTCAAAGAATTTCAGAGTGAAGTGGAAAATCATCGTAACAAGAAAATAAAGTTTCTGGGATCTGATCATGGAGGAGAATATTTGAGCTACGAGTTTGGTCTTCATTTGAAACAGTGCGGAATAGTTTCGCAACTCACGCCACCCGGAACACCACAGCGTAATGGTTTGTCCGAACGTCGTAATCGTACTTTACTAGATATGGTGCAATTTATGATGTCTCTTACTGATTTTCCGCTATCGTTTTGGGGTAATGCTTTGGAGACGGCTGCATTCACGTTAAATAGGGCACCATCTAAATCTGTTGAGACGACACCTTATGAACTGTGGTTTGGCAAGAAACCAAAGTTGTCGTTTCTTAAAGTTTGGGGCTGCGACGCTTATGCGAAAAAGCTTCAACATGATAAGCTCGAACCCAAATCGAAGAAATGTGTCTTCATAGGATTCCCAAAGGAAACTGTTGGGTACACCTTCTATCACAGATCCGAAGGCAAGACATTCATTGCTGAGAATGGATCCTTTCTAGAGAAGGAGTTTCTCTCGAAAGAAGTGAGTCGGAGGAAAGTAGAACTTGATGAGGTAACTGTACCTACTCCCTTTTTGGAAAGTAGTTCATCGCAGAAATCTGTTCCTCTGACTCCTGCACCAATTAGTGAAGAAGCTAATGATGATGATCATGTAACTTCAGATCAAGTTACTACCGGACCTCATAGGTCAACCAGAGTAAGATCCGCACCAGAGTGGTACGGTAATCCTGTTCTGGAGGTCATGTTACTTGACCATGACGAACCTACGAACTATGAGGAAGCGATGATGAGCCCAGATTCTGCAAAATGGCTTGAGGCCATGAAATCTGAGATGGCATCCATGTATGAGAACAAAGTGTGGACTTTGGTTGACTTGCCGAATGATCGGCAAGCCATCGAGAATAAATGGATCTTCAAGAACAAGACTGATGCTCACGGTAATGTTACTATCTACAAAGCTCGACTTGTTGCGAAAGATTTTCGACAAGTTCAAGGAGTTGACTACGATGAGACCTTCTCACCCGTAGCTATGCTTAAGTCCGTCCGAATCATGTTAGCAATTGCTACATTTTATGATTATGAAATTGGGCAAGTGGATGTAAAGACTGCATTCCTGAATGGATTTCTGGAAGAAGAGTTGTATATGATGCAACCTGAAGGTTTTATTGATCCAAAGGATGCTAAAAAAATGTGCAAGCTCCAGCAACCCATTTATGGACTGGTGCAAGCATCTCGGAGTTGGAATAAACGTTTTGATAGTGTGATCAAAGCATATGGTTTTATACAGACTTTTGGAGAAGCCTGTATTTACAAAAAGGTGAGTGCGAGCTCTGTAGCATTTCTAATATTATATGTGGATGACATATTGTTGATTGGAAATGATACAGAATTTCTGGATAGTGATGACCCACAAGTATAGGGGATCTATCGTAGTCCTTTCGATAAGTAAGAGTGTCGAACCCAACGAGGAGCAGAAGGAAATGATAAGCGGTTTTCAGCAAGGTATTCTCTGCAAGGACTGAAATAAGTGGTAACAGATAGTTTTGTGATAAGATAAATTGTAACGAGCAACAAGTAACAAGAGTAAATAAAGTGCAGCAAGGTGGCCCAATCCTTTTTGTAGCAAAGGACAAGCCTGGACAAACTCTTATAATAGGAAAACGCCCCGAGGACACATGGGAATATCGTCAAGCCAGTTTTCATCACGCTCATATGATTCGCGTTCGGTACTTTGATAATTTGATATGTGGGTGGACCGGTGCTTGGGTGCTGTTCTTACTTGAACAAGCATCCCACTTATGATTAACCTCTATTGCAAGCATCCGCAACTACAACAAAAGTATTAAGGTAAACCTAACCATAGCATGAAACATATGGATCCAAATCAGCCCCTCATGAAGCAACGCATAAACTAGGGTTTAAGCTTCTGTCATTCTAGCAACCCATAATCTACTTATTACTTCCCAATGCCTTCCTCTAGGCCCAAATAATGGTGAAGTGTTATGTAGTTGACGTTCACATAACACCACTAGAGGCTAGACAACATACATCTTATCAAAATATCGAACGAGTACCAAATTCACATGACTACTAGTAGCAAGACTTCTCCCTTGTCCTCAGGAACAAACATAACTACTCACAAAGCATATTCATGTTCAGAATCAGAGGGGTAATAATATGCATAAAGGATCTGAACATATGATCTTCCACCAAATAAACCAACTAGCATCAACTACAAGGAGTAATCAACACTACTAGCAACCTACTAGCACCAATCCCGGACTTGGAGACAAGAATTGGATACAAGAGATGAACTAGGGTTTGGAGATGAGATGGTGCTGGTGAAGATGTTGATGGATATTGCCCTCTCCCGATGAGAGGAGCGTTGGTGATGATGATGGTGATGATTTCCCCCTCCCGGAGGGAAGTGTCCCCGGCAGAACAGCTCTGCCGGAGCCCTAGATTGGTTCCGCCAAGGTTCCGCCTCGTGGCGGAGTCTCGTCCCGAAAGGTTGCTTCTTATTTTTTTCTCATCGAAAGACTTCATATAGGAGAAGATGGGCGTCGGAGAGCCACCAGGGGGCCCACGAGGTAGGGGGCGCCCCCCCCACCCTCGTGAGCAGGGTGTGGGCCCCCTGGCCTTCATCTTTGGCGACGATTTTTCTTTATTTATTTTAAGATATTCCGTGGAGTTTCAGGACTTTTGGAGTTGCGCAGAATATGTCTCCAATATTTGCTCCTTTTCTAGCCCAGAATTCCAGCTGCCGGCATTCTCCCTCTTCATGTAAACCTTGTAAAATAAGAGAGAATAGCCATAGGTATTGTGACATAATGTGAAATAACAGCCCATAATGCGATAAATATTGATATAAAAGCATGATGCAAAATGGACGTATCAACTCCCCCAAGCTTAGACCTCGCTTGTCCTCAAGCGAAAAGACGATAACAATAAATATGTCCTCATGTTTAGAGGTAGAGGCGTCGATAAAAATAAAATACGGACATGAAGGCATAATGATTGTTCTCATAACAGTAACATATATAGATTTTGTCATATGATTACTTATGTTCAAGTGATGATCCTTTCACAATGCAAACGTATGAATCAGAAACCTTATTGAGCACCAACAAATTATAACCTCAATCATTGAAGCAATTGCAATTTATCATAACATCGGAAAGAGTCTATGTCAGAGCTTAAAAGCAAGTCCACATACTCAACTATCACTTAGTCCTTCATAATTGCTAACACTCACGCAATACTTGTGGTTACAGAGTTTTAATCGGACACAAGAAAGATAGGGGCTTATAGTTTTGCCCCACAACCTTTTACCTCAAGGGTAATGTCAACAATAATAATTCATGCCCCCCTACATCAAATTAGATATATATATATATATATATATATATATATATATATATATATATATATATATATATATATATCATGTTCTTTCCAACATGCTGGGCTTGCCAAAGGATAAAATGAAAAAGGGAAAGGTGATGATCATCGTGACTCTTGCATAAGGTAGAGGATAATAATAAAAGATAGGCCCTTCACAGAGGGAAGCAGAGGTTGCCATGCGCTTTTATGGTGGATGCACAAAATCTCAATGCGAAAGAACGTCACTTTATATTGCCCCTTGTGATATGAAACTTTATTATGCAGTCCGTCGCTTTTATTTCTTCCATATCACAAGATCGTATAAAGCTTATTTCGCCCACACCAATCAATCATACATATTTAGAGAGCAATTTGTTATTGCTTTGCACCGATGACAACTTACTTGAAGGATCTTACTCAATCCATAGGTAGATATGGTGGACTCTCATGGCTAAAATGGTTTAAGGGTATTTGGAAGCACAAGTAGTATCTCTACTTGGTGCTGAGAATTTGGCTAGCATGAGGGGGAAAGGCAAGCTCAACATGTTAGAGGATCCATGACAACATACTTTATCTCAGATATAAGAAAACATAACTCATCACGTTGTCTTCCTTGTCCAACATCAACTCTTTAGCATGTTATATTTTAATGAGTGCTCCCAATCATAAAAGATGTCAATGATAATATATCTATATGTGAAACCTCCCTTTCCTTATTACTTCCTATTAATTGCAACAATGACCAAAGCTATATTTGCCAACTCCCAACAACTTTTAATCATCATACTCTTTCTATGTGAAGTCATTACTCTCAATAAGATCAATATGAACTCTTTGTTTCTTTTTATTTTTTTATTCTTTCTTTTCTTTTATTCACCCAAGATCATGGCAAAATAATCAAGCCCTTGACTCAACACTAAACTTTATTATATATATAGCTCACAGACTCGATTACATAGAGGGATCATAAAGCAAAACTCAAAACTAGATCATGCCATAAACTTTATTCTACTAGATCAAGATACTACTAAAAGGATCGAACTAAGAAAAATGGTAAAGATAGGAGTTGTGATGGCGATACGATACCGGGGCACCTCCCCCAAGCTTGGCAGTTGCCAAGAGGAGTGCCCATACCCATGTGATTACGTCTCCTTGTTTGTCGGTGAAGGTGGAGGTGTTGTTGATGATGCAGGCTTGTCGTCCACCTTCCATGGCATAGGCTCACCATCATAGAAGGATGATCGAGTCTCCGGAATCCTCAAATCTGCAGCCAAACTCATCCTTTTGAATCTATATTCATACTCACAGTTTTGATTTTGCAGATCATAGATTTGGGCTTGGAGGTGCTCGATCTTCTCATGTAGCTTGAAGATGGCCTCCTCGGTGTTCTTGGCATCCGACTCGTAGTTGTTGGTGAACTCCGCGAGCATCTTGTGGCTAGCGTTAATTCCACGCTCCACCATCCCGTGGCACTTGAAAACTTGTTGCTCCATTGCTTCGAGCCTCTCCTCCACGCTTCCGGTTCCCTTTGGTCCCTCAACATCGCGGATGTGCAGCAACCCATCACGCATCTCAATGGTTTGAGGGTGTCCCAGCACCTCCGCGAGGTGAGGGTTGATCACCTTCTCGAAGAACTTGTCCTTGGAAGCACTTGGGGACGTCATGATGATCTAGATCTGTCAGAAAAATAGCTCGAAACAATAACATGAGAGATTTGCATGATACGAGAGTCAAAACCTTCAGGAGAATATATAATGAATTTTTACCGACCAAAATATGTATCGTGCAAGAAAACAGAGTCCGGAGGGCACACGGGGTGCTCACGAGGTAGGGGGCGCGCCCACCACCCTCGTGGGGCCCTCGTGTCCTTCCCGGACTGCTACTTATTTTTCTATTTTTCTAAATATTCCAAAACGGAGAAATATTGCCTTAAAAATTGTTTTGGAGTCAGTTTACTTACCGTACCACATACCTATTCCTTTTTGGAGTCTGAAACGGTCTGAAAAGTGTCCCTTATGTATTCTTCCGGGGTTACGGTTTCAATAATATTGGTTTCAACATTTATGGGATTACCTGAGATATAATGTTTGATCCTTTGACCGTTTACCACCTTCGGATTTGTACCTTCGAAGTTGTTGATTTTTATGGCACCGGAATGATAGACCTCCTCGATAACGTAGGGACCTTCCCATTTAGAGAGAAGTTTTCCTGGAAAAAATCTTAAACGAGAGTTGTATAGCAATACATAATCACCTACATTAAACTCACGCTTTTGTATCCTTTTGTCATGCCATCTTTTAACTTTTTATTTAAACAACTTAGCATTTTCATAAGCTTGGGTTCTCCATTCATCAAGTGAGCTAATATCAAATAACCTCTTCTCACCGGCAAGTTTGAAATCATAGTTGAGCTCTATAATAGCCCAATATGCCTTATGTTCTAGTTCGAGAGGTAAGTGACATGCTTTTCCATAAACCATTTTATACGGAGACATACCCATAGGATTTTTATATGCAGTTCTATATGCCCATAATGCATCATCAAGTTTCTTGGACCAATTCTTTCTAGACATATTGAGAGTCTTTTGCAAAATTAATTTGGGCTCTCTATTACTCAATTCTACTTGACCACTAGACTGTGGGTGATATGGAGATGCAATTCTATGATTAACATCATATTTAGCAATCATTTTACGGGAAGCACCATGAATGAAATGTGAACCACCATCAGTCATTAAATATCTAGGGACTCCAAACCTCGGAAAAATAACTTCTTTAAGCATTTTAATAGAGGTGTTATGATCAGCACTACTAGTTGGAATAGCTTCTACCCACTTAGTAACGTAATCAATAGCAACTAAAATATGTGTATATCCATTAGAGGCAGGAAAAGGTCCCATATAATCAAAGCCCCAAACATCAAATGGTTCAATAACAAGTGAATAGTTCATAGTCATTTCTTGACGTCTACTAATATTACCAATTCTTTGACATTCATCAAAAGATAAGACAAACTTACGGGCATCCTTGAAGAGAGTAGGCCAATAAAAGCCGGATTGTAGTACCTTATGTGCAGTTCTATCTCCAGCGTGGTGTCCTCCATAAGCTTCGGAGTGACATTTGCGTAGGATCTGTTCATGTTCATGCTCAGGTACACAACATCTAATAACACCATCTACTCCTTCTTTATAAAGATGTGGGTCATCCCAAAAGTAATGCCTCAAATCATAGAAAAACATTTTCTTTTGCTGGTATGTGAAACTAGGTGGTATAAATTTAGCAACAATGTAATTAGCATAATCAACATACCATGGAGTACTACGAGAAGTATTTATGACTTTTAATTGCTCATCAGGAAAGCTATCATCAATAGGTAGTGGGTCATCAAGAACATTTTCTAACCTAGACAAGTTGTCTGAAACGGGGTTCTCAGCTCCCTTTCTATCAACATTATGCAAATCAAATTCTTGTAGCAGGAGAACCCATCTAATAAGTCTAGGTTTAGCATCTTTCTTTTCCATAAGATATTTAATAGCAGCATGATCAGTGTGAATAGTTACTTTAGAATCAACAATATAAGGTCTGAACTTATCACATGCAAATACAACTGCTACAAATTCTTTTTTAGTAGTAGCATAATTTATTTGAGCATTGTCTAGAGTCTTACTAGCATAATGGATAACATTTAATTTCTTATCAACTCTTTGCCCTAGAACAACACCTACAGCATAATCACTGGCATCACACATAATTTCAAATGGTAAATTCCAATCAGGTGGCTGAACAATAGGTGCAGAGATCAATGCTTTCTTAAGTATTTCGAAAGCTTCTACACAATCATCATCAAAGACAAATGGTATATCTTTTTGTAATAAATTAGTCAGAGGCCGAGAAAATTTTGAGAAGTCCTTAATGAACCTCCTATAATATCCGGCGTGACCAAGGAAACTTCTTATACCTTTGATGTCCTTGGGACATGGCATCTTTTCAATAGCATCAACCTTGGCTTTATCAACTTCAATACCTCTTTCAGAAACTTTATGCCCCAAGACAATACCTTCATTAACCATAAAGTGGCACTTTTCCCAATTCAAGACAAGATTAGTTTCTTCACATCTCTGCAAAACTCGATCAAGATTGCTCAAGCAATCATCAAAAGAGGATCCATAGACGGAAAAGTCGTCCATGAAAACCTCACAAATCTTTTCACAAAAGTCAAAGAATATAGCCATCATGCATCTTTGAAAGGTAGCAGGTGCATTACATAAACCAAAGGGCATACGTCTATAAGCAAAAGTACCAAAAGGGCAAGTGAGGGAGTCCTGGACTAAGGGGTGTCCGGATAGCCGAACTATCATCTTTGGCCGGACTCCTAGACTATGAAGATACAAGATTGAAGACTTCGTCCCTTGTCCGGATAGGACTTTCCTTGGCATGGAAGGCAAGCTTGGCGATACGGATATGTAGATCTCCTACCATTGTAACCGACTCTGTGTAACCCTAACCCTATCCGGTGTCTATATAAACCGGAGGGTTTTAGTCCGTAGGACGAACAATAATCATACCATAGGCTAGCTTCTAGGATTTAGCCTCTCTGATCTCGTGGTAGATCTACTCTTGTACTACCCATATCATCAATATTAATCAAGCAGGAGTAGGGTATTACCTCCATCGAGAGGGCCCGAACCTGGGCAAAAACATCGTGTCCCTTGTCTCCTGTTACCATCCGCCTAGACGCACGATTCGGGACCCCCTACCGAGATCCGCCGGTTTTGACACCGACATTGGTGCTTTCATTGAGAGTTCCTCTGTGTCGTCACCTATAGGCCCGATGGCTCCTTCAATCATCAGCAACGATGCAGTCCAGGGTGAGACTTTTCTCCCCGGACAGATCTTCGTGTTCGGTGGCTTTGCACTGCGGGCCAATTCACTTGGCCATCTGGAGCAGATCGAAAGCTACGCCCCTGGCCATCAGGTCAGGTTTGGAAGTTTAAACTATACGGCCGATGTCCGCGAACACTTGATCTTCGACAGATTCGAGCCACAGCCAAGCGCGCCGCACTGTCTCGATGGGCACGATCTAGCTCTGCCGCCGAACAGTGCCTTGGAAGCCGCACCAGTGCCCGCTCCGACCCTTAGCTCGGAGCCGACTCCCCCGATCGAGGACGAGTGGTTGGACACTGCCTCGGGGGCTACGATCTCTACGGCGATTGAGCCGAACTCCATCCCTGTCCTTTGCGAAGACCGTGACTCCAAGGTGCCGGACTCCTCTCCGGACTCGAACCTCCAGCGCTACCGCTAATCGAATCCGATTGGGCGCCGGTCATGGAGTTCACCGCCACGGACATCTTTCAGCACTCGCCCTTTGGCGATATCCTGAACTCATTAAAGTCTCTCTCTTTGTCAGGGGAGCCTTGGCCGAACTATGGTCAGGAAGGTTGGGGTTCGGACGACGAAGAAATTCAACGCCCACCCACCACCCACTTTGTAGCCACTGTCGATGATTTAACCGACATGCTCGACTTCGACTCCGAAGACATCGACGGTATGGACGACGATGCCGGAGACGATCAAGAGCCAGCGCCCATGGGGCACTGGAAGGCCACCTCGTCATATGGCATATACATGGTGGACATCCGAAAAGATGGGAATGGCGATGGAGCGGTGGAGGATGACCCCTCCAAGAAACAACCCAAGCGCCGACGTTAGCGGCGCCGCTCTAAATCCCGCCACAGTAAAAACGGCGATTCCGGCACGGGAGACAATAATACCCGGACAGTGCCGAAGATGACCCCCTCCAGCAGGACTCAGCGCAGGAGGAGGGAGAAGCAAGTCCGCACGACAGTGCGGCAGAAAGAGAGGTAGAGGACGATAATTATGCGCCCCCCTCCGAAGACGAGGCAAGCCTCGACGACGACGAATTCGTCGTGCGAGAGGACCCCGTCGAACAAGAGCATTTTAAACGCAGGCTCATGGACACGGCAAGCAGCCTCAAGAAAAAGCAGCAACAGCTTAGAGCTGACCAAGACCTGCTAGCTGACAGATGGACTGAAGTCCTTGCAGCCGAAGAGTATGAACTCGAACGCCCCTCCAAAAGCTACCCCAAACGCAGGCCGTTGCCTCGATCAGAGGAGGAAGCACCCACGTCACCAGCGCACGACATGGCAGACCGGCCACCCCGTGGCCGCGACAGAGAAGCCTCTCGGCCCTCCGCTCAAGCCACGCCCCGACGCCGCTCAAAAAGTACCAAGGCACGGTAAAACGCGTCGGACTTGCAAGATATATTGGAGGATAAGGCAAAGCATACAAGATCGATCTACAGATCGCGTGGGCGCCCAACAACTTGGGGGTATTACCGTCACGCCGGATACAGCAAACACGGCTGGGCCGAACACAGTAGACAAAGCTCATATGAGCTACGTCGTGATATAGCCCAATACAGAGGCGCCGCACACCCACTATGCTTCACAGATGAAGTAATGGATCATCAAATCCCTGAGGGCTTCAAACCCGTAAACATCGAATCATACGATGGTACCACAGATCCTGCGGTGCGGATCGAGGACTATCTCCTCCATATCCACATGGCCCGCGGTGATGATCTACATGCCATCAAATACCTCCCACTCAAGCTTAAAGGACCAGCTCAGCATTGGCTCAACAGCTTGCCAGCAGAGTCAATCAGTTGTTGGGAGGACCTGGAAGCCGCATTCCTTGATAACTTCCAGGGCACATATGTGCGACCACCAGACGCCGATGACCTTAGCCATATAATTCATCAGCCAGAAGAATCGGCCAGACAATTCTGGATGCGGTTCCTAACAAAGAAAAATCAGATCGTCGACTGTCCGGATGCAGAGGCGCTAGCAGCCTTCAAACACAACATCCGCGACGAGTGGCTAGCCCGGCACCTAGGATAGGAAAAGCCGAAATCCATGGCAGCCCTCACCACACTCATGACCCACTTTTGCGTGGGAGAGGACAACTGGCTAGCTCGAAGCAACAACTTGGCCAAACACCCTGGTAGTTCGGATACCAAGGACAGCAATGGCAGGTCGCGTCGCAACAAGCATAAACGCCGATTAACGGTGATAATGCTGAAGATACGACATAAATGCCGGATTCAGAGGCTCTAAACCCGTCAGCGAAGAAGCCATTCAAAAGAAATACCCAGGGCCCGCCCAACTTGGACCGAATACTCGATCGCTTGTGCGGATACATGGCACCTCAGAAACCAGCCAACCACACCAACAGGGATTGTTGGGTGTTCAAGCAAGCAAGCAAGCTAAGTGCGAAAATAACGACAAGGGGCTGCATAGCGATGACGAGGAAGAGCCCCGCCGCTGAACAATAGAGGATGAAGGGCTTTCCCACACAAGTGCGGACGGTGAACATGATATACGCAACCCACATACCCAAAAGGGAGTGGAGCGGCGCTAAGGGACGATATGCGATGGAGCCATCGCCCCAAAGTTCAACCCATGGTCCTCCTGCCCGATCACCTTTGATCAAGGACCACCCACTAGCATCCGTCACGGCGGATTCGCCGCATTGGTTCTTGACCCAATCATCGACCAATTTCACCTCAATAGAGTCCTGATGGACGGCTGTAGCAGCCTGAACCTGCTTTATCGGGATACAGTGCGCAAAATGGGCATAGACCCTCAAGGATTAAACCCACAAAGACGACCTTTAAAGGCGCCATACCAGGTGTAGAGGCCAATTGTACAGGCTCGTTACACTCAAGTGGTCTTGGATCCCGGATAACTTCCGGTTAAGAGTTAGTCTTCGACATAGTCTCGCTCATAACGGCTATCACGCGATCGCTTGGACGAACCGCACGGCAAAGTTCAATGCGGTGCCGCACTACGCATACCTCAAGCTCAAGATGCCAGGCCCTCGAGGAGTAATCACGGTCAATGGAAACACCGAACGCTCTCTCCGAACGGAGGAGCACACGGCGGCCCTCGCGGCGGAGGTGCAAAGCAGCCTCTCACAGCAATGCTCAAGTCCGGCTATTAAACGTCCGGCCACCGTCAAGCGTGCCCGGAGTAACCTACAACAAGACCGCCTGGCACGATCCGAGCATGCGTAGCAATCCGGCCCCAACCCCAGCCCTCGCGAAACTGCGAAGCCAGTACTACGCGTACATAACTACGCCCTGGAGATACCATGGGCATAAGGGGAGGGGCACGACCACGGCACGCCCAGAATGCGGCTCAGCCGCACTTGGGGCTCCCGATTGTGCCATTCTTTTTCTTTTCTTCTTTTTTCTTAGTTTCAGGACTCTGTTCTCCAGAAGCCCTGTCCGGCATTCGCGCCGAACTCACGATGCAACAGCCAGGGAAGCAGAAAACTGCGTCGAGTGTCCAGGTGGTCTCTATTATGAGCAGTATACCTGTTTTACGTACCACACCGCAAACTTACCCCTGGAAGGGGGACATGTCAAAAGTCCCATACCTTGCTTATCGCACAATTTGTATCGTTATGCTTTTATTCGCAGTTTCTTTTTAATAACCAATATATAGCTCTTGTCTATTATTGCATTCTTTCCCATTATATATGTTCATTTATGACATTGCGCAACTGTAAAATTTGGTACGGCCAATACACCAGGGGCTTATGTACCCCAAAAACATGGTGTGACAAGTCCGAACACTTTCACAAGTGCGGCACCCCGAACTTATAGCATTATATGCATCGGCTCGAATCATGTCTTGGGTCAATAGTTGGGTTTGCCCGGCTCCCATGTTTTGGTACCTTACGTTCCGCTATATCGGCTAAGGTAGCTGGGAGAACCACTGCGATTGTGCCCGGTTGAGCTGGGTTGAGCACCTCGATGGAGAAAGCTAAAACTGACCATCATGATAGGGCGAGAGCCGATCGCTGTTCGAGAGGTTTTTCGGTACCTAAAGACTTATGCCGCTTAGAGCGAGGAGTCGGCGTTGTCCGCCAAGGCGTGGATAGCGCCCGAACTCGGTCTTCGAATACTAGGGGCTTCACGAAATTTAAAATTATAGAATTCTATGGCTAAGTGAGAGTGTTCAAGCACTATAAGTCCGGTTGCCTCGTTCGTTGCGTTGGCGCCTCCTCAAGGACCCAAGAATGGGAACAAGAGCGCTCAAGTTTATCCCGAACACCCAAGCACTCGTGGCATGGGGCTGAAGCCAACGACTTGCCATCTCTCAAATTTGATAAACGGCGCACGAAGGTAATATTTTAAATTCAAAAGCGTTGCTTAGCGCATATGAACAAGTTTTTAGCGTACAGGATAACAAATGCGAGTCTATTCAATAATTACATCTTTGGAGCATTCACCCGCTATACGGCAGGCACCCTTCAGGACGCCCTCATAGTACATTTCGGGCTTGTGATGCTCCTTGCCCTTCGGTGGCCCGTCCGTCACAAGCTTCTCCGCATTCAGTTTGCCCCAGTGCACTTTAGCACGGGCAAGGGCCCGACAGGAACCTTCAATACAGACGGAGCGCTTGATGACTTCGATCCATGGACAGGCATCCACAAGCCGCCGCACTAGCCCGAAGTAGCTCCCAGGCATGGCCTCATTTGGCGACAACCGAGCTATAAGGCCCTTCATGGCCTGTTCGGCGACCTTGTGGAGCTCGACCAATTGCTTCAGTTGGTCGCTTAAGGGCACCGGGTGTCCGGCCTCAGCATACTGAGACCAAAACACCTTTTCCGTCGAGCTCCCTTCTTGGCTCGGTAGAAAGCGGCGCATCGGAGACACTCGCGGCAGATCTGCTGAACGCTCTGGAGAGCTCGGATTCGGTAAGTACTAGATAATTGACTTTTACATTCTTGCTCTGCATAATGAATGCCTTACCCGCCGCGATCTTCTTTATTGCATCAATCTCCTGGAGGGCTTTTTGGGCCTCGGCCTTAGCAGCTTTGGCACTCTCAAGAGCCGAGGCAAGCTCGGACTCTCGGGTCTTCGAGTCACGCTCCAAACGCTCGTGTTTTTCCACGAGAGCCTGGAGCTCTTGCCGTATCTCCGCCAGCTGCGCCTCCCCCTTCTCTCGCTCGGTGCGCTCCTCGGCCGCTTTGAGACGTCGGACACCGCCTCCTTGTGGTTGCCACCTCGCTGTGGGCCCTGCAGTATCCATGTTATTCCTGTTATCTTTTGCAACCACATTTTTTAAATTCCATAAGGTATTACTTACCTTCCTTGTCCTCGAGCTGCTTCTTGGCTTGGTCGAGCTCGTTCTCGGACCGCTCGAGGCTCTCCTTCAATGCATTGACCTCCGTAGTCAGTGCGGCAGAGGTCAGCAGGGCAGCCTGCATTCCCATATTGATATAATTATGTTAGACTCCTGCGTATATCTTTTTAGATCCTCAGTCCGGCTTTTCTTTCCGAACACCGAACTAAGCATCAGGGGCTACTGTCTATGCGGTAATATTTTTACATATTCTAAACTTACCTCAAAGCCTGTTAGAAGGCCGTTGCAGGCTTCAGTCAGCCCGCTCTTGGCGGACTGAACTTTCTGGATCACCACACTCATAACAGTGCGGTGCTCCTCCTTGATGGAGGCGCTGTTAAGCGCCTCCAGTTAGCTATACGATGCCTCCGGTTGGACGGAGGACACCGGCGTCTTACCCTTCCTACGAAGGGGCCGCTTGCCGGACTTCGGAACTGCTGAAGGTTCCGGTATGGAGTCCGGACAAGGGTCGGGCTTAGAGCCCCTGGGGGTCTCGCTCCCCTCGCGCCTGGAGTCCGAGAGGCTGCCTTGCGGCGCCTCCTACGCCACCTCCTCTTGACCAGGGCCCCCTTGGGGCCCCACCTCGGCGTCGTCAGCAGCGCGAGGTGAGGAGGCGGCCGGTAGTGAAGTACTCTCCACTTCCGATGAATTCAGGGACCCGCTCGACGAAGCGGCGAGCACGTCCTTGGGCGGGCTGCATAATTGTTCGGCATTAGAGAACACTATGCAATGAAAAAAAAGCCATGGGTATCCGGACACTTACGATCTCGCCAGGGGCTTGGCCCTTGTTGGCCACTCCTCCTCGTCGTTGTCGACGTTGGCGGAGAAGTCCGGAGGAAGGGTCCTTCCCTTCTTGGATCCTCTGGCCTCCCTAGTTGGGGCGGCCTTCCTTTTCTTCTCTCCCCCCGCTGGGGGAGAGGCTTCTTTTTCCTCCTCCTCTTCCTCGGAGGAGGATTCCGCCTCAGGGTTGTTGGGCGATGAGTCCGACAGCACCTGGCGCCGGGAGCTCCTTTGAGTTCCCGTGGCCTTCTTCTTGGCCTTCTTCTCCGGCACCACGTGAGGCGCCGGAGCCAGCAGCCCCGTCAATCGAGCGTCTGCTGGGTCTTCTGGCAAAGGGGTCGGACAGTTAATCTGTCCGGACGTCTTCAGCCAGTCTTGTCAAAGGTTAGGGAGTTTTAGATCCCACATAGAGTCTATCTATGAAAAACAAGAGTCCCATAAAGGGTAAAATAACTTACCTCGCTGGCTTGACGCTGCGAGCTGAAACCGCGATCTTCGATAGCGGATGTGGGAGCCTCGGCGCCCTTGAACAGCACCTTCCAGGCGTCTTCATACGTAGTGTCGAAGAGCCTTTTCAGAGTTGGGTGCTTTGCCAGATCGAACTCCCACAATTTGAAGGCCCGTTGTTGGCATGGGAGAATCCGGCGGATGAGCATCACCTGGATTATGTTGACAAGCCTGAGATTCTTGTCCACCCGGTTCCGGACGCAAGTTTGGAGTCCGGACAGCTCATCCGAATCCCCCCACGTATGGCCGGTCTCTTTCCATGATGTGAGCCGTGTGGGAAAGCCAGATCGGAATTCGGGGGCCGCCGCCAATTGAGAGTCGCGCAGCTCGGTGATTTAGAACCACCCCGATTGCCACCCCTTTATGGTCTCCACAAAGGAGCCTCGAGCCATAGGACTTTGGCCATCTTGCCAACCATGGCGCCTCCGCACTCCGCTTGGCGGCTGCCCACTACCTTCGGCTTGACATTGAAGATCTTCAGCCATAAGCCGAAGTGGGGCTGGATGTAGAGGAAGGCCTCGCACACGACGATAAACACCGAGATGTTGAGGATGAAGTTCGGGGCCAGATCGTGGAAATCCAGGCCGTAGTAGAACATGAGCCCCTGGACAAATGGGTGAAGTGGAAAACCTAGTCCGCGGAGGAAGTGGGTGAGGAACACCACCCTCTCATGGGGCCTGGGGGTGGGAATGAGCTACCCCTCGTCGGGTAGCCGGTACGCGATGTCGCTGGACAAGTATCCGGCCTTCCGCAGCTTTTTGATGTGCCCCTCCGTGACGGAGGAGGCCATCCACCTGCCTCCCGCTCCGGACATAGTTGGAGAAGGTTGAGGTGGAGTGTGCGGACTTGGGCGCCGGAGCCCGAGTGCGCGGAAATGGATGAGCAAAGGAGGAAGAAGGCGTAGGTGAGAAGGTGGATCCTTATCCCCTTATATGGACGGACGAAGCTATGCATCCCCCGCCAGCCTGGTAAAACTCGCTTATCTCCCAAGCGCCGTAATCAATGGCGCGGATGGGTTACCCACGTCCGTATTGATGAGAATCCCGGAATAAGGGGGCACGATCTATGCTTTGATAAGACGTGCCAAGGAAACCGCCGCTAAACGCGCTGAGGTGGGACAAGAAAATGATTCAATAAAGGCCTGGCCGTGGTGTGATGTCACCCGTGGAATACGCCAAGATATCCGTGCAAAGAATTATTTCTCTACGGTGGTATGTGGAACTTGTTTTGCAGAGCCGACACTATCCTTGTGTTCAAACCTTCTATGAAGTATTCGGAGGAGGAACCCGCCTTGCAATGCGAAGACAATATGCGCCGGACTCGTCGTCATTGAAGCCTGGTTCAAGGGCTATTGAGGGAGTCCTGGACTAGGGGGTGCCCGGATAGCCGAACTATCATCTTTGGCCGGACTCCTAGACTATGAAGATACAAGATTGAAGACTTTGTCCCTTGTCCGGATAGGACTTTCCTTGGCGTGGAAGGCAAGCTTGGCGATACGGATATGTAGATCTCCTACCATTGTAACCGACTCTGTGTAACCCTAACCCTATCCGGTGTCTATATAAACCGGAGGGTTTTAGTCCGTAGGACGAACAATAATCAGACCATAGGCTAGCTTCTAGGGTTTAGCCTCTCTGATCTCGTGGTAGATCTACTCTTGTACTACCCATATCATCAATATTAATCAAGCAGGAGTAGGGTATTACCTCCATCGAGAGGGCCCGAACCTGGGTAAAAACATCGTTTCCCTTGTCTCCTGTTACCATCCGCCTAGACGCACAGTTCGGGACCCCCTACCCGAGATCCGCCGGTTTTGACACCGACAGCAAGTAAAAGTAGTCTTTGATTGATCGTTAGCCGATACAGGTATTTGAGAGAAACCAGAATAACCATCTAGAAAGCAATAATGTGTATGTTTGCATAATCTTTCTAGCATTTCATCAATAAAAGGTAAGGGGTAATGATCTTTCTTAGTAGCTTTATTTAATTTGCGGAAATCAATTACCATCCTATAACCTGTAATAATTCTTTGCGAGATCAATTCATCTTTATCATTAGTAACAACGGTAACACCTCCCTTCTTAGGGACACAATGAACATGACTTACCCACTGACTATCAGCAACGGGATAAATTATACCTGCCTCCAGAAGCTTTAGTATTTCTTTTCTTACCACTTATTTCATCTTAGGATTAAGCCTTCGTTGATGATCACGAACAGGTTTGGCATCTTCTTCCAAATTTATTTTGTGTTGACATAAAGTGGGACTAATGCCCTTAAGATCATCAAGAGTATAACCAATAGCAGCACGGTGCTTCTTCAGAGTTTTCAATAATCTCTCTTCTTCATGCTCTGAAAGGTTAGCACTAATAATAACAGGATATATTTTCTTTTCATCAAGATAAGCATATTTAAGATTATCAGGGAACGGTTTAAGCTCAAACACGGGATCACCCTTGGGTGGAGGGGGATCCCCTAAGATTTCAACAGGCAAATTATGTTTCAGAATAGGTTCCTGTTTAAAGAATACTTCATCTATTTTCCTTCTTTCATTCATAAACATATCATTTTCATGGTCTAGCAAATAATGTTCTAGAGGATCACTAGGAGGTACGACAATAGAAGAAAGACCAATAATATCATCCTTACTAGGCAATTCTTCTTCACGGTGTTGTTTACTAAACTTAGAGAAATTAAACTCATGAACCATATCATCCAAGCCAATAGTAACAACATTATATTTGCAGTCTATCTTAGCATTAACAGTATTCAAGAAGGTTCTACCAAATATAATGGGACAAAAGCTATCTTGTGGAGAACTGAGAACAAGAAAATCAGCAGGATATTTAGTTTTCCCACACAAGACTTCAACATCTCTAACAATTCCCATTGCAGATATAGTATCTCTATTGGCAAGTTTAATTGTAACATCAATATCTTCTAACTCAGCAGGTGCAATTTCATGCTTAATTTCTTTATATAAATCATAAGGTATAACACTAGCACTAGCACCCATATCACATAAGCCATGATAACAATGATCTCCTATTTTAACAGAAATAACAGGCACACCTACCACAGGTCTATGTTTCTCTTTAGCACAAGGTTTAGCAATTCTAGAAGATTCACCGTAGAATTGAATAACATGCCCATCAATATTATCAGACAAGAGATCTTTAACAATAGCAATATTAGGTTCTACTTTGACTTGCTCAGGGGGTGTATAAGTTCTAATATTGCTTTTACGAACCACAGTTGAAGCTTTAGCATGATCCTTTATTCTAACAGGAAAGGGTGGTTTCTCAACATAAGAGGTAGGAACAATAGGATCGTTATAAGTGACAGTCTTTTCTTCAACTTTAATAGGTGCAGATAGTTTTACTTCTATGGGAGGATGATATTTAAACCACTTCTCCTTGGGGAGATCAACATAAGTAGCAAAAGATTCACAAAAAGAAGCTACTATCTCAGAGTCAAGTCCATATTTAGTTCTAAACTTACGGAAAATATCGGTATCCATAAAAGATTTAACACAATCAAACTTAGTTCTATCCAATAAATCCCATCTGAATTCAATAGTCTTCATCATAAAAGAGCAAGCACAAGAAGTATCGAGCATGGTGCGATTCTTATCAGAAAGCCGAGCATAAAAATTCTAAAGAATTGTCACTCTTGAGAGCTCATGATTGGGGCATGAATATAACATTGATTTAAGCCTCCCCCAAGCTTGAGCGATGCTTTCTCCTTTATGAGGCCAAATATATATATATATATATATATATATATATATATATATATATATATATATATATATATATATATATATATATATATATAAATTGCGATCACGATGAACAAGATGCATAGGGTAATATTTTGATGACATTCCAATTTCAATATTTTATAGTTCCATGATCTCGTATCATCACATAGCCTATACCATGTCAATGCGTCTCCCTTCAAAGATAAAGGGAAGACCTTCTTATTAACAACATCATCGGGTATACCTTCAAGCTTAAATAGTCCACAAACTTCATCCACATAGAGTAGATGTTCAACAGGATGCTTTGTTCCATCTCCTGTAGAAGTATTAGCTAGCAGTTTTTCCATCATACCCGAAGGAAATTCAAAAGGAGTTTCATTTTCAATAGGTTCAGTAGGTTGAGGAGCAACTCTTTGTTTCATGGACGGGTGAAGATACCCGAACAAGCCCCTCAGAGAATTACTTTCCATAGTAACAAGTGATAGTAAATTTCAGCACACTATATAAATTTTTCCTTACCAAATTCCACCTACCAAAGCGCTTACTCCCGGCAACGGCGCCGAAAAGAGTCTTGATGACCCACAAGTATAGGGGATCTATCATAGTCCTTCGATAAGTAAGAGTGTCGAACCCAACGAGGAGCGTATGAAATGATAAGCGGTTTTCAGCAAGGTATTCTCTGCAAGGACTGAAATAAGTGGTAACAGATAGTTTTGTGATAAGATAAATTGTAACGAGCAACAAGTAACAAGAGTAAATAAACTGCAGCAAGGTGGCCCAATCCTTTTTGTAGCAAAGGACAAGCCTGGACAAACTCTTATAATAGGAAAAACGCTCCCAAGGACACATGGGAATATCGTCAAGCCAGTTTTCATCACGTTCATATGATTCGCATTCGGTACTTTGATAATTTGATATGTGGTTGGACCGGTGCTTGGGTGCTGTTCTTACTTGAACAAGCATCCCACTTATGATTAACCTCTATTGCAAGCATCCGCAACTACAACAAAAGTATTAAGGTAAACCTAACCATAGCATGAAACATATGGATCCAAATCAGCCCCTCATGAAGCAACGCATAAACTAGGGTTTAAGCTTCTGTCATTCTAGCAACCCATAATCTACTTATTACTTCCCAATGCCTTCCTCTAGGCCCAAATAATGGTGAAGTGTTATGTAGTCGACGTTCACATAACACCACTAGAGGCTAGACAACATACATCTTATCAAAATATCGAACGAGTACCAAATTCACATGACTACTAATAGCAAGACTTCTCCCTTGTCCTCAGGAACAAACATAACTACTCACAAAGCATATTCATGTTCATAATCAGAGGGGTAATAATATGCATAAAGGATCTGAACATATGATCTTCCACCAAATAAACCAACTAGCATCAACTACAAGGAGTAATCAACACTACTAGCAACCTACTAGCACCAATCCCGGACTTGGAGACAAGAATTGGATACAAGAGATGAACTAGGGTTTGGAGATGAGATGGTGCTGGTGAAGATGTTGATGGAGATTGCCCTCTCCCGATGAGAGGAGCGTTGGTGATGATGATGGTGATGATTTCCCTGTCGGACTTCGGGTTCCGGCAGACCCTCTAGGTTCGAACACTGGGGTGCACGCGGAGATCTCGCCCTCTACCTACCTGCACCTTGCCGCCTCGCTGGGATCTAAGCTATGAAAATAACAACACAAGAGACACATGGTTTACACTAGTTCGGGCCACCATTGTGGTGTAATACCCTACTCTAGTTTGTGGTGTGGTGGATTGCCTCTTGGGCTGATGATGAACAATACAAGGAAGAACAGCCTCGCGAGGGTCTGTTCTTGGCTGGTGCGATGAACTGCTAGGGGGAGTTTAGTCGCTCTCTCTCTCTCTCTCTCTCTCTCTCTGCTGATTCAAGATGCCTCTTGCCCTATTCTGGATTTCGGATCGTCTTGGATCCCTCTACCCTGTGGGTGGCTAGTCCTATTTATAGGCAAGGGCCCTGGGCCTCTTCCCAAATATCGAGCGGGAAGGGCGCCAACAATTGGCCATTTTGAAGGGGAACATCTAGTACACTTATCCCGACTAAAGTTGGTCCTCGCTTTGTCAAAGGCTCGTGGTGGTGGCCTTGGCTTGGGCTCCACGATGACTTCCTTCCTGCCGTTGCGACGGTCTTGGTCTCGTTGCACCGAAACGGATGCCTTTGCTTGATGTTCTCGCCTGCGCTTGCTCCCTTTGCACCAAAGAGGAAAGAAGGACACTGCGCGGGCTGGCACCCGCTAGGCGCCCTTGGTCGTCATGGCTTGCGTCATGGGCACCTCGTGAGGTACCCCGCCTTGATCTCTCCACCTCCTCGCGAGCCAGCCTGACGAGGCCGTGCCTGAGGAAGCCCCCTGTCGTCTGCCCCGTGAGGCTTGGCCCCTCGCGAGGGTCTTGAGCTTGTGCTGATGAAGACGGGCCGTTCTGGGCCACCCATTGAGCCACGCCGCAAGCCGCAGGCAGGCATGTCTGGGTACCCCCATTCCCAGAACGCCGACAGTAGCCCCCGGGCCCAAGGCGCGCCCGGACTTGGCTGAGCAAGGAAGCGAAGGGGCAAGTGCGAAGCGCCGCGGGGCCTAACAGCCTGCGGCCTTGGGCGCCGTGTGGCGGTTGATTGGACGTGGGCGGCTCCGCTCCCCCACGACGCCTCGGCAACTGCACGAACTGACAAGTCCCTGCATGCAAAGCAGGTCAAGATTACCTATGATCGTGGAGGCCGGCGGTTGGCCTCCTCTGGCTATAAGTACGGGACGGCGCCTGCCCTTCCGGTCCATCCCCTCTTGCTTCTCCTTCTTCTTCATGGCTCCGCCAAAGAGGTTCTCGGCCGCGGAGAAAGGAAAGGCCCGCCAGGTGGAGCCTGACTCTCCCCCACCCAAGCGCGGTCGAGGCTGTCCCCGCAAACACCCTGTGGCTCCCATGGTGGCTCCTCGCGGCCGTGGAGGTGATCTCCCACGTGGTGATGGGCGGCAGGCCGTTGCTGGGGGGCACGCTACGGCCGCGCGACCCCCTAGGTCGCGCTTCCACTCAGTAGAGGTGCTGCCGGAGTTCGTTGTGTGGTCGGCGGAGCCGACCAGCACCTGGCTCCAGCTTCCTCGCTTCCTCCTAGGTGAGCTTCCGGCTGGTGCCCCGAGCGGCCTCTGGCTTCAGGCGGATGGTTGCTGCAGCCGGGCCTCCTGGGCTTCGCTGGAGGTCTCTGCAGCCGGGAGCCTGGCCCTGACCCACGGCTGGCAAACATTTGCCCGCGCGCGTGGTCTGAGTCGGCGGTGCACCCTGCACTTCAAGTTCGACGGCGATGCCACCCTCTACGTGAGGGTGTTCGGGGAAGATGGTCGTCACGCTGGGTGCTACCCTGAGAACGACGACTGCGGCCGTGGGTCCAGCCCCAGCGACGTTGAAGACGACAGAGCGCGCGTGGTTGGCGGCGCTCAGGGTTCATCGAGCTTCAACGGCTCTTCTTCGGGCAGCGGCTCCTCCAGCGGTGGCCGCGATCAGCCTCCACGCCGTCGCGCCCGCCTGGAGGGAGGTAGCGGGTCTGCCCGCCGTCGCGCCTCGGTGAAGCGTGAGATGGAGTCCGGCTGAGCTCCGGAGGCAGTTCAAGTCTCCCCCGCGAGTTGGTGTCAGGCGAGTCGCGCCTGTTTTGTTCTTTTTTCCTTTTCCTACGCAAAGAGACAGTAGTGTAGGGCCCCGCGGGGGCGTGCTTGGCTATTGCTATTAATTATCGTACCGTTTCCACTATTTCGGTATTGTGCCTTTGTGCTGCATGCCTGCGCGTAGAAATTACTTAGCTCGGGGGGGCCTGTCGTGACCTTTGCTTCCCGAGGCCGAGGCCTCGTCGAACGCTTCAAGTCCTGTGAGGGTTAGTCTGGAG
This sequence comes from Aegilops longissima, assembly GCA_021605205.1. Classification (NCBI taxonomy): domain Eukaryota; kingdom Viridiplantae; phylum Streptophyta; class Magnoliopsida; order Poales; family Poaceae; genus Aegilops; species Aegilops longissima. The sequence goes on along the minus strand of CM038678.1, from coordinate 695,000,501 downwards.
AGGTAGCTCCCGGCCTAAGCTGTGGAGGCGACCGACCCAGGTCATGTGTTTGTGTCGCGGTGCCCGTGGGGCACGGACTGGAGGGGTGCTCCTGTAGTGGACCCGGGTAGGGAAGCCTCGAACGATAAGGGCAGAAAACACTCACGAGGGTCCCCGCGTTGCTCCCTCGCGAGACTTGCGCGAGAGAAATCGAGGCAGGAGAGCGAAAAAGGCAAAGAGTCACAAGCCAAAGACGGCAACAACTTCAATAAAACCTCGAATGGAGATGAACAAGCCAACTGCAGAAAGCAAATGAGAGAAGCCGCGCTCGGCACCTAATCTAGTCTTCGACGTCTTCTCACCAGCACGGAGCTAAGTGCTGCCACTGGGCGTGGGAGGGAGCCCTAGGGCCTGAGGCCGGCGCTCCTGAGACTCCGGGGCGTGTACATCCCCAACTCATTATTACGTGAGAGTGTCATGGGCGGCGAGCTTCAGAGGCATTGGCCTTCTTCACAGGCTCCGGGCCTTTCTCAGAAAGATAAACTTCACAGGCGTTTGCCTTCTTCACAGGCACCGGGCCTTTTCCAAAACGCGATAGATTCACAGGCGTTCGCCTTGTTCACTGGCTCTGGGCCTTTTCCAAAAGGTAACAGCTTCACAGGCATTCGCCTTCTTCACAGGCTCCGGGCCTTTTCCAGAACGCAATAGCTTCACCGGCGTTCGCCTTCTTCACAGGCTCCAGGCCTTTTCCAGAACGCAACAGCTTCACAGGCGTTTGCCTTCTTCACAGGCTCCGGGCCTTTTCCAGAACGTAACAGCTTCACAGGCGTTCGCCTTCTTCATAGGCTCTGGGCCTTCTTAGGGGTAAAACCTACGGAGGTGCTGGATGTTCCACGCGTTCTGGACGGGCACTCCCTCCTAAGTCTCCAGGCGCACGGAGCCGGGCCTGGAAACATGAGCAACCTTGAACGGGCCCACCCACATGGGAGATAGCTTATGTAGCCCTTCCCTGGAGAGAACCGGCCTGAGCACAAGGTCCCCTACCTCGAGAGTCCTGGGGCGGATGTTGCGGCAGTGGTATCGCCGCAGCGCCTGTTGGTATCTTGCCGCTCGTAGCGCGGCTTCCCGACGACGTTCCTCCCCCAGCACGAGGTCCGTCCCCCGCATGGCGTCCTGCTGCGCCTCGTCGAACACTAGGACCCGTGCGGAACAACGTCTGACCTCGTGAGGGAGGACTGCTTCAGCTCCATAGACCAGGAAGAACAGGGTCTCGCCAGTCGGCTTGGTCACGGTTGTGCGGATGGACCACAATACGGACTGAAGCTCATCGTACCAGCCTCTGCCGCAGACCTCCAACTTCTTCTTGAACGTCCTGGTTTTGAGGCCCCTCAGAACCTCTGCATTGGCCCGCTCGGCCTGACCGTTGCTCCGCGGGTGTGCTACCGAGGCGTAGCATATCTGCGTTCCAAGGTTAGCGCAATATGTTTTGAAGAGGTTACTGTTGAATTGCGAACCGTTGTCGGTGATGATGCGGTTTGGCACCCTGAACCGGCTGACGATGCCCTTGATGAACTTGATCGTAGAACCTGCGGGGATGGTGCGGACGGCTTCCACTTCAGCCCACTTGGTGAACTTGTCCACAGCGACGTAGAGATAGCGATAGCCCCCTGGCGCCCGAGGAAGCGGGCCGGGATATCCCCTGATCGCGAATGGCCACGAGAGGGGTATAGTTTGCAGACCTCCCGCCGGCTGATGGATCTGCTTGGCATGGAATTGGCAGGCCTCGCAAGCCTTCACCAGTTCGACGGCATCATTAAGCGCAGTGGGCCAATAAAACCCGCTGCGGAACGCCTTGCCAACAAGGGTCCGCGATGATGAATGATGCCCACAGTCTCCACCGTGTATATCTGCCAGCAGTTCCTTCCCTTGCTCCCTGGAGATGCAGCGTAGGGACACATCATTTGGTCGCTTCCGGTAGAGCTCTCCATCCCTGATGCAGTATGCTGTGGCTTGCCGCGCCACACGCTCTGCTTCCTCCTCCTTCTCCGGCAAGATCCCTTGCGTCAAGTAGCTCCGGAGCTCTGTGATCCAGCACCCCTCCTGAGGCTCCAGCGTCAAGAGCAGGTGCGCTCCTGAGGCCGGGCCACAGACCGGGGCTCCCGAGGCTGGTGGCTAGGGAAGCTCCTCCCGAGGCCGCACCGCGCTTGACAGTGATGGCATGGCCGAGGGCTAAGAGCCGCTCCTCGAAGACGCCAGGCTCCTGAGGTAGATGCTCGTTTGGCGATGTCGTCGGCCTCCTGATTGGTGCCACGGGGCACATGCTGCAACTCCAGCCCCCAGAACTGCTTCTCCATCCTGTGGACCTCCGCGAGGTAGGCTTCCATGTGCTCGTCCCTCGGCTCATATACCTTGTTGGAGAAGTTGACGAGGAGTTGTGAATCACCCTTGATGGTAAGGCGCTTCACTCCTAGGGCAGCTGCGGCCTTCAGGCCTGCTATTAGGCCTTCATACTTTGCTATGTTGTTGGAGACCTTTTCTCCGTGCTGGAAACAGAGCTCCACGGCGTAGTAGAGCTTGTCTTGGGTAGGAGATATAAGCACCGCACCAGCCCCCGCGCCGTGCCTGGGGAACGCCCCGTCGAAGTACATGACCCAACCGTCCGACGCCTCGCTTCCCGGGGAGAGGGATCGATCCTCATCAGCCTTGAGGCCCGGCGCATGCTTCCATTCTGCCACGAAATCCGCCAAGGCGGCCCCCTTGGTGACTCTGGTTGTGCTGAATTCGAGCTGAAACGCTTGCAGTTCAATGTTCCACTCAGCGACTCTTCCAGCTGAGTTAGGGCTCCTGAGCACCCTTTCCAAGTGGTACGCTGAGACAACCTTGATGGGGTGGCCCTGAAAATAATGCCGCAGCTTGCGCGAGGCCACCAATAGCGCGAGAAGGAGTTTCTGAGGCATGGGGTACCGCGCCCTCGCGTCCTGCAACACTGTGCTGACGAAGTACATGGGGTGTTCAACGAGGTTGGGAGTGCTGGTGTCGATGGCGCCCTCCGGAGACCGCGGCGCCTCCTGAGACAGTGGAGCCTCCAGCGGATGGTCGCCAGGGGGAGGGGTCTCTCCTGTCCCGAGTGTGTTCCCCTGCGGCGGCTAATCCTTCTTGGCTGTGGTAGTGGTCTCTGTGGGTCTTCCTTGATCCTGCTTCGCCTCGACTCGGGCAGCTGCATGCTTTGTCGGCGCTCTCCCTAATCGCCACCAGGGGCTCTGTTGGCGGAGTAGGGAGTGGCTGCAAGGTAGAGCACCAGGGGTTCCTAAGGGCGCGGGGCCACCATTACCGGAGGGCTAGTTAGGTACCTCTTGAGATCTTGGAACGCCTTGTCGGCCTCTTCAGTCCATTCAAAGGGTCCCTTTTTCTTCATCAGCTGGAAGGAAGGCAGCGCTCGCTCCCCCAACTTGGAGATGAAGCGTCCTAGTGCTGTCACGCGCCCAGTGAGCTTCTGCATTTCTCTGAGGGTCTTTGGCGGGCTCATGTCCTCGACCGCCTTGACCTTTTCTGGGTTAGCTTTGATGCCTCGGTGGGACACGAGGAAGCCCAAGAGCTTGCTTCAAGGGACCCCAAACACACACTTCTCTGGGTTGAGCCACAGGTTCACTGCATTGAGGCTCGCGAAGGTTTCCTCCAGGTCTTGTATCAGGGTCTTGGCCTTGCGAGACTTCACCACAATGTCATCGATGTAAGCCTCAACATTCTTCCCGAGCTGCGGGCCCAAGGTGATGTGCATCAGCCGCTGAAAGGTCGCCCCTGCGTTGCGCAGCCCGAACGGCATGCATGTGTAGCAGTACACCCCACACGGGGTCAGGAAAGCCATTTTTTCCACATCTTGTACCGCCATCTTGATCTGGTGATACCCAGAGAAGGCATCCAAGAAACATAACAGGTCGCATTGGCGGTGGAATCGGCGATCGATCGTTCGCGAGGGCGGAAGCGGATCTTGCGGGCAGGCTTTGTTGAGGTTGGTGAAGTCGACACACATCGTTCCTTCCCCTTTCTTTGTACGACGACCGGGTTGGCCAACCAATCCGGTATTAGACCTCATGAATGACCCTGCAGCTTCCAACTTGCGGGTCTCTTGGGCGATGAAAGCCTGCTTTTCGGTGGACTGCCGCCTTACGCTTCTGCAGGCGGACATTGGGGCACACGTTGAGATGGTGCTCGATCACGCCTCTAGGGATCCCCGCCAGCTGATCAGGCTCCCATGCGAATACCTTCTTATTTGTGCGCAGGAACTTGACCAGGGCCTCCTCCTGCTCGGGCTCGAGGTTGGCGCCTATGGTGAAGGTGGCGTTAGTGGATCCGTCCTCGTCGACCAGAATCTGCTTGGTTTCCGCCTTGTCTTGGGTGAACAACTACTTCTTCTTGGTTGGTGCAGCCCCCTTGGGCTCAGGGGCGTCTGAGTCAGCAGGCTGCGCCGACGCCGCCGTCTTGAAGGTGAGCTTGAGCACTTGCAACGCATCCCCGGTGTCTCCGGACACGGTGAGGACGCCGTTGCTCCCAGGCATCTTCATGAGGTTGTACGCTGGGTGAGTCGCAGCCATGAATCGGGCCAGTGCTGGGTAGCCGAGGATGGCGTTGTATGGGAGGCCGATGGGGGCGATGTCGAAGTCGATTAGCTCCGTGCGGAAGTTTTCGTAGGTGCCGAAGGTTACCGGGAGACGGATCTGCCCCAAGGAGCTGGACGACCCGCCCCCGACGCCCAAGAAAGGCCGGCTGGGCTGAAGCCGCTCCGGCGGTATGTGGAGGAGGCTAAAGGCTTTGACCGAGAGCACGCTGAGTCCCGCGCCGCCGTCGATGAGAGTCCTGGTGACGGCCACCTGGCAGATGGTGGGGGTGCACAGCATTGGAAGCGTGCCCGAGCAGGTTGAGTTGGATGGGTGGTCCTCCGAGCTGAAGGCCATATCGGCCTTGAGCGCCGACCGACCTGGGGAGCCCCCTGCCACGTGGAGGCAACGCCGACCTGGCAGCCGAATGGCTTGATGTGGCAGCCAGAAGGTGGCGCCTGCGAGCCGCCCAGGAGAGCCGCGACTACTGGGGGCGCCGGCGCAGCATGCTGGGCGAGGAAGAGGTTGCGCAGCTCTTCCGAAGAGGCCACAGAAGCCGCCGGTAGGTGGAGCAGCCACATGCGCGGGGCGTCGGTGAGGGCCATGGGCAACCAGTTAGCCATGACCCTGTCGTCGCCTCTTGTACGCCAGCAGGAAGGCCAGCGGATCAGTCGTGCCGTTGTAGCGCGGCGGCGTCTCCGGCTTGAACTTGTCCGGCCACCGCACCTATCACAAGGCTGGGGCCAAGGCTCGGAGCCCCCTGGCCCCCGTGCTGGCGCTGGCGACCGGAGTGGGTGGCGCACTGCTCACCGCAGGGCGAGTCGCGGTGTCGGCGGAGAGCGGGTCGGTGGAAGGGAAAGCTCTGGCGCACCCCTACCTGGCGCGCCAAATGTCGGATTTCGGGTTCCGGCAGACCCTCTAGGTTCAAACACTGGGGTGCGCGCCGAGATCTCGCCCTCTACCTACCTGCACCTCGTCGCCTCGCTGGGATCTAAGCTATGAAAATAACAACACAAGAGACACAGGGTTTACACTAGTTCGGGCCACCATTGTGGTGTAATACCCTACTCTAGTTTGTGGTGTGGTGGATTGCCTCTTGGGCTGATGATGAAAAATATAAGGAAGAACAACCTCGCGAGGGTCTGTTCTTGGCTGGTGCGATGAACTGCTAGGGGGAGTTCAGTCGCTCTCTCTCTCTCTCTCTCTCTCTCTCTCTCTCTCTCTCTGCTGATTCAAGATGCCTCTAGCCCTGTTCTGGATTTCGGATCGTCTTGGATCCCTCTACCCTGTGGGTGGCTAGTCCTATTTATAGGCAAGGGCCCTGGGCCCCTTCCCAAATATCGAGCGGGAAGGGTGCCAACAATTGGCCATTTTGAAGGGGAACATCTAGTACACTTATCCTGACTAAAGTTGGTCCTCGCCTGTCAAAGGCTCTGGTGGTGAATCCGGCTTCGGCTCCACGATGACTTCCTTCCTGCCGTTGCGACGGTCTTGGTCTCGTTGCACCGAAACGGATGCCTTTGCTTGATGCTCTCGCCTGCGCTTGCTCCCTTTGCACCAAAGAGGAAAGGAGGACACTTCGCGGGCTGGCGCCCGCCTGGCGACCTTGGTCGTCATGGCTTGCGTCATGGGCACCTCGTGAGGTACCCCGCCTTGATCTCTCCGCCTCCTCGCGAGCCAGACTGACGAGGCCGTGCCTGAGGAAGCCCCCTGTCGTCCGCCCCGCGAGGATTGGCCCCTCGCGAGGGTCTTGAGCTTGTGCTGATGAAGACGGGTCGTGCTGGGCCACCCTTTGAGCCATGCCGCAGGCCACAGGCAGGCAAGTCTAGGTACCCTTGTTCCCAGAAAGCCGACATTCCCCCTCCGAGAGGGAAGTGCCCCCGGCAGAACAGCTCTGTCGGAGCCCTAGATTGGTTCCGCCAAGGTTCCGCCTCATGGCGGCGGAGTCTCTGGTGTGGGTGGTAAGTATTCCCGCCTGTCACGCGGGTGACCCGGGTTCGATCCCCGGCAACGGCGCCAGAAAAGAGTCTTGATGACCCACAAGTATAGGGGATCTATCGTAGTCCTTTTGATAAGTAAGAGTGTCGAACCAAACAAGGAGCAGAAGGAAATGATAAACGGTTTTCAGCAAGGTATTCTCTGCAAGTACTGAAATAAGTGGTAACAGATAGTTTTGTGATAAGATAAATTGTAACGAGCAACAAGTAACAAGTGTAAATAAAGTGCAGCAAGGTGGCCCAATCCTTTTTGTAGCAAAGGACAAGCCTGGACAAACTCTTATAATAGGAAAAATGCTCCCGAGGACACATGGGAATATCGTCAAGCCAGTTTTCATCACGTTCATATGATTCGCGTTCGGTACTTTGATAATTTGATATGTTGGTGGACCGGTGCTTGGGTGCTGTTCTTACTTGAACAAGCATCCCACTTATGATTAACCTCTATTGCAAGCATTCACAACTATAACAAAAGTATTAAGGTAAACCTAACCATAGCATGAAACATATGGATCCAAATCAGCCCCTCACGAAGCAACGCATAAACTAGGGTTTAAGCTTCTGTCACTCTAGCAACCCATCATCTACTTATTACTTCCCAATGCCTTCCTCTAGGCCCAAATAATGGTGAAGTGATATGTAGTCGACGTTCACATAACACCACTAGAGGCTAGACAACATACATCTTATCAAAATATCGAACGAGTACCAAATTCACATGACTACTAATAGCAAGACTTCTCCCTTGTCCTTAGGAACAAACGTAACTACTCACAAAGCATATTCATGTTCATAATCAGAGGGGTAATAATATGCATAAATGATCTGAACATATGATCTTCCACCAAATAAACCAACTAGCATCAACTACAAGGAGTAATCAACACTACTAGCAACCTACTAGCACCAATCCCGGACTTGGACACAAGAATTGGATACAATAGATGAACTAGGGTTTGGAGATGAGATGGTGCTGGTGAAGATGTTGATGGAGATTGTCCTCTCCCGATGAGAGGAGCGTTGGTGATGATGATGGTGATGATTTTCCCCTCCCGGAGGGAAGTGTCCCCGGCAGAACAGCTCTGCCGGAGCCCTAGATTGGTTCCGCCAAGCTTCCTCCTCGTGGCGGCGGAGTCTCGTCCCGAAAGGTTGCTTCTTATTTTTTTTTTCTCATCGAAAGACTTCATATAGGAGAAGATGGGCGTCGGAGAGCCACCAGGGGGCCCACGAGGTAGGGGGGCGCGCCCCAGGGGGGGACCCACCCTCGTGAGCAGGGTGTGGGCCCCCTGGCCTTCATCTTTGGCGATGATTTTTCTTTATTTATTTTAAGATATTCCGTGGAGTTTCAGGACTTTTGGAGTTGCGCAGAATAGGTCTCCAATATTTGCTCCTTTTCAGCCTAGAATTCCAGCTGCTGGCATTCTCCCTCTTCATGTAAACCTTGTAAAATAAGAGAGAATAGCCATAAGTATTGTGACATAATGTGAAATAACAGCCCATAATGCGATAAATATCGATATAAAAGCATGATGCAAAATGGACGTATCAGATAGCATAAAAGGATACTCGAACAAGAGTTTTTCAATGAAAGACCTCGGTGAAGCTGCTTATATATTGGTGAAAGTGCAACTATCCCTAGGTGGTTTTGGTAATTCATAATAACATATAGCTCATTGAGCTAATGCTATTCCAAGACAAATATTTCAGGAAAGCTCAATGAATGGCATGGCATGGATGATGAAAGTGGATCCCTCAAAATATTAAGGACAAAGGATTGGCTCAAGCTCAAAAGCTCAAGACGCTATATTTTACATTTTAGTGATCCAAGATCACATTGAATCTATAGGAAAAGCCAATACTATCAAGGAGGTATGAGGTGTTGCTTAATGAGTTTCTTGCTCTACAGTGCTTAGTGATATGCTCCAAAACCCTCAACTGCTTTCTCACATCCACATATGACCTAAAACTAAAGTCAAACTCGGCCCTACCGATTCTTTCTATCCGGCGCCACCGAGTTCAAATGTCATAGCCACTGCCACAAACCCTAGGCAAATCAGTCTCACCGATAGGGATCTCGGTCTCACCGAGATGGGATTAGAATCTCTGCTCCCTTCGTAACGTTTCGGTCTAACGAAGTGAGCGATCGGTCCCACCGAGATTGCAATGTAAACTCTCTATTTCCTTTCGTAACATTTCGGTCTCACGAAAAGAGCGAATCGTTCCCACCGAAGTTTACTCCGACCAACTCTCGGTTAGCTAATTACCAAAATCGGTCTCACCGAGTTTGTGTAATCGGTCTCACCGAGATTACGTTATTCCCTAACCCTAACCATATCGGTCCTACCGAGTTGCATGTCAGTCCATCAAAACCCTAACGGTCACTAGGTTTACTAAATCAGTCGACCGAGTTTTATGATTCGGTCCCACCGGTTTGGTAAATTATGTGTAACGGTTAGATTTTGTGTGGAGGCTATATACCCCTCCACCTCCTCTTCATTCGTGGAGAGAGACATCGAACAAACCTACACTTTCAACTTACAGCCTGAGAGAGAACCACCTACTCATGTGTTGAGGCCAAGATATCCCATTCCAACCATATGAATCTTGATCTCTAGCCTTCCCAAGTTGCTTTCCACTCAAATCTTCTTTCCACCAAATCCAAATCCTGTGAGAGAGAGTTGAGTGTTGGGGAGACTATCATTTGAAGCACAAGAGCAAGGAGTTCATCATCAACACACCATTTGTTACTTCTTGGAGAGTGGTGTATCCTAGATTGGCTAGGTGTCACTTGGGAGCCTCTGACAAGATTGTGGAGTTGAACCAAGGAGTTTGTAAGGGCAAGGAGATCGCCTACTTCGTGAAGATCTACCGCTAGTGAGGCAAGTCCTTCGTGGGTGACGGCCATGGTGGGATAGACAAGGTTGCTTCTTCGTGGACCTTCGTGGGTGGAGCCCTCCGTGGACTCGCGCAACCGTTACCCTACGTGGGTTGAAGTCTCCATCAACGTGGATGTACGATCGCACCACCTATCGGAACCACGACAAAAACATCCGTGTCTCCAATTGCGTTTGACTCCTCCAAACCCCCTTCCCTTTACATTCTTGCAAGTTGCATGCTTTATTTTCCGCTGCCTATATACTCTTTGCATGCTTGCTTGAATTGCGTGATAATTGCTTGAATTGTTCAAAGTTAGCTAAAATCTGCCAAAGTCTAAAATTGGGAAAAGGTTAAGTTTTTAATTGGTTGAAGAAGTAGAAGAGAAGAATCACCACCAAGAGAAGAAGTAGAAGAGAAGAATCACCACCAAGAGAAGAAGTAGAAGAGAAGAATCACCACCAAGAGAGAGAAGGAGTAGAGATGATCGTTATGAACGAAGACCCTCACGGAGAAGCAAGGATTCGGAAAGGAAGGATGTCGGTGTCAAAACCGGCGGATCTCGGGTAGGGGGTCCCGAACTGTGCGTCTATGCGGATGGTAACAGGAGACAAGGGACACGATGTTTTAACCCAGGTTCGAGCCCTCTCGATGGAGGTAAAACCCTACTCCTGCTTGATTAATATTGATGATATGGTTAGTACAAGAGTAGATCTACCACGAGATCAGAGAGGCTAAACCCTAGAAGCTAGCCTATGGTATGATTGTTGTTCGTCCTATGGACTAAAACCCTCTGGTTTATATAGGCACCGAAGAGGGTTAGGGTTACACAGAGTCGGTTACAATGGTAGGAGATCTACATATCAGTTACGCCAAGCTTGCCTTCCACGCCAAGGAAAGTCCCATCCGGACACGGGACGAAGTCTTCAATCTTGTATCTTCATAGTCCAGAGTCCGCCAAAGGTCATAGTCACCCCTAATCCAGACTCCTCAAGTAGCCCCAACCAGGCTTCAATGACGACGAGTCCGCGCGCATATTGTCTTCGGCATTGCAAGGCGGGTTCCTCCTCGAATACTTCATAGAAGATTTTGAACACAAGGATAGTGTCCGCTCTGTAAAATAAGTTCCACATACCACCGAGAGAGAATAATATTTACACAAGTTCAATCTGGCGACGTATTCGCAGCGTGATATCACACCACGCCAAGCCTTTATTGAATCGTTTTCTTGTCCCACCTCGGTAGCGTTTAGCGGTATTTCTTTTCTTACCACTTATTTCATCTTAGGATTAAGCCTTCGTTGATGATCACGAACAGGTTTGGCATCTTCTTCCAAATTTATTTTGTGTTGACATAAAGTGGGACTAATGCCCTTAAGATCATCAAGAGTATAACCAATAGCGTACGGTGCTTCTTGAGTTTTCAATAATCTCTCTTCTTCATGCTCTGAAAGGTTAGCACTAATAATAACGGGATATATTTTCTTTTCATCAAGATAAGCATATTTAAGATTATCGGGAGCGGTTTAAGCTCAAACAGGATCACCCTTGGGTGGAGGGATCCCTAAGATTTCAACAGGCAAATTATGTTTGAGAATAGGTTCTGTTTAAAGAATACTTCATCTATTTTCCTTCTTTCATTCATAAACATATCATTTTCATGGTCTAGCAAATAATGTTCTAGAGGATCACTAGGAGAATGCGACAATAGAAGAAAGACCAATAATATCATCCTTACTAGGCAATTCTTCTTCACGGTGTTGTTTACTAAACTTAGAAATTAAACTCATGAACCATATCATCCAAGCCAATAGTAACAACATTATATTTGCAGTCTATCTTAGCATTAACAGTATTCAAGAAGGTTCTACCAAATATAATGGGACAAAAGCTATCTTGTGGAGGCGAGAACAAGAAAATCAGAGGATATTTAGTTTTCCCACACAAGACTTCAACATCTCTAACAATTCCCATTCAGATATAGTATCTCTATTGGCAAGTTTAATTGTAACATCAATATCTTCTAACTCGCGGTGCAATTTCATGCTTAATTTCTTTATATAAATCATAAGGTATAACACTAGCACTAGCACCCATATCACATAAGCCATGATAACAATGATCTCCTATTTTAACAGAAATAACGGGCACACCTACCACGGGTCTATGTTTCTCTTTAGCACAAGGTTTAGCAATTCTAGAAGATTCACGTAGAATTGAATAACATGCCCATCAATATTATCAGACAAGAGATCTTTAACAATAGCAATATTAGGTTCTACTTTGACTTGCTCAGGGGGTGTATAAGTTCTAATATTGCTTTTACAACTCCACAGTTGAAGCTTTAGCATGATCCTTTATTCTAACGAGGAAAATTGGTTTCTCAACATAAGAGGTAGGAACAATAGGATCGTTATAAGTGACAGTCTTTTCTTCAACTTTAATAGGTGCAGATAGTTTTACTTCTATGGGAGGATGATATTTAAACCACTTCTCCTTGGGAGATCAACATAAGTAGCAAAAGATTCACAAAAGAAGCTACTATCTAGAGTCAAGTCCATATTTAGTTCTAAACTTCGGAAAATATCGGTATCCATAAAGATTTAACACAATCAAACTTAGTTCTATCAATAAATCCATCTAGATTCAATAGTCTTCATCATAAAAGAGCAAGCACAAAAGTATCGAGCATGGTGCGATTCTTATCGAGAAAGCAGCATAAAATTCTAAGAATTGTCACTCTTGAGCTCATGATTGGGGCATGAATATAACATTGATTTAAGCCTCCCCAAGCTTGATGCTTTCTCCTTTATGAGGCCAAATATATATATATATATATATATATATATATATATATATATATATATATATATATATATATATATATATATATATATAATTGCGATCACGATGAACAAGATGCATAGGGTAATATTTTGATGACATTCCAATTTCAATATTTTATAGTTCCATGATCTCGTATCATCACATAGCCTATACCATGTCAATGCGTCTCCTTCAAAGATAAAGGAAGACCTTCTTATTAACAACATCATCGGTATACCTTCAAGCTTAAATAGTCCACAAACTTCATCCACATAGAGTAGATGTTCAACAGGATGCTTTGTTCCATCTCTGTAGAAGTATTAGCTAGCAGTTTTCCATCATACCGAAGGAAATTCAAAAGGAGTTTCATTTTCAATAGGTTCAGTAGGTTGAGGAGCAACTCTTTGCTCTCTTGGGCGGGGTGAAGATACCCGAACAAGCCCTAGAATTACTTTCCATAGTAACAAGTGATAGTAAATTTCAGCACACTATATAAATTTTCCTTACCAAATTCCACCTACCAAAGGCGCTACACTCCCGACAGCGGCGCCGGAAAAAGTCTTGATGACCCACAAGTATAGGGGATCTATCATAGTCCTTCGATAAGTAAGAGTGTCAGAACCTTGAGGAGAAGAAAATGATAAGCGGTTTTCAGCAAGGTATTCTCTGCAAGGGTAAATAAGTAGTAACAGATAGTTTTGTGATAAGATAAATTGTAACGAGCAACAAGTAACAAGAGTAAATAAACTGCAGGTGGCCCAATCCTTTTTGTAGCAAAGGACAAGCTGGACAAACTCTTATAATAGGAAAAAGCGCTCCCAAGGACACATGGGAATATCGTCAAGCCAGTTTTCATCACGTTCATATGATTAGCATTGGTACTTTGATAATTTGATATGTGGTTGGACCGTGCTTGGGTGCTGTTCTTACTTGAACAAGCATCCACTTATGATTAACCTCTATTGCAAGCATCGCCTTCTACAACAAAAGTATTAAGGTAAACCTAACCATAGCATGAAACATATGGATCCAAATCAGCCCTCATGAAACAACGCATAAACTAGGGTTTAAGCACATCATTCTAGCAACCATAATCTACTTATTACTTCCCAATGCCTTCCTCTAGGCCCAAATAATGGTGAAGTGTTATGTATCGGCGTTCACATAACACCACTAGAGGCTGACAACATACATCTTATCAAAATATCGAGCAGTACCAAATTCACATGACTACTAATAGCAAGACTTCTCCCTTGTCCTCAGGAACAAACATAACTACTCACAAAAGCATATTCATGTTCATAATCAGAGGAATAATATGCATAAAGGATCTGAACATATGATCTTCCACCAAATAAACCAACTAGCATCAACTGGAGTAATCAACACTACTAGCAACCTACTAGCACCAATCCGGACTTGGAGACAAGTTGGATACAAGAGATGAACTAGGGTTTGGAGATGAGATGGTGCTGGTGAAGATGTTGATGGAATTGCCCTCTCCCGATGAGAGGGCGTTGGTGATGATGATGGTGATGATTTCTGTCGGACTTGGGTTCCGGCGGACCCTCTAAATTCGAACCTTTGGGGTGCCGGAGATCTCGCCCTCTACCTACACCTTGCCGCCTCGCTGGGATCTAAGCTATGAAAATAACAACACAAGAGACACATGGTTTACACTAGTTCGGGCCACCATTGTGGTGTAATACCCTACTCTAGTTTGTGGTGTGGTGGATTGCCTCTTGGGGCGATGATGAACAATACAAGGAAGAACAGCCTGTGATGCATTTCTTGGTAGTCACGATGAACTGCTAGGGGGAGTTTAGTCGCTCTCTCTCTCTCTCTCTCTCTCTCTTTGATTCAAGATGCCTCTTGCCCTATTCTGGATTCGGATGCGTCTTGGATCCCTCTACCACCGTGGTGGCTAGTCCTATTTATAGGCAAGGGCCTGGGCCTCTTCCCAAATATCGGCGGAAGAGGCGCCAACAATTAGCCATTTGAAGGGAATCTAGTACACTTATCTGACTAAAGTTGGTCCTACTTTGTCAAAGGCTCTGGTGGTGGCCTTGGCTTGGGCTCCACGATGACTTCCTTCCTGCCGTTCGGCGGTCTTGGTCTCGTTACACGAAAGCGGATGCCTTTGCTTGATGTTCTATGCGCTTGCTCCCTTTGCACCAAAGAGGAAAGAAGGACCTGCGCGGGCTGGCACCCTAAAGCGCCCTTGATGCGTCATGGCTTGCGTCATGGGCACCTCGTGAAATACCCGCTTGATCTCTCCACCTCCTCATGAGCCAACTGTGAGCCGTGCTGAAGCCCCACATCGTCTGCCCGTGAGGCTTGGCCTAGTCTTGAGCTTGCTTGATGAGGCGGGCCGTTAGGCCACCCATTGAGCCACGCCGCAAGCCCATGACAGGCATGTCTGGGTACCCCCATTCCCGAGCATGACAGTAGCCCAGGCCCAAAGCGCGCCCGGACTTGGTGAGCAAGGAAGCGAAGGGCAAGTCTGCGAGAAGCGCCTTGAATAACAACCCTCTTGACCTTGAGGCGCCGTGTGGCGGTTGATTGGGCGTGGGCATCCGCTCCCCACGGCCTCGGCAAGCTGCCGGTGACAAGTCCCTGCATGCAAAGCAGGTCAAGATTACCTATGATCGTGGAGGCGGTTGGCCTCCTCGGCTATAATCAGGGGCGGCGCTGCCTTCGGTCCATCCCTCTTGCTTCTCCTTCTTCTTCATGGCTCCGCCAAGGAGTTTCTCGGCGGAAAGGAAGGCCCGCAGTGGGCTGACTCTCCCCACCCAAAGCGCAGTGAGGCTGTCCCATAAACACCTGTGGCTCCATGGTGGCTCCTCGCGGCGTGGTGATCTCCCACGTGGTGATGGGCGGCAGGCGTTCTTTGGGGGCAGCGCTTCTGACATGCGACCCCTAGGTCGCGCTTCCTCAGTAGAGGTGCTGCGGAGTTCGTTGTGTGGTCGTGAGCCGGCTCAGCCTGGCTCCAGCTTCTCGCTTCCTCCTAGGTGAGCTTCCGGCTGGTGCCCAGCTGACCTCGCTTCAGCGGATGGTTGCTGCAGCCGGGCCTCTGGGCTTGGCTGGAGGTCTCTGCTGACCCGGAGCACTACCACGGCTGTGAACATTTGCCCAGCATTGTGTGGTGCAGTCGGTGCACCACTGCACTTCAAGTTCGGCGATGCCACCCTCTACGTGAGGTGTTAGGGGAAGATGGTCGTCCGCGCTGGGTGCTACCACGAGAAGCAGCGGCTGACGTGGGTCCAGCAGCGGCGTTGAAGGCAACCGAGCGGCGTGGTTGGCGGCGCTTCGGGGTTCATCGAGCTTGCGGCTCTTCTTGGCGCGGCTCCTCGGTGATGGCGCGATCAGCCTCCGCCCGTCGCGCCCGCTGGAGGGAGGTAAGCGGGTCTGCCGCCGTCGCGCCTCGGTGAAGCGTGAGATGGAGTCGGCTGAGCTCGGAGGCAGTTCAAGTCTCCCGAGTTGGTGTCGGTGATCGCGCTGTTTGTTCTTTTCCTTTTCCTCGCAAAGAGGCAGTAGTGTAGGGCGTGCGTGCAGCTATTGCTATTAATTATCGTACCGTTTCCACTATTTCATTATTGTGCCTTTGTGCTGCATGCTCTGGCGTAGAAATTACTTAGCTCGGGGGCTGTCGTGACCTTTGCTTCCGAGGCGAGGCCTCGTCAGGCATTCAAGTCCTGTGAGGTTAGTGCAGGAGAGGTAGCTCGGCCTAAGCTGTGGAGGCGACCGACCAGGTCATGTGTTTGTGTCGCGGTGCCCGTGGGGCACGGACTGGAGGGTGCTCTGTAGTGGACCCAGGTAGGGAAGCCTCGAGCGATAAGGCGGAAAAAACACTCCACGAGGGTCCCGCGTTGCTCCCTCGCGAGACTTGAGAGAGAAATCGAAGCGGGAGGCGAAAAGGCAAGAGTCACAAGCCAAAGGCGGCAACAACTTCAATAAAACCTCGAATGGAGATGAACAAGCCAACTGCAGAGAAAGCAAATGAGAAGCGGCGCTCGGCACCTAATCTAGTCTTGACGTCTTCTCACCAACCGAAGCTAAGTGCTGCCCTTTGGGCGTGGGAGGCCTAGGGCACAGGCGGCGCTCACGAGACTCCGGCGTGTACATCCCAACTCATTATTCGTGAGAGTGTCATGGCGGCGAGCTTGGAGGCATTGGCCTTCTTCACAGGCTCGGGCCTTTCTCGAGAAGATAAACTTCACGACGTTTGCCTTCTTCACGAGCACGGGCCTTTTCCAAAAGCGCGATAGATTCACGGTAGCCTTGTTCAGCTCTGGGCCTTTTCCAAAAAGTACAGACTTCACGAGGCATTCGCCTTCTTCACGAGCTCGGGCCTTTTCGAGCATAATAGCTTCACGGCGTTCGCCTTCTTCCTGAGCTCGAGGCCTTTTCGAGCGCAGCTTCACGGCGTTTGCCTTCTTCACGAGCTCCGGGCCTTTTCGAGGCAATAACAGCTTCACGGCGTTCGCCTTCTTCATAAACTCACAGGCCTTCTTGAGGAGTAAAACCTCTGGAGTGCTGGATGTTCCGCAGCGTTACGGGCGGGCACTCCCTCCTAAGTCTCGGCGCGGGCGGGCCTGGAAACATGAGCACAACCTTGAGCAGGCCCACCCACATGGGAGATAGCTTATGTAGCCCTTCCAGGAAGAACCGGCTGAGCACAAGGTCCCCTACCTCGAGTCTGGGGCGGATGTTGCGGCGGTGGTATCGCGCATGGCCTGTTGGTATCTTGCCGCTCGTGGCGGCTTCCAAGCGTTCCTCCCCGGCGAGGTCAGTCCCCGCGTGGCGTCTCTTTGCGCCTCGTCGAACACTAGGACCCGTGCGGAACAACGTCGACCTCGTGAGGAGGACCTTCAACTCCATAGACCAGGAAGAACAGGGTCTCGCCCGATCGGCTTGTCACGGTTGTCGGATGGACCTGTCTGGACTGAAGCTCATCGTACCAGCCTCGCAGAACCTCAACTTCTTCTTGAGCGTCCTGGTTTGAGGCCCCTCGGAACCTCTGCATTGGCCCTTTCGGCTGACCGTTGCTCCATGGTGTGCTACCGGCGTAGCATATCTGCGTTCAAGGTTAGCGCAATATGTTTTGAAGAATTCTTTGTTGAATTGCGAACGTTGTCGGTGATGATCGGTTTGGCACCTGAACGGTAGCGATGCCCTTGATGAACTTGATCGTAGAACCTGCGAGGATGGTGCGGACGGCTTCCACTGGCCCACTTGGTGAACTTGTCCACGCGGCGTAGAGATAGCGATAGCCCCTGGCGCGAGAAGCGGGCCGGGATATCAACCAGACTGCGAATGGCCCGAGAGGGGTATAGTTTGCAGACCTCCGCCGTGATGGATCTGCTTGGCAAATTGGCGAGGCCTGCAAGCCTTCACCAGTTGACGGCATCATTAAGCGGGTGGGCCAATAAAACCGCTGCGGGCATACTTACCAACAAGGGTCGCGATGATGAATGATGCCCACAGTCTCCACCGTGTATATCGCCGCAGTTCCATCCCTTGCTCCTGGAGATGCGGCGTGGGACACATCATTTGGTAAACCGGTAGAGCTCTCCATCCACGATGCGGTATCTTGTGGCTTGCCGCGCCACGCTCTGCTTCCTCCTCCTTCTCGCAAGATCCCTTCGTCAAGTAGCTCGGACTGTGATCCAGCACCCCTCTGAGGCTCAGCGTCAGAGCAGGTGCGCTCACAGGCCGGAGCCCGAGGCCGGGGCTCCGAGGCTGGTGGCTAGGAAGCTCCTCCCGAGGCCGCACCCTTCTCAGCAGTGATGGCATGGCGAGGCTAAAGCCGCTCCTCGAGCCTTGGGCTCACAGGTAGATGCTTTCGTTTGGCGATGTCGTCGGCCTCTGATTGGTGCCACAGGGCATGTCACAACTCAGCCCCAGAACTGCTTCTCCATCCTGTGGACCTCCAGAGAGTAGGCTTCCATGTGCTCGTCCCTCGGCTCATATACCTTGTTGGAGAAGTTGGCGAGGTTGTGAATCACCCTTGATGGTAGGCGCTTCACTCCTAGGGCAGCTGCGGCCTTGAGGCCTGCTATTAGGCCTTCATACTTTGCTATGTTGTTGGAGACCTTTTCTCCGTCTTTGAAGCAAGCTCCGCAGCGTAGTAGAGCTTGTCTTGGTAGGAGATATAAGCACCGCACCAGCCCCAGCCGTGCACAGAGCGCCCGTCGATACATGACCGTCCGTACGCGCTTCCGGAGAGGATCGATCCTCATCAGCCTTGAGGCCAGCGCATGCTTCCATTCTGCCACGAAATCATGGCCTTAGTGACTCTGGTTGTGCTGAATTGAGCTGAAAGCGCTTGCAGTTCAATGTTCCACTCAGCGACTCTTCCGGCTGAGTTAGGGCTCTGAGCACCCTTTCCAAGTGAATGCTGAGACAACCTTGATGGGGTGGCCCGAAAATAATGCCGCCTTCTTGCCACCAATAAGCGAGAAGGAGTTTGAGGCGCAGGGGTACGCGCCCTCGCGTCCTGCAACCTTGTCTTGACGAAGTACATGGGGTGTTCAACGAGGTTAGAAGCTTTGGTCGATGGCGCCCTCGGAGACATGGCGCCTCACAGACAGTGGAGCCTCCAGCGGATGGTCGCCGAGGAGGGTCTCTCTGTCCCAGTGTGTTCCCTGCGGCGGCTAATCCTTCTTGGCTGTGTAGTGGTCTGTGGGTCTTCCTTGATCTGCCGCCTCGACTCGGGCAGCTGCCGCTTTAGTCCGGCTCCTCCTAACGCCACCAGGGGCTCTGTTGGCGGAGTAGGGAGTGGCTGCAGTAGAGCACGGGGGTTCCTAAGGCGCGGGGCCACCATTACGGAGGCTAGTTAGGTACCTCTTGAGATCTTGGAGCCTTGTCGGCCTCTTGATCCATTCAAAGGTCCCTTTTTCTTCATCAGCTGGAAGGAAGGCAGCTCGCTCCCCCAACTTGGAGATGAAGCGTCCTAGTGCTGTGCCTTGATGAGCTTCTGCATTTCTCTGAGGTCTTTGGCGGGCTCATGTCCTCGACCGCCTTGACCTTTTGCAGGTTAGCTTTGATGCCTCGGTGGGACACGGAAGCCCAAACTTGCTTCAAGGGACCCCAAACACACACTTCTGCAGGTTGAGCCACGGGTTCCTTGCATTGAGGCTCATGAAGGTTTCCTCAGGTCTTGTATCAGGTCTTGGCCTTGCGAGACTTCACCACAATGTCGATGTAAGCCTCAACATTCTTCGAGCTGCGGGCCCAAGGTGATGTGCATCGGCCGCTGAAAGTCGCCCCTGCGTTGCGCAGCCAGGCAGCATGCATGTGTGGCAGTACACCCTGCAGGTCGGGAAAGCCATTTTCCACATCTTGCCGCCATCTTGATGGTGATACGGAGAAGGCATCGAAACATAACAGGTCGCATTGGCGGTGGAATCGGCGATCGATCGTTGCGAGGGGCGGAAGCGGATCTTGCGGGCAGGCTTTGTTGAGGTTGGTGAAATCGACACACATCGTTCCTTCCCCTTTCTTTGTACGGCGGCCGGGTTGGCCAACCAATCCGGGTATTAGACCTCATGAATGACCCTGCAGCTTCCAACTTGCGGGTCTCTTGGGCGATAAAGCCTGCTTTTCGGTGGACTGCCGCCTTGCCTTCACTTCACCAGGCGGACATTGGGGCTGCGTTGAGATGGTGCTCGATCACGCCTCTAGGGATCCCGCCAGCTGATCAGGCTCCCATGCGAATACCTTCTTATTTGTGCGCGGGAACTTGACCGGGGCCTCCTCCTGCTCGGGCTCGAGGTTGGCGCCTATGGTGAAGGTGGCGTTAGTGGATCCGTCCTCGTCGACCAGTCTGCTTGGTTTCCGCCTTGTCTTGGGTGAACAACTACTTCTTCTTGGTTGGTGCAGCCCCTTGGGCTCGAGGCGTCTGAGTCAGCAGGCTGCGCGCGCCGCCGTCTTGAAGGTGAGCTTGAGCACTTACAGCGCATCCCGGTGTCTCCGGACGGTGAGACGCCGTTGCTCCGAACATCTTCATGAGGTTATCACGCTGGGTGGTCGCAGCCATAGATCGGGCCCGATCTTTGGTAGCGAGGATGGCGTTGTATGGGAGGCCGATGGGGGCGATGTCGAAGTCGATTAGCTCCGTCGCGGAAGTTTCGTAGGTGCGAAGGTTACGGGAAGCGGATCTGCCCCAAGGAGCTGGGCGCCATGACGTAGAAAGGCGGCTGGGCTGAAGCGCTCGGCGGTATGTGGAGAGGCTAAAGGCTTTGACGAAACACTGCTGAGTCCGCCGCCGTCGATGAAATCTGGTGGCCACTGGCAGATGGTGGGGTGCCTGACATTAGAGCGTGCCAGCGGGTTGAGTTGGATGGGTGGTCCTCATTTGACCATATCGGCCTTGGCGCCGACCGACTGGGGAGCCCCGCCGCGTGGAAACGCGCCGACTGGCAGCGAATGGCGATGTGGCAGCGAGTGGCGCTGCGAGCCGCCCGGAGAGCGCGACTCTTGAGGCGCCCGGCAGACATCTGAAGCGAGAAGAGTTGCGACTCTTCGAAGAGAGCCCACGAAGCCGCCGTGGTGGAGCAACCACATCTTGTGGGCGTCGGTGAGCCATGGGCAACCAGTTAGCCATGACCTGTAAATGCGCCTCTTATCACGAGCCAGGAAGGCCAATGGATCAATCGTGCCGTTGTGGCGGGCGTCTCCGGCTTGAACTTGTCAAGCCACCGCACCTATCACAAGGCTGGGGCCAAGGCTCGGACCCCGGCCCCGTCTTGGCCAGCGACGGAGTGGGTGGCGCCTGCTCACCGCAGAGTGTCATGATGTCGGCGGAGGCGGGTCGGTGGAAGAAGCTCTGGCGCACCCCTACTGGCCAAATGTCGGATTCGGGTTCGAGACCCTCTAGAGTTCAAACACTGGGGTGCAGCGCCGATCTAGCCCTCTACCTACCTGCGAACAAGGCTCCAATGTCCGAAGTTGATCTTTGAGGAAGATGAAGAAGGGCAGGTCCTAAGGAAGCTCAAACCCAAGATTCCAGACCACAATGATGCTCATCCTGTGGCTGAGAACATGAAGGTCAGGAGATATCAAGGGTTGAGGCTATGGAGAGAGACAGATCCATATGCCACCAGGAGAAGGACTGCTATAGATTACAGGTTCCACACCAAGGAGCAGCAGGACTTCTATGAGACCATCTTATTGGATAAGAAGCCCATAGTTTGTGATATGAGGTGGGTCGACTGGACCTACATTCAGGAGAATGCAGAACACTATCCTGGAGTATATGACAGCTTCAGTGCGTGTGGAGTTGCAGATTTTGATGGGCAGAAGCTCACAAACTGGAATGACGAGCTCATTATGCAATTCTACTCCACAGCACATTTCTATCCAGATGGCAGGATAGTTTGGATGTCTGAAGGAACGAGATATCAATCAACCATAGAGGAATGGGCAAGTCTGATAAATGCCCCCAAGGAAAGTGAAGATGACTTAGACATTTATGTCAAGAAGAATATGGGTCACAACTCAATGTCACAGATGTACAAGGAGATCCCAGATGATGCACTTGAGACTTTCAAGTTTGGATCAGTTCATTATCTTCTGCCAGGGCTGCCTACGATCAACTAGATCCTAAGGCACACTCTATTGCCCAAGTCAAGTGACCACAACATGAATAGAGGGCATGCAATCAATTTGCTTCACATATTTGATGTGCCTCAGAAATTCAAAGTCATGAGCCTCATAGTTGAAACTATCAAGAGGATAGAAGCAGACTAGAAGAGGAGTTGTGGATATGCCCCATAGATTCAGGAGTTGATAAACTCAAAGATGGGCACAGGGAAGTATCTGTTGGATAAGGAACACATGGTTCTCTATCCTGACTTTGAGGACAATCAAGTTGTCATGACTGAGAATGAACCATCATCAGTGCAAGCGCAAGAGAAGAAGGAGAAGGCAAGGAAAGAGAAGGTTTCCAAGATGCCAACTCAAGCAGAGGCATCTGATTACTTTCTAAAGAACAAGCAGGAGCAGCTTGGATACTTGATAGCATCAACTCTGCGGATTGAGAAGGGGTTGGCCACCCTAACTCAAAACCAGGAGAGCCTGGAAAGAATCATGGAACAAAAATTCTATGATGTTGATGTCAAGGTAACTGATATTCAGTAAGCTGTGGAGCAGCTACATGATGACATGCAGGAGAGGAAGGGCAGAACTACGACTGATGCATTTGCCAGAGTGCCACGAGCTCAGAGATCAGCTGCAGAGCCAGTCACCAGAGTCACTTCATCAGCTCCAGCTACAGCTCCAGCACAACCAGCTCCAGCACCAACTCCTTCAGCTCCTTCCACATCTATTGATGCCTTCGTCCTTGGAGTCCTATCTACACCACCACCAGAAGACCAAGTCTGAGAGACGATATAGTCCTATGCTTTTTCTAGGAACTTTTTGGTAACTTGTTGCCAAAGGGGGAGAAAAATGTATAGATCATAGGCTTCGAGAGAGAGAGAGAGAGAGATTTTCTTTTGTTCTCTCTTGTCTTCTTGGTTAAACTTTGTTTGCTTTGATTGCTTGAGATACTATGCTTTTACCTGTGAGACATTGATGATCATGTGTTTGATCATAAGCTACACTTATGCTTGTTATGATATTATCTTACTTATCCTTATATGATCATTCACTGTGCTTGGTGATGAGTGCATGTATTCAATCTTTATTATTTTGAGCGCTCCACCAAGATGTATGTGACATGGAAGAGTAACCCATGAGCCTAATTCCTTGTGCATTTGCAGTCCAAAGCAAATCTTAAAATATGCACAAATTTAGGGGGAGCTCTTGCTTATCACATACTTCTCAAAGCGACGATGTTTTTCAATTTTATTATCATTTGTCGAAGCTTTGATCTATATGTTGTCATCAATTACCAAAAAGGGGGAGATTGAAAGTGCAACTATCCCTAGGTGGTTTTGGTAATTCATAACAACATATAGCTCATTGAGCTAATGCTATTCCAAGACAAATATTTCAGGAAAGCTCAATGAATGGCATGGCATGGATGATGAAAGTGGATCCCTCAAAATATTAAGGACAAAGGATTGGCTCAAGCTCAAAAGCTCAAGACTCTACATTTTACATTTTAGTGATCCAAGATCACATTGAGTCTATAGGAAAAGCCAATACTATCAAGGAGGGATGAGGTGTTTCTTAATGAGTTTATTGCTCTCATGTGCTTAGTGATATGCTCCAAAACCCTCAACTACTTTCTCACATCCACATATGACCTAAACCTAAAGTCAAACTCGCCCTACCGATTCTTTCTATCCGCGCCACCGAGTTCAAATGTCATAGTCACTGCCACAAACCCTAGGCAAATCGGTCTCACCGATAGGGATCTCGGTCTCACCGAGATGGGATTGGAATCTCTCTGTTTCAATTCGTAATGTTTCGGTCTAACCGAAGTGAGCGACCGGTCCCACCGAGATTGCAATGTAAACTCTCTGTTTCCCTTCCCTAACATTTTGATCTCACCGAAAAGAGTGAATCGGTCCCACCGAGTTTACCTGACCAACTCTCTGGTTAGCTAATTACCAAAATCGGTCTCGCCGAGTTTGTGTAATCGGTCTCACCGAGATTACGTTATGCCCTAACCCTAACCATATCGGTCCTACCGAGTTGCATGTCGGCCCCACGAAAACCCTAACGGTCACTAGGTTTACTAAATCGGTCCGACCGAGTTTTATGATTCGTCCCACCGAGTTTGGTAAATTGTGTGTAACGGTTAGATTTTGTGTGGAGGCTATATATACCCCTCCACCTCCTCTTCATTCGTGGAGAGAGCCATCAGAACAAACCTACACTTCCAACTTAGCAGTTCTGAGAGAGAACCACCTACTCATGTGTTGAGCCCAAGATATCCCATTCCAACCATATGAATCTTGATCTCTAGCCTTCCCCAAGTTGCTTTCCACTCAAATCTTCTTTCCGCCAAATCCAAATCCTGTGAGAGAGAGTTGAGTGTTGGGGAGACTATCATTTGAAGCACAAGAGCGAGTTCATCATCAACACACCATTTGTTACTTCTTGGAGAGTGGTGTCTCCTAGATTGGCTAGGTGTCACTTGGGAGCCTCCGAAAAGATTGTGGAGTTGAACCAAGGAGTTTGTAAGGGCAAGGAGATCGCCTACTTCGTGAAGATCTACCGCTAGTGAGGCAAGTCCTTCGTGGGCGACGGCCATGTTGGGATAGACAAGGTTGCTTCTTCGTGGACCCTTCGTGGGTGGAGCCCTCCGTGGACTCGCAAGAACTGCTACTCCCACGCGGGTTGAAGTCTCCATCAACGTGGATGTACGGTAGCACCACCTATCGGAACCACGACAAAAACATCTGTGTCTCCAATTGCGTTTGAATCCTCCAAACCCTTCCCTTTACATTCTTGCAAGTTGCATGCTTTATTTTCCGCTGCCTATATACTCTTTGCATGCTTGCTTGAATTGCGTGATAATTGCTTGAATTGTTCAAAGTTAGCTAAAATCTGCCAAAGTCTAAAATTGGGAAAAGGTTAAGTTTTTAATTGGTCAAGTAGTCTAATCACCCCCCTCTAGACATACTTCAAGGTCCTACAATTGGGCATTAAGATCTATAGAGATAGATCAAGACGCTTAATTGGACTTTCACAAATAACATACCTTGATAAAGTTTTGAAGAAGTTCAAAATGGATCAAGCAAAGAAAGGGTTCTTGCCTGTGTTACAAGGTGTGAAGTTGAGTCAGACTCAATGTCAGACCTCTGCAGAAGATAGAGAGAAAATGAAAGGTGTTCCCTATGCTTTAGCCATAGGCTTTATCATGTATGCAATGTTGTGTACCAGAACTGATGTGTGCCTTTCTATAAGTTTAGCAGGGAGGTACCAAAGTAATCCAGGAGTGGATCACTGGACAGCGGTCAAGAACATCCTGAAATACCTGAAAAGGACTAAGGATATGTTTCTTGTTTATGGAGGTGACAAAGAGCTCATTGTAAATGGTTACGTCGATGCAATCTTTGACACTGATCCAGATGACTCTAAGTCACAAACCAGATACATGTTTATATTGAACGGTGGAGTTGTCAGTTGGTGCAGTTCTAAGCAAAGCGTCGTGGCGGAATCTACGTATGAAGTGGAGGACATAGCTGCTTCAGAAGCAGCAAATGAAGGAGTCTGGATGAAGGAGTTCATATCCGATCTAGGTGTCATACTAGTGCATCGGGTCCAATGAAAATCTTTTGTGACAATACTGGTGCAATTGCATTGGCAAAGGAATCAAGATTTCACAAGAGAACCAAGCACAGCAAGAGACGCTTCAATTCCATTCGCGATCAAGTCAAGGAGGAAGACATAGAGATCTGCCAGATACATACGGATCTGAATGTTGCAGACTCGTTGACTAAGCCTCTCTCACGAGCAAAACATGATCAGCACCAAGACTCCAAGGGTGTTAGAATCATTACTGTGTAATCTAGATTATTGAATCTAGTGCAAGTGGGAGACTGAAGGAAATATGCCCTAGAGGCAATAATAAATTTGTTATTTATATTGCCTTATAACATGATAAATGTTTATTATTCATGCTAGAATTGTATTAACCGGAAACTTAGTACATGTGTGAATACATAGAAAAACAGAGTGTCACTAGTATGCCTCTACTTGACTAGCTCATTGAATCAAAGATGGTTATGTTTCCTAGCCATAGACATGAGTTGTCATTTGACTAACGGGATCACATCATTAGAGAATGATGTCATTGACTTGACCCATTCTGTTAGCTTGGCACTTGATCGTTTAGTATATTGCTATTGCTTTCTTCATGACTTATACATGTTCCTATGACTATGAGATTATGCAACTCCCGAATACCGGAAGAACACTTTGTGTGCTACCAAACGTCACAACATAACTGGGTGATCATAAAGGTGCTATACAGGTGTCTCCGATGGTACTTGTTGAGTTGGCATATATCGAGATTAGGATTTGTCACTCCGATTGACGGAGAGGTGTCTCTGGGCCCTCTCGGTAATGCACATCACTATAAGCCTTGCAAGCAATGTGACTAATGAGTTAGTTGCGGGATGATGCATTACGGAATGAGTAAAGAGACTTGCCGGTAACGAGATTGAACTAGGTATTGAGATACCGACGATCGAATATCGGCCAAGTAACATACCGATGACAAAGGGAACAACGTATGTAGTTAAGCGGTTTGACCGATAAAGATCTTCGTAGAATATGTAGGAGCCAATATGAGCATCCAGGTTACGCTATTGGTTATTGACCAGAGATGAGTCTCGAACCCGTAGGGTTCGCACGCTTAACGTTCGGTGATGGTCGGTATTATGAGTTTATGTGTTTTGATGTACTGAAGATAGTTCGGAGTCCCGGATGTGACCACGGAGATGACGAGGAGTCTCCAAATGGTCGAGACATAAAGGTTGATATATTGGACGGCTATATTCGGACACCAGAAGTGTTCCGCGTGATTTTGGAGAAAACTGGAGTGCCGGAGGGGTTACCGGAACCCCCCGGGGAAGTATTGGGCCTTAGTGGGCATTAGGGGAGAGAGAGGGCAGCAGCCCCAGAGGTGCCCCCCCCAAGGGGAGTCCGAATAGGACTAGGGGAGGGGGCACGGCCCCTCTTTCCCTCTCCCTCTCCTTCCTTCCCCCTTCCCCTTCCTAGTAGAACTAGGAAAGGATGAATACTACTCCTGCTAGGAGGAGGATTCCTCCTCTCCTTGGGCGCACCAAGGGCCAGCCGGTCTCCCCCCTTGCTCCTTTATATACGGGGGCAGGGGGCACCCTAGAACATACAACATACATTGTTCTTAGCCGTGTGCGATGCCCCCCTCCACAATAATCCACCTCAGTCATATCATCGTAGTGCTTAGGCGAAGCCCTGCGCTGGTAAATCATCATCACCGTCATCACGCTGTCGTGCTGACGAAGCTCTCCCTCGAAGCTCTACTGGATCGTGAGTTCGTGGGACGTCACCGAGCTGAACATGTGCAGATCGCGAAGGTACTGTACGTTCGATACTAGGATCGGTCGATCGTGAAGACGTACGACGACATCAACCGCGTTGTCATAACGCTTCCGCTTTTGGTCTACGAGGGTGCGTGGACAACACTCTCCCCTCTCGTTGCTATGTATCATCATGATCTTGCGTGTGCGTTGGAATTTTTTTGAAATTACTACGTTCCCCAACACGCCACACCCCTCCCGATGAAAAGGACCCCCGTTTCGACCTTAGCGCTCTAACACAAGTCCGTTTCCTCCATTTTGCGGTACGCCACACCCCTCCCGATCAACAGGACCCCGTTTCAACCGTAGGAGGTTTGTTTCCTTCGTTTTTTGGTACGCCAGACCCCTCCCGATGAACAGGATCCCGTTTCGACCGTGGCCGGTCGAACACAAGGCCGTTTCCTCCATTCCGCGGTACGCCAGACCTCCTTTCCATCGGCTATTCCGTCCAAGCCGGTTGGCTCCCGATGAACACGATGCATTCCGTTGCCTCCACACAAGAGGTGGAAAGGTATACAGTGGTTAAGACTATCTGTCGGTGTCAAAACCGGCGGATCTCGGGTAGGGGGTCCCGAACTGTGCGTCTAGGCGGATGGTAACAGGAGACAAGGGACACGATGTTTTTACCGAGGTTCGGGCCCTCTTGATGGAGGTAAAACCCTACTCCTGCTTGATTAATATTGATGATATGGGTAGTACAAGAGTAGATCTACCACGAGATCACAGAGGCTAAACCCTAGAAGCTAGCCTATGGTATGATTGTTGTTTGTCCTATGGACTAAAACCCTCCGGTTTATATAGACACCGGAGAGGGTTAGGGTTACACAGAGTCGGTTACAGTGGGAGGAGATCTACATATCCGTCTCGCCAAGCTTGCCTTCCACGCCAAGGAAAGTCCCATCCGGACACGGGACGAAGTCTTCAATCTTGTATCTTCATAGTCCAGAGTCCGCCAAAGGTCATAGTCCGCCATTCGACACCCCTAATCCAGACTCCTTCAGAGCCCCGAACCGGGCTTCAATGACGATGAGTCCGGCGCGCAGATTGTCTTCGGCATTGCAAGGCGGGTTCTTCTCCAAATTCCGTGTACCTGTTGAATAGTGTCCGGTTTCTCATGAATATTGCGCTCCTTGGCTTCCACGCCCGATAATGGCCATCTTCCACGTGTCAGACGAATGCGAAAAGCCAGGGTGTTTTTACATTTACCCCCCTAGCTGTGTAAATGAGCTGCCTTTTAAAGAGACGATGATCTAGATCCAAATCACTCCATCTTCCCTTCGTGAGCATTCATCGGAGCGCATCCGACAGAGATCCATTCCATCATGGCCAGTCGACGCAGCTCCTCCTCTCGCCCTCTCAGCCCTCAGCCTGGAGATTGGGAGAGATGTTCCGTCCCGACAATGTAGCTAGTGACGCCCAAACCAAGGGATTTCTTCCCCAACCTTCATGGTCCCGGTTCGAGCCGGACTCGTCACCTATAATGGCGGAAAGCAGGCGGAGAGCGTCCCCAATCCCTCCAAAGGAGAGCGGGTATGCCTTGTCCCTTATTTGATAAGAGGGCTCGGATTTCCAATTCATCCGTTTCTCCGGGGCTCCCGGAGTTCTACGACCTCCGTTGCACAACCACGCCTGCCTCCATTTTGCATATTATGGGCTTCAGAGTCTTTATGAGCTGTTTTAGGCATCGAGGCTCATTTCGGCTGTGGAAGAAGCTGTTCGCCTTGTTCCCGCTCTCGGAGGGGTCGATATATCAAGTGGGCGGAGCCGAACTATGGCGCATCGCCGGGACCGGATATCTATCCGGAACCCCAAGGAAGGCGTCCGAAGACTAGCCTTCAGAATGGTTTTATATAGAAGATGTCCCCCTGCCGGACCCTGTTCGGATCGGCCTCCCCGAGTTCAATAATGCTCTCTTGAAGAAGCGCCTAAGATGGCGTCCACGGAGCCCTCGGAGGGAAAACGACAAGGACGTCCTTTACCTGATGAGCCGGATAAGGTTGTTAGCTCATTCCGGACTGACCATGGTCGGGGTCATGGCCACATGCATTATGCGGGGGGTGCAGCCGCTTCAGTATAGAGGCCACCCCATGTGGGATTTCAATGGGGAGGATGATGCCACCCGCTGCGACCGTAAAGGGCCGGGATCGGTTGCTGCTCTGGCGAAGGCCTTGTCCGCATTGTACAAGGGAGAAGAGGAGGAGTTCCTCCGCGTCAATCCACAGGACGGATGTTCTATGTACAATCCTCCAAGCTGGGTAAGCGGGCACTTCTTTTTGCCCATCCGTTCCATATTCCCATAGTTAAGTACCTTATCTTGTGATTTCGACGCAGGAATTGCGCCGGGCCGTGAAGGATATAAACAGCCCTCCTCCACAACCCGAGGATCCGGAACGGTCCCTTGATCCAGCCTCCCAAGAGGATCCGGATATATCCGTGGAGCTGATCGATGGGGTATTTTACCAACTGAGCATCAACAATGCCTTGGTCGCCATTACGGCCGATTACCCCGGAATATTTCCAGCCTCACAGGTAACTGAGACCGAAGTCCCAACACTTTGAAAATGATCCATCTGTGCTTATTTTTGATCACCGTATATCAATGGTGTTTTGCAGGGGGGGGCCCTTCAGGCGGAAGGCCGATCCTGCGGTGGCTAGCCAATAAGGGGCAGCAAGGCCCAGTAGGCTGAAAGGAAGTGCGGTCCGGATTGAGATGCCGGCGCAACGGTATGGCGTGCCATATTATTCCCAGGTTTTATTCCCGGAAGGTATACTAACGCCGTGTTTCTTCAGGAAAAGAGCGCCACGGACTATATCCGGAGAGGTTGCCAATCGAGCCTCCACCAGCCGTGCTCCAAAGCCAGGTCCAAGCGGAGGCGAACACAGGCGTGCATCGGACACTCCTCCGGCAGAGGATGCCGACAGACTATCTCGCCACCAATTCCGAGGTGGAGAGTGCCATGAATCACAAGCGCCGCGGACAGTTCTTCGTGACGATGTTTCTCCCAAGAGGCATTGGATGCCTTCAATTGGAGATGCGCACTCCGTGCCGCCAAAATGGTCTAGCTAGAGCTACTGAGCAAAGATGTGAAAGACATACGGGTGAGAAAATTTGATGGTTATATATACCAAGAGCCCCGAGACTTGAAATAGTTAGAATAACTGATTTAAGGATCATTTGTTATGCAGGATCTTACAAAAAAATACCCAACTGTCCCAGGAGCTGGAAGAGTGCAAAGCCCAACTTGAGGCTGCACTAGCTGCTGCAGGGGAGGCCAAGGAGACCCCCTCTGGTAATATCGCTTCGAAAGATAAGTATGTTGTGAAGTGCGGCGTGTGTGTAAATCTGACAATATCATTGCAGATGGCGCCGGAGTAGATCCGGACAAGCAACAACTCTTACGCCAGTTAAAGGCCGGGGAGAGCATGCTTACGAGGGTGAGGAAGGAGAAGAATAATCTCCAAGATGCCAACACCCAGCTGGGCGAGGAACTAAAGGATGTTCGTGCCCAGCTGTTGGACTCCGTGAAGGAGAATCGACGGCTTCGACGCGGCATTGTTAGTAAGTGCTTGAACGAACTTTGAAAAAGAGTTCGGCAAGGAAGTCGACTAACAGAGTTATGTCTGTAGGTATGCTCATAGGTCGTCCTGCAGAGGAAATGCCCGATTCAACAGGTGACCTTCTTCCCGAGCTATTACAACTGCACGAACGAGTTCGGCAGGTAATGAAAGGTGTCGCCCAGGCCTTGTGGCCATCTGTCTCCCTGCCCGAAGGCCTTGGAGAGCTTGCAGAGAGGCTTAAGGGAGTGCGGCAGTGCTTCCGATTATGGAAGATATCAGCCTGCCGTCAAGGCGCCAGGGAGGCCTGGGCCATGGTGAAGACGCGGTACACAAAGGCTGACCCAAACCACATGGTCGAGGTCGGACCTGTGGGGCCCGATGGGAAGGAGATCCCTGTGAGCTTAGTGTACGGCCAAGTAGAATTGGCCGCAAAGTATTCCCAACAGGATTGTAAACTAGACAGCCTATTAGATGGTATTGAGGAGGAATACACCCAGTCATATTGACTATGTAATTTAAGATGACATGTAAAAATGCCTTCTAGCCGAATTGTAGATCGTTTGTCATGGCGGACCTTTTCGCTTCAACCTCGGGACCCTATAGTCCGGAGTGTGTCCGAATACCCTCACAGTGTAAGAACCGGGGCATGCGTGGAGACCAGGCGTAGGGGTCATTAGTGCTTGAACAGACAAGTACCCAACTAGTTATGTTATATTACATGGTTAGTAAGAAACATCTTCCAGGGAGAATAGTTTCGTTAGGGGTTCCTTTCACGGGAGGCATGCCTTAAAGTGCATGTACGGACTGCGAAAAAAGCGTAAAAGCATCCGGGGCAGATAAATAAATAAGTGAGAAATCATCTTTAGTTCACCGATCGAATATTCCCTTAAGAACGCTGGCTTTCGGCTTCACCCAGTCGAGGTACACATCCGGCTGACCCGCAAGAATAATCGCAAAGGTGCTCCTTTACCACCTAGCCGAACAATCGGGAACGAGGGGTAAGCACAGAGCCGTGCAACCCAGCTTGGCCAAAACTTAAGTCATATCGATGCATATAATGGTGAATAAAAGGTACATGCGGAAGCGTGACACATGTGTTAGGCATGAAGCCCGTACAAATAAGCTTCTGTTAAAGAAGCCCCTAGGTATAATGAACGCGGATAGTGCGTCAAGTGTGTGCGAACAATGCGCGAACAAGCCTTTAAAGGCTGTAAGAGAAAAAGAGGGAGAAGGAGAGAAATATAAGACAGCTAATGTGTAAAAAATAGACAGATGAAGGAGACGAACTCAGAATCCGGCGCTAGGCGTAGAATCTTCGGAGACGGGCTGCGTTCCATGGGTTCGGCTCGAGTCGGTTATCCGATTAATCTTGCAGACGGTACGCTCCACCAGTCAGGACTTGGTCGATAATAAAGGGACCTTCCCATTTGGGCTTGAGTTTGTCCTTTTTCTTGTCCGGCAGGCGTAGAACTAACTCGCCAACATTGTAAGTTTTGGCCCGCATCGCTTTGATATCTTCGAGCCTGCTGTTGATAGAATGCGGAACGGGTTTTTGCCACGTCACGCTCCTCCTCCAAGGCGTCCAAACTTCCTGCCGATCGAGCTCGGCTTCTCTTTCTTCGTACATGCGCACGCGAGGTGAGTCATGAACTATGTCGCAGGGCAGAACTGCCTCTGCGCCGTATACCATAAAGAATGGTGTGAATCCGGTGGTGCGATTCGGCGTGGTCCGTAGCCCCCAGAGTACGGAGTCGAGATCCTCCACCCAGTGCGTGTTAGATTCCTTGAGGGACCGCACTAATCTGGGTTTGATGCCGCCATGATTAGACCATTTGCTCGCCGACTTGACCGTTAGTTTGAGGGTGATAGACTCAAGCATAGTCGAGCTTGATGCCCATGTTTTGCACCGAGTTTGACCTCGCCGCCATGAAGTTCGTGCCGCTATCGTGATGATGCTGTGGGGACGCCAGAACGTGTACGACCCGATATGAAGTCTATCACCGGTCCGGATTTGGCCGCCTTAATGTGCTTGGCCTCTATCCATTTGGTGAATTTATCCACCATGACCAGTAGGTATTTTTGCTTGTGGGTTCCTCCTTTAAGGGTCCAACCATGTCAAGCCCCTGCACCGTGAAGGGCCAGGTGATGGGTATAGTTTGAGGGTGGTGGGTGGCATGTGGCTTTGATTAGCAAAGAGGCGGCAACCGACGATCGTTGGACTAAGTCCTGAGCATCCGCCTGGGCCGTCGGCCAATAAAATCCTGTACGGAAGGCCTTGCTTACAAGGGCCCGGCACGGCGTGGTGCCCGCCGAGTCCGCATGAATTTCAGCCGAAGATTCCGCCCTTCCTCTTCGGAGATACACCTTTAAAGGACTCGGTCGTGCTTTTCTTATAAAGCTCTCCTCATGGACTTTATAGGCTTTAGATCGCCGCGACTATGCAGCGTGCCTCGCTTTTGGTCCTCGGAAGTTCTTGCCTGGTTAGGTAGGCTAGGAATGGTTCTGTCCACGGGGCAATGACTGCCATTATTACGTGGGCTGAAGATGTTACTTCGTTGGCAGAGCCTCCAGTTGTGTTAGAATGTTCGGTGTTGGGCAGTGCTATTGGGTCCGGGCTGTTATTTCCGGACTCCCCTTCCCATAATACGGATGGCTTGAACAGTCTCTCTAAGAAGATATTGGGGGGGACGGCATCGCGCTTTGCGCTAATGCGTGCCAAGATGTCTGCTGCCCGATTGTTTTCCCGAGCTATATGGTGAAATTCGAGCCCTTCGAACCGAGCTGACATTTTTAGGACGGCGTTGCGATAAGCTGCCATTTTCGGATCCTTGGCATCAAAGTTCCATTTATTTGGGATATCGCGAGGTTGAATCTCCGCGCACCTCTAGGCGTTGAATGCCCATGGATACCGCCATCCGGAGACCATGTAGAAGGGCCTCGATTCGCTGCGTTGTTGGAGTCCGATACATTATCTCGAGTACGATTGAATCTGCATCTCTGTTGGTGACGTCGAACGATGCCACCCCTGCACCAGCCAACATTTTGGAGCCGTGAAGCGCATGATCCAGTTGGAATATGTGTCGACTTTTAGGGAGTTCGGCTTCGTCCATTCGCGACGAAGTCGGCCAAAACTTGCGATTTAATAGCTCGCCGAGGCTTATAGGTTATGTCGAACGGGAGGAGCTCAATGTCCCATTTGGCAATCCGCCCGTCGCGTCATGTTGTTTATAATGTCGTTAAGAGGTACTTCGGAGGCTACCGTTATCGAACACTCTTGGAAGTAGTGTCGCAGCTTCCTCGGATGCTATGAACATCGCGACGCTATCTTTTGATAATGCGGATACCATGACTTGCATGGAGGAGGATAGTGGACACGTAGTAAACTGGCTTTTGAAGGGGAACTTGTGTCCGCTCTGCTTTCGCTCGATTAACGAGCACCGCGCTTACAACTTGATGAGTTGCGCGATGTATAATAGCATTGGTTCGCCCATGTTGGGCGCGCCAGACCGGGTTTGTTGCCAATATGGCTTTTATTTCTTCGAGTCGGTCGTGGCGGCATCCGCCCACTCGAAGTGTTGGTGCGCGGAGGAGGCGATAAAGGGGTAATGCCTTTTCTCCCAAACGGGAGATGAAGCGGCTTAGAGCCGCCATGCATCCAGTAAATTTTTGCATTTGTTTGAGGTCCTTTGGGATATCCAATTGTGACAGAGCTTGGATCTTGGCTAGGTTTGCTTCAGTTCCTCTACCGGATACAATGAAGCCCAAGAGCTTTCCGGCTGGTACGCCAAAAATGCATTTTTCCGGATTAAGCCTGATGTCATATGTTCAGAGATAATCAAATGTGAGCCTCAAGTCATCTACTAGAGTTTCGACATGCTTGGTTTTGACGACCACGTCATCTACGTATGCCTCCACTATTTTGCCAATCTGGTTTGCCAGACATGTCTGAATCATGCGCTGATATGTTGCGCCGGCGTTTTTGAGCCCGAACGGCATTGTGTTGAAGCAGAATGGGCCGTACGGGGTGATAAATGCCGTTGCGGCTTGGTCAGGCTCTGCCATCTTAATTTGATGGTAGCAGGAATATGCGTCGAGGAAACACAATGAATCGTGTCCTGCGGTAGCATCGATAATTTGATCGATGCGGGGGAGGGGGAAGGGATCCTTTGGGCAAGCCTTGTTGAGGTCCTTGAAATCAACGCATAGGCGCCAGGATTTGTCCTTCTTGGTACCATCACCAGGTTTGCTAGCCAGTCCGGATGTTTTATATCTCGATGAATCCGCCTCCAATAGTTTGTCTAGCTCCTCTCCCATGGCTTGTCTCTTAGGTTCGAGAAACGTCAAGAGCCTGTTTGATGGCTTGAATCCTTTTAGGATGTTTAGGCTGTGCTCGCCAACCGGCGTGGGATTCTGGCATGTCTGAAGGGCCAGCAAAATGTCCCAATTTTCGATAGGAATTCTCGAGTCTGGCGCCTACATTAGGGTTTAATTGTGCCCTGATGGAGGCCGTTTTTGTAGGGTCCGTTGGATGGACTTGGAATTTGACTATTTCGTCCGCTGGTTTAAAGGAGGTGGACTTGGATCTTTTATCGAGTATCACATCATCCCTATTCATCGGGAGCGTAGCAAGCAGTTCCTCGGCCGCTAGGGCTTCGGATAGTGCCTCAAGGGCCAGTGCGGCTGTCTTATTTTCAGCGCGGAGTGCTATGTCCGGGTCACTAGCAAGAGTGATGATTCCGTTGGGCCCGGGCATTTTGAGCTTCATGTACCCGTAATGGGTTATAGCTTGAAAAATTGTGAATGCCTCTCGCGATAATAGAGCGTGGTATCCGCTGCTGAACGGGGCCACTTGGAACGTGACCTCCTCGGACCTGTAATTATCCGGAGTGCCGAACACCACATCCAGTGTGATTTTTCCTGTGCAGCATGCTTCCCGACCGGGTATTATTCCTCTAAAGGTTGTGCTGCTTCGCTCAATGCGGCTCCGCCTATTTCCATTTTTCAAGGGTTTCCTCATAAATGAGGTTCAATCTGATGCCACCGCCCATGAGTACCTTGGTAAGGCGAAAGTCGCCCACTATTGGACCGAGGACCAATGCTGCTGGTGTTCGGGCTGTTCGGAATTTGGGTTCATCACTGGCATTAAAGGTAAAAGCCGTGTCACTCCATGGATTTATTGTTGCTACTTGGTAGACTTCGGCAAGGCTGCGGAGTGTTCGTTTTCGCATATTATTTGATGCGAAAGTCTTGAAGACTGTTAATACCATACTGGTATCCCTGGGCTGGTGCTCTGTGGATGTTGGGGTTAGAAGCTCTTCGCCACTTTTGGCCACCTGTCGGAGTATCCAACATGCTCTAAGGCTATGAGTTGGTGTGGCGCCCTCTATACTATGAATTTTACAGGGTCCGTTGAGCCATCCCTCCAGTACGGTTCCATGCCCCGTAGGGGTTTTTTGTTTTTTGGTGTTTAACCAGGGTGATTGGCTATAATGCACCCTTTATTTCGGACTGGTTTGTATTCGGGCGGATTGTCCCAAAATCTTACTTCGGTTTTCTGTGCGTTTTCATCACACAAGATTTCGCATTATGGACGCCAAGTCAGCAAAGCGTGTAATTTCACGGCGACCTATGGCGTTGAGGAGTCCCTTGTCCATGCAATTATTGCAGAAGAATGAAATTGCATCTTCCTCGCGGCAGTCCTTTATCCTGTTCATAACCAGGAGGAATCTGGCCTAGTAATGATGTACTGTTTCCTCGGGCTCTTGACTAATTTTGGATAGATCGCCTATGTTCGGGTGGGTGGGTGGAATTAGATCTGAAACCTCACCCAATCTGAGGCTCCAGGGCCAAGGAGTTTCCGAACTCGGTAGCTTGGATTCTTGGATGTTTTCCAATGAATCTAGCCCGTTGCCTGACTCTAAGTTCAGGTCTTGAGGACGCCCTCCTCCGCGGGTATCCGCTTGAGGGATCGGGAATCGGACATAGCTAGTCCTTAAGATAGATGAAGGGTCGCCAGATTGTTCCTCCACCACCGCAACGTGATGGGTGACCCGGGAGAGTTAATCTCTCCGATCGGGTTTATGCCCAATCTGATCGTAGTCCGTAGCGACTCCTGTGGTGGCGGCGCGATCCAGGAGCTCGTTTAAGGAAGAGAGCTCCGTCGGATCTAACTGCTCGGCGAGTTCCGAGTTGACGTGAAGATTGCTTTCGATGACCCGAGAAGTCATCATCGGCGTGGCGGCCGAACAGGTGGTCATAAGAAAACGGCCTAGCCGGAGAGTTTGGCCGATAGGCAAAGCTCCTTTAGCAACAGTGCCGTCTTTAAAGACGGGATGAGGCATCCTTCCTGATGGCGACGGCACAGAGGAACTCTCAATGAAAGCACCAATGTCGGTGTCAAAACC
Source organism: Aegilops longissima (assembly GCA_021605205.1). NCBI lineage: Eukaryota > Viridiplantae > Streptophyta > Magnoliopsida > Poales > Poaceae > Aegilops > Aegilops longissima. The sequence goes on along the minus strand of CM038678.1, from coordinate 694,963,246 downwards.
GGCGGATCTCGAGTAGGGGGTCCCGAACTTTGCGTCTAGGCGGATGGTAACAGGAGACAAGGGACACGATGTTTTTACCCAGGTTCGGGCCCTCTCGATGGAGGTAAAACCCTACTCCTGCTTGATTAATATTGATGATATGGGTAATACAAGAGTAGATCTACCACGAGATCAGAGAGGCTAAACCCTAGAAGCTAGCCTATGGTATGATTGTTGTTCGTCCTACAGACTAAAACCCTTCGGTTTATATAGACAACGGAGAGGATTAGGGTTACACAGAGTCGGTTACAATGGGAGGAGATCTACATATCCGTATCGCCAAGCTTGCCTTCCATGCCAAGGAAAGTCCCATTAGGACACGGGACGAAGTCTTCAATCTTGTATCTTCATAGTCCAGGAGTCCGGCCAAAGGTCATAGTCCGGCCATCCGGACACCCCCTAATCCAGGACTCCCTCACTATCCTTTGGCACCATCGGACAAACACATTTAGTGCGCTGCCGACGTGCCCTTCTTGCTTTATCGGGGATGGCATGGAAGCTCGTCCTAGCTGTCGCCGCCTCGCCTGACTCCGACGCGCGTCCGAGCTGATGAGGCGTTGTAGTGCCACGTTGGCTGGCTGCTGGGCTGGCGTGGTGGCAGAGTCTTCACGAAGATCTGCATGCCACCACGTAGATGCTTGCTGAGTTGTCTTGGAGGCCGCGCGTCACCATGCAGGTGCCTGCCCAGCTGGTTGGGCTGGCAGCTGCATGGGAACGGTGGTGGAGTCTTGGCAGACATGCGCCTGGCTGCGGCCCCGCGGATGTCCTCGGCAAGGGTCTTGTCGGGACCCCGACAAGGGTCTTGCCGTGGCATCGCGGTCTTCCCTGGCAAGGATCTTGCCGGGGGTCTCATGGATTTCCTCGGCAAGGATCTTGCCGAGGATCGTCGTCTTTTGGTCCTCATCTGATCTTGTGTGCTTATGATCTTCACAAAGATCTGCATGCCACCATGGAGGTGCCTCCCGAGCCTTGGTTCCAATGTGGTTAATGGTGTTGGAACCCTTAGGCTCAAGGGTGGCACGCTCTGCTGGCCTTGGGCAAGTTGCCCCGGCAAGGTTCTTGCCGGGGCTGTGGAGGCCGCCCCGGCAAGGGTCTTGCCGGTGGAGTCCACCTCGCCCTCTTTCTCTTTGTGTCTCTGGTCTTGGCGTTGCTTTGCCCGTCTTGTGCCTTTGGCTTCCCTCCTCTGCCCTGCTAAGTGTGGCCGCAGGTGCGGCTCTGACTGCCCGTGCACAAGTAGAAGGGTAAAATGGAGAGCCCCTACTTTTGTACACCAACAACATGTGCCCTTCCTTACACGGCCATAGTTCATCGCTGCAGCCTGCAGACAGACCGATCGTATGTACGTACACATTCGCGACCAGAAAGACAACGCTATGTACGCTTCAACAAGGTGGGTCCCGACTGTCAGGCACTTCCTTGCCTGTGAAGATGTAGCTGGTGGGTCCCAACAGTCAGGGGGAAACATTTTTTTTGTGAAATATGGTGGCCCGTCTGGTGGGTCCCTGCTGTCAGGTGGAGGAATAATTATTTTGCGCGTAATAAGGAGGCACTTCCTTGCTGCGGCCGTGGACCCAGTTGTCAGCCTCTCCACGTATAGTAATCTTCCGATCGAAGTCGTTCATTGACCATGTTGACCACGCCGCGCCGAGAGCAACAGGGCGGTGGACGACGGCGAGGCCTAGGAAGGGGACGACGCGGAGCCGGGGAAGATGCGGCAGTGGATGCCCACGCGGAGGGGAGTACGTGGGTTGACTGCTTCGGCTGTGGTGTGAGGCTGCCGTGGCCGGAGAATAACAGGAGGTGTGTGTGAGTATAGAGGGATGGCATGGCTAGCGGTGGCAGCACAGCAGGACACGGGAGGTAGGAGCAGGCAGCACGGCCGACGCTTGTTTGGGCGGCTGGAGCAAGAAGACCAGAGGTTGAAGAAGCACTACGGCCATTGGATGGACATCGTATGGTCACTGGAGCTAGAATTGTTCATATTGACTAAGTTGACAAAGACCTCCGCCCCGTCATCTTAGTAGGCCCACAAGTCAGCCTCCCACAATGGTGGGTCCCAGCTAGCAGGGGAGTATTCATTTTTTTGTGCGTAAGAAGGAGGCACTTCCTTGCCTGCGAAGATATAGCTGGTGGGTCCGAGCTGACAGCAGGGGGAATTTTTTTTTCAAGAAATATAGAGGCATTTCTGGTGGCCAGCTGTCAGGTGGAGGAATCATTATTTTGCGTGTAATAAGTAGGCATTTCCTTGTGTGGACCCCTATTGTCAACCTCTTCCAATGGCTGTTGTTTGTTGACCATGTTGACCTCGCCGCGCCGAAAGTACAAACGCGATGGACGAGGGCGAGGCCCAGGAAGAGAACGACCTGGAGCCGGCAAAGCCACTGCAGCTGATGCCCATGCCGAGGGGAGTACGAGCGCTGACTGGTCGGCTGCGGGGTGAGGCTGACATCGCCGAAAAATAACAGGATGTGCGAGTGGGTAGAGGGATGGCCTGGCAGCAGCATAGCCAGCCACAGGAGGAGGGAGTAGGCAGTACCGCCGGCACTGGTTTGGGCGGCTTGAGCAGGAAGATCAGAGATTGAAGAAGCACGGCGGCCGTTGGATGGACATCCAACAGTCACTGCTCTATGTTGACTAAGTTGACAAATCCTTGTGTACGCATCAAAAAAAATTAGGACAACGTCATCGTCAACCAAGTAGGCCCAGAAGTCAGCCTCAAAATGTGTGGAAAACAACATACAACCCATTAGCCACTATTTTCAATAATTTACAGCCCATTTGCTAATTCTTAAGGATAGTTGAAGCCCATGTTCTTTTTATTAGCATTACAGACCATATATTCTGGGCACTGCTAAAAATTCAACGAAATTTTGCATATTTCGATAGGGTCCGAACTCTATTAATCACGAAATTTCGAGTCACGCTAAAAATAATTTTTAAAAAGTTATATCAAAATAAAATTCAAAAAACAATTCTCAGCAAAAAAATGAATGAAATTTAAAATCTTAACTAGCAAGATGCCCGTGCGTTGCACGGAACATGAAGATGCATTTGTATGAGTAGTTTATCTTGTGGGAGAAAATATGATATTTTAATGTAATTGCCAATTGGCTTTGGTTTTTATAAGAGTAGAGAGTTGAGAAATCTAGAAAAAAATGATATTTTAATGTAATTGTCGGTTGGCTTTGGTTTAAAATTTTACAGCCCATTTCTTACAACTTATAACCCATTTTTTGGGGAAGCCCATTTCTTACTACTTACATCCCTCCTCGTCTTGAAAGATTTGCAGCCCAGCAGGGCTGAGAAAAGCAAGTAGGCCTCGGTTTTAGTATTCTCCAAAAAAAGAACTGGGCTAGCCATTTTCAGAAAGAAAAAATATGTCAACTAGGCTCGTCATGTGCTTAAATAAAAGCGTAAGCATGGGCTAGATAGGCCACAGCCCCCGCACAGCACGCAGTTCAGCTCCGTCTCTGAAACTAAAAAAACAACTGGGCGAGCTGCTGGGTCCCTGGTGTTATCCGCTTGTTGTGTAATTTTCTCGTTTATTAACTACATTGATAATGGTGTGGGACCTAGTTGTCAAACAATTAGGAGGAAGTATTTTTTTGGCTTGTAATAACGAGGCACCTGCTTGCGTAATGCAATGACCCTCGTGGGTCCCTACTGTCAGCCTCTCCATGTACAGTCATCTCCTGATTCCTCTTGGTTGTTGACCATGTTGACAACACTAGACGGCGGTGGGAACAGCGAGCGAACCGAGGAAGAGAATGCCGGCAAGGCCTCGAACGGGAACGAACAACATCCGTGGAAGATACGGTAGTGTAGTGGCAGGTGGAGGGGAGTACGAGGGCAACAACATGCAACTCAAGCTTACAAATGGTACAAAAAGCCCAAGGATTAATTGTTCATCAAATTTTTAGACAAAACCCAGATTAAACATGGCAGTAACATCTAACCCAACCACTCTTTTTCGCAGTCACAAACAAATGGATCGGTCTGATCCATAAAATCAAAATCCTGTGCAAAAAAATTTATTTCAGGATGACTACAACTTGTTGTAAATAGAAGCCGCGCACGTTTAGAAGCCCATCTGTCCACCCGTAACTTCTTTTTTTGCTGTTCAACGTGTCCGTCCGTGAGAAATCTCTTGCGGTAAAACTTAAGCCTCATGGAGAATAGTAACCTCGCATTCAACGGGAAGAATGTGACAAAGCTTCTGTTTGCCTGGTTGGATGCATATCCTTCCATCGTTATTGTCCTCAAACGAATGTCATGAGAACTGAGAAAATCCTGGTGCTTATTACGCCACCGATTGGTTATACGTTTTTCTCCTTGTGGTTGCAGTACCTAAGTAGACATGAAGATTTGAAAACAGTTAAGGTCTGAAAAAAGAGTATGTCGAAAGAGCAACAGCTGAACGGTTAATTCTAGTACAATATATACGATCTCTCAATGTGCATGAAATCATCACCTTTATATATAAATTCTCCCGAGACAGAAAGCATCGCAGCAAGCCAATAATTATGTTCAGATCATAACTATACATTCCGATATATAAGATATTGACAGAATCCAGCAGCATTGATAGGCTATCCATGGACGAACTCTTCATTGAGCATATAACATAATATTAGTACCCAAAGTGTACTCCAAGATTATATAAAACTTATGCTTGAAGGAAATATGCCCTAGAGGCAACAATAAAGTTGTTATTTATATTTCCTTATATCATGATAAATTTTTATTATTCATGCTAGAATTGTATTAACCGGAAACTTAGTACATGTGTGAATACATAGACAAACAGAGTGTCCCTAGTATGCCTCTACTTTACTAGCTCGTTAATCAAAGATGGTTAAGTTTCCTAGACATAGACATGTGTTGTCATTTGATCAATGGGATCACATCATTAGAGAATGATGTGATGGACAAGACCCATTCGTTAACTTAGCATTTAGATCGATACAGTTTCATTGCTACTGCTTTCTTCATGACTTATACATGTTCCTCAGACTATGAGATTATGCAACTCCCGAATACCGGAGGAACACTTTGTGTGCTACCAAACGTCACAACGTAACTGGGTGATTATAAAGGTGCTCTACATGTGTCTCCGATGGTGTTTGTTGGGTTGGCATAGATCGAGATTAGGATTTGTCACTCTGTGTATTGGAAAGGTATCTCTGGGCCCTCTCGGTAATGATCATCACACTAAGCCTTGCAAGCAATGTGATTAATGAGTTAGTTGCGGGATGATGCATTACGGAACGAGTAAAGAGACTTGCCGGTAACGAAATTGAACTAGGTATGAGGATACCGACGATTGAATCTCGGGCAAGTAACATACTGATGACAAAGGGAACAATGTATGTTATTATGCGGTTTGACTGACAAAGATCTTCGTAGAATATGTAGGAACCAATATGAGCATCCACGTTCCGCTATTGGTTATTGACCGGAGATGAGTCTCGGTCATGTCTACATAGTTCTCGAACCAGTAGGGTCCGCACGATTAACGTTCTGTGACGATTTGTATTATGAGTTATGTGATTTGATGACCGAAGTTTGTTCGGAGTCCCGGATGAGATCGGGGACATGACGAGGAGTCTCGAAATGGTCGATACGTAAAGATCGATATATTTGAAGGCTATATTCGTAGATCGGAAAGGTTCCGAGTGATTCGGTATTTTCGGAGTCTGGGAGAGATACGGAATTCAGATGGGCCTTAATGGGCCATACGGGAAAGGAGAGAAAGGCCTCAAGGGTGGCCGCGCTCTTCCCCATGGACTAGTCCGAATTGGACTAGGAAAGGCGCCCCTTCCTTCCTTCTCCTTCTCCCTTCCCTTTTTCCTATTCCATGTGGGAGGTGGAATCCTACTAGGACTAGGGAGTCCTAGTAGGACTCCACACTTTGGGCGCGCCCTATGAGGGCCGGCCTCCTCCTCTCTCTCCATCCTTTATATACGTGGCCATGGGGCACCCCATAGACACACAAGTTGATCATTAATATCTTAGCCATGTGCGGTGCCCCCCTCCACCATAATCCACATCGGTCATATCGTTGTAGTGCTTAGGCGAAGCCCTGCACCGGTAGCTTCATCATCACCATCATCACGCCGTCGTGCTGACGAAGCTCTCCCTCGACACTCTGTTGGATCGTGAGTTCGTGGGATGTCACCGAGCCGAACATATGCAGATCGAGGAGGTGCCGTACGTTCGGTACTAGGATCGGTCGATCATGAAGACGTATGACTAGATCAACCGCGTTGTCATAACGCTTCCGCTTACGGTCTACGAGGGTACGTGGACAACGCTCTCCCCTCTTGTTGCTATGCATCACCATGATCTTGCGTGTGCGTAGGAAATTTTTGAAATTACTATGTTCCCAACAGTGGCATCCGAGCCGGGTCTATGCGTAGATGTTACATGCACGAGTAGAACACAAGTGAGTTGTGGGCGATAATAGTCATACTGCGTACCATCATGTCATACTTTGATTCGGCGGTATTGTTGGATGAAGCGGCCCGGACCGACATTACGCGTACGCTTACGCGAGACTAGTTCTATTGACGTGCTTCGCACACAGGTGGCTGGCGGGTGTCAGTTTCTCCAACTTTAGTTGAATTGAGTGTGGCTACGTGCTACCTCTTGAGCATGCGTTGGTTTTCCCTTGAAGAGGAAAGGGTGATGCAGCAAAGTAGCGTAAGTATTTCCCTCAATTTTTGAGAACCAAGGTATCAATCCAGTAGGAGGCCACACGCAAGTCCCTCGTACCTACACAAACAAATAATAACCTTTCAACCAACAGGATAAAGGGGTTGTCAATCCCTTCTCGGCCACTTGCAAAAGTGAGATCTGATAGAGATTATAAGATAATATTTTTGGTATTTTTATGATAAAGATTGGAAGTAAATATTGCAAAATAAACGGTGACAGAAATAGCTAGTTGACGGGAGATTAATATGATGGAAAATAGACCCGGGGGCCATAGGTTTCACTAGTGGCTTCTCTCAAGATAGCATAAGTATTACGGTGGGTGAACAAATTACTGTCGAGCAATTGATAGAAAAGTGCATAGTTATGAGAATATCTAGGCATGATCATGTATATAGGCATCACGTCCGCAACAAGTAGACCGACTCTTGCCTGCATCTACTACTATTACTCCACACATCGACCGCTATCCAGCATGCATCTAGAGTATTAAGTTCATAAGAACAGAGTAACGCATTAGGTAAGATGACATGATGTAGAGGGATAAACTCAAGCAATATGATATAAACCCCATCTTTTTATCCTCGATGGAAACAATACAATACGTGTCGTTTCCCTTTCTGTCACTGGGATCGAGCAACGCAAGATTGAACCCAAAGCTAAGCATTTCTCCCATTGCAAGAAAGATCAATCTAGCAGGCCAAACCAAACTGATAATTTGAAGAGACTTGCAAAGATAACCAATCATACGTAAAAGAATTCAAAGAAGATTCAAATATTGTTCATAGATAATCTTGATCGTAAACCCACAATTCATCGGATCTCGACAAACACACCGCAAAAAGATTTACATCGAATAGATCTCCAAGAAGATCGAGGAGAACTTTTTATTGAGACCCAAGGAGAGAGAAGAAGCCATCTAGCTAATAACTATGGACCCGAAGGTCTGTGGTAAACTACTCACACATCATCGGAGAGGCTATGGATGTAGAAGCCCTCCGTGATCGATGCCCCCTCCGGTGGAGCGCCAGAAAAAGGCCCCAAGATGGGGTCTCACGGGTACAGAAGGTTGCGGCGGTGGAAATAGGGTTTCGTGGTGCTCCTGGTTGGTTTCGGGGTACGTAGGTATATATATAGGAGGAAGAAGTAGGTCGGTGGGGCCACAAGGAGCCCACAACGGTGGGGGGCACGCCCAGGGGGGCAGGTGCGCCTCCCTGCCTCGTGGCCTCCTCATTCGTTTCTTGACGTCCACTCCAAGTCCTCTGGATCACGTTTGTTCCAAAAATAACGCTCCCGAAGGTTTCATTCCGTTTGGACTCCGTTTGATATTCCTTTTCTGCGAAACACTGAAATAGGCAAAAAAACAGCAATTTGCACTGGGCCTTGGGTTAGTAGGTTAGCCCAAAATAATATGAAAGTTTATAATAAAGCCCATTAAACATCCAAAACAAAATATATAATAGCATGGAACAATCAAAAATTATAGATACGTTGGAGATGTATCACTACGCCCGGTCCTTGTTGAAGGTTAAAATAGCACATACTTGACAAAAAATCATTGTGGTTTTGATGCGTAGGTAAGAACGGTTCTTGCTCAGCCCGTAGCATCCACGTGAAACTTGGAACAACAAAGTAGAGGACGTCTAACTTGTTTTTGCAGGGCTTGTTGTGATCTGATATGGTCAAGACATGATGAGATATAAGTTGTTGTATGATATGATCATGTTTTGTTGAAGTTATCGGCAACTGGCAGAAGCCTTATGGTTGTCTCTTTATTGCATAAGATGCAAGCGCCAAATAATTGCTTTACTTTATCACTATGCAATAGCAATAGTTGCAAGAGTAATAGTTGGCGAGACGACCATGTGACGACACGTTGATAGAGATAAAGATGATGGAGATCATGGTGTCATGTCGGTGACGATAGAGATCATGACGGTACTTTGCAGATGGAGATCATAGGCGCAAGATGATCGTGGCCATATCATGTCACATATTTTGATTGCATGTGATGGTTTTATAGATCTTATTTTGCTTGGTTCGGCGGTAGCTTTATAAGATGATCCCTTACTAAAATTTCAAGGTTTAAGTGTTCTCCCTGAGTATGCACCATTGCGACAGTTCTTCGTGCTGAGACACCACGTGATGATCGGGTGTGATAAGCTCTACATTCACATACAACGGGTGCAAGCCAGTTTTGCACATGCGGAATACTCGGGTTAAACTTGACGAGCCTAGCATATGTAGATATGGCCTCGGAACACTAGAGACCGAAAGGTCGAACGTGAATCATATAGTACATATGATCAACATAGTGATGTTCACCATTGAAAACTACTCCATCTCACGTGATGATCGGACATGGTTTAGTTGATTTGGATCACGTGATCATTTAGATGACTAGAGGGATGTCTATCTAAGTGGGAGTTCTTAAGTAATATGATTAATTGAACTTTCATTTATCATGAACTTAGTCCTGATAGTATTTGCATATCTATGTTGTAGATCAATAGCTCGCGGTGTAGTTTCCCGTTTATTTTTGATATGTTCCTAGAGAAAAATTAAGTTGAAAAATGTTCGTAGAAATGACGCGGACTAGCTCCGTGATCTGAGGATTATCCTCATTGCTGCACAGAAGTATTATGTCCTTGATGCACCGCTACGTGACAGACCTATTGCAGAAGTAGATGCAGACGTTATGAACATTTGACAATGCTCAGTATGATGACTACTTGATAGTTTAGTGCACCATGCTTTATGGCTTAGAACCGGGACTTCAAAAATGTTTTGAACGACATGGAGCATATGAGATGTTCGAAGAGTTGAAATTGGTATTTCATACTCATGCCCGTGTCGAGAGGTATGAGACCTCTGACAATACTTTGCCTACAAGATGGAGGAGAATAGCTCAACCAGTGAGCATGTGCTCAGATTGTATGGGTACTACAATTGCTTGAATCAAGTGGGAGTTAATCTTCCAAATAAGATAGTAATTGACAAAGTTCTCTAGTCACTATCACCAAGTTACTAGAACTTTGTGATGAACTATAATATGCAAGGGATAAAGAAAACAATTCCCAAGCTCTTCGCGATGCTAAGATCGGCGAAGGTAGAAATCAAGAAAAGCATCAAGTGTTGATGGTTAACAAGACCACTAGTTTCAAGAAAAGGGCAAAGGGATAGAAAGGGAACTTCAAGAAGAATGACAAACAAGTTGTCGCTCCCGTGAAGAAGCCCAAAGCTAGACCCAAGCCTAAAACTGAGTGCTTCTACTGCAAAGGAAATGGTCACTAGAAGTGGAACTGCCCTAGATACTTGGCGGATAAGAAGGATGGCATAGTGAACAAAGGTATATTGGATATACATGTTATTGATGTGTACTTTACTAGTGTTTATAGCAACCCCTCGGTATTTGATACTGGTCCAGTTGCTAAGAGTAGTAACACGAAACGGGAGTTGCAAAATAAACAGAGACTAGTTAAGGGCGAGGTGATGATATGTGTTGGAAGCAATTCCAAGGTTGATAAGATCACCATCACACACTCCCTTTACCTTCGGGATTAATGTTGAACCTAAAATAAATGTTATTTGGTGTTTGCGTTGAGCATCAATATGATTGGATCATGTTTATTGCAATACGGTTAGTCATTTATGTCAAAGAATAATTGTTGTTCTATTTACATGAATAAAACCTTCTATGGTCATACACTCAATATAAATGGTTTATTGAATCTCGATCATAGTGATACACATATTCATAATATTGAAGCCAAAAGATGCAAAGTTAATAATGATAGTTAATGGAGTCCTGGATTAGGGGGTATCCGGACAGCCGGACTATATACATCGTCCGGACTATTGAAGCGTGAAGATACAAGACTCAAGACTTCAACCTGTGTCCGGATGGGACTTTCCTTGGCGTGGAAGGCAAGCTTGGCGATCCGGATATTATATTTCCTTCCTTGTAACCGACTCCATGTAAACCCTAGCCCTCTCCGGTGCCTATATAAACCGGAGAGGTTGGTCCTTAGAAGGCCGATCACAATTACAATCATACCATCATAGGCTAGCTTCTAGGGTTTAGCTTCTACGATCTCGTGGTAGATCTACTCTTGTACTACCCATATCTTCAATATTAATCAAGCAGGAAGTAGGGTTTTACCTCCATCGAGAGGGCCCGAACCTGGGTAAACATCTGTGTCCCTTGCTTCCTGTTACCATCAGCCTAGACGCACAGATCGGGACCCCCTACTCGAGATCCGCCGGTTTTGACACCGACATTGGTGCTCTCATTGAGAGTTCCTCTGTGTTGTCGCTACAGGGCTCGATGGCTCCTCGATCATCATCAACAACACGATCCCGGTGAGACCTTTCTCCCGGACGGATCTTCGTGTTGGCGGCCGCCCTGCAGGCCAACTTCGCAGCCATCTGGAGCAGATCGACAGCTACGCCCCTGGCCACCAGATCAGGTTCGGAAACCTGAACTACACGGCGGACGTTCACGGAGACTTGATCTTCGACGGATTCGGGCATATGCCAGGAGCGTCGGATAGTCACGACAAGCACAACTTAGACCCGCTGCCGGACAAAGCTCGGGGTATCACCCCCGCAGTAGCCCCAGACCTAAATCCGGAGCAGGGTGCGATGCCTAAGGATGGAGGGATGGACCCCGCCCCGCAGGTCACACACTCATCGGCGGTGGAGCCGAACACGGATCTTACCTCTGTGGTGACCTGTGGCTCCGGACCCCTGGATTTGTATCCGGACGTGGGTTCCAGTCCGCGCACTCCCGAGCTAGACGAGCCAGGTTGGGCTCCGGTAATGGAGTTCACCGCTGCGGATATCTTCCAGCACTCGCCCCTTGGCGACATGCTGGACTCATTAAAGTCTCTCTCTTTGTCAGGAGGCTCGTGGCCGAACTATGTCCGGCTCGAGTGGGAAGCAGGCGATGAAGGAATTCGTTGCCCACCCACCACCCACTTCATTACCACGCTCGATTATTTAACCGAGGTACTGGACTTCGACTCCGAAGACATCGACGGTATGGACGACGATGCAGGAGAAGAACATGAACCACCGCTCACTGGGCGGTGGACAACCACCTCTTCTTATGATATATATATATATGGTGGACACTCCGAAGGAAACAAATGGCGATGAGGCAACAGAGGATAAAACCTCAGGGAAAAAAGCAAAGAATGGGCGCCGTCGGCGCCACTCCAAGCCCTGCCACAGCAATACCGGCCCAGGAGACGAAAAAAATCCGAACGGTGTCGAAGAAGAATACAACCCCGATTAGCCCGCCTTCGAGCAGGCCGAACAGGAGGATGAGCAGGTCAGCCCAGAAGAACAGGCGACGGACGAATACCCGAAGGAGGACAGCTACATGCCCCACTCCAAAGACGAGATTAGCCTCGGCGACGACGAGTTCGGCATGCCTGAGGATCCCGTAGAGCAAGAGCGCTTCAAGCGTCGGCTTATAGCCACTGCGAGGAGCCTAAAAAAGAAGCAGCAGCAACTCCAAGCTGATCAAGACCTGCTCACAGATAGATGGACTGGAGTCCTGGCAGCCGAGGAATACGGACTCGAGCGCCATACGGCTGACCGGCCACCTCATGGCTGGGATAAAACGGCATATCAGTCCGCATACCAGCCAACACCCCCACGCCAACATACTACGGCCCGAGGCAACACAACAGGACATCCAAGATCGATCTATGGATCGCGGGGGCACGCCTCGGCACGCGACGACGACCGTCACGCCGGATACACCTTCAACAAGTCCGGCCGGGCCGAACATGGCTACCCAGAGCAATTCGACCTGCATAGCCACATAGCCTGGCACAGAGGCGCCGCACACCCCCTCTGCTTCACCGACGAAGTAATGGATCATGAATTCTGAGAAGGGTTCAAACCCGTAAACATCGAATCATACGATGGCACAACAGACCCCGCAGTATGGATCAAAGATTTCCTTCTCCACATTCACATGGCCCGCGGCGACGATCTGCATGCCATCAAGTATCTTCCCCTTAAGCTCAAAGGACCAGCCCGGCACTGGCTAAACAACTTGCCAGCAAATTCCATTGGCAGTTGGGAAAACTTGGAAGACGCATTCCTCGACAACTTCTAGGGCACATACGTGCGACCACCGGACGCCGATGACTTGAGCCACATTACTCAACAGCCCGGAGAGTCAGCCAGGAAATTCTGGACTCGGTTCCTAACTAAAAAGAACCAAATAGTCGACTGTCCGGACGCGGAAGGCCTGGCGGCTTTTAAGCACAATATCCATGACGAGTGGCTCGCTCGACACCTCGGCCAGGAAAAACCCAAGTCCATGGCAGCTCTCACAACACTAATGACCCGCTTTTGCACGGACGAGGACAGCTGGTTGGCTCGCAGCAGCACTACGCCACATTCTGGCACTTCGGATGGCCGCGACAATAACGGCAAGCCACGGCATAACAGACATAAGCGATGGAACAACGGCGACAGCACTGAAGACACGGCAGTCAACGCCGGATTCAGCGGATCCAAACCCGGTCAGCGGAAGAAGCCGTTCAAAAGAAATAATCGAGGACCGTCGATCTGGACCGCATCTTTGGGCGCTTCGTGCCAAATTCATGGCACCCGGACAAACCAGCCAACCACACCAATAGAGATTGCTGGGTATTCAAACAGGCGGCAAGATAAATGCGAAGACAAAGACAAGGGGCTGCTGGCGACAATGACGAGCCACGGCGACCCAACACGTGGGGGACAGAAGAAATTCTCCCCCGGTGAAAGCGCTCAACATGATTTCGCCACGCACATCCTCAAGCGGGAAGGAAAGCGGGCACTCTGGGACGTCTATGCGATGGAGCGATCGCCCTAAATTCAACCCATGGTCAGCTTGTCCGATCACCTTTGATCGTGAGGGATCACCCTACTAGCATCCGTCCGGCGGCTCGGCCGCATTGGTCCTAGACCCAATCATCGACGGATTCCACCTCGCCGCGTCCTTATGGGCGGTGGCAGCAACTGAACCACGCTTTATCGGACACGGTCGCATAAAATGGGCATTGACCCTTCAAGGATCAAGGCCACCAAAACCACCTTTAAAGGTGTGATTCCTGGAGTAGAGGCCCGTTGCACGGGCTCTATAACATTGGAAGTGGTCTTCGGATCTCCGGATAACTTCCGAAGCGAAGAATTAATCTTCGATATCGTCCCTTTCCGCAGTGGTTACCACGCACTGCTCGGACGGACCGCATTCGCTAGATTCAATGAGGTACCAAACTACGCATACCTCAAGCTCAAGATGCCAGGACCACGCGGGGTCATAACAAGTGAAGCGGAAATATGGACCGCTCTCTCGAGCAGAAGAACATACTGCAGCCCTCGCGGCGGAAATGCGATCGCGACCTCCTCAGACAAACCAATCGGTGACAACAACTTCAAGCACCGTCAGAGAGTCTCGAGCACCCGCAGCAGGATCATCGGGGCGTTGCTTTAGAACAACCTCTCCGGAAGAGCGGATTGCGGACTTACATAGGAGAAAACCAAGGAGGTAACAGGTCACAAGATGAAGGAAACACCAGGTGGAATCTATTTACGATCGTTATACCTGTTTTATATATCCATACTCGGCCTGCCCCTGGATAGGACATGTTAAATAGTCCTATTTATCTCCGCTTAATGCATTCATTGTAAACATACGCTTAAACATATTTTCATCAATGGGAGATTATATACAGCGTCAGCTCATTATACTTATTTGAACATTTCTCTTAGAAATGTCTCTTTCATATTGCATCCGTACACTTTGATATGGTCCATTTGCCAGGGGCTTCCTATGGCGCCGCGTTCTACGGCAACTAAAGTCCGAACACTTTAAACAGTGCGGCACCCCGAACTTATAGCACTATATGCATCAGCTCCGAATCATGTCTTGGGTCTACAGTTGGGTTAGCCCGGCTCCCTTGTTTTGGTACCTTACGTTCCATTGTATCGGCTAAGGTAGCGCAGGGAGAACTACTGCGATTTTGTCCCGGTTCTTCCGGACGAGCACCTCAGTAGAGAAAGCCGAAAACTGACCGGCATGATGCGGCGAGAGCTGGTCGCTGTTTGAGAGGTCTTAAAATCCTTAAAGAGTTTTTCCGCTTTAGGCAATGAGTCGGCCTTGTCCGATTTAGGCGTATATAGCACCCCAATTTGGCCCTCCAAATTCTAGGGGCTTCGCCGAAATTTAAAATTATAGACTTCTATGGCTAAGTGAAAGTTATAAAGCCGCATAGTCTGATTGCCTTGTTCGCTGCGCCGGATACCTCCTTAAGGGACCAAACATTTGGATAAAGAGTATCCGGGTTTTTCCAGGAACACCCCGGCACTAGTTGCGTGGGGGCGGAAGCCGACGACTAGCCTACTTTTAGTATTCTATAAACAGCCGCACAGAAGGTAATATTTTAAATCAAATAGTGCTACATAGCACAAGTAACTTCGTCTTTAAATTACAACAGCGGCAGAGGTACATTTAGTCAAAAACCTTGTCCTTGGAACACTCATCGGCCACGAGACGAGCGCCTTTCATAACGCCATCATAGTACTTCTCGGGACGGCGATGCTCCTTGCCCTCGGGGGACCGGCCTTCACCAGCTTATCCGCATCCAGCCTCTGTTGGAAAAGGCAGTGCCTAGGAGGCGCTTAGGCACGCCTAGGCCCTAGGCAATGGCCAAACGCCTCGCCTAGGGCATAAATGGAGGTCTAGGCAGGGCAAGCAAGGATTGGCTATCCAAGCAAGACATCATGCCACATACTGCACTGATATGCCAAGCGGATTATATTCAATGGTAGTGAGCGGTAATTAACTTATTTACATGCCCTAAACTAATATCAACACCCATATAATAATCACAAATATACTACGAGTAAAAACTATATTACCGCCTAGGCCGCGCCTAGGGCGCTTAGGCACCGCCTAGGCACTAGGCGAAGGCCAACCGCCTCGCTTACGCCTACCGCTTTTTCCAACCTTGATCCAGCTTGCCCCAATGCACCTTCGCGCGGGCAAAGGCCCGGCGGGCACCCTCGATGCAAACGGATCGCTTTATTACTTCAAGCCGCGGACAGGCATTCACAATCCGCTTGATCAGGCGAAGTAGCTAGTGGGCAGGGCTCACCAGGCCACATCGGACTATGAAATCCTTCATAGCCACTTGCCGACCTGTGGAGTTCGACCAACTGCTTGATTGGTCACTCGAGCGTTAGGTGTTCGGGCGAGCATCTTGGGACGAGAACAGCTTCTCCGTTGAGCTCCCTCTTGGGCACGGTAGAACTCATGACATCGATATGCTGCGTGGCAGATCTGCGAATGCCCCTGGAGATCTCCGAATTCGAGTAAGTAAAAGAAACGCCTCCTCCACATGTTTGCTTTGCACAAAGAATTTCTTACTCGCTGCTATCTTTTTGGCCTCTTGGATCTCCTGTTGTGCCTTCTAGGCTTCGGCCTTGGCGTCTTTCATACTCACAAGGGCCTTCGCAAGATCGGCCTCTTTCATCTTCAGATCATGCTCCACGGACTCGAACTTCTTGTCGAGGTCCCGGAGCTCTTGTTGTACCTCGCCCACTCTAGCACTTTGCTTCTCGCACTCTTTGCATTCCAAGGCCGCCTTGTCTTCGGCCTCGGATAGCGCTTTCTTCAGGGACGCCACTTCGGCGGTGGACCCTGCCACACAGTCACGACGCTTCGCCGTCAGACTAAACAATTTTATCTATCTTTACATATATAAGAGCGGAGAATCACTCACCTTTGCTCTCTTCGAGCCGCCTCTTCGTGAGATCGAGCTCTCCCTACGCCTGCTCCAGGTCCCGCTTTAGTTCGGTAACCTCGGCTGTGCGGGCAGCAGCGGCAAGCAACACGGCCTGCTTATTTACATAAACACTTATTAGACTCCTGCGGATTATAATTGACCCTCCGTTTGGCTTTTCTTTCCGAACACCAAACAGAGTATCAGGGGCTACTACCTATCGGGTGGTAATTTCACACATTTTTTACTTACCTCGAAGCCCGTCAGGAGGCTTGTGCAGGCTTCGGTTAGTCCGCTTTTGGCTGACAAAACCTTTTGATTCACTGCACTCATAAGAGTACGGTGCTCGTTATCCATGGAGGCGCCTCGAAGCGCTTCCACCAGACTATCCGGCACCGCTGGCGTTACGGAAGCCCTCGGCACCGACGGCTCGCCCTCCCTAACGAGGGGCTGCCCGCCTAATTCCGGAACCATCAAGGGTTCCGGAACAGTGTTCGGTCAAGAGTCCGCCTTGCTGCGGCTTTCATCGACGCGATCCGTGGGGATCTTGAACCCCGTGTGTCCGACATCTGGAACTCCGCCTTGGGGCGTCTCCAGGGTCACCTCCCCCCGCTCGGGGAACCTTCGGGACAACACCTCCGTGTCATCAGCAGGCTGAGGAGTGGTGGCCGTCGGGAGCAAGTTCATCTCTGAAGCGCTCAGAGACCCATCCGAAGACGACACCTCCGGATGAGCCCTGGCCGGACTGCATATATGTTCGGCGTTATTAAACAACTATGAAGCAAAATCATGGTAGAGTGCAGACACTTACGATCACGCTAGGGGCTTCCCCCTGGGCAGCCACCCTTCCTCGCTATGAGCGGCCGTGGTGGAGTAGTCCGGAAGGGACGTCTTTCCCTTCTTGGGTGTCCCAGCCTCCCCCTCCGGGGCGGTTTTCCTCTTTTTTCTCCTCCCCAGTGCGGGGAGGTAGAGTTTCTTCTTGCTTCCCCCTGCCTCCACGGGAGGAATCTGTTTCGTCATCATCGGACGACGTGGGTATGACGGCCTTGCGTCGAGGGCCTCTCCCAGCCCCATGGCCCGTCTCCTCAGGCCTCTCATCCTTTCCGGATGGGGCGGCTTCTTCTTCTTCCTCCTCCTCCTCTTCGGGGGAGGAGTGCGCCTCGTCGTCTTCGGACGAGGCTTCCGGCACAACCTTACGCCGAAGACCCTTCCTGGTCCCCGGGGCCTTCTTTTCGGCCTTCTTCTCCGGTGCCTTGTAGGGCGCCGGGATCAGCATCTCTGTCAAGAGAGCATCAGCTGGATCTTCTGGCAGTGGAGCCGGACAGTCAATCTGCTCCGCTTTCTCCACATAGTCCTAATCAAATATACACAAATACTTAAGACTCCCCCATGAATGTATTGGGGAAAACCGAATCCGGTGGTAGTCCCAAAACTCACCGGGCGCGGGGGCCGCGCTGCATGAAGTCCACGGTCCTCGGATGTGGGAGGAGGTACTTCGGAGGCATTAAACAACGCCTTCCACGCGTCTTTGTGCTTCATGCCATAGAGCCTCTGAAGCGTCTGGTGTTCGGCCGAGACGAACTCCCATAGATTGAATGCCCGCCTTTGGCACGGCAGAATCCGGCGAACAAGCATGACCTGGATCACGTTGACAAGCTTGATGTTCTTGTCCTTCATGCTCTTGATGCAGGTTTTGAGTCCGGTCAGCTCTGTAGGTTCGCCCCAAGTCAGGCCCTTCTTTTCCCATGAGGTGAGCCGCATGGGGGCTCTGGATCGGAACTTGGGGGCGGCCGCCCAGTTGGCGCCACGCGGCTCGATGATGTAGAACCACCCTGATTGCCACCCCTTTACGTTCTCCGCAAAGGAGCCGTTCAGCCAGGTGACATTAGGCATCATGCCCACCATGGCCCCTCCGCACTCCGCTTGCTGGCCGCTTACAATCTTCGGCTTCACGCAGAAGATTTGCAGCCTGAGCGAAGTGAGGCGGATCGGAGGAAAGCCTCACATCTGACGATGAGCGCCGAGATGTTGAGGACGAAATTCGGGGCTAGATCATGGAAATCTAGCCCGTAGTAGAACATGAGCCCGCGGACGAAGGGGTGAAGTGGAAACCCCAGTCCACGGACGAAGTGGGCGACGAACACAACCCTCTCATGGGGTCTCGGGGTCGGAATGACCTGCCCATCGTCCTATAGCCAGTGCGCTATGTCTGCGGCCAAGTATCTGGCCGCCCGAAGATTTGTGATATGCTTCTCCTTGATGGTGGAAGCCACCAACTTGCCTCCTGCTCCGGACATGTTTAGCTGGGCGGAGAAGACTTGGGCTTGGGCGCTGGAGCTCGAGGAGGCAATAGTGGGCAAAGGAGGAAGAAGGCGTGGGTAAAAATGGGGAAATCTTATCCCTTTATAGAGGTGACGAAAGCGGTGCGCCTCCCCACTTGCTCGTTGGGAAGCGCTTGCTTCCCAAGCGCCACGATTGATGATGTGGTGGGATTACCCGTATCCGTATTGATGAGAATCCCATGATAAAGGGACATGATCTCTGCTTTGACAAGACGTGTCAAGGAAACCGCCTCGCAATATGCGTTGTGGCTGGTTGTGGGAAAACGGTTTGAATAATGACCCGACCATAATGACATGCCGCGTTGCCTAAAAATTTGTAAGCAGATTGCATTTGTGAAATACCATTCTCTCTACGATGGCATGTGAAGATCATTTTGTGGATCCGGACACGGTTCGGGTGTTCGATAATTACTTTGGAGTACTCGGAGAAGGAACCCGCCCTGCAATGCCGAAGACAAGACTACGCGCCGGACTCATCGTCATTGAAGCCTGGTTAGAGACTCTTGAGGAGTCTGGATTAGGGGTATCCGGACAACCGGACTATATACATCGTCCGGACTATTGAAGCGTGAAGATACAAGACTCAAGACTTCGACCTGTGTCCGGATGGGACTTTCCTTGGCGTGGAAGGCAAGCTTGGCGATCCGGATATTATATTTCCTTCCTTGTAACCGACTCCATGTAAACCCTAGCCCTCTCCGGTGCCTATATAAACCGGAGAGGTTGGTCCTTAGAAGGCCGATTACAATTACAATCATACCATCATAGGCTAGCTTCTAGGGTTTAGCCTCTAGGATCTTGTGGTAGATCTACTCTTGTACTACCCATATATTCAATATTAATCAAGCAAGAAGTAGGGTTTTACCTCCATCGAGAGGGCCCGAACCTGGGTAAACATCTGTGTCCCTTGCTTCCTGTTACCATCAGCCTGGAAGCACAGATCGGGACCCCCTACCCGAGATCCGCCGGTTTTGATACCGACAGTAGTGCAACTTATTTGTGGCACTACCATTTAGGTCATATTGGTGTAAAGCGCCTGAAGAAACTCCATGCTGATGGGATTTTGGAATCACTTGATGCTTGCGAACCATGCCTCATCGACAAGATGACTAAGACTCCGTTCTCCGGAACAATGGAGTGAGCAACTGACTTATTGGAAATAATACATACTAATGTATGCGGTCCGATGAGTGTTGAGGCTCGCGACGGGTATCGTTATTTTCTGACCTTCACAGATGATTTGAGCAGATATGGGTATATCTACTTGATGAAACATTAGTCTGAAACATTTGAAAAGTTCAAAAAATTTCAGAGTGAAGTGGAAAATCATCGTGACAAGAAAATAAAGTTTCTACGATCTGATCGCGGAGACAAATATTTGAGTTACGAGTTTGGTCTTCAATTAAAACAATGTGGAATAGTTTCACAAATTCGTGCCACCTGGAACACCACAGCATAATGGTGTGTCCGAACGTCACAACCGTACTTTATTGGATATAGTGCAAACTATGATGTTTCTTACCGATTTACCACTATCGTTTTGGGGTTATGCATTAGATACAGCTGCATTCACGTTAAAAAGGGCACCATCTAAATCCGTTGAGACGACACCGTATGAACTGTGGTTTAACAAGAAACCTAAGCTGTCGTTTCTTAAAGTTTGGGGTTGCGATGCTTACGTGAAAAAGTATCAACCTGATAAGCTCGAACCCAAGTCGGAGAACTGCGTCTTCATAGGATACCCAAAAGAAAATGTTGGGTACACCTTATATCACAGATCCGAAGGCAAGATCTTTGTTGCTAGGAATAGATTCTTTCTAGAGAAGGAGTTTCTCTCGAAAGAAGTGAGTGGGAGGAAAGTAGAACTTGATGAGGTAACTATACCTAATCCCTTATTGGGAAGTAGTTCATCACAAAAATCTATTAGTGTGACTCCTACATCAATTAGTGAGGAAACTAATGATGATGATCATGTAACTTCAGATCAAGTTACTACCGAACCTCGTAGGTCAACCAGAGTAAGATTTGCACCAGAGTGGTACGGTAATCCTGTTCTGGAGGTCATGTTACTTGACCATGACGAACCTACGAACTATGAGGAAGTGATGATGAGCCCAGATTCCGTGAAATGGCTTGAGGCCATGAAATCTGAGATGGGATCCATGTATGAAAACAAAGTATGGACTTTGGTGGAATTGCCCGATGGTCGGCAAGCCATTGAGAATAAATGGATCTTCAAGAGGAAGACGGACGCTGATGGTAGTGTTCCTATCTACAAAGCTCAACTTGTCGCGAAAGGTGTTGGAAATATGCCCTAGAGGCAATAATAAAAGCATTATTATTATATTTCCTTGTTCATGATAATTGTCTTTTATCCATGCTATAACTGTATCATCCGGAAATCGTGATACACGTGTGAATACATAGACCCTGTCGTCCTAGTGAGCCTCTAGTTGACTAGCTCGTTGGTCGACAGATAGTCATGGTTTCTGACTATGGACATCGGATGTCATTGACAAGCGGGATCACGTCATTAGGAGAATGGCGTGATGGACAAGACAATCTAAGCATAGCACAAGATCGTGTAGTTCGTTTTGCTAGAGCTTTTCCAATGTCAAGTATCTCTTCCTTAGACCATGAGATCGTGTAACTCCCGGATACCGTAGGAGTGCTTTGGGTGTACCAAAGCGTCACTGGCGTAGCTGGGTGACTATAAAGGTGCACTGGTATCTCCGAAAGTGTCATTGGGTTGACACGGATCGAGGCAGGATTTGTCACTCCGTATGGCGGAGAGGTATCACAGGGCCCACTCGGTAGTGCATCATCATAATGAGCTCAAAGTGACCAAGTGTGCGGTCACGGGATCATGCATTCTGATGCGAGTAAAGTGACTTGCGGTAATGAGACTGAGCGAGGTATTGGGATACCGACGATCGAGTCTCGGGCAAATAACATACCCGTCGACAAAGGGAATAGTATCTGGGGTTGTTTGAATCCTCGACATCGTGGTTCATCGATGACATCATCGAGGAGCATGTAGGAGCCAACATGGGTATCCAGATCCGCTGTTGGTTATTGACACGAGCGTCGGTCATATCGCATGTCTCCGAACCCGTAGGGTCTACACATAAGGTTCGGTGGCGCTAGGGTTATTAGGAAGACTTGTATGTGATTACGAATGTTGTTGAGTCCGGATGAGATCCCGGACGTCACGAGGAGTTCGGAATGGTCGGAGGTAAAGATTTATATATGGGAAGTTGTCAAGCGGACACCGGAAAAGTTTGGGTCATATCGGTATTGTGCTGGGGCCACAGGAAGGTTCGGAGGACCACGGGAGGGCCACCCCTCGGGGGGCCACTGGGCTGCGTGGGAAGGGCCAGCCCCTGGTGGGCTGGGCGCACCCCCCCCTTGGGCCCTTGCGCCTAGGGTTGAGGGGAACCCTAGAGGGGGCGCCCCCCTTGCTTGGGGGGCAAGCCCCCTCCCCTTGGCCGCCCCCCTCTAGATGCATCTAGAGGGCGGCCCCCTTCCTCCTTCCCCTATAAATAGAGGGGTGAGGGAGGCTGCATACACACTTGAAGGCGCAGCCCTCCCTCCCAACACCTCTCCTCCTCCGTGTGTGCTTGGCGAAGCCTGCTGGGAACTGTCACTCCACCATCATCACGCCGTCGTGCTGCTGCTGGAGCCATCTTCCTCAACCTCTCCTTCCCCCTTGCTGGATCAAGAAGGAGGATACGTTGCCCGTACCGTACGTGTGTTGAACGTGGAGGTGCTGTCCGTTCAGCACTTGGTCATCGGTGATCCGAGTACGACTCCATCATCACCATCCCCTCGAAAGCTTTCGCACGCGATCTACAAGTGGTATGTAGATGCAAACTCACTCCCTTGACTCGTTGCTTAGATGAACTCATAGATGGATCTTGGTGAAACCGTAGGAAAAATTTTAATTTTCTGCAACGTTCCCCAACAATGGCATCATGAGCTAGGTCTATCGTAGTTCTCTATTGCGAGTAGAACACAATTTTGTTGTGGGCGTGGATCTTGTCAACTTACTTGCCGCTACTAGTCTTATCTTGCTTCCGCTGTATTGTGGGATGAAGCGGCCGGACCAACCTTACGTGCGCTTACGTGAGACCGGTTCCACCGACTAACATGCACTAGTTGCATAAGGTGGCTGGCGGTGTCTGTCTCTCCACTTTAGTTGGGCGGATTCGATGAAAAGGGTCCTTATGAAGGGTAAATAGAAGTTGACAAAATCACGTTGTGGTTATTCGTAGGTAAGAAAGCGTTCTTGCTAGAACCCAATTGCAGCCACGTAAAAGATGCAACAACAATTAGAGGGCGTCTAACTTGTTTTTGCAGCAATTGTCATGTGATGTGATATGGCCAAGTTGTGATGAATGATGAATGACATATTGTGATGTATGAGATCATGTTCTTGTAATAGGAATCATGACTTGCATGTCGATGAGTATGACAACGGCGGAGCCATAGGAGTTGTCTTTATTTTTGTATGACCTGCGTGTCATTGAAGAGCGCCATGTAAATTACTTTACTTTATTGCTAAGCGCGTTAGCCATAGAAGTAGAAGTAGTCGTTGGCGTGACAACTTCATGGAGGCACAATGATGGAGATCATGATGATGGAGATCATGGTGTCATGCGGTGACAAGATGATCATGGAGCCCGAAGATGGAGATCAATGGAGCTATATGATATTGGCCATATCATGTCACTACTATATAATTGCATGTGATGTTTATTATGTTTATGCATCTTGTTTACTTAGAGCGCGGTAGTAAATAAGATGATCCTTACAACAATTTCAAGAAGTGTTCTCCCTAAGCGTGCACCGTTGCTAAAGTTAAAGTAAGCTTCTAAGCACCACGTGATGATCGGGTGTGATGGATTCTTACGTTCACATACAGCGGTTGTAAGAAGATTTACACACGCAAAACACTTAGGGTTAACTTGCGAGCCTAGCATGTACAGACATGGCCTCGGAACACGGAGACCGAAAGGTCGAACACGAGTCGTATGGAAGATCGATCAACATGAGAATGTTCACCGGCGATGACTAGTCCGTCTCACGTGATGATCGGACACGGCCTAGTCGACTCGGATCGTGTAACACTTAGATGACTAGAGGATGTCTAATCTGAGTGGGAGTTCATTGAAATAATTTGATTAGATGAACTTAATTATCATGAACTTAGTCTAAAACTTTTGCATAATATGTCTTGTAGATCAAATGGCCAGCGCTCATGTCAACTTGAACTTCAGCGTGTTCCTAGAAAACCAAGCTGAAAGATGGCGGCAGCAACTATACGGACTGGGTCCGGAACTTGAGATCATCCTCATAGCTGCCGGAAACAATATGTCCTAGAAGGACCGCTAGGTGGCGCTCCGTCCGAAGAACCAAGACATTATGAATGCTTGGCAGTCTCGTCTTGATGATTACTCCCTCGTTCGTGCGGCATGCTTTACAACTTAGAACCGGGGCTCCAAAAGCGTTTTGAGCATCACGGAGCATATGAGATGTTCGAGGAGCTGAAACTGGTTTTCCAAGCTCACGCCGGGTCGAGAGATATGACATCTCCGACAAGTTCTATAGTTGTAAGATGGAGGAAAATAGTTACGTCGGTGAGCACATACTCAAGATATGCAGGTTGCACAACCGTATGACCCACTGAATATTAACCTCCACGATGAGGCGGTCATTGTGAGAATCCTTGATCGCTCCCACCAAGCTACAAGAGCTTTGTGATGAACTACAATATGCGAGGGGATGGTAAAGACCATTCTGAAGTATTCTCTATCTGAAGTCAGAGAGGTTGAAATCAAGAAAGAACATCAAGTGTTGATGGTCAATAAGACCACTAAGTTCAAGAAGGGCAAGGGCAAGAAGAACTTCAAGAAGGGCGACAAGGAGGTTGCGGCGCCCGATAACAAGTTTTGGGAAGAAGTCAAAGAATGGACCCAAGCACGAGGTGAGTGCTTTTATTGCAAGGGAAGGGTCCTTTGGAGCGGAACTGCCCCAAATACTTAGCGGATAAGAAGGCGGCAACACCAAAGGTATATTTGATATACATGTAATTGATGTGTACCTTACCAGTACTCATAGTAACTCCTGGGTATTTGATACGGTGCCGTTGCTCATATTTGTAACTCTGGCAGGAGCTGCGGAATAAGCGGAGGCTGGCGAAGGGCGAGGTGACGATGCGGCGTCGGGAATGGTTCCAAAGTCGATGTGATCGCCGTCGACGCTACCTCTTCATTTACCTCGGGATTAGTTTTGAACCTTAATAATTGTTATTTGGTGCCAAGTTTGAGCATGAACATTGTATCTGGATCTCGTTTGATACGAGATGGCTACTCATTTAAATCCGAGAATAATGGTTGTTCTATTTATATGAGAGATATGTTTTATGGTCATGCTCCGATGGTCAATGGTTTATTCTTAATGAATCTCGGCGTAGTGTTACACATATTCATAGCGTGAATACCAAAAGATGTAAAGTTGATAACGATAGTCTCACATACTTGTGTACTTGCCGCCTTGGTCACATTGGTGTCAAGCGCATGAAGAAGCTCCATGCTGATGGACTTTTAGAGTCTCTCGATTATGAATCATTTGACACATGCGAACCATGCCTCATGGGCAAAATGACCAAGACTCCGTTCTCGGAACAATGGGCGAGCAACCAACTTCTTGGAAATCATACATACCGATGTATGCGGTCAATGAGTGTTGAGGCTCATGGAGGATATCGTTATGTTCTCACTCTCACGAGATGACTTGAGTAGATATGGGTATGTCTACTTGATGAAACACAAGACCTTTGAAAAGTTCAAGGAATTTCAGAATGAAGTAGAGAATCAACGTGACGAAAGATAAAATTCTTCGATCGGATCGTGGAGGAGAATATTTAAGTCGAATTTGGTACACACTTAAGAAATGTGGAATCGTTTCACAACTCACGCCGCTGGAACACCTCGGTAACGGTGTGTCGAGCGTCGTGTCGCACTCTATTGGATATGGTGCGGTCTATGATGTCTCTTACCGATTTACCGCTATCATTTTGGGGATCGCTCTAGAGACAGCTACATTCACTTTAAATAGGGCACCGTCTAAATCCGTTGAGGCGACACCGTATGAATTATGGTTTGGGAAGAAACCTAAGCTGTCGTTTCTAAAAGTTTGGGGATCACGATGCTTATGTCAAGAAACTTCAACTGAAAAGCTCGAACCAAAGTCGGAAAAATCGTCTTCATAGGATACCCTAAAGAAACCATTGGGTATACCTTCTACTTAAGATCGAGGCAAGATCTTTGTTGCCAAACGGATCCTTTACGGAAAAAGTTTCTCTCGAAAGAAGTAAGTGGGAGGAAAGTAGAACTTCGATGAAGTACTACCTCTTGAGCAGGATAGTAGTGCAGCTCAGAAAATGTTCTGTGATGCCTACACCAACTGAAGAGGAAAATAATGATGATGATCAAGGTACTTGGATCAAGTTACTACTAAACTTCGAGGTCCACAAGGACACGTTCCGCCCAGTGAATGCGGCAACCCTGTCACCGGAAATCATGTTGTTGAACAACGGTGAACCTTGAACTATGAAGAAGCGATGGCGGGCCCAGATTCCAACAAATGGCTAGAAGCCATGAAATCGAGATAGAATCCATGTATGAAAACAAAGTATGGACTTTGGTGACTTGCCGATGATCGCGGTGATAGAAAACAAATGGATCTTTAAGAAGAAGGCGGACGCGGATGGTAATGTCACCATCTATAAAGCTCGACTTGTCGCTAAGGGTTATCGGCAAGTTCAAGGGATTGACTACGATGAGACTTTCTCTCCGTGGCGAAGCTTAAGTCCGTCCGAATCATGTTAGCAATTGCGCATACTATGATTATGAGATATGGCAGATGGGCGTCAAAACAGCGTTCCTTAACGGTTATCTTAAGGAAGAGTTGTATATGATGCAGCGGAAGGTTTTGTCGATCCTAAGAATGCTAACAAAGTATGCAAGCTCCAGCGATCCATTTATGGGCTGGTGCAAGCATCTCGGAGTTGGAACATTCGCTTTGATGAGATGATCAAAGCGTTTGGGTTATCTGAGACTTATGGAGAAGCCTGCGTTTACAAGAAAGTGAGTGGGAGCTCTGTAGCATTTCTCATATTATATGTAGATGACATACTTTTGATGGGAAATGATATAGAATTCTTGGACAACATTAAGGCCTACTTGAATAAGTGTTTTTCAATGAAGGACCTTGGAGAAGCTGCTTATATATTAGGCATCAAGATCTATAGAGATAGATCGAGGCGCCTCATAGGTCTTCACAAAGCACATACCTTGATAAGATTTTGAAGAAGTTCAAAATGGATCAGTCAAGAAGGGTTCTTGCTGTGTTGCAAGGTGTGAGATTGAGCTCAGCTCAATGCCCGACCACGCAAAAGATAAAGAAGAGATGAGTGTCATCCCTATGCTTCAGCCATAGGATCTATTATGTATGCCATGTTGTGTACGGACCTGATGTAAACCTTGCCGTAAGTTTGGTAGGAAGGTACCAAAGTAATCCCGGCAAGGAACCTTTGGACAGCGGTCAAGAATATCTGAAGTACTGAAAAGGACAAAGGACATGTTTCTCGTTTATGGAGGTGACGAAGAGCTCAAATCGTAAAGGGTTACGTCGGCGCTAAGCCCGACACAGATCTGAATGACTCTAAGTCACAAACGGATCGTGTATATGTTGAATGGTGGAGCGATGGCTGGTGCATTTGCAAGCGAAGCGTCGTGGCGGGATCTACATGTGAAGCGGAGTACATGGCAGCCTCGGAGGCAGCGCATGAAGCAATTTGGGTGAAGGAGTTCATCACCGACCTAGGAGTCATACCCAATGCGTCGGGGCGATCAAACTCTTCTATGACAACCTTGGAGCTATTGCACTTGCCAAGGGCCCGGGTTTCACAAGAAGACCGAGGCACATCAAGCGTCGCTTCAACTCCATCCGTGAAAATGTTCAAGATGGAGACATAGAAATTTGCAAAGTGCATACGGATCTGAATGTCGCAGATCCGTTGACTAAACCTCTTCATGGGCAAAACATGATCAACACGAGAACTCTATGGGTGTTGATTCATCACAATGTAACTAGATTATTGACTCTAGTGCAAGTGGGAGACTGTTGGAAATATGCCCTAGAGGCAATAATAAAAGCATTATTATTATATTTCCTTGTTCATGATAATTGTCTTTTATTCATGCTATAATTGTATTATCAGGAAATCGTGATACGCGTGTGAATACATAGACCACAATCGTCCCTAGTGAGCCTCTAGTTGACTAGCTCGTTGGTGAAAGATAGTCATGGTTTCCGACTATGGACATCGGATGTCATTGACAAGCGGGATCACGTCATTAGGAGAATGGCGTGATGGACAAGACAATCCTAAGCATAGCACAAGATCGTGTAGTTCGTTTTGCTAGAGCTTTTCCAATGTCAAGTATCTCTTCCTTAGACCATGAGATCGTGTAACTCCGGATACCGTAGGAGTGCTTTGGGTGTACCAAAGCGTCTGGCAATGGCTGGGTGACTATAAAGGTGCACTACGGTATCTCCGAAAGTGTACATTGGGTTGACATGGATCGAGGCGGGATTTGTCACTCCGTATGGCGGAGAGGTATCCTGGGCCCACTCGGTAGTGCATCATCATAATGAGCTCAAAGTGACCAAGTGTGCAGTCACGGGATCATGCATTACTGTCTGAGTAAAGTGACTTGCGGTGCGAGACTGAGCGAGGTATTGGGATACCGACGATCGAGTCTCGGGCAAGTAACATACCGTCGACAAAGGGAATAGTATCACGGGGTTGTTTGAATCCTCGACATCGTGGTTCATCCGATGACATCATCGAGGAGCATGTGGGAGCCAACATGGGTATCCAGATCCGCTGTTGGTTATTGACTTGAGGCGTCGGTCATATCGCATGTCTCCGAACCCGTAGGGTCTACATAAGGTTCGGTGGCGCTAGGGTTATTAGGAAGACTTGTATGTGATTACGAATGTTGTTGAGTCCCGGATGAGATCCGGACGTCACGAGGAGTTCGGAATGGTCGGAGGTAAAGATTTATATATGGGAAGTTGTCAAGCGGACACGGAAAAGTTTGGGTCATATCGGTATTAAGGGGCCACAGGGAGGGCCACCCCTCCGGGGGCCACTGGGCTACATGGGAAGGGCCAGCCTGGTGGGCTGGCGCACCCTCCCTTGGGCCCTTGCGCCTAGGGTTGAGGGGAACCTTAGAGGCCCCCTTGGCAGGGGCAAGCCCCCTCCCTTGTCGCCGCCCCCTCTAGATGCATCTAGAGGGCGGCCCCCTCCTCCTTCCCTATAAATAGAGGGGTGAGGGAGGGCTGCATACACACTTGAAGGCGCAGCCCTCCCTCCCAACACCTCTCCTCCTCCGTGTGTGCTTGGCGAAGCCTGCTGGAGCTGTCACTCCACCATCATCACGCCGTCGTGCTGCTGCTGGAGCCATCTTCCTCAACCTCTCCTTCCCCTTGCTGGATCAAGAGGGAGGCGTTGCCCGTACCCGTCACGTGTGTTGAGCAGCGGAGGTGCTGTCCGTTCAGCACTTGGTCATCGGTGATCCGAGTGCGACTCCATCATCACCATCCCCTCGAAAGCTTCCTTGCGATCTACAAGTGGTATGTAGATGCAAACTCACTCCCTTGACTCGTTGCTTAGATGAACTCATAGATGGATCTTGGTGAAACCGTAGGAAAAATTTTAATTTTCTGCAATGTTCCCCAACAAAAGGTTTTCGACAAGTTCAAGGTGTTGACTACATTGAGTTTTTCTCACTCGTAGCAATGCTTAAGTCTGCCCGAATCATGTTAGCAATTCCCGCATTTTATGAAATCTGGCAAATGGATAAACAAAACTGCATTCCTTAATGGATTTATTAAAGAAGAGTTGTATATGATGCGACCAGAAGGTTTTGTCAATCCTAAAGGTTCTAACAAAATATGCAAGCTCCAGCGATCCATCTATGGACTGGTGCAAGCATCTCGGAGTTGGAATATACACTTTGATAAGTTGATCAAAGCATATAGTTTTATAAAGACTTGCGGTGAAGCCTGTATTTACAAGAAAGTGAGTGGGAGCACTACAGCCTTTCTGATAAGTATATGTGAATGACATATTGACGATCGAAAATGATGTAGAATTTTCTGGAAAGCATAAAGGAGTGTTTGAAAGGAGTTTTTCAAAGAAAGACCTCGGTGAAGCTGCTTACATATTCATCTATAGAGATAGATCAAGACGCTTGATAAGGTTTTTTTTTCAATGAGTACATACCTTGACAAGTTTTTGAAGTAGTTCAAAATGGAACAGCCAAAGAAAGAGTTCTTGCCTGTGTTGCAAGGTATGAAGTTGAGTAAGACTTAAAGCCCGACCACGGCAGAAGATAGAGAGAGAATGAAAGTCATTCCCTATGCCTCAGCCATAGGTTCTATCGGAGTAATGGGCCACGGGTAGGCAAACCCGAGCCCCTGGACCTTTCAAAAACATCGGGGCAGACTGCGCCCCTCAAGACCCCAAGACGAAGAGCCGCCTACGCAGAGTCGTGGCCGAGCCGCCGACTGCCCCCCGGCCGAGTCCAGAGGCGGCCTCGAGATAAGCCGACTCCCAGCCAGCGACTTCGGGAAGCCGGCTTTGGGGGAGTCGGCCCGCGACTCAACCACCTACTATGCAGCGACTACGGACGGGGCGGGATGGGGCCGCCTCGCAGCCCCTCCCTGCCCGATCATAAAAGACAGGCGTGGCCACAGGCGTCGTCTGGACGGAGATCTCCGTCCGGCGCCAGCCTTGTTGCCCACGCCGGACCTGTTTATCAACCCGTGGGCAGATCCACTGTACCCACGATGGCACATGCATGCGACCGAAGGCGGCGGGACCCTTTGTCGGTGGGATTCAGAAAGGCGGCGAGAGCCCCAAGAGCGGATCTCTCGGGAGTCGGCCTCAGAAATCGGCCGGCCCCTCCCACGGGCTCTGTCGCCATTAACGAACAAGGCGGGGAGTAGCAGCAGTGATCGCCCGTCTGTGGCAACCTTGTTGCCATGACCCATGACCAGCTCAGCGTCATTAGAAACACGGCTACGGTAATCCATGACCAGCAAGACCCTTGCATGATGGACAAGGGTTATCGGCCCCATGCTGGACCGTCGGTGGGGTCCACTAGTCGGCGGGCCCCAGAGTCGGTGGAGAAGGCGGCGACTCAAGGTGGCGGTGGGACTGCGCCCAAGCCCAGGTTACCATTGTACCCCAGGGGTAGGCCTATATAAACCCCTCGGGGCACCCATGCAAAGGTTGGACCCTAGTAGTTTGACACGCACATAGGAGGAAGAGAAGAGCTAGCCGTGCCCTTCTCCTTCCTCATCCCAAACAACTCAAGGAGCAACCTTGTACACACTTTGCCATAGTGACCATCACGGAGACCCTGAGAGCAGCGATAGGGGTGTTATCTCGAGAGAGCCACTGAAGCTAGGTAAGATTCGGCGGCGTGCATGTCTCGCCTCATCCGTTTCGGGCACGGCGATGTTCTCGCCCCCTCCATGATAAGCCATCCTTTGGCATATCGCACAACCCCGACATTTGGCGCCCACCGTGGGAGCTAGGTGCACCGTCGTCCAGGAGACACTGCTGCAGGCAGGAACCCTTCCTCCTGGCGAGTGCAGCCAGCCCGGCACGCCAGGACAGTCTGCACCCGGCAGCTGCATGGTGCTTTGAGTCGCATCTTGTGGAGAGCTGCCTCGCCCGAACTTGTCGTGCGAGTTCGCCTCTCAACGAGCCTACATCAGCGCGAGCATGGGCGGCCCGAGAGCCTCCTCGCGGGCCTCCTCGAGCAACTCACGTCGGCCGGCGAGCACTGCCGCCGACTGGAGTCCGTAGGCTCCACCGACCCGATGCTCGTCGACTCCGACACTGCGTCGCTCGGCGCGTTCCCCTCAAGCGTGTTGGTCTCGATGAAACCGCTCCCTCGCGCGGAGAGCGGCGGAAGCACCGTCACGGAAGTGCTCGTCATCGGTCATGGTGAGCCTTCCGGCGAAGAACTCATGACCCTCTCGGCAGCGGTTACGCAAGACCCTACTTCGCCTATTCCGGAAAGCGGCGTATTTGGGGCCCGGAAGCGCGCCGCCTTCAGCTCCCGTAAGCGAAGAAGCTGGCAAGCATGAGGCGGCTTGTCGAAGCCTACCAGTGCGAGATGGATCGTGCCGTGGGCGGCTCACCGGCTCCGACTGGGCCCAGCCGCCTAGGCGCGGTCCGACAGCGCGGCGTAGCCATCGCCAACCTGTTTGGGGCCAATCGCCCGTGTGCATGCGCTGCGGAGAACATCCGTGCCGCCTAGGCGGCGGCGGACAACTGAATAACCGAGGCGAGGCGCCGCCTCAGCGAGGCGAGTCCAGCAGCTCCTCGGCAGGCTGTCGCGCAAAGACAAAAGCCGGCTGCCGCCTGCGGTGCCATGACGACAATCGGCGACTTGCCTCCCCACGAGATAAAGCGCGACATCACGGACGCCCGGCTGGCGGTGTCGTGGAAAAAAAACAAGGATCGGCTGTCAGCCATAGTCGGACTCACATCTCCATCGGCGCGACGAAAGCGGCCGCCCAAAGCGGTGGGCGGTGGGAGACTATCTGCCCCTCCTCCTCGCGAGAAAAGCGAGTCTCCCGCCACCCGTCGAGCATCCGGCTCTCGGCGACCGCCTTGGCGCCCGAGAGGAGTCGAAAAGCAGCGCCGCCACGGATCGGCGACTCCACGATCCCTGGCGCTAGAAGAGGAAGGCGAGCTGGGCCCGCCGTGTTTGGACCTCGCATCCGAGGCGAGCCCTTTCCCGGAAGGTTCACACTCCCGAGATACACCCAAATACTGGTTCCGTGAAGCGGTGGGTGGCTGATTGACTTCTCCACATTTGTCGGCATAGCGACGGCAACAAGCGTTGCCGTAAAGTATGTTCCCCTCATGCTCCGAGGCGCGGCCGGACATGGTTCAACAACGAAGCCGCAGCATCAACAGCTGGGTCGACTTCACCGGGCCTTCGTCCACAACTTCACGAGCACATACAGCGACCTCCCAAGCCTCGCCAACTTTCCTTGTGCGTGCAAGGCTAGCAGAGTCCACTCGCGACTACCTCACCTTGCTGGGCGAGCTCAGGAACTCCTGCAAGGGAGTGCACGAGTCTGAGCTATTGAGTACTTCACCGCCGGGTGCGGAGAAGGCACCCTCCTCAAGCACAAGCTCCGCTGCGACGAGCCGGAGACCCTCGGCGAGCTGTTGATCATAGCAGAACAAATGCCACAGCCGACTCCTCCATGAAGTCGGAGATTGAAGTCGATCTGTTGGCAAGGTGGCTCCTCGGGCTCCGAGAACTCCAGTGGCGACACGGTCGGCGGCGATGTGAAACGATCCTGGCGCAAGGCCCGCAGCCGGCTCCCAACAGCCGGCAGGTGGCGGCATCGAACCAACAGCCGGAGGCGGCCTCTAATAGCTGACAGAAAGCGGCAAGTCAAGCTGGTTGCCGGCCTTCTCTTCTGGCAGACTCTAGATGGTCCACCAAATTCCATAGCGGCAGCAAGCCGTCGAACCACACCACCGGAAGTGCCAGCAGCTCACCGGGATCGCCAGGGAGCGGCCTCATCCCTCCCACTTTGCTTGGGCGCCGCCTCCACCACCGCCCCAGCGGCTATCGAGCCGTCGGCCTTGATACAAGGCGAGTACCGGAAGAGCATGGAGCTTATGTAGTGTTCACAAGAGTGGCCGGCGATCGCCCGTGGCGGCGGCAACGACAAGAAGTGAATCACGGTAGCATCGGATACTCGAATTCATGCCTTGGTCCAAGAAACCTATCGGTTGGAGCCGAGCTGATCACCCGGAGGTGATGCGAATCCGGGCTCCTACATACAGTCTTAGGACCACCCTTACGCGGATAGGCGGGCGCTCGCTTCTCGTGAGTCTTGATAGAGCAGGCAGCAGCATCAACATCTGTACAAGGACACAATGGAAGTTAGGAATCAAGCAAAGACAGCTTTAGAGCAGCGGACTGTGTTCCACGGAATTGTACCTGCCCTTTCCTACTCACCCGATCGGCAAGATCTGATGAGCGTCCTCTTTGGGGACAAAGATCACTTCGCCGAGAGCCGGTCTGGTTCAGTGGTGGACCTCGAAAGCCCATACCATGCTCTTGCTTGGCCGACCTGCTTTGGCCAAATTCATGGCGGTCCCCACTCGCCTACCTCAAGATGAAGATGCAGTACCAAGGGATTGACCGTGGCGGCGACTCTGAGAAATCGTCACTTTGTGCGGTGAAAGCGATCGGCTGGCGAGTCCACAGTGATCGCGGTTGAAGCGCCTTCTTGATAGGGTTGTGGCAATGGCGGCAAGCAGCCATAGATGTCACCCAACCCCAAGGAGTGGAAGTGAGGGCTCGTTCAAGCCGGCCAAAGAGACAAAGAAGATACCCTTGGACCGGAGCACCCAGAGAGTGCTGTTGTCGTGGGTGCAAACCTCGTGATAAATAGGAAGGAGAGCTCGTCGATTTCCTCCGTAAGAATCGGGACATTTCGCATGGTCCCCTAAAGACATGCAGGTGTGCAAGCGGAATTCGCCGAGCACAAGTTACCGTCCGATCTAATGTGAAGCCCGTCGGGCAGCCCTTGCGCCGCTGTCGAGAAGAAGAGAAGAGTTGTTGGAGAAGAGATAGCCCGGCTCCTCGCGGCGGTTTCATCATGGAAGTGTTCTTTCAGTGGCTAGCGAACCCGGTCTTGGTGCTAAAGAAGAACAAGCGTGGCAGATGTATATTGACTACACAAGCCTCAACAAGGCTTGCCCCAGAGACCCGCCGCTTTGCCAGAATTGATCGGTGATAGACTCCACGGCGGATCGGCTGTTGAGCTTCTTAGATGCATACTCGGGATATCACGGATCAAGCTGAACTCGGCCGACAGATTGAAGACCGCCTTCATCACGCCGTTTGGATCATACGCTGCGACCATGGCGTTTAAAGCAGGAATGTCGGCGCCACCTTTCAGCGCTGCATGCGAAGTGCCTCCTCAAGCAGCTTGGCAAAAAACACCGCGTTTACATGGACGGCGTGATGGTGAAGGCGGAGAAGCGAGAGCGCTGTTGGAAGACCTCAAGAGACCTTTGAAAATCTGCGTCGATTCGGATCAAGCTCAACCCGAGAAGTGCGTCTTGAGTACCAACCGGCCAGCTCCTTGGTTTCCTGGTCTCGAGCGGCATAGAGTGCAACCCGTGAAGATCAAAGGCAATGAAAGGATGGAAGTACCCGTCATTGCTAGATGTGCAAAAGTTCACCGGCTGTTTGGCGTCCATCAGCCCGATTCATCGGCCGGCTGGGTGAAAGCTCTTCCTCTGTACCAGCTCATGAAGACCACCTTCTTGAATGGAACTCAAAGCGGCAAGCTTTTCTCCACTTGAAGAAAATCGACTTCTCCCCCGTCTTTGGCGGCCCGACTCCCAAAGGCCCATGCTCACATATTACCGCCACCAGCAGGGTAGTCAACCGATCATTATAGTTGAGCATAAGGAGGAAGGCAAAGCGCTACGGTCGAAGACCAGTATATTACTGGCGAAATCTTGTCGACCTCCAAGCAAATTACCCCCACTACGGAAGATGTGTTGGCGTGCACTTTGCCACCAAGAAGTTGAAGCCTTACTTTCAAGAGCATCCAATCACCGTGCTTTGCAGCCACTACTTGAAGATCATCGGGCCGAGATGCTTACGGCGAGTGGCCAAATGGGCCATAGAGTTGGCCCCTACACCATCTATTACCAGCCCCTTACCGCCATCAAGTGCATAAGCAGCTGGCGACTCCCTCGTCATTGGGCGAGACCCGATACACCACCAGTGCCGACTCCACCCATTGGCGGATGCGCCGATGGCTCAAAGATGCGCACCGGCTTGGGAGCGGCGTGGACCTCACTTCCCCCAAAGGCGACAAGCTCAAAATGCAGCTGCAGATCCATTTCGCCGCCTCCAACAACGTCACCGAATCTGGCGCTCAATCACGGGCTCCGGCTTGCCAAAGAGCTTGGCATTCGCGGATCACGTGTTATGGTGACTCCGACTTGGTGGTCCGGCGATCATCTGGCGGTGGGGCCAAAAGATGCAAACATGGCGACTACCGTTTCCTGGTACAGCAGCTGAGTGGATATTTTCAAGTGCGAGTTCCTCGCGTGCCAAAAAGCGATAACGACCAAGCGAGATACCACAGGAAGAATCGGCTCCACCAGCGAGCAATACCATCTGGCGTCGCCCTTGGCGCCTCCTCAAGCCATCTGTCAAGCCGTCACGGTTCAGACACCATTTTGTGCCAACTCCCCCGAAGAAGTCGGATCCGACTCCAAAGCCTCGAGACGGCACAAAATTCTTGCAGACGACCCCAAAGCGCTGCGATCGAAGCGGCCGAGGACTTGGAACCGGACGGGGACTGCTGGCGAGCATTCGAACTCGATACTCGGCCGGGGACTGCGCCCGGTCGGCGAGGGACTTCTTCAACCCAGCAAGTTGCTGCGGACTCCAACCGCCGCCTCAGCCCAGCCGCCCTCGTCCAAGTAGCATAATGGCGATCGAAGAAATAGCGGCACCCTCATGGGCCCAGCCCATCCTGAAGTTCTTAGTAAGCGGAGAGCTACCAGCCGATGAGACCTTGGCTCGGCAAGTGCAACGCCGGCGGCAGCCTACTATAGTCAGCAGAGAGCTGGTCGGTAGCGTCACGTTGGTGTCTACCGGCTTGCGTCGAGCGAGCAAGGCCAGCGATTCTCGAAGACATTCATCAAAGCGAGTGTGGCCATCATGCAGCCTCAAGAGCACTCGTTGCCAAAGCCTTCCGACACGGTTTCTTGGCGGCGCCCTAGAAGAGGCCAAAATTAGATTAAAAATGCAAGGGGTGCCGGTGTTCGCTCCAAGCCGTTTCAGTTAAACACGCACTCAAGACTATCCCCATCTTTGGCCCTTTGCTGTTTGGGGCACAGACATGGTGGGACCATTCAAAAGCGGCGCGGTGACAACTCACTTACTTGTCGCGGTGGACAAGTTCACCAAGTGGATAAAGCAAAACCCATCAAGAAATTGAATGGTCCCTACTGCAGTGACTTTCGCCGCCGACATCACGACTCGATGCGGTGTACCACACAGCATCATCACCGGCAGTGGCACAAATTTTGCCAAAAGGCATACAGCCCGTTTACATGCGGCATAAAGGCATCCGTCACGGACTTAGCGTCCGTTGCCCATCCGCATGATTAATCGGCCAGGTGGAAGCGAGCAAATGGCCTCATCATGTCACGGCATCAAGCCTCGGTGGTCGAACCCTTTGGGCGTTCGGCTGGCTTTCTTGGTGGAGGAGTTTCGGCCGTCCTCTAGAGTCTGCATACGACTCAAACAAGTCAAGCTGGCTTCACACCCTTCTTCCTCGTCTGATTGCGAAGCCGTCATCCCAGCGGATATGAGTTCGACTCCCCATGAGCCACCATGTACACGAAGAGAAGCGGAAGAAGCCGTCAGAGCGGCGTCGATCTGCTTTGGAAGAGGGCGACTGTTGGCACTCAGCCGGTCCAGCATCTACCAGCCAGAGCCTGCGCCGCTACTACAACAAGAAGGTCAAGGCAAGATCATTCCTAGAAGGCGACCTTGTGCTCCGGCTGATCCAGCGAACAACCGGCCAGCACAAGCTGTCGGCGCCTTAGAAAACCCATTCATCATCGACAAAGTCTTTGGCGGCGACTCCTACTACGATTGGCCTTTCGAAGCCCGAGCACGCATAGAAGGGCGACTCCGGCAAAGAGGCGGAGCAGCCATGGAATCGAATCTCCTCCGAAGATTTTACAGTTGATGCAGTATGTACCACGCTACCCTTTGTGTTTAAAGTACCAAGACTTCGGGCCCCCCAAGACGAGCTCGGGGACTGCCCTCTTTTGTTATCTGTATGATAAGAATCATGCCTTCGAGTATGTTGCTCTTTGTTATGCTATTTGGCACCGGGCTCGACTAGTCGGCTCGGGGACTCGCCGCCTCGGGCTATGAAATGCTTCCTGCAGTCAGACAAGTAACGTGCGGTGCCTAAGCCGTCTCCTGTCAGAAGCCGCAGCTACGTGAAGCGATTATTTGGTGGGCAGGAGTAAGGAAAACGGCGTACTGCGAAAAAAAAAGCTAAGGACCTAAAGCATAAACATAGTTTAAATCGGCTTCCAACCCGTTTTGCAAAAACCGACTCTTAAGTTGTCGGCTTGCCGCTTTCTACCCAACTTGCTTAAAGACTCTAAAAAATGGCCAAGTACTTGCCTTCTCAAAGGTAGCCAAGCACTTGACCCAGACGGCAGTCCGTAGAGCGGTTGCCCGATGGGCAAGGCTGCAACTAAGGAAAGGCAGCAAAGGAAAAAGCCATAAGAGCAATAAGCAAGGAAAGATAAAATTAAAATAATATTTACACAACTTAGGCCCGTGGCCGGATCTTCGGACAGAGGTTCAGAATACACCCCGCGGGTGGAATTGTGTGAATTAACAAGTTCTTTCAAAGACTATCAAAACAGATAAAATAAAGGCAAGACAGCGGCCTAGGAAGCGGCAGATGGGGTCGGAAGGCCGGAGGCGACGGCGGTGTCAGGCGCCGGGGCGGCCGGCTAGGCAGTCTCGGCTTGACCGTCTCCGGCGGCAGCCGGCCCAGACGGCGTTCTGGAGGCTTGTCTAAGCGAGGCTGGTCGCCCGCTCCGTCTCTGGCGCCTCCATGTCGTCTCCGTCCTCCGCCTCGTCTTCCTCCTCGGCTGGAGTCGATCACCTCCTTGAGTCCTCGTCGTAGTCCGGGTTCATCCCGAACCACTCGGCGGCGCCCCCACCGTCCTCGGCCCGCTTTCGAGGGCGAAGGCGCTGTGTCCGTGTGGTCGGCAATCGCCGCCTTACGCATCGGCGAAGCGTCCTCCGCAGCCGATAACTCCGCTGGGCCTCGGCCGGAGCAGCGGCCAGCGGTCGAGATCCAGCCCTGGATACCACGCCTTGGCGAATTACAGGGCGGCGGCGCTCCGGCTGAGCCGCGGAACCCTTCGAGCCTCAAGGCGGCCAGCCGCGACCTCCGGCTGTCGGCGGTCCGGCTGGGAGTGCGTAGAACCGGCATGTCCAGCCACAGTGCAGCGATCGCTGGCGCCGACAGCTGAAGCCGCGCAGCATCCGATGGGCGGCAGCAGGCGAGCCTCAATGCTCGAGGAGCTGCTTTCGTCAAAGGTCCGAAGCGTTGGCAGCGATCTCGGCACCACCCGCCTTCGGCGCCTCGCGATCGGCCTCGATGGCGATTGGCGCTGCGTGTGGCCGGGGAAGAAGTCTGCCAAGAAGAAGAAGAAGCAAGTCAGAAACCGAGTCGGCCCGACCTATAGTCGGGCCCAAAGGAAAAGTAAAAGCAAACTCACCATCAACGATGTCCTTGATTTCATGAAAGCGGAGGTCGCAGCGCTTCCTTTGCCGGTCCGGAGGCGCTCGCTCTCAAACTTCGGCCAGAGAGCAGCCTCTTTCTTCTCCGCCTGTCCTCGCCGCCTTAAGCAGCTCCTCTGCTCCGCCACTGTGTAGCCAGTGGAGGTCGCGCTCTGCGGCGAGCATGCTTCACTCCTCCTCCTTGGCGCGCAAGGCGGTGTTGGCCGTACCCAGCTGCCGCCGAAGAGTGGCGCTGGCCTCTGAAGAATAAAAAGAAGAAGGGCGCAAAGTCTTCAGCTAAGAAGGTCGCCAGGAAGATCTGGCCCGACTGCGCAGCAATCGGCCCGAATCTCGGGGACTATAGCCCGCGGGTGCGCTAGCGCGCCCCCGCGAAGAAGAAAACTCACCTCGGCTCCTCGCCAAGTCGGCAGTCCGCTTGCCCAGCTCCTCAACGTTGCGGTTGAAGGCAGTGGCGCGGAGGTTGTGATACTCCTGTGGCAAGAATTTTAGACAAAGTTAAAGATTTGGAAGTCAGCAAATAGAGTTCCGAGCCGCCTGCTCAGCAGCCGGCCCGAAACTCGGGGACTACACCCAGTGGGTGCGCTGGCGCGCCCTCATAGAGAAAAGCGAGAAAAAATTCAAAGAAGAAACATACCCGCACGGCAGCCCGCGACGCCAGGTGTGCCTTGGAACAGTTCTAGATGGCGTCGCCCTCAGCTGCAACCGCATGGGCGTCGAGCGCCCGTATTCAGCGGGGCTGTGCCGCCTCGCACCACCCAATGGGCGCGGCGCTTGTCGCCTCGGCGTCTGGAATAGCGAGCTAAGCGGCGCCCGGTTCTGTGGGGCGCGGCGTCAATCGCCTTCTCAAGGCGGGTTAGCTGGCGGCGACTTGAAGAAGCAGCCTCGCCACAGCCTCGTCGTCGGTCGGCGGCACTGGCGGATCCGCCGGCTGTTTGCCTCGCGCGCTCTCAGACTGCGGTGGAGGCGGCGGGGGCGGCACGGCCGTGCCTGACAGAGAGGCCTCACCGCTTTCCTTCTCCGCGACGGGGAACTCACCGCCGACTCCCTCCGTCTGCCCAGAAAACTCCGGCGGCGGCGGCGCAGAGTTCAACGGGGTGACAAGCAGCGCCGACGGGAGGCGCGCGGCCTCCTCAGCTCGCCTCTTGGCGGCGACGGAGGCTTCGGTGTCCTCCAGCCGCCTCTGGGCGGAAGCTGCCGCCCTCTCGGCCTCCGCCTTCTCCAGACGGGCGGCCTCCTCCTCGTCGCGCTTCTCCTGCGCGTTCCGCTCCCTCGCCTCCCGGAGGGCGGCCGCAGGGTCAATCCGCTGAGTATTGGCGGATGTCTCTGCCGACCCCATGACGAAGGCGGCGGCGACCCTCTCCAAGGTGAGAGGAGCCCTGATGAGAAAAAGACATATCAAGACTTGGACAAGACGGACCAGAAGAAAACAAGACAAAAACAAGAAGTACTTACGCAGAGACCAGCGGCGACTTCTTCACCTCCTTGCGGAAGCGGTTGGCCTTCGCGACCACCTCTTCGCGCTGGGTCGCGGCGGCCGTCCCCCTGAACTTCTTCGCCCGGCCGCCTCGCAAGCTCAGCCCGGCCCGGCGCTTCTTCACGCCGCCTCGACCACCCAAGGCGGCGGAGGAACTCGCGCCTGGATGGCCGACCTTCGGTTGGCGGCGGGGACGACCGCTTTTGCCATCGTCGAGCCCGATCGCGAAAGGTCGCCAAGGGCTGAAGTCGTCGGCCTCCTCCTCCCAGCGCCGGTCTCCATCGCCGCCACCCCCAAGTCGGGTCGTCAGCGTCGCTCTCCGCCCGGTCGGGGACGAATCCACGAGCCGGCCCCGTGGTGCCGGCCGAGGGCTGCATGAGGGGGTTCTGACTCGAAATAAACCAAAGAAAATCAAAGTCGGATTCGGCTGAAGAAGGAAACAGAAAAGCAAGATAGATGACTTACCACGGGCGGATGGTTGGCGCGCGAGTATGGTTCCTTGCCGAACTGCCATTCCTCCATGAGGCCGCAGTTCGCCAGGAAATTCACCGTGTCCACCACCTCCGCGTGGGGCATGTCTTTGCAGCACAGCCGACTGGGGTCCCGGCGGCCGCTCATCTGACAGATCAGATGAGGCCGGCCTTGAAGAGGAAGAACTCGGCGCACCACGAAGGCGTCCAGCAAGTCGGCCCCAGTCAGGCCCTCCGACTGCGTCATCACCGGAGTTGCCGCTGACGGCGGCGCCGCCGCAGAGTCGTGACCTGGCCCGATGGGACCAGCTGGGTAGTCGCCCCGCCAACTCGCCAGCCTCGTAAGGCGGCAAGTTGACCCAATCGCCCTTAGGGGCGACGTTCTTGACGTAGAAGTACGTGCGCTGCCACATCTTCACCGACTTGATAAGAGGGATGGCAGGGAAGGGGTTGTCGGCCAATGGCCTCCTCATTGCGATGAACGTGCCGCACAGAGCCGCCACGCGAGCAACGTGCATGCCGAGCTTGGCCTGGAAGAATACCCCCCACAGCTCGATGGTGGGGAGAACGCCAAGAAAGCCTTCGCACAAGGATGCGAAGGCGGCCAGCAGCACCACCGTGTTTGGAGTGAGGTGGTGCGGCTGGAGCCCGTGGAACTCCAGGAACGCGCAGAAGAAGCCGCTCGCCGGCAGCCCTAGCCCGCGCATGAGGTGCGAGCGGAATATTACCCGCTCGCCCTCCTCCGGCGCCGGTGTTATTTCGCCCTCCGGCGCGGCGCGGGTACGCACTAGGTGGGTGCCGGGGATGCGGCGCGTTTGGTGGAGAAACTCGATGATGTCATCGTCCACAATGGAGCCATCCCACACGCCAGAGCGCGCGGCGGGAGGCGCGGCGGCGGAGGAGGAGCTCATCCCCGCGGCGCGGCGTGGTTCGGCGCGGCGGGAGGCAAAAGGAAGACGAAGAGAGGAAGCGGGGGGTGGGTGCGCGCCCCCCCCCCCGCCTACTTATAGGCGCCTAGGCTGAGAAGCCAAGGGGGCGGGTGTGGGATTAACTGCGCCCACACCCCCACGCCCCCCACGATTTAACCCACGACGTTACTACGCATAGTAACGACGTGGGGAGCCCAACCGCCCGCACGGCCACAACGGATCCACCCGCGCGCCGAGGCGCGGTAGTGGCGGACCCCGCCTGGCGGACCTGTCTAGTCACGCGCGTGGGCGGGCAGACTGGCCCTGCCGCGTGGCGTCCCGTGGCGGGCCCGCAATGGGCAGCTGCCGGGAAGCTTAACAGGCACGCTGCCCGGATCCCGCCACGACCTTCGAAACCTTTGAGGAGCAAGACGGCCTCCTGCAAGGCCGACTCCAGCTAGTCGGCTCAAGAGAGAGACGGCGAGCCGAGCCCAGATTCTTCCATTAGAGGGATGAAACTGTTGAGGCTCCTCGACACGTTGCCCTCGGCGCCTCACCAGCTTCGGGGACTACTGTCGGAGTAATGGGCCACGGGTAGGCGAACCCGAGCCCCTAGACCTTTCAAAAACATCGGGGCAGTGTCACGCCCAATATGCGACCCTATCCAAAAGGAACTCGACGGTCCCACCAAAGATAGACCCGCATATTGAAACGCTTATGCAAGGTGGATATCATTACATCAACATTACATAATAGGTAGGGATACATCCAATACATACAATGTCACATGAATACAACAAAATCATATACAAGATCAACATCCGACTACGGATGAAACATAAACAGAAACTCAAACAACATCCACCCTGCTAGCCAGGCTGCCGACACGAACCTATCCCCTGATCGAAGAAGAAGCAGAAGAAGAACTCCAATACAAGCAACATCGCTCTCACGTCATGATCATCGCAAAACCTGTACCTGCAACTGTTGGTGTAGTAATCTGTGAGCCACGAGGACTCAGCAATCCCATTACCATGGGTATCAAGACTAGCAAAGCTTAAGTAGGAAAGGAAGGGATAAAGTGGTGAGGTTGCAGCAGCGACTAAGCATATATGGTGTCTAACATACGCAAATGAGAGCGAGAAGAGAAACAAAGGAACGGTCTTCAACTAGTAATGATCAAGAAGTGATCCTGAACTCCTACTACGCCGACATAACCCGAAACCGTGTTCTCCTCCCGATCAACCCGAAAAGAGACACTCACGGTTACACGCACACGGTTGGTGTATTTTAGAAGAGTTTGCTTCAAGTTTACTACAACCGGATATTAACAAATTCCCATCTGCCACATAACCGCTGGCACGGCTCTCGAAAGTTTATACCTGCAGGGTGTCCCAACTTAGCCCATGATAAGCTCTCGCGATCAACGAAGGATATTCCTTCTCCCGGGAAGACCCGATCAGTCTCGGAATCCGGCTACAAGACATTTCGACAGCAATAAAACAAGACCAGCAAAGCCGCCCGGATGTGCCGACAAATCCTGATAGGAGCTGCACATATCTCGGTCTCGTGGCACACCGGATGAGCAGACGTCGGGTTGGCATAAACCCTGATTGCCTGTGGGCGCGGACATCGCTTCGGTTTGGACCAACTTTCGAAGGAGAACTGGCCGGGGCTAAAATAAAGATGACCCTTGGGCTCCGAAACCCAAGGGAAAAAGGGCATAGGTGAGGCAAATGGTAAAACCAATGTTGGGCCTTCTTGGAGGAGTCTTATTCAAAGCGAACTGTCAAGGGGGTCCCATAAATCACCCGACCGCGTTAGGGACGCAAAATCCGGTAACATAATACCGATATGACGGAAACTAGGGCGGCAAGAGTGGAACAAAACACCAGGCATA
Organism: Aegilops longissima; assembly: GCA_021605205.1. Lineage (NCBI taxonomy): Eukaryota > Viridiplantae > Streptophyta > Magnoliopsida > Poales > Poaceae > Aegilops > Aegilops longissima. Next base: position 694,919,113 of record CM038678.1, on the reverse strand, counting down.
AGGCCGAGCCTTCCACCCTTTATCAAGTATATAGATGCATTAATTAAATAAGATATATTGTGATATCCCAACAAGTAAACATGTTCCAACAAGGAACAACATCTCCATGTTCCAACAAGGAACAAACTTCATCTTCACCTGCAACTAACAACGCTATAAGAGGGGCTGAGCAAAGCGGTAACATAGCCAAACAACGGTTTGCTAGGAAGGGTAACAAAGGTTAGAGTTTCATGGCAATTTGGGAGGCTTGAGGAACAAGTGATAGGTAGCGCAGCATAGCAATAGAACGAAAAAACTAGCATAGCAATGATAGTAGTGAGATCCAGGGTAGCGGTCATCTTGCCTAAAATCCCGCAAGGAAGAAGAATGAGTCCATGAAGAAGATGAAGCCACGAAGACGAACCAAGCGTGAGCGAGCGAATCCTCACGATCATAACGAAGCAGGAACTATCGAGAAGAAGCACACAACATAGTAAACACACCACACATGAACAAGACATGATGCTCAACCAAGTATGATGCATGACAACACTACATGAAGCTACTCATGGCAAGAGATGATGCAAACAAGAGCAACACATCAAAGCAAGTTTAAATGAGGCCGGAAACAACATAGAACAATTCCGGTAAGTCCTCATATGCAAATTTCGAAATTGGTCCAGATCTGAATAAACCTTATGTTCAAGTTGTTAAACAGCAAGTTAATATGCACCAAGATGATCTACACGAAATTCTAGTCAAGTTACATATAAAGTTCACTTAATTCAGAGCTACGGCCTAGAAGATATGAGCAAAACAAGATAAGCATGGCATTGATGCAAAATGCAGGCAAACATCAAGAAAACACCTCAAAACAAGGATGCAACATGATAATATGAAGCTACATTCAAAATCAAGCAAGTTTCATATAGAACACACTCAAAACGGAGCAACGGTTCAACACATACACACAATACAAGTTTAAAGGACAAACTGTCCAAAACAGCAACTAGGCATATTGCGAGCATCAAAACACTATGCTACAGCATCTCAATGTCAAAAAAAAAGGCATGGACATGATGTACAGGTAAAGCATTACAAAACATGAACACTGAGCTATCTCCAGAAATCACTAGAACATGCTCAAACACACATGGCAAGATTGCAAATAATAACAGTTTCAGACTTATCAGGAAATAACATCAGGTTGCAATGTTTAGAGCTATGAAACAACATGTTACAGGAACTTAACATGGCAAAAAAAGGCATGGCATGAATCTACTAATTGCATAGAATAAGAGTCCCTTACTGACCATGAGCCAAAAAGGATCAGAAAATATGATGGCACCCATGTAAACATAGCAAGTTATATTACAGATTCATACATGGCAGGAACAACAATAAGTAGGCATGTTGGTGAGCTTGAACCACTCACCACAGAGCAATACATGGCATGGCAAGGCAACTCACAGTAAGAAGACATGGCATAGAAGCTATACATGGCAAGAACAAGGTCATAGGGTGCATGGATCACTAACAACAACCTTGGCAATATTGAATAACATGTAAACAACCTGCCAGGAACATTTTATAGCAAAAGTAGAGCTCGATTGACTCACGCTATGGCACTCCATAATTGCAAACAAGGGCATGGATGGATATAAAATAACCATATGTTCAAAACATCCTTACTTAAGTATCTCAAAATAAGCATGGGTCTCTCGGTAGCATCAAGTTTACATGGCATAAAAATATGAGCAGAACAGGGGCTGAAATCAGCAACATCATGAAGCCTAGTTTGCATGCTTGTGATAGTCACCACAGAGATCACAAAAATACATGGCATACACCCCTGTAAAGATGGCATGGCATATTACAAAACACATGTAGGACTCAAGTTCATAGGATGCACACATCAATCATGGCAAAAATGACAAAAGTGCATGTTCTGATAAGAATCTGAAACTAACATCACATAGCCCTCTTCTAACAGCATCTCGGGCATCAATATGAGCTCAAATGAAAATGATGCAATGAGATGAAATGATGTACTCGTCGAGGCGAACAATTTGACATATTACACGCACGAAACGGAGCAATATGCAGAGAGTTATGGCATGAAGAACATGACATAAAAATGTAAATAATTTTGGGACTTAGCCAAATTATACCTAGCGAGAAACTGGACGACGGGATCCCGGGGACGAGGCGGTGCAGCAGGCGCGTTTGGTTCGGGGTACGGGGACGGATCGGGACTGGGCGATCCCGGCGGCGGTTGGCGGCGACCATGGCGACGCCCGGCATTTAACGGGCGGGCGAGGCTGGGCGCCCGGATCGGGCCGGTGAGGCCGGATCGATCATGGGCGACAGGGCGCGCTGCATCCCGGCGAGGAGGTGCCGCCGCTGCAGAGGGGGGACTAGGTGGGCTGAGAGGAGGGAAGAGAGGGCAGGCCAGCACGGGTTTACGTAGACCGAAAACACCCGACGAATAAACCGACAACGGTGCCACTACGGATGGCGGTTGGGCTATCAAACGAACTCCGAATGCGACGAAACTTGACAGGCGCTCTGTCTACACTATAATAAGACCGCAAGCCAAGCTTCGACCCATTCCGAGAACATTTTATGCCACTTATAAAATAATATTTCGGAGGTGCCGCGGGCGCGTGCGAGTGTGGTCTGGACTCCGAACGGACAACAGAGAGAACCGGGGGAACCCGAACGGATGCAAGTTTTGAAAAACATGCAGATGATGACATGGCAAAATGCAACACGCAAGCAAATGACAAGGCAACGACGGAGAATAATTGAAGGACACGTGGCGCATCGAATCCGGGGCGTTACAACACTCCTCCACTAACAAGAGATCTCGTCCCGAGATCGTAGGACCGAGACGGAAGGGAAAAATGATGAGGTGAAACAAGAATTCAAGAGAAGAAGTAAAGAATCGAGAGCACCCGAGAAGAAGAGAGGAACGATGAGAATCACGAAAATCGAAAGCTCACTGAATCAGATAGACTATGAAATCCACTCGTTCTAACCGGAGTGGTTAGAATGAGAAAAGAAACGAATAAGACTGAAAGGATTTAGGCAGCACACCGGTTGAACAAGGAAAGAATAGAACATGAGCTTCAGAAGATGGAATGACACTTGACGAGATAAACAACGCAACGCCTCCGGAAGAATTGAAAGAATTTGAATGAAAAGAACTTGGAAGGAAGGATTGAGTGGATTTGAATATCTGAGAAGAACAAAGAAATGCAAAACTCCAATTCTAAAGAATATGGATAATTAATTACTCTTAGAGATGCAAGAAGAAAAGATATTTGAATTCCACCAAAAATATTGATGAAACTCTTGAGAAAGAATTAAATCATGAAGAACCACCATGAAGAACTCCGGTAACAAAAGGATGATGAGATAGAATGAAGGACGAAAGAATAAGATGAGCATTGCGATGATTCCGATGGAGGTTCCGACGAAATGGCCGAGGAAACTGAACTCCGGATAAGAAAAGATGAAAACACTTGGAACTAGAATTTATCCATCAAGAACAAACTCCAAAGAAAAGGATTAATCACTTGGATGAAATAAGAATAAGATTTATTGCATGCTTATCCTTCATCAAATTAAATTGATGACAAGCAATGGATTTGGCATAATACTTATTCTCGTTGAAAAGGATTAAGGGGAAACATCGCACAAAACTTGAGAAAGTCTTCATGAACCACCGGTAGGATTTGAGAGAACGAATGGATTGATATGATAAACAAGGAAAAAGAATCTTGAACGAGCCACCGTAAGAATTTGAAATAACTGATGAAAGAAAATGAATCACCGGGAAGAATTAGAAAAGCACGAAGATACTTGAGGGAATTTAGAAAAAAGAGATCGAAGAGATCGCGAACTGATTAACGAATGCTTGAACGCAGCACCGGAAGAATATTGAGACGAACGAAGGGGCACGGATATAGAATAATTGGAGAACGACTTTGAAAACTTGGAACGAAGAAATCTTCCGAAATGGAGGCCTCCGGATAATTGTAACAGAAAAGCAACTCTTGAAATACTCCGGATGGATGAAAAGAATTGCACGACTGGAAACAAATAGATAGGATAACATCGAGCTAGCACCATGAATCTCCGGGGGAACGGACAAAATTTAAGAGAAACTCTACTTCGGTCTTCAAATGACGACGATAAACATCACCAAAAATTATTGAGGTACTCCGGGAGAATGAAAAAACAGAGAGGTTGAGCCAACAATGAAATGATTTGAAATTGATCTTGGAAAAGTCATGTGACTGATGGAATCCATTCTTACGTCACACTTGAAAAGAATTGGGAATAGCTCCGGGGGAATTAGAAGAGTCAGGTAAGATCCTGGGAAAAGACCTATGGGTTAGGGCCCACTGAAAAGAAAACACCGTTGGAAAGGGATGTTGAACAGATAGCTGATGCACCGGAAGAACTGAAATATTTGGCTGAGGTGACAACCTCGAATTAATTCGAACACAGGCGAATCTCCTGAGATGACTTGAATACTCCGGAAGAATAAACTGGCGAGAGGCGAACGAGCAAGGGGAAAACATATGAGCCGAGGAAAAGAATACGATCGACAACGAAAAACTTGAATTGAGTGCACCGGAAAAAGAAAGGGATGAAGAATGACGAACAAGACGAGAATTCACCGGTTGAAACAATTGTGAAAGATGAAGAGGCTCGCATTGAATGGAATTGATGGTCGGAAGAAACTCGAACTCCGGGAATAATAGGGTGGGAGGGCGGGAAAACAAAGACAACTTGGAAGGGGAAACCGACGAATATCTTGAAGAGAAAACACCAGTTGAAATCATTGAGGAAAGAGAGCAAAAACTTCACACGAGTAGGATGGATACTCGATTACGGACTCCGGTTCCGAGAAGAAGAAGGGAGGGCGGGTGGGAAAATAAGACAACTGAGGATTGAATTTGCAAAGATGAAGAGGCGTCAACTTGACGAGAAATGCACCGGATGAAAAGAGCTGAGGAATAACGATCGGAAAACCAACTGCGTGAACCTAAAGAAAAATTTTGAACGGGAAGAGGAGTAATTCAAAACACCTACGTCAAGATTCCTCACCAGAGCGACAAAGGGGCAGAGGAGTAAAAAGAATTCCTACTCTCCGATATAACTAGACTCCGAAAACAGTTTTCTTCTAGACTCAACAACGGCCAAACTACACGATCAATCAAGGGGGCTCCTAGGGTCGGTCGAGGCTCTGATACCAACTTGTCATGCCCAATATGAGACCCTATCCAAAAGGAACTCGACGGTCCCACCAAGGATAGACCCGCATATTGAAACGCTTTTGCAAGGTGGATATCATTACATCAACATTACATAATAGGTAGGGATACATCCAATACATACAATGTCACATGAATACAGCAAAATCATATACAAGATCAACATCCGACTACGGATGAAACATAAACAGAAACTCAAACAACATCCACCCTACTAGCCCAGGCTGCCGACCTGGAACCTATCCCCTGATCGAAGAAGAAGCAGAAGAAGAACTCCAATACAAGCAACATCGCTCTCACGTCATGATCATCGCAAAACCTGTACCTGCAACTGTTGGTGTAGTAATCTGAGAGCCACGAGGACTCAAAGAATCCCATTACCATGGGTATCAAGACTAGCAAAGCTTAAGTAGGAAAGGAAGGGATAAAGTGGTGAGGTTGCAGCAGCGACTAAGCATATATGGTGGCTAACATACGCAAATGAGAGCGAGAAGAGAAACAAAGGAACGGTCTTCAACTAGTAATGATCAAGAAGTGATCCTGAACTCCTACTTACGTCAGACATAACCCAGAAACCGTGTTCTCCTCTCGATCAACCCCGAAAAGAGACACTCACGAGTTACGCATTTACGGTTGGTGTATTTTAGAAGAGTTTGCTTCAAGTTTACTACAACCGGATATTAACAAATTCCCATCTGCCACATAACCGCATGGCACGGCTCTCGAAAGTTTATACCCCGCAGGGTGTCCCAACTTAGCCCATGATAAGCTCTCGCGATCAACGAAGGATATTCCTTCTCCCGGAAGACCCGATCAGTCTCGGAATCCGGCTACAAGAAATTTCGACAACAATAAAACAAGACCAGCAAAGCCGCCCGGATGTGCCGACAAATCCTGATAGGAGCTGCACATATCTCGGTCTCGAGGCACACGGATGAGCAGACGTCGGGTTGGCATAAACCCTGATTGCCTGTGGGGCGCGGACATCGCTTCGGTTTGGACCAGCACACTCGAAGGAGAACTGGCCCGGGGCTAAAATAAAGATGACCCTTGGGCTCCGAAACCCAAGGGAAAAAGGGCATAGGTGAGGCAAATGGTAAAACCAATGTTGGGCCTTCTTTGGAGGAGTCTTATTCAAAGCGAACTGTCAAGGGGTCCCATAAATCACCCGACCGCGTTAGGGACGCAAAATCCGGGAACATAATACCGATATGCGGAAACTAGGGCGGCAAGAGTGGAACAAAACACCAGGCATAAGGCCGAGCCTTCCACCCTTTACCAAGTATATAGATCCATTAATTAAATAAGATATATTGTGATATCCCAACAAGTAAACATGTTCCAACAAGGAACAACATCTCCATGTTCCAACAAGGAACAAACTTCATCTTCACCTGCAACTAACAACGCTATAAGAGGGGCTAAGCAAAGCGTTAACATAGCCAAACAACGGTTTTCTAGGAAGGGTAACAAAGGTTAGAGTTTCATGGCAATTTGGGAGGCTTGAGGAACAAGTGATAGGTAGCGCAGCATAGCGATAGAATGAAACAACTAGCATAGCAATGATAGTAGTGAGATCCAGGGTAGCGGTCATCTTGCCTGAAATCCCGCAAGGAAGAAGAACGAGTCCATGAAGAAGATGAAGCCACGAAGACGAACCAAGCGTAGACGAACGAATCCTCGCGATCGCAAGGAAACGGGAACTATCGAGAAGAAGCACCCAACATAGTAAACACACCACACATGAACAAGACATGATGCTCAAACAAGTATGATGCATGACAAGACTACATGAAGCTACTAATGGCAAGAGATGATGCAAACAAGAGCAACACATCAAAGCAAGTTTAAATGAGGCCGGAAACAACATAGAACAATTCCGGTAAGTCCTCATATGCAAATTTCGAAATTGGTCCAGATCTGAATAAACCTTATGTTCAAGTTGTTAAACAGCAAGTTAATATGCACCAAGATGATCTACACGAAATTCTAGTCAAGTTACATATAAACTTCCCTTAATTCGGAGCTACGGCCTAGAAGATATGAGCAAAACAAGATAAGCATGGCATTGATGCAAAATGCAGGCAAACATCAAGAAAACACCTCAAAACAAGGATGCAACATGATAATATGAAGCTACATGCAAAATCAAGCAAGTTTCATATAGAGCACACTCAAAACGGAGCAACGGTTCAACACATACACACAATACTAGTTTAAAGGACAAACTGTCCAAAACAGCAACTAGGCATATTGCGAGCACCAAAACACTATGCTACAGCATCTCAACGTCAAAACAAAAGGCATGGACATGATGTACAGGTAAAGCATTACGAAACATGAACACTGAGCTATCTCTAGAAATCACTAGAACATGCTCACACACACATGGCAAGATTGCAAATAATAACAGTTTCAGACTTATCAGGAAATAACATCAGGTTGCAATGTTTAGAGCTATGAAACAACATGTTACAGGAACTTAACATGGCAAACAAAGGCATGGAATGAATCTACTAATTGCATAGAACAAGAGTCCCTTACTGACCATGAGCCAAAAAGGATCAGAAAATATGATGGCACCCATGTAAACATAGCAAGTTATATTACAGATTCATACATGGCAGGAACAACAATAAGTAGGCATGTTGGTGAGCTTGAACCACTCACCACAGAGCAATACATGGCATGGCAAGGCAACTCACAGTAAGAAGACATGGCATAGAAGCTATACATGGCAAGAACAAGGTCATAGGGTGCATGGATCACTAACAACAACCTTGGCAAAATTGAATAACATGTAAACAACCTGCCAGGAACATTTTATAGGAAAAGTAGAGCTCGATTGACTCAAGCTATGGCACTCCATAATTGCAAACAAGGGCATGGATGGATATACAATAACCATATGTTCAAAACATCCTTACTGAAGTATCTCAAAATAAGCATGGATCTCTCGGTAGCATCAAGTTTACATGGCATAAAAATATCAAGCAGAGCAGGGCTGAAATCAGCAACATCATGAAGCCTAGTTTGGATGCTTGTGCTAGTCACCACAGAGATCACAAAATACATGGCATACACCCCTGTAAATATGGCATGGCATATTACAAAACACATGTAGGACTCAAGTTCATAGGATGCACACATCAATCATGGCAAAATGACAAAAGTGCATGTTCGATAAGAATCTGAAACTAACATCACATAGCCCTCTTCTAACAGCATCTCGGGCATCAATATGAGCTCAAATGAAAATGATGCAATGAGATGAAATGATGTACTAAATCGAGGCGAACAATTTGACATATTACACGCACTAAACGGAGCAATATGCAGAGAGTTATGGCATGAAGAACATGACATAAAATGTAAATAATTTGGGACTTAGCCAAATTATACCTAGCGAGAGCGGGACGACGGGATCCCGGGACGAGGCGGTGCAGCAAGCGCGTTGGTTGGGTACGGGACGGATCGGGACTGGGCGATCCGGCGGCGGTTGGCGGCGACCATGGCGACGCCCGGCGATTTAACGGGGCGGGCGAGCTGGGCGCCCGGATCGGGGCCGGCGAGGCCGGATCTGACCGCGGGCGATGTGGGCGCGGCATCCCCGGCGAGGAGGTGTCGGCCGCTACAGAGGGGGGACTAGGTGGGCTGAGAGGAGGGAAGAGAGGGCAGGCCAGCACGGGTTTACGTAGACCGAAAACACCCGACGAATAAACCGACAACGGTGCCACTACGGATGGCGGTTGGGCTATCAAACGAACTCCGAATGCGACGAAACTTGACAGGCGCTCTGTCTACACTATAATAAGACCGCAAGCCAAGCTTCGACCCATTCCAGAACATTTTATGCCACTTATAAAATAATATTTCGGAGGTGCCGCGGGCGCGTGCGAGTGTGGTCTGGACTCCGAACGGACAACAGAGAGAACCGGGGGAACCCGAACGGATGCAAGTTTTGAAAAACATGCAGATGAATTGCAGATGATGACATGGCAAAATGCAACACGCAAGCAAATGACAAGGCAACGACGGCGAATAACTGAAGGACACCTGGCGCATCGAATCCGGGGCGTTACAGGCAGACTGCGCCCCTCAAGACCCCAAGACGAAGAGCCGCCTTCCGAGAGTCGGCGGCAGAGCCGCCGACTGCCCGTCCCAGCCGAGTCCCAGAGACGGCCCCTAGATAAGCCGACTCCCAGCCAGCGACTTCCGGAAAAGCCGGCTTTGGGGAGTCAGCCCGCGACTCCAACCACCTCCTATTAACGCGACTATGGACGGGATGGGATGGGGCCGCCTCGCAGCCCCTCCCTACCCTGATCATAAAGGACAGGCGTGGCCACAGAGCACCGTACGGACGGAGATCTCCGTCTGGCGCGGCACTGTTGCCACACCGGCCCTGACATCAGCCCCGTTGGCAGATCCCTGTACCCATGATGGCCTATCTGTACGACCCGAAGACGGCGGGACCCGCCTGTCGGCGGGAGTGCAGAAGACGGCGAGAGCCCCCAAGACGGATCTACTGGGAGTCGGCCTCCGAGAGTCGGCCGGCCCCTCCCACGGGCTTCGTGCGCCATTAACCAAACAAGACGGGGAGTGGCAACAGTGATCGCCCGTCACGCGGCGGCACTGTTGCCATGACCCCATGACCAAGCTCACGTCATTAGAAGCACGGCTACAGTAATCCACAGCCGGAGAGACCCGCGCCACAAGTGACAAGGGCTGTCGGCCCCATGCTGGACCGTCGGCGGGGTCCACTAGTCGGCGGGCCCCAGAAGTCGGCGGAGAAGACGGCGACTCAAGAGACTGACGGCTGGGACCTGCGCCCAGCCGGATTACCATTGTACCCCCTGGGGGTAGGCCTATATAAACCCCTCGGGGCACCCATGCAAAGGGTTGGACCCTAGTAGTTTGACACGCACATAGGAGGAAGAGAAGAGCTAGCCGTGCCCTTCTCCTTCCTCATCCCAAACAGCTCAAGGAGCAACCTTGTACACACTTTGCCATAGTGACCATGCGGAGACCCCGCAGAGCAGCAGTAGGGGTGTTATCTCACCGAAGAGCCCTGAAGCTGGGTAAGATTCGCCGGCGTGCATGTCTACGCCTCATCCTTTTGGGCACCGCGACGCTCTACTCCCCTCCATGATAAGCCATCCTTTGGCATATGTCGCACCCAACCCCCGACAGGTTCTATAAAGTATGCCATGTTGTGTACCAGACCTATTGTATACTCCCCTCCGAGTTTGGCAAGGGAGTACAATAGTGATCTAGGAGTAGATCACTGGATAGATGTCAAATTTATCCTTAGAGGACTAAGGAAAGATTTCTCGATTATGGAGGTGATAAAGAGTTCGTCGTAAAGAGTTACGTCGATGCAAGCTTTGACACCGATCTGGATGACCCTGAGTCTCAATCTGGATACATATTGAAAGTGGGAGCATTTTAGCTAGAATAGCTCCATGCAGAGCATTGTAGACATAGAAATTTGCAAAATACATACGGATCTGAATGTGGCAGACCCATTGACTAAACCTCTCCCACAAGCAAAACATGATCACACCTTAGTACTCTTTGGGTGTTAATCACATGGCGATATGAACTAGAAACTGACTCTAGTAAACCCTTTGAGTGTTAATCACATGGCGATGTGAACTAGATTACTGACTCTAGTAAACCCTTTGAGTGTTGGTCACATGGTGATGTGAACTATGGGTGTTAATCACATGGTGATGTGAACTATTGGTGTTAAATCACATGGCGATGTGAACTAGATTATTGACTCTAGTGCAAGTGGGAGACTGAAGGAAATATGCCCTAAAGGCAATAATAAAGTTGTTATTTATATTTCCTTATATCATGATAAATGTTTATTATTCATGCTAGAATTGTATTAACCGGAAACTTAGTACATGTGGGAATACATAGACAAACAGAGTGTCCCTAGTATGCCTCTACTTGACTAGCTCGTTAATCAAGGATGGTTAAGTTTCCTAGCCATAGACATGTGTTGTCATTTGATCAACGGGATCACATCATTAGAGAATGATGTGATGGACAAGACCCATTCGTTAGCTTAGCATTTAGATCGTTACATTTTCATTGCTACTGCTTTCTTCATGACTTATACATGTTCCTCGGACTATGAGATTATGCAACTCTCGAATAGCGGAGGAACACTTTGTGTGCTACCAAACGTCACAACGTAACTGGGTGATTATAAAGGTGCTCTACATGTGTCTCCGATGGTGTTTGTTGGGTTGGCATAGATCGAGATTAGGATTTGTCACTCCGTGTATCAGAAAGGTATCTCTGGGCCCTCTCGGTAATGATCATCACACTAAGCCTTGCAAGCAATGTGACTAATGAGTTAGTTGCGGGATGATGCATTATGGAACGAGTAAAGAGACTTGTCGATAACGAGATTGAACTAGGTATGAGGATACCGACGATCAAATCTCGGGCAAGTAACATACTGATGACAAAGGGAACAACTTATGTTGTTATGCTGTTTGACCGATAAAGATCTTCGTAGAATATGTAGGAACCAATATGTGTATCCAGGTCCCGCTATTGGTTATTGACCGGAGATGAGTCTCGGTCATGTCTACATAGTTCTCGAACCCGTAGGGTCCGCATGCTTAATGTTCTGTGATGATTTGTATTATGAGTTATGTGATTTGATGACCGAAGTTTGTTCAGAGTCCCGGATGATATCGGGGACATGACGAGGAGTCTCGAAATGGTCGTGACGTAAATATCGATATATTGGAAGGCTATATTCGGACATCGGAAAGATTCCGAGTGATTCGGGTATTTTTCGGAGTACCAAAGAGTTACGGAATTCGTATTGGGCCTTAATGGGCCATACGGGAAAGGAGAGAAAGGCCTCAAGGGTGGCCGCGCCCCTTCCCCATGGACTAATCCGAATTGGACTAGGGAAAGGGGGCGCCCCCTTCCTTCCTTCTCCTTCTCCCTTCCCTTTTTCCTATTCCATGTGGGAGGTGGAATCCTACTAGGACTAGGGAGTCCTAGTAGGACTCCACACTTTGGGTGCGCCTTATGAGGGCCGGCCTCCTCCTCCCTCCATCCTTTATATACGTGGCCAGCGGGCACCCCATAGACACACAAGTTGATCATTGATCTCTTAGCCGTGTGCGGTGCCCCCCCCCCCCTCCACTATAATCCACCTCGGTCATATCGTCGTAGTGCTTAGGCGAAGCCCTGTGCCGGTAGCTTCATCATCACCATCATCACGCCGTCGTGCTGACGAAGCTCTTCCTCGACACTCTACTGGATCGTGAGTTCGTGGGACGTCACCGAGCCGAATGTGTGCAGATCGCCGAGGTGTCGTATGTTCGGTACTAGGATCGGTCGATCGTGAAGATGTATGACTACATCAACCGTGTTGTCATAACACTTCCACTTACGGTCTACGAGGGTACGTGGACAACACTCTCCCCTCTCATTGCTATGCATCACCATGATCTTGTGTGTGCGTAGGAATTTTTTTGAAATTACTACGTTCCCAACAATGCGCACAAATGAAAAATGCAGCTTAGGATTACAAATGTGTAGATGATAATATACGGTACTTGAAAGAGTGAGGAGCCAAACACCAACTTGTTGTGGTCATCAAACGGAGCACTAATTAGACCCAAGGTCTCCAATTTGGGCGCAGAGACGACAGTTATTTGCAAAGGTTTATAACAATGATCAAGGAGCAACGTTTGAAGTGAAGGGGCTTCTTCGATGATGAGCTGTTATCCTTCAAAACAAATTCCAATGCTTTTAACGTGAGGCGACTTTATTTGGAGACAACAGATAGGTATTTCTATTCCCAAAACAATCAGCAAGCGCTCCAGGGCAGGGCAACTGGAGTGGATGATGCTGTGCAATGAGGCCTCCGACAGATAAACTACCACAAGCGAAAGTTTTTTTAGTAGTGGGAGTCAAAGCATTTGTACCAGATCGTCTGGTAGATGGCACCGGGCGAAGGTGGCGGTGGAGAGAGGAGGAAACCCGCGAGATGGACAATGGTGGTGTGGGCACGAATTCTTGGTGTGTTCGTGGTATGAAACTTTCGTGGTGATGGTAGAACTCAAACTGATGGAGTTTTTCGAATTCAGGGGATGTCAGCCAAGCATCCACCATGCCAGGTATGGACAGCAGGTAGCGTGTCGGGATGCAGAGGCATTGAACGGGGCCTGCTGGTGAGAGGAGACGATGGCTCTGCGGAGATCAAATTCAGGAAGGACAGATATCTGACGACAGTCGAGATTGAGGGGCGCGGCGCACCATAGAGGGCGCCGCCGAGTTGAGAGGACTTGTGTGCGGTAGCAATCCTTGGTGGGGAGAAGCGAGATGATCTCCTCAAGGATGACGTATGGGAGATCGCTGATGCGGTCCACCGGAGATTCTACCAGTTCCTCAGATCCGGGCAAGGGGGGGGGCTCGCCACTTCTCCCCGCGATGCCAGGTGCGGGATCTACAACCAGCCTCGCCGCTGGCGGTAACCTCATCTTCTTGGCGCTGGGGCCAGCCAACTCCATTTTCCTTGTGGGCGTCGCACTGAGCTCACGGGTTTGAGCAGAGTAGCCAGAGACGAGCCTAGTGGCAGTGAGAGTGGGGAACAAGGAGATTTGGGGTTTTCTATAGGAGTGGAAGAAGAGGAGCATGCGTTTTCTGTACGAGTGAGGAAGAAGGTGAGCGGGGGTTTTCTGGAAGAGTGAGGAAGATGGGGAGTGGGGGGAATTGGGGCGAGATGGAAGTGTAAGTGGAAGCGAGGAGGAAGGAGGGTTTTCCTGGGATCGCCCCCTCTTCAAGAAATATGGGCTTCTCCTTGCAAAAAACAAAAACAAATGGGCTTTAAGATGGATAGGCTTTTGTATCGGCCCAGCCCGCTGCCCGTGTTTCGTACTGGAAGGCCTTGTGCTAGAGGTAGCCCGAGACACTCTCCATCTTATTGCCCATTCGAAAGAAAAAAAAAGACGCCTCCAGCTTATGGCTACTCATCAGTAACCTTTTTCAACTTGGCATCCACCAAATTAGAGGATGTGGTATGGATGCGACACTCACACCGGTCGCAGAAGCCGCAAAGTGAGGTGTCAAATAACAGCCTACAATATACTTACTAGATTGTGAAGGTTCACAGGCTAGTCAACATTTACATTAAACTAAGCTTCAGAAGATACGGTATGCATACTAACATTCAGAAGAACAAAAGTTCAGCATGTTTATGCATCTCAATGATTCACCATACTATAACCAATCCAAAGTTGTGAGAAGGTATGGGAATAAAGAAAATCGGTTGATGATTCTCTGAGCAAAGGGCCTCCCTGCGCACGCATTAATTTCCTCTAGGCATGCTTGTTTCTTCTCAATGTTGCGAGCACTTTGAGCATGTTGGCAACTCCACAGCTAGCTAGCTGCCTCATCTTGCAATTGATGCTGACACGTTTGCAGCAAACACATGAGGCAATAGAGATGACTCAACATGAGTCCATATTGTGCGATTCCTCGAAATCATCTTCATTGTCTGAATCTGAAAAGATAGGAAAACAATAGCTATACTTAAACGGAGTTGCAAAACAGTAGCACATATCAATAGCTCGGCATGACAAAACATGATCATCTGGACGAAGGGGATACTGACCTGCCTGAGGAAGATTATATATATTTTCATAAGTCCTTGGTTGATTTCCACCTTCGGCAACATTGCTTGTTTGCTACTCCACACATGACAGGATCGTTCCACAATGCAATCAGCAAGTCAACGTACGATAAGCTTATTTCATCTTGCGGTGGTCATTGTACCTAGTTACGATTGTAGGAATACCTAGAGCACCATGAGGTTAGCTGACAGCAGGTAGATGCAGCCATATAAGTTTTGTGCGATGCTACCAAAATTGAGGTTTGTATCCCTTCCCGTTATGAGAATTCTTCTTGAAGTTGGTAGAATGTGACGGCTTGTTCTTTGCATCAAACTTGCCTTTCCCCTGAGATTTGTTCTTGTTGTTTTGGGGCTGGTTGGGCTGGAAGTTCTTCTCGTGTACCATGTGGGCACTAGAAGCTCCCTCAATGACCGAGCACGTGTCTTTTGCTCTCCCTTCTCTTCAAAATGAAGAGTGCTAATGAGATCCGAAACGGAAAACTCATGTCTCTTGTTTTTCAGAGAAGTAGCAAAATCGTTCCACGAAGGTGGAAGCTTGGCAATGATGGTCCCAGCAACAAATTTGTCCGGCAAAACACACTTGAAGTACTCAAGTTCCTTAGCGAGTGACTATATCTCATGAGTCTGCTGAACAACAGAGTGCTCATCAGTCATCTTGTAGTCACAGAATTGCTCCATGACGTACAACTCGTTGCTAGCGCCTGAGGCCCCAAACGTGGCCTTGAGCGCAGCCCACATGTCTTTGCCGCTGTCAAACAACATATATGAATCCACAATGGAATCGTCAAGAACACTCAGCAGGGCGGCTTTGAAGAGGGTATCCATGTTCTCAAAAGCTTCCTGGTGTGTAGGATTAAGATCATCCTCAGGCTTACCCTTAGTGGCGTCATAGCAGTATATGATCTGAAACCAATATACTGCTCTTGTGCGCCACCTTTTATATTGCACCCCCTTAAAAGTAGGCGGCTTCAAAAGTGCAGCAAACCACTCGGAGTAAATTGCCTATAATCAGGTTTTTGGATTGGATTGTTGAATATATGAGCAATTTACTATGAGATGTAATCCGAATCAACAGTAAATAGATCATGATGACAATTGCAAAGATCAAAGTAATGATGCGGACTAAACCAGGAGGACAGAATCACATACTATACAGCGGGAGCAAAACCGCTGTGGTTGATGTTGTCACTCATGTCGTTGATGAAGAGGTTACCGAGGTCGGGGAAGAAGGTTGTCGTTGAGGAAGTCGTCGTTGGCAGCAGTCATAGGAGTGTGCTCCCCAAAAACCTGATCGCCCCACTCTCGTACAGGATCACGAAAGGCAGGGTTCGGAGGACTGCTGTCCCTTCTCACGGTGCACTCCAGAAGGAGGGATTGAGAAGAATTGTGTGGCGGCGCTAAGATCTAGAACGGTGCGAAACCATATGATACAGTGGCGGCTAGGGTAGAGCCTGTCAGGTCGGTCGTGTGAGTAACACCAAGTATAATAGTAGGCCTTTGGCCCAAACCCCACGTCCAAGTCAATAATAGCCCCACTATCCAAAAGAATCAGAAACTGCTGAGTAATTAAGGCATCCGTTAATTATTAATTAACGACTTCATGAATTTTCCGACTCACACCACACTTAGAGCATGGTTAATAGTATAGCCGACATCCGGCTATATGAAGTTGACACATCATCTAGAACCAACCTAATACGTAGCCTGCTTACAATAGTTAGTCCCTTTAGTATAATACTACTACCTCTGTCCTGGTTTATTAGTCATGATTGTAATATGTGCTAAATTTTGATCAAAAATATAACTAACAAAATGTTAATGCATGTCAACAAAATTTATATTGTTGGATTCGTATTTGAACATAGTTTTCGATGATATAATTTTTTATGGCATGCATGAACATTTGTTAATTAAATTTATGGTCAAAATTTGATACGGACAATGAGGACCAAAAAACCAGGACGGAGGTAGTATATCATTAATAATGGCCCCACCTTTTGTCTCAGAAAGTATGTGTAGTCTGGAATGACGGGCGTGCAGCGGGCGGTGCCCTCGGTCGGCGCGCTGCTTCAACGGCGGAAGCAGTGAGAGGTCGCGTCGCCCTGACTTGCCATCAATGTGGAGCGGCGGGCTTAGCTGGCGCCGGGCGGGAAGGTTTCAATTTTTGATGTGACGCCCGGATAATCAAGCTACAGTAAACCTTTGCTAATGATGCCACGTCACCTCGATTACTGTTGCTAATCTCGTGTTAGTTTGAAACCGATTATAATTCAAAATTCAAAATCAAGCAAACAATAAAAGTTTTCAAATATTAAAACTAAAATGTTCAATAAATAGTAGATAAATCAGAGGCTATGATAAAATTGTAAACAACATTATTGAAATTTGATAAGTGCCTTAAACAACCTCAAACAGTGGCTGAAAACAATATTTAATGACCTTTTGATTAATACAAAAGAAATATGAAATGATATTTACCCCAAACTAGTTTTTGGTGGTTGGATATATTGTGCTGTGATTTGAGGGCCAGCTCTTATACTTTACTAAAACTAAAATGGGATGAAACAAGAAATAAAAGCAATAAAAGAAAAATAAGAAAAGGAAAATAATAATATAATAAAAACAACAACAAAGGCCCCTCCCCCCCCCACTGGGCCTCTTGGCCCATTCGGCTCAACCAACTGGGCAAGAGCCCAGCCGGCCAACCCCGACTCCCAATTACCCCGAAACCCTAGTCGGTTCCCACGCCGCCCCACTCGCCCCACTCTCTCCACGCCTCTCTTTCCCCGATCCAAATCGGATCGGGCTTGGGGCTCGACCCCCACTGTCGTCGCGCCATGGCGCTCCGCCCGCCGAACCCAGCGCCGCCTAGTTCGCCCCACCGTCGCTAGCGCCCGCCTCCTCAACCCTCCTCCTCACGGACCGCCCGCCCTTGCCGCCTCGACCCGTCGTCAGACGCCTCGCTCCTCCCTAAATGATCGGGTGGCAGCCGCGCTTCGACTACCGACGCAGATGTCAAGCGCCACCCGTTGCTCCTCGTCGGCGCCACAAGCCAGCTTGCCGTCGCCGGATCGACCTCGCCGTGGCCTCCTCGACCTCCTCTTGAGCACCGCTGCCCGAACCCCTACAACCCCTTGTGAGCCCCCTCCTTCTCCTCTGCCTCGCTCCGGCCGCCGCTCGTGCTCACCTACCGTCCTGCGTCGTGGCCGTCCCCTCCTCCTCCTATGGTCACCGTCGTGCCCCATTCGCCCTTACTCACCCACGCGATGCGCCACGGTGCCTCAAGACCGCGCCGCCCGCCGTCGGGTTTGACATCTGCCGCCTCCGTGATTGGCCTCGCTGCGCTTATGGCCGACCCCCCTCTCTGTCGATCTGGCGAAGGCCAGACGGGTCGGGCCCGCCGCCTGTCGCCATACTGCTTGGCCCCTAGGGCTAATGACATGGGCCCCACGCCCCGAGAACGATTAAAAAATAAATAAATAAATAATTAAAGAAATAATTAACTTAATTAATTTTGAGTAATTAAATTAAACAACTAATTAAGCTAATTACACATTAGTTACCTAATTAACCTGGTCTGTTAATTAGTTAATTAAGTAGTCAATGACAGTGGGGCCCACCCCCTAATTAATACTAATTAGGTTAATTAAATTGTTTAATTAAAATGTGTCACTGACCAGTGGGACCCACTGGTCAGGTTGACCAGTCAACCCTGTTGACTGTCAGCATCGAGATGACATCATGCCGATGTCATTAATCTATTTTTCAATTAATTTAAATAATTAATTAAATTCCAGAAATTAATAAAATCTTTAGAAAATCATATCTTTTAATCCGTAACTCGGATTAAAATATTTTCAACATGAAAGTTGCTCAGAACGGCAAGACGAATCCAGTTACACCCTTCATTCGTCCGCCACACACTCCTAGCATAGCGAACATGGAACTTTTCCTCCGGTTAAATGCTCGTAGAAAATGCTAAACACGGGAAACATTTCCGGATGTTATCCCCCTTCGCCGATAACGTGTAGCACCGCGTTAGAACACATCTAGCTCTGCCTGTTGTCCTGTTATGCTCTTGCTTGCTATGTATTTACTGTTTCTTCCCCCCTTTTTGAAGGAAATATGCCCTAGAGGCAATAATAAAGTTATTATTTATTTCCTCATATCATGATAAATGTTTATTATTCATGCTAGAATTGTATTAACCGGAAACATAATACATGTGTGAATACATAGACAAACATATAGTCACTAGTATGCCTCTACTTGACTAGCTCATTAATCAAAGATGGTTATGTTTCCTAACCATAGACATGTGTTGTTATTTGATTAATGGGATCACATCATTAGGAGAATGATGTGATTGACATGACCCATTCCGTTAGCTTAGCACTTGATCGCTTAGTATATTGCTATTGATTTCTTCATGACCTATACATGTTCACGTAACTATGAGATTATGCAACTCCGTTTACGGAGGAACACTTTGGTGCTACCAAACGTCACAACGTAATCGGGTGATTATAAAGGAGTACTACAGGTGTCTCCAAAGGTACATGTTGGGTTGGCGATTTCGAGATTAGGTTTTGTCACTCCGATTGTCTGGAGAGGTATCTCTAAGCCTTCTCGGTAATACACATCACATAAGCCTTGCAAGCATTGCAACTAATAAGTTAGTTGTGAGATGATGTACGAACGAGTAAAGAGACTTGCGTAAGCGAGATTGAACTAGGTATTGATACCGACGATCGAATCTCGGGTAAGTAACATACCGATGACAAAGGAACAACGTATGTCGTTATGCGGTTTGACCGATAAAGATCTTGAAGAATATGTAGGAACCAATATGGGCATCCAGGTTCCGCTATTGGTTATTGACCAAGAATAGTTCTAGGTCATGTCTACATAGTTCTCGAACCCGTAGGGTCCGCACGCTTAACGTACGATGACAGTTTAATATGAGTTTATAAGTTTTGATGTACGAAGTTTGTTCGAGTCCGGATGTGATCACGGACATGACGAGGAGTCTCGAAATGGTCGAGACATAAAGATTGATATATTGGAAGCCTATGTTTGGACTTGAATAGTTCGGGTGAAATCGATTTTACCGAACACCGGGGTTACTGGAACCTTCCGGGGTTAATGGGCCTTAGTGGGCCATGAGGGAGAAGAAGAGGGCCGGCCAGGCAGGGCAGCGCCCTCCCCCTAGTCCGAATAGGACAAGGAAGGGGCGCCTTCTCTCTTCCCTCCCCAAGTCCTAATCCAACTAGGAAGGGGGAGTCCTACTCGGTGGGAGTAGGACTCCTCCGCGCCGCCTCCTAGGGCTGGCCGCACCCCCTTGCTCCTTTATATCTGAGGGGGGGCACCCCAGACACACAAGTTGATCTACGGATCGTTCCTTAGCGTGTGCGGTGCCCCCTCCACCATATTCCACTTCGGTCATATCGTCATGAGCTTAGGCGGCCGCGCGCCGGTGGAGCATCATCATCGCCACCACGCCGTCGTCTTGACGGAACTCATCCCGACGCTTTGCTGGATCGGAGCCGGGGATCGCCATCGAGCTGAACGTGTGCTGAACTCGGAGGTGCCGTGCGTTCGGTACTTGGATCGGTCGGATCGTGAAGACGTCGACTACATCAACCAGCGTTGTTATAACGCTTCCGCCACGGTCTCACGAGGGTGCGTGGACATACACTCTCCCTCTCGTTGCTATGCCATCACCATGATCTTGCGTGTGCGTAGGAAAATTTTTGAAATTACTACGTTCCCCAACAAATGGCATCCGAGCCTGGTTTTATGCGTTGATGTCATATGCACGAGTAGAACACAAGTGAGTTGTGGGCGATATAAGTCATACCGCTTACCAGCATGTCATACTTTGGTTCGGCGGTATTGTGAGATGAAGCGGCCGGACCGACATTACGCAGACGCTTACGCGAGACTGGTTTCACCGCTTGAGCACTCGTTGCTTAAAGGTGACCGGCGGTGTCTGCTCTCTCACTTTAGTTGAACCAAGTGTGGCTCGCCCGGTCCTTGCGAAGGTTAAAACAGCACCAACTTGACAAACTATCGTTGTGGTTTTGATGCGTAGGTAAGAACGGTTCTTGCTCAGCCCGTAGCAGCCACGTAAAACTTGCAACAACAAAGTAGAGGGCGTCTAACTTGTTTTTGCAGGGCATGTTGTGATATGATATGGTCAAGACGTGATGCTATATTTTATTGTATGAGATGATCATGTTTTGTAACCAAGTTATCGACAAGCTGGCAGGAGCCATATGGTTGTCGCTTTATTGTATGAAATGCAAAAGCCATGTAATTGCTTTACTTTATCACTAAGCGGTAGCGATAGTCGAGAAGCAATAGTTGGCGAGACGACAACGATGCTACGATGGAGATCAAGGTGTCGCTACCGGCACGATGGTGATCATGACGGTGCTTGGAGATGGAGATCACAAGCACAAGATGATGATGGCCATATCATATCACTTATATTGATTGCATGTGATGTTTATCCTTTATGCATCTTATCTTGCTTTGATTGACGGTAGCATTATAAGATGATCTCTCACTAAAATTATCAAGAAGTGTTCTCCCGAGTATGCACCGCTATGAAAGTTCTTCGTTTGAGACACCACGTGATGATCGGGTGTGATAGGCTCTATGTTCAAATACAACGGTGCAAAACAGTTTGCACGCGAATACTCGAGTTAAACTTGACGAGCCTAGCATATAACAGATATGGCCTCGGAACACGGAGACCGAAGGTCGGCGTGAATCATATAGTAGATATGATCAACATATTGATGTTCACCATTGAAACTACTCCATCTCACGTGATGATCGGACATGGTGTAGTTAATATGGATCACGTAATCACTTAGAAGATTAGAGGATGTCTATCTAAGTGGGAGTTCTAAAGTAATATGATTAATTGAACTTAAATTTATCATGAACTTAGTACCGATAGTATTTTGCTTGTCTATGTTTACTGTAGATAGATGGCTCGTGCTGTTGTTCCGTTGAATTTTAATGCGTTCCTTGAGAAAGCAAAGTTGAAAGATGATGGTAGCAATTACACGGACTGGGTCCCGAATCTGAGGATTATCCTCATTGCTGCACGGAAGAATTACGCCCCGAAGCACCGCTAGGTGCCGACCTGCTGCTGATGCAACCGGCGGCGTTAAGAACGTCTCGCGAGCAAAGTCGATGACTACTCGATAGTTCGGTGTGCCATGCTTTACGGCTTAGAACCGGGTCTTCAACGACGTTTTGAACGTCATGGAGCATATGAGATGTTCCAGAGTTGAAGTTAATATTTCAAGCAAATGCCCGGATTGAGAGATATGAAGTCTCCAATAAGTTCTATAGCTGCAAGATGGAGGAAAATAGTTACGTCGGTGAACACATACTCAAAATGTGCGGGTATAATAATCACTTGATTCAACTGGGAGTTAATCTTCCGATGATAGTGTCATTGACAGAATTCTTCAATCACGCCACCAAGCTACAAGAGCTTCGTGATGAACTATAATATGCAAGGATGGACAAATCTATTCCCGAGCTCTTCGCAATGCTAAAAGCAGCGGAGGTAGAAATCAAAAGGAGCATCAAGTGTTGATGGTTAACAAGACCACCAGTTTCAAGAAAAGGGAAAAGGGAAGAAGAAAGGAACTTCAAGAAGAACAGCAAACAAGTTGCTGCTCAAGAGAAGAAACCCAAGTCTGGACCTAAGCACGAAATCGAGTGCTTCTACCGCAAGCGATGGACTTCGAAGCGGAACTGCCCCAAGTATTTGGCGGATAAGAAGGATGGCAAGGTGAACAAAGGTATATGTGATATACATGTTATTGATGTGTACCTTACTAATACTCGCAGATAGTACAGGTATTTGATCTGGTTACATTGCTAATATTTGCAACTCAAACAGAACTACGGATTAGCGAAGATTGGCTAAGGACGAGGTGACGATCGCGTGGGAAATGGTTCCAAAGTCGATGTGATCGCGGTCGGCACGCTACCTCTACATCTACCATCGGGATTAGTTTTAGACCTAAATAATTGTTATTTGGTGCCGTTAAGCATGAACATTATATCTGGATCTTGTTTGATGCGAGACGGTTATTCATTTAAGTCGAGAATAATGGTTGTTCTATTTATATGAATAATATCTTTTATGGTCATGCACCCTTGAAGAGTGGTCTATTTTATTGAATCTCGATAGTAGTAATACACATATTCATAGTGTTGAAACCAAAAGATGCAGAGTTGATAATGATAGTGCAACTTATTTGTGGCACTGCCGTTTGGGTCATATCGGAGTAAAACGCATGAAGAAACTCCATACCGATGGGCTTTTGGAATCACTTGATTATGAATCACTTGGTACTTGCGAACCGTGCCTCATGGGCAAGATGACTAAAACGCCGTTCTCCGGAACTATGGAGCGAGCAACTGATTTGTTGGAAATCATACATCCGATGTTTGTGGTCCAATGAATGTTGAGGCACGCGAAGGTATCGTTATTTTCTCACCTTCACAGATGATTTGAGCAGATATGGGTATATCTACTTAATGAAACACAAATCTGAAACATTTGAAAAGTTCAAAGAATTTCAGAGTGAAGTGGAAAATCATCGTAACAAGAAAATAAAATTTCTACGATCTGATCGTGGAGGAGAATATTTGAGTTACGAGTTTGGTTTACATTTGAAACAATGCGGAATAGTTTCGCAACTCACGCCACCCGGAACACCACAACGAAATGGTGTGTCCGAACGTCGTAATCGTACTTTACTAGATATGGTGCGATCTATGATGTCTCTTACTGATTTACCGCTATCGTTTTGGGGTTATGCTTTAGAGACGGCCGCATTCACGTTAAATAGGGCACCATCAAAATCCGTTGAGACGACACCTCATGAACTGTGGTTTGGCAAGAAACCAAAGTTGTCATTTCTTAAAGTTTGGGGCTGCGATGCTTATGTGAAGAAACTTCAACCAGATAAGCTCGAACCCAAATCGGAGAAATGTGTCTTCATAGGATACCCAAAGGAGACTGTTGGGTACACCTTCTATCACAGATCTGAAGGCAAGATTTTCGTTGCTAAATTCGGATCCTTTCTAGAAAAAGAGTTTCTCTCGAAAGAAGTGACTGGGAGGAAAGTAGAACTTGATGAGATAATCAGATCTGCTCCCTTATTGGAAAGTAGTTCATCACAAGAAAGCGGTTCTGTGACAACTACATCAATTAGTGAGGAAACTAATGATATTGATCATGAAACTTCAGATCAAGTTTCTACTAAACTTCGTAGGTCAAGCAGAGTAAGATCCGCACCAGAGTGGTACGGTAATCCTATTACGAAGTCATGTTACTTGACCATGGCGAACCTACAAACTATGAAGAAGCGATGGTGAGCCCAGATTCGCAAAATGGCTGGAAGCCATGAAATCTGAGATGGGATCCATGTATGAGAACAAAGTATGGACTTTGGTTGACTTGCCGATGATCGGCAAGCCATTGAGAATAAATGGATCTTTAAGAAGAAGACTGACGCGATGGTAATGTAAGCTGTCTATAAAGCTCGACTTGTTGCGAAGGTTTTCGACAAGTTCAAGGGGTTGACTACGATGAGACTTTCTCACCCGAAGCGATGCTTAAGTCTGTCCGAATCATGTTAGCAATTGCTGCATTTTATGATTATGAAATTTGGCAAATGGATGTAAAACTGCATTCTTGAATGGATTTCTAGAAGAAGAGTTGTATATGATGCAACAGAAGGTTTTGTTGATCCAAAAGGTGCTAACAAAGTGTGCAAGCTCCAGCGATCAATTTATGGTGCAGTGCAAGCCTCTCGGAGTTGGAATAAACGCTTTGATAGTGTGATCAAAGCATATGGTTTTATATGAGACTTTGGAGAAGCTCAGATTTACAAGAAAGTGAGTGGGAGCTCTGTAGCATTTACGATATTATATGTGGATGACATATTATTGATTGGAAATGATATAGAATTCTGGATAGCATAAAAGGATACTTGAATAAAGTTTTTCAATGAAAGACCTCGGTGAAGCTGCTTACATATTGGGCATCAAGATCTATAGAGATAGATCAAGACGCTTAATTGGACTTTCACAAAGCACATACCTTGATAAAGTTTTGAAAAGTTCAAAATGGATCAGCAAAGAAAGGATTTTTGCTGTGTTACAAGGTGTGAAATTGAGTCGACTCAATGCCCAACCACAAAGCAGAAGATAAAGAGAAAATGAAAGATGTTCCTATGCTTCAGCCATAGGCTCTATCATGTATGCAATGCTGTGTACCAGACACGACATATGTTTAGCAATAAGCTTGGCAGGAAGGTACCAAAGTAATCCAGAGTGGATCATCGACAGCGGTCAAGAACATCCTGAAATACCTAAAAGGACTAAGGATATGTTTCTCGATATGGAGGTGACAAAAAGCTAGTCGTAAATGGTTACGTCGATGCAAGCTTTGACACTGATCCGGACGATTCTAAATCGCAAACCGGATCGTGTTTTTATTAAGCGGTGGAGCTATCGGTTGGTGCAGTTCTAAACAAAGCGTCGTGGCGGGATCTACATGTGAAGCGGAGTACATAGCTGCTTGGAAGCAGCAAATGAAGGAGTCGGATGAAAGAGTTCATTTCGATCTAGGTGTCATACCTAGTGCATCGGGACCAATGAAGATCTTCGTGACAATCTTGGTGCAATTGCCTTGGCAAAGGAATCCAGATTTCACAAGAGGACCAAGCATATCAAGAGACGCTTCAATTCCATTCGGGACCAAGTCCAAGTGGGAGACATAGAGATTTGCAAGATACATACGGATCTGAATGTTGCGAGACCGTTGACTAAGCCTCTTCCACGAGCAAAACATGATCAGCACCAAGACTCCATGGGTGTTAGAATCATTATGTGTAATCTAGATTATTGACTCTAGTGCAAGTGGGAGGCTGAAGGAAATATGCCCTAGAGGCAATAATAAAGTTATTATTTATTTCCTCATATCATGATAAATGTTTATTATTCATGCTAGAATTGTATTAACCGGAAACATAATACATGTGTGAATACATAGACAAACATATAGTCACTAGTATGCCTCTACTTGACTAGCTCATTAATCAAAGATGGTTATGTTTCCTAACCATAGACATGTGTTGTTATTTGATTAATGGGATCACATCATTAGGAGAATGATGTGATTGACATGACCCATTCCGTTAGCTTAGCACTTGATCGCTTAGTATATTGCTATTGCTTTCTTCATGACCTATACATGTTCACTGTAACTATGAGATTATGCAACTCCGTTTACGGAGGAACACTTTGGTGCTACCAAAGCGTCACAGCGTAATCGGGTGATTATAAAGGAGTACTACAGGTGTCTCCAAAGGTACATGTTGGGTTGGCGTATTTGAGATTAGGTTTTGTCACTCCGATTGTCGGAGAGGTATCTCTAGGC